>JACEFZ010005661.1:0-745000 GCA_014155875.1 Cepaea nemoralis
TGTGTCACGGCACGGAAGGGAGATGATGATAATCAGATTGAGAATTCAAAGTCAACTGCATGTTAATTAGAAGCAGATCAGTTCATATGGATGTTTAATGTTTTTAAGATGTTATATATCTTTTGAGTTTTAACATTTCAACACTTTGGGGTATTGATTTCCTGTTATAGAAGAAGGAAGCCCGCATCAGGAAATAAATAACATGATTATCTGTCTACCTGCTGTTGGGGTGTTCAACCCATTACTGATACACTGACTAGTCTGGTTAGTTTGATTATTGTCCAAAGTACTTGAGTGTGCACTGAGCACTTGCTAGTAGTTTGTCTGATGTTATTGTTTGTACAAGTTTATCTGCTGTAACATAAACCTAAGCCTTATTTAAGCAATGAGAGGATATCCAGTGTGAACAATACTTTGTTTCAAAGCCGTGCCTCCTGTAGGTCTGTGATTTTATAGGGCCATCACATGTAGGCCTGAATGCACAGAGGAATAGATGTTTGATCTTTCTCTCACTTTAGTGGGTGAAGAGTACAGGCATCAAACTCATGCCCGACTGTATGCGTGATATTATCAACTTCCCTATCTGTCAGAAGTCGGGGTGCCCCACCGGCTAGATGAAAGTATTACTATTATTCACTGGCGAGCAACCCCAAATAGTCAGAAACTGACTAGGGACAAAATCTATATGGCTGAACTACAGATTAAGCCCATGAATATCCAACGAACAGCTCCACGTGGCTCGTTACAAAATGAAATGAACCGTGCTGAATATTCGCCAAGGAATGGGAAAGATAAGGTTAGCTAAGATAGATGTTTAAGTCTAAATATATTAGTATAGACGACTATCTCAGTACAGGTTTTTCTCCCTGACTGCTCCCTTCCTTGGTGTCTAAGTGAACCCCCACCAATGTACACAACACGTATGCACAATTGGAATTAAATATAACGAGAGAACTATGAGTTACAAGACTACAACATTTATTTACTACTCATATTACACATGTAAGGTTTTTCCAGACGATGATGGATGCGTATGAGTTTCTGTACTACAGTAATCATGAAGGTGAAATGATTAATATACAATACATAACTCTGAATCCTGTCTGGATCAGTGAGAGATCAGCAACTCTCCAGTGGAAACCAAAAAAGAAACAGCTTGCCGGTATTCTGACGATCCTGTCAGTCCTGACACTCCTAGTCGTCACTCGTTCTTGAGATCTACAACATAGGTGCTCCTTGTGAGAGCTTGAAAGGAAGTCAAGAATGTGTTATATCTAGTTCTACATCAGCGCAATCCTTATTAAAACATATCATAACACAAACATATACAATGACCAGTCTGGCCAAGTTTATCTTCCAGCTCTACTGCGTTCTCCATCCTCCTTCTCCCTACTGTCTTTAGTCTGGGACGGGCTTTTCAATTGTCTCACACGCCTGTAATGATTACATTTCAACCGCCCCATGTCCATGTCGCTAATACAGAAATTCTGTGTTGTACAGCCGCTCCGTCCATAGTTGGTTTAGCAGCTCACAGGATCGGTAATGGAATTATAATAATGCCTGATCATCCGGGCTTACAAGCCGTGACCAGTAGCTGTGCCAGGTTTCCATGCATTACTGTGGACGCACGCCCACCATACACTGAGAAAGTTTAGCACCATATACCCTATACCAAGTGTGGGTAATGTCTGTACCATTACACCTCTGCTTTCAACACAATCGTGTGCCAATGCGCAGACAATAGCATAACACTTCATATTGGTAGGTTTGCATATGACAAATCAATATATCAAACATCCAATACACATAAAAATATTGATTAAACTAGACATATTATGATACTTTAACATCATAGCATAATGCACTAGTTAGTTTGTATGTATACAAAATGAGACGTATATACACAAAAAGAACATGTACGAAGCATATTCCTAGCATCGTATATTCATATGAAATTACACACATGCATCCAACATATCCATAAACATTATATTACTTCAAGATGGACATCTAATGTTACTCAACATAATAGCATCAGGCATTATTAATGAGTACTAATATTGTATAGCTACAAATGAGATATACAACAAGTCTAATTGAAGTGACCACACAGACCCGCCATATTTGCTGATCTGCCCGGTTTAATCACCACTTAGTTACTGCTGTTGTAAGAATTAAATAAATAGTCAGTTGACTATATTCTGTACAACAAATGCACACACCAACAGGCAACTATGATAGTGTACAAAGAAATGACAAGCATCTACCAAGACACCTAAAAGTATACCCAGACAAGATCTGTCTCACATAAGGCAGCACACTCAAAGCAATCCGATATTGAACACAGAACTCAGAAAGAACACTCAAGTAACCTATGACAATGATAGTTCTTGCAATAACCTAGATCAGATATAGACTGAAAATCAGTAACTAAGAAATAACTTTTGAAGTGAAATCTAACATAATAATCCTGCATATGACTACAGAACATTGAGATAGTTCCTACTTGTTCAGAGATCTTTTCAATTCTAACCTGACCAGAGCTAGGGACCCTTATTTAAGCTGAGTCCAGCAGACCCTATTATCTCCTTGGCACCTTTCTGTCTGGTATGACAGAAACATGCTGACCTCCTATAGGTAATTAATTCTATTCAAGTGTTGGGCCAGTTCACGCCTCTTTTCCCATGCAGGCTGACTTATCTCCCCCTGGCAGTCATAATGCTTTCTGAACCACTAACCATCACCATAGTGTCACACCTGGATGGTTTTGAGTTGCCAGCCCCAGATCAGTTTCACAGTTTGCTCTCCAGTGTCTGGTACAAAGTCCACAGGCCCAGTGTTAATTGCCTCTGCCAGACATCCAACACCTAATTTCTGAATCCAGTCCGAATGGTTTATTATCCTTCTAACACCCTGCCTTTCTACCTGTCTACAAGAGTTACTAGCCTCTAGTCAAGTTTAGGATCAGTTTTACAAGGTCTGTTCACACTCTGTTGAGTCTGTGTGAATGGCTGGACTTAGCATGTTTATAGCTCCAGGTTGCTTGTGTCAGGCCTGGGCAGTTTTAATTTAGACTCACAGTCGCGGTTCATTTAACACTGCATAACTGTGTGGTGTTATTATAAATTCTGGGTCTATTTCTCCTTTCCCCAGCATTCTTTATGATAGAGAATTTCATTCCTTGTTCTGTAATATCTCTACATGGTTCATCAAAAGTGAACCGAAATTTGTTCTGGGAAGTAAAGGCTGTCAATTCGTGACAGAGCTTCCCCCTAAAAAAAAGTTTCTGCCAGAAATCTTTTGTCAAAGCACGCCGTACATCCCAGAATAATGCCTAAGCACTCTCCGTTCTGTATCTGCCTAAAGGTTTCCAATATTCCTTGTGGCAGTGGGTTGTCCTGCATCTGCATAAAGATGTCCCATTTCCATAATCCAAGGATACTCTGGATAGGTCCGTTGTACCTGGTTTCGGCCGGGATTCCATGCATAGCTTGGTAAAATCCCGGTAATTGTCAGGAGGTTGTATTTTTACCCTTCTGGGAAAGACTCACAATCAACGGGATTCTTCTACGCCTCTGGGCCAATTGTTTTTAGCACCACTCACTCACGTGATTTAATCCTTTCAGCCGAGGATTACCCGTAGTGAAGTCTGCACTAAGCTGGCCACAGCAAAGCTTGTCTCCGTGATTTTTCCTCCATCCTTTATAGATCCTTAACTGATCCATCAATAGCTTCCTTTTGAAAAGGAATAATGTTACACATCATGGTCCCATGATATAAATTCAACTCGGCGCTTTCCTCCTTCAAAGTCGGGCGTAACAATCTTCCCATCCTCGGTGTCCGCGGTTTCTTCCCCTGATAATTCAGTTAATGGGCTGAGTTTCTCTGCATTAGAGTTTCTTGTACAACCGTGCTAGAAATTGGAAATTTAGTGTGCAAGTTGTCCTGCCTTGAGAAATAACATAGTTACTCAAGGGCGGTAAAGTGGAGTTACTTTTGAATAAGTATTCCACAAATAGCTGATCTACTCCTATCAAATCGACCTGACTGAAGGGTAGATTGAGTCCTAAGAGTGTTGATTCCAAAACCACTCTTGACTTCTGTTACTTCAGGTCCCTGTTGCTGGAATTCCCTGATAACTTCAGCTAATGAGATGATAGGCGTTTCTTCCCCTCCATCTTGTGCAAAGAATTTTCTTCTTTAGCAACTACAGACAATGTTGTCCTGCACAATATCAGAGTCCATATTCTGGCTCATGACAATTCCTGTGTTTCCTGAGTCTCCGAACTGGTATACTGTGAGATAACAACTGGAAATGTTTCCTGGTCTGGATGTTCCTCTCTGGTCGTGCTTTCATGGGCTAAGTCCAGTTGAGGTAAATCCTGTGGTGGGGCTGTGTCTAAGCAATCCATCACATTAGGTAAATGGATTTGAACTGAGATCTAGTGTCTTTTCCTGAGCTGCAGCCTCAAAAGATCACAAGGGGTTCCGGGTCGTCCTTCATCCCTACTGTCAGTCAAATGTAATCCCACTTCTTGCTTGCCTGAGCTGAAGGGAATAATAAGGTCGGTTACCTCTCCATCTCCGACCTCCTTAAAAGATGTCCTCAGGTCCTCTTCTTCTTGAGTTTCATCCCTCGTTGAAGTAAAATGAGATTCCTGGGAGTCTTGTACTGGCGGACCAGTTAAACCACATATCTTGTGATACGAACAGTTGTCCTCTGGGTAACTGTTAGTAGGCAAATTATCTGAATTGATAATTAGTGATTCTTCCTGCGTTGCAGTAATGAAATTCACCTGGGATTCCGTTTCTTCCTTCCTCCCTATTTCAGTCAGATGTAATTCCACTTCGTGATTCTGTGAACAGAAGGGAATGTGAGAATCGGCTAGGTATCCGCCTGCGACCTCATTAAAGGTTGTCTTCAGTTCCTCTTTCTCTCGAGATTCATTCTCGTAGCAGTCAAGTGGTTTTCCTGAAGGTCCTCTACTGTCAAACGACTATTGCCGTGGTGCAAGCAGTTATCACGTTTGTGACGTGTTGAAAGTGCCCTTGGCACGTTTATTCTTCCCCTTTTCCGTTTAGGACTAGGTCGAATGAGAACTTGTAGTTCCCGGTCAACTAACTCTGATTCCGCGGTGGGTGGCAAAGATGTCCCTTCCTTCCTGGTTGGGTGAGCATCCATATCTCCTACCTTATGTTCCGCTAGAAAGGTTAGCTTCTCTGCATTGACTACTTCCATATGCTTTATATTAATCTCTGCTTCTTCAGTTTTGCTACACTCTTTTGCTTCAAATAACTCATCGATTGTTTTATTCATCTGTTCCTCCGCTATGTCCCACTCTTTCATCTCATCTCTGATGTATATTTCTAATTGTTCTCCTGTTAAGCCCTCTATTATGCCTAACCTTCTCGTGGACTCTAAGTAATCTGTTTGCGCCTTCAGATAATCTAGATCCTGGGAAGGTGAGTCCATATTTGCTAATGGCTATATTCAGGTAAGCTCCTATGTATCTATCAAAAATCAGAGCTAAGCTAGGAAGACAAGAGTGAACCAATGACAGCAGACCCTAAACCAATGTGTAGAGTTAGCCTCAGCAGTGAAAGACAACTGAAAGTAATATTCAAGTAGTTTCTGGCGACCGCAGAGAAGTAAGTGTGAGAGATATACTACACAGTAATCAGTAATATTTACCTAAATAAATATTAAAATGCACTGCATACATGTCATAATGAAAATGGCATAAGTAAGCATAAAATGGCAAATCAGTCAAGCAGTTAAATCATCAAACACATCAATGTAATTATGATTAAAGTGATCAGTTATCATTAAATGATGAATGATACACTAAATGATAAGAATTAAAATACTTATCAATAAATGATAGATGAGGTAGTTCTCATAAGTTCTTATCTGTTATACACTTTTGAAAAGTTATATCTATACTCTGTAACTTCCTCAACTAAAATTAGCTACATCTGATGATAGTCTATTTTGATGACTAAAGATTACAAGAGTTAACTTTTAAAATCGTATGTCTAGGGTCTAGTACCGGAGTCTATTGAAAGCGAGAAGTCCGAATTAAAATTCCAGACGAGAAGCCCAATCTGTCATAAGTCGGGGTGCCCCACCGGCTAGATGAAAGTATTATTCACTGGCGAGCAACCCCAAATAGTCAGAAACTGACTAGGGACAAAATCTATATGGCTGAACTACAGATTAAGCCCATGAATATGCCAACGTACAGCTCCAAGTGGCTCGTTACAAAATGAAATGAACTGTGCTGAATATTCGCCAAGGAATGGGAAAGAGAAGGTTAGCTAAGATAGATGTTTAAGTCTAAATATATTAGTATAGACGACTATCTCAGTACAGGTTTTTCTCCCTGACATGCTCCCTTCCTTGGTGTCCTAAGTGAACCCCCACCAATGTTACACAACAACACGTATGCACAATTGGAATTAAAATATAACGAGGAGAACTATGAGTTACAATACTACAACATTTATTTACTAATCATATTAACATGTAAGGTTTTTCCAGACGATGATGGATGCGTATGAGTTTCTGTACTACAGTAATCATGAAGGTGACATTGATTAATATACAATACGTAACTCTGAATCCTGTCTGGATCAGTGAGAGATCAGCAACTCTCCAGTGGAAACCAAAAAAGAGACAGCTTGCAGGTATTCTGACGATCCTGTCAGTCCTGACACTCCTAGTCTTCACTCGTTATTGAGATCTGTAACATAGGTGCTCCTTGTGAGAGCTTGAAAGAAAGTCAAGAATGTGTTACATCAGTTCTACATCAGCGCAATCCTAATTAAAACATATCATAACACAAACATATACAATGACCAGTCTGGCCAAGTTTATCTTCCAGCTCTACTGAGTTCACCATCCTCCTTCTCCCTACTGTCTTTAGTCTGGGACGGGCTTTTCAATTGTCTCACACGCCTGTAATGATTACATTTCTGCCGCCCCATGTCCATTGTCGCTAATACAGAAATTCTGTGTCGTACAGGCCGCTCCGTCCAAAGTTGGTTTTAGCAGCTCACAGGATCGGTAATGGTATTATAATAATGCCGTGGTCCATCCGGGCTTACAAGCGTGACCAGTAGCTGTGCCAGGTTCCATGCATTACCGTGACGCACGCCCACATACACTGAGAAAGTTTAGCACCATATACCCTATACCAATTGTGGGTAATGTCTGTACCATTACACCTCCTGCTTCCACACAATCAGTTGGCCAATGTGCCAATGCGCAGACAATAGCATACACTTCATATTGGTAGGTTTGCATATGACAAATCAATATATCAAACATCCAATACACAATAACATATTGATTAAACTAGACATATTATGATACTTTAACATCATAGGCCTAATGCACTAGTTAGTTTGTATGTATACGAAATGAGACGTATATACACAAAAAGAATATGTACGAAGCATATTCCTAGCATCGTATATTCATATGAAATTACACATACATACATCCAACATATCCGTAAACATTATATTACTTCAAGATGACATCTAATGATACTCACATAATAGCATCAGGCATTATTAATGAGTACTAATATTGTATAGCTACAAAATGAGATATACAACAAGTCTAATTGAAGTGACCACACAGACCCGCCATATTTTGCTGATCTGGCCCGGTTTAATCACCACTTAGTTACTGCTGTTGTAAGAATTAAATAAATAGTCAGTTGACTATATTCTGTACAACAAATGCACACACCAAAAAGGCAACTAGGATAGTGTACAAAGAAATGACAAGCATCTACCAAGACACCTAAAAGTATACCCAGACAAGATCTGTCTCACATAAGGCAGCACACTCAAAGCAATCCGATATTGAACACAGAACTCAGAAAGAACACTCAAGTAACCTATGACAATGATAGTTCTTGCAATAACCTAGATCAGATATAGACTGAAAATCAGTAACTAAGAAATAACTTTTGTAGTGAAATCTAACATAATAATCCTGCATATGACTACAGAACATTGAGATAGTTCCTACTTGTTCAGAGATTTTTTCAATTCTAACCTGACCAGAGCTAGGGACCCTTATTTAAGCTGAGTCCAGCAGACCCTATTATCTCCTTGGCACCTTTCTGTCTGGTATGACAGAAACATGCTGACCTCCTATAGGTAATTAATTCTATTCAAGTGTTGGGCCAGTTCACGCCTCTTTTCCCATGCAGGCTGACTTATCTCCCCCTGGCAGTCATAATGCTTTCTGAACCACTAACCATCACCACAGTGTCACACCTGGATGGTTTTGAGTTGCCAGCCCCAGATCAGTTTCACAGTTTGCTCTCCAGTGTCTGGTACAAAGTCCACAGGCCCAGTGTTAATTGCCTCTGCCAGACATCCAACACCTAATTTCTGAATCCAGTCCGAATGGTTTATTATCCTTCTAACACCCAGCCTTTCTACCTGTCTACAAGAGTTACTAGCCTCTAGTCAAGTTTAGGATCAGTTTTACAAGGTCTGTTCACACTCTGTTGAGTCTGTGTGAATGGCTGGACTTAGCATGTTTATAGCTCCAGGTTGCCTGTGTCAGGCCTGGGCAGTTTTAATTTCCACTCACAGTCGCAGTTCATTTAACACTGCATAACTGTGTGGTGTTATTATAAATTTTGGGTCTATTTCTCCTTTCCCCAGCATTCTTTATGATAGAGAATTTCATTCCTTGTTCTGTAATATCTCTACATGGTTCATCAAAAGTGAACCGAAATTTGTTCTGGGAAGTAAAGGCTGCCAATTCGTGACAGAGCTTCCCCCTAAAAAAAGTTTCTACCAGAAATCTTTTGTCAAAGCACTCCGTACATCCTAGAATAATGCCTAAGCACTCTCCGTTCTGTATCTGCCTAAAGGTTTCCAATATTCCTTGTGGCAGTGGGTTGTCCTGCATCTGCATAAAGACGTCCCATTTCCATAATCGAAGGATACTCTGGATAGGTCCTTGTACTTGGTCTCCGGCCAGAATTCCATGCAATAGCTTGGTAAAATCCGGTAATTGTCAGGAGGTTGTAATTTTACCCCTCTGGGAAAGATCACAATCAACGAGATTCTTCTACACCTCTGGGTAGCAATTGTTTTACACCATTCACTCACGTGATTTACTCCTTTCAGCCGAGGATGTACCCGTAGTGAGGTCTTGCATAAGCTGGCCACAGCAAAGCTTGTCTCCGTGATTTTCCTCCATCCATTATAGATCCTTAACTGATCCATCAATATCTTCCTTTTAAAAGGAATAATGTTACACATCATGGTCCCATGATATAAATTCAACTGGCGCTTTCCTCCTTCAAAGTCGGGTGTAACAATCGTCCCTCCTCGGTGTCGCGGTTTCTTCCCCTGATATTCAGTTAATGGGCTGAGTTTCTCTGCATTAGAGTTTCTTGTACAAACCATGCTAGAAATTGGAAATTTAGTGTACCAAGTTGTCCTGCCTTGAGAAATAACATAGTTACTCCAGGGCGCTAAAGTGGAGTTACTTTTGAATAAGTATCCACAAATAGCTGATCTACTCCTATCAGCAAGTCGACCTGACTGAAGGGGTAGATTGAGTCCTAAGAGTGTTGATTCACAAACCACTCTTGACTTCTGGTACTTCAGGTCCCTGTTGCTGGAATTCCCTGATAACTTCAGCTAATGAGATGATAGCGTTTCTTCCTCCATCGTGTGCAAAGAATTTTCTTCTTTAGCAACTACAGACAAATGTTGTCTGCACAATATCAGAGTCCCATAGTTCTGGCTCATGACAATTCCCTGTGTTTCCTGAGTCTCCGAACTGGTATACTGTGAGATAACAACTGGAATGTTTCCTTGTCTGGATGTTCCTCTCTGTCGTGCTTTCATGGGCTAAGTCCAGTTGAGGTAAATCCTGTGGTGGCGTGTCTAAGCAATCCATCACATAGGTAAATGATTTGAACTGAAATCTAGTATCTTGTTCCTGAGCTGCAGCCTCAAAAGATCACAAGGGGTTCCGGGTCGTCCTTCATCCCACTGTTAGTCAAATGTAATCCCACTTCTTGCTTGCCTGAGCTGAAGGGAATAATAAGGTCGGTTACCTCTCCATCTCCGACCTCCTTAAAAGATGTCCACAGGTCCTCTTCTTCTTGAGTTTCACCCCTCGTTGAAGTAAAATGAGATGCCTGGGAGTCTTGTACTGGCGGACCAGTTAAACCACATATCTTGTGGTACGAACAGTTGTCCTCTGGGTAACTGTTAGTAGGCAAATTATCTGAACTGATAATTAGTGATTCTTCCCGCGTTGCAGTAATGAAATTCACCTGGGATTCCGTTTCTTCCTTCCTCCCTATTTCAGTCAGATGTAATTCCACTTCGTGATTCTGTGAACAGAAGGGAATGTGAGAATCGGCTAGGTATCCGCCTGCGACCTCATTAAAGGTTGTCTTCAGTTCCTCTTTCTCTCGAGATTCATTTCTCGTAGCAGTCAAGTGGTTTTCCTGAAGGTCCTCTACTGTCAAACGACTATTGTCGTGGTGCAAACAGTTATCACGTTTGTGACTGCTTGAAGTGCCCTTGGCACGTTTTTTCTTCCCCTCTTTTCCGTTTAGGACTGGGTCGAATGAGAACCTGTAGTTCCCGGTCCACTAACTCTGATTCCGCGGTGGGTTGGCAAAGATGTCCCTTCCTTCCTGGTTGGGTGAGCATCCATATCTCCTACCTTATGTTCCGCTAGAAAGGTTAGCTTCTCTGCATTGACTACTTCCATATGCTTTTTATTAATCTCTGCTTCTTCAGTTTTGCTACGCTCTTTTGCTTCAAATAACTCATTCAATTGTTTTATTCATCTGTTCCTCCGCCATGTCCCACTCTTTCATCTCGTCTCTGATGTATATTTCTAATTGTTCTCCTGTTAAGCCCTCTATTATGCCTAACCTTCTCGTGGACTCTAAGTAATCTGTTCGCGCCTTCAGATAATCTAGATCCTGGGAAGGTGAGTCCATATTTGCTAATGGCTATATTCAGGTAAGCTCCTATGTATCTATCAAAAATCAGAGCTAAGCTAGAAAGACAAGAGTGAACCAATGACAGCAGAACCTAAACCAATGTGTAGAGTTTAGCCTCAGCAGTGAAAGACAACTGAAAGTAATATTCAAGTAGTTTCTGGCGACCGCAGTGAAGTAAGTGTGAGAGATATACTACACAGTAATCAGTAATATTTACCTAAATAAATATTAAAATGCACTGCATACATGTCATAATGAAAATGGCATAAGTAAGCATAAAATGGCAATCAGTCAAGCAGTTAAATCATCAAACACATCAATGTAATTATGATTAAAGTGATCAGTTATCATTAAATGATGAATGATACACTAAATGATAAGAATTAAAATACTTATCAATAAATGATAGATGAGGTAGTTTCTCATAAGTTCTTATCTGTTATACACTTTTGAAAAGTTATATCTATACTCTGTAACTTCCTCAACTAAAATTAGCTACAACTGATGATAGTCTATTTTGATGACTGAAGATTACAAGAGTTAACTTTTAAAATCGTATGTCTAGGGTCTAGTACCGGAGTCTATTGAAAGCGAGAAGTCCGAATTCAAATTCCAGACGAGAAGCCCAATCTGTCATAAGTCGGGGTGCCCCACCGGCTAGATGAAAGTATTATTCACTGGCGAGCAACCCCAAATAGTCAGAAACTGACTAGGGACAAAATCTATATGGCTGAACTACAGATTAAGCCCATGAATATCCAACGAACAGCTCCAAGTGGCTCGTTACAAAATGAAATGAACTGTGCTGAATATTCGCCAAGGAATGGGAAAGAGAAGGTTAGCTAAGATAGATGTTTAAGTCTAAATATATTAGTATAGACGACTATCTCAGTACAGGTTTTTCTCCCTGACTGCTCCCTTCCTTGGTGTCTAAGTGAACCCCCACCAATGTACACAACAACACGTATGCACAATTGGAATTAAAATATAACGAGAGAACTATGAGTTACAAGACTACAACATTTATTTACTACTCATATTACACATGTAAGGTTTTTCCAGACGATGATGGATGCGTATGAGTTTCTGTACTACAGTAATCATGAAGGTGAAATGATTAATATACAATACGTAACTCTGAATCCTGTCTGGATCAGTGAGAGATCAGCAACTCTCCAGTGGAAACCAAAAAAGAAACAGCTTGCCGGTATTCTGACGATCCTGTCAGTCCTGACACTCCTAGTCGTCACTCGTTCTTGAGATCTACAACATAGGTGCTCCTTGTGAGAGCTTGAAAGGAAGTCAAGAATGTGTTAATATCTAGTTCTACATCAGCGCAATCCTAATTAAACATATCATAACACAAACATATACAATGACCAGTCTGGCCAAGTTTATCTTCCAGCTCTACTGCGTTCACCATCCTCCTTCTCCCTACTGTCTTTAGTCTGGGACGGGCTTTTCAATTGTCTCACACGCCTGTAATGATTACATTTCTGCCGCCCCATGTCCATGTCGCTAATACAGAAATTCTGTGTCGTACAGCCGCTCCGTCCAAAGTTGGTTTAGCAGCTCACAGGATCGGTAATGGTATTATAATAATGCCTGATCATCCGGGCTTACAAGCCGTGACCAGTAGCTGTGCCAGGTTTCCCATGCATTACCGTGGACGCACGCCCACAATACACTGAGAAAGTTTAGCACCATATACCCTATACCAAGTGTGGGTAAAGTCTGTACCATTACACCTCTGCTTCCAACACAATCGTTGGCCAATGTGCCAATGCGCAGACAATAGCATAACACTTCATATTGGTAGGTTTGCATATGACAAATCAATATATCAAACATCCAATACACATAAACATATTGATTAAACTAGACATATTATGATACTTTAACATCATAGCATAATGCACTAGTTAGTTTGTATGTATACGAAATGAGACGTATATACACAAAAGAATATGTACGAAGCATATTCCTAGCATCGTATATTCATATGAAATTACACATACAATACATCCAACATATCCGTAAACATTATATTACTTCAAGATGGACATCTAATGATACTCAACATAATAGCATCAGGCATTATTAATGAGTACTAATATTGTATAGCTACAAAATGAGATATACAACAAGTCTAATTGAAGTGACCACACAGACCAGCCATATTTGCTGATCTGCCCGGTTTAATCACCACTTAGTTACTGCTGTTGTAAGAATTAAATAAATAGTCAGTTGACTATATTCTGTACAACAAATGCACACACCAACAGGCAACTATGATAGTGTACAAAGAAATGACAAGCATCTACCAAGACACCTAAAAGTATACCCAGACAAGATCTGTCTCACATAAGGCAGCACTCAAAGCAGTCCGATATTGAACACAGAACTCAGAAAGAACACTCAAGTAACCTATGACAATGATAGTTCTTGCAATAACCTAGATCAGATATAGACTGAAAATCAGTAACTAAGAAATAACTTTTTGTAGTGAAATCTAACATAATAATCCTGCATATGACTACAGAACATTGAGATAGTTCCTACTTGTTCAGAGATTTTTTCAATTCTAACCTGACCAGAGCTAGGGACCCTTATTTAAGCTGAGTCCAGCAGACCCTATTATCTCCTTGGCACCTTTCTGTCTGGTATGACAGAAACATGCTGACCTCCTATAGGTAATTAATTCTATTCAAGTGTTGGGCCAGTTCACGCCTCTTTTCCCATGCAGGCTGACTTATCTCCCCCTGGCAGTCATAATGCTTTCTGAACCACTAACCATCACCACAGTGTCACACCTGGATGGTTTTGAGTTGCCAGCCCCAGATCAGTTTCACAGTTTGCTCTCCAGTGTCCTGGTACAAAGTCCACAGGCCCAGTGTTAATTGCCTCTGCCAGACATCCAACACCTAATTTCTGAATCCAGTCCGAATGGTTTATTATCCTTCTAACACCCAGCCTTTCTACCTGTCTACAAGAGTTACTAGCCTCTAGTCAAGTTAGGATCAGTTTTACAAGGTCTGTTCACACTCTGTTGAGTCTGTGTGAATGGCTGGACTTAGCATGTTTATAGCTCCAGGTTGCTTGTGTCAGGCCTGGGCAGTTTCAATTTCCACTCACAGTCGCGGTTCATTTAACACTGCATAACTGTGTGGTGTTATTATCAATTCTGGGTCTATTTCTCCTTTCCCCAGCATTCTTTATGATAGAGAATTTCATTCCTTGTTCTGTAATATCTCTACATGGTTCATCAAAAGTGAACCGAAATTTGTTCTGGGAAGTAAAGGCTGCCAATTCGTGACACGACTGTATGCGTGATATTATCAACTTCCCTATCAACTTAGCTAATATGCTCTAAGATATCCAGTGTAAGCCAGAATTTTTGCATCAGTTTATTCATTATGTGTTGCTTTAAGCGTGCAGTTGCCAAATTTTTAAAGTGCTGCAATTCAACGCCTGCATTTCTGTATGGTTAAAGATTAGTTGCATGTCCATAACAGTATGTTGCAATCAACATCAGCATTATGATTTAGTAGGTACTTTTTGCGTTCAGTAGTTTGCCACTGATTTCTGAATAACTGATGCTCATATCATATAAATCAACGCAAGACGGTCTGCAGCTGGTGTCTAACCCTGGACTCAGTATGTCAAAGACTGAAACATAAAGGCCGGAGGTCTGCCTCAAGATAGAAGACCACCGGGAAGAGTGGTCAACCTCAAGTAGATTAGAGGTAATACAGTGCCCCGATATAAGGGCAGGGTATGTGATAGAATGGGGGACTATTAACTAGTTCTCTCATGAGACACGGAGACGTCGACCAGATATTTAGCACTCTGGTCCACGACAGAATCACGCCTACATGATAGCCACAATTGCCACTCAACAGGAGACAGCTAATATAAGCGTGCTAAGTGTAACGGCACGCAAAAAGCCGAAGGACGCATCAAGGTCCTTCCGCGTGCTGTGTAGCCACGCGAGTAGGGAAGTCAGACTGGGGACTCACTTTGTAGCGAGCACATTGTTTAGTGTTGATAGGAGTTTTTGTGTAGCCAAGTAGATAGAGATTAGCAATAGGGTTAGGAAACTAGTGATAGGCCAATTCTGTGGCTTTGTGTGTGGTTTGATAGCGACGGTTATGTACATGTAAAGAGCCAACGGCAATAAAATGTATCATTCATTTCCTCTCACACCGACTTGCAAGTTTCTTGTGTTGTGTGGGAGAAGTAATCCGATGATGCCTGACACATGGGTTGTTGACACAGTATATCGGGGAGTTGTGACACGTGTTAACTGCCCCAAAGTCACAGCACCCGCTTTGCTACTGTAAGCATATTAAATATTTATAAAAATAGCTTAAACATCAATATGTGGAAATTCAGGAAACGTACACAAAATGGAAAGCTAGAAAACATCAAGATCTGAATGTTTAGCATTAATATCAATATATTAGTCATTAATTGACTGTGATGAGCAAGTGTTGGTGGGAAATATGTTCAGATAATCACACATTTTGTTTTACTCAAGAGGGATTGATTGATTGATTTAGGAATCGACATCACAGCATTCGGGGCATTCCCATAAGTGCTCGGTCCCCATCCTCAGCAGCCAGCGAAGAGTTCCAACACTAATAGTACCAGTAGCAATCTGATTATAAGTCCATCTCGCCTTTCCTCTGAGTGTTAAGCGTCGGCCAGATCCCCTCGTCACTCCTCGCTGTCTCATTCTTGCCAGACCATGGTAATCCATTTGCTCCTCCGAGGTGTGCACATGCTCCCACAAGGCCGCAACCACGTCTGCCTTGTCATATATCAATACTCCACCAAGTTCTGCAGAGCCAGCCAATCTGTCTGCCTGTTCATTTCCCAGCACACCGGCATGCTCCGGAGAAAAGTTCCAGGCGATACTTAACACCCGTGACCGAAATTAAGCAATTCACTCCGCACAAAGCCTGTCCGTCCTCACCCTCGTCAGCATACTTTCTGAGTCAGTTACAATCACGATGTGTGTGTGTGTCATATTCTCCATCCAGTGGAGAGCCGCAGTGACTGCCTCCACCTCCATTCTTAAGCTGGATGTTGTGGTATCATATGCCAGTGTCAGGGTCTTAAACTTGGCTCGCTAACCTAACACATGTGAGACAGTACAAGTACAACGTGATTTGACTTAAGACTCAACGACACAACGTTCAATGGATTTATTTACAGATCATATAGCATACGATGATCACAACAAGATATACTTGACACTTCAATACACTTACATACACAATACAGCTCACAGTCTTTCTCTCAAGATGTCCAGACACTCGGACGTTCATATACAGAAACCACACAACGCCTTTCTCTCATCGTGCGTCCAGTCGAGTCGCCGTCCCAAAGCTGTCTGCCTGTAGCTCGCAACTCGTCTCCCACCTGAGGTGGCTTCACGAGGCATGCGTGCATCTTGCGTCGTCCTTGCCTGACCGCTGGTCGCTCGTCAGCCAGCAATCTTGCAGGCAGGTCCTGGCGGCATAACGAAGTTACTGCATCCCTGCTGGGGACTAAGTCGCCTGGCGGGCGTAACGATGTCACTGCATCACTGTACCCTTCTAGACTCTGACACGCTCCCCTGGGCAACTCCATGAAAGATGTCATCTTTCATGCCTAATATATGTACAACCTGGGTTAGTATTTTAACCTTGTCAGAGTCAACCCTTCTGTTGTTATATACCTTGGTATTATAATACATAGAAATACACATATGCCATAGAAACATATAAGAAATGAAAGTTGTGCTCAACGACATGTGGTGCTCAACCTTTAACACTGGTCAGGTTTCATCCTCTCGATGGCTAATTACCTAAATTGCATTAATGACCCAGTCAGATCGGTAGTACCAGCTTCACGCATCTACCTCGCAGTCTCCCAAAAAAAACGTAATAATATGGTTCTTGAAACAAAAACCATCTGGCTAGACCGAAATACGGCTTTTTCATAAGTCGCATTAAACGCTGAAACCCTGACCTCATTTGGCCAGGAGCTCTTGTGTTGGTCTGCAATGTCGGCAACACTCTGCCATGCCCAGTAGATGGCTACCTGGTGTGTAACAATCTGGCAACAACATGGCTATTTATATACAACACATTACAGTATACATTTCAAATTATGGCCCTTTGTGTAATGACGTAATAACAAATAATTGGAAGGGGAATAACTTTAACATCTATGAAATCTAATAATTTACAATAATTATTCTAGTTCTTAGCGTCATCGCTTGATACTGGTTCATACTAACGAAATAAAAAGTCGGTAATATGAATACATTAATCAAGATATGATTCTAAGATTACACTACATAAATATATAAACACACAATTCGTGTATTCAAACTTGTTGATTCCTAAAGATTTTAGAATCGTCATAGCTTTTTAAACTTTTGTATGTCGTCTGCTAATTTTGAACTAAATTCTAACTAATCCGGAAGTACACACGAACACTAAACAGCTGATGTTTAAACTTGTAGAAGAAGCTTGTTCCGGTCTGATGTAGTTACGGAATGTGCAATGTTCTTAAACGTTCATGTGTTGGATGTTTCACTGGAAAACCTCTGGATTACGATTGACTGCAGTGGTGTAGCTGTCAATGTATAGGTCACACTTTCACGCATGTATTTAAAATATCCCTGGAATGTTCCACACGCAGATGCCACTGTCACATTGGATAGTTCGCTTACGGTAAGTTTTTGAGCGAATGTGGCACTGTTCTTGTTTCGTCATATATACAATTAATAAAGTTCGCTTTCTACCACACACTACACAATTATACACGACAATCACTACATTACTTAATAAAATAAGAACACTATATACAACGGGAGTAACCCCTATCACATGACATTGTAGACTTTACACAGCTTTTTGTGAATGGAAAAAAAATATTCACTGATGGATGCTGTGTTAATCTGAGTGTATTTTACACACTGCACTCAGACATTGGTGCTTACTGGGTCGGTCGGACAACGGGACAACAGATCGGCGATCGTGTTGGTTCTGCCTGGAATATGACGAACCTCGAAGCTGTAGTCTTGAAGTTTCAAAGACCAGCGCGCTACCATTTGGTTTGAAGGTACACCTGAATTTATAAATCGCAACGGGCTACTGTCAGATTCCACGATGAAATGGCGTCCTAGAAGGAATCTAGACAATTTTGTTATACCCACCACTAATGCTAGGGCTTCCAACTGAGGTATGGACCAAGCCCGTTCTCTGGGTTTTAGTTTCCTGGATACGAAGTACACGGGATGGAGGATGTTATTGTACTCTTGCAACAAGACTGCTCCATCGCCACGGAGCTCGCGTCTGTCCGCAATCTGAAAGGTAAACGGAGATTGGGCAATTTCAGGATGGGATTATGTAAGCTGTTATCAGAAAAACAAGATAATACTCTACGGAATGCAAATTTTAGGCATTCATTGTGTACAATTTTCTCCGGTTTATCTTTTGTTAGTAAGTTAGTAAATACTTCGGTCAGTTCTGAAAAATCAGGAATGAACTGCCGGTAATAATTGATCAGTCCCAACAAACTTCTGACTTATTTTTTCGTAGTCGGAAGTGAGAGTTTTAGTATCTTGGACACAATGTTATCGTCTGTCGTGACAAAGCCATTGGATATTTTGTACCCCAAGAAGGATATTTCCTGGTAGGCTATGTCTACTTTCGCAGGCTTTACCGTCAGTCCGTGCTGTCTAATGCGTTCAAATGTCTGGTCTAATGTCTTAATGTGCTCTGTCATCGTCTCTGTGTGAACACAGATGTCGTCTATATAGCAAATTATGTTAGGTATGTCTACCAGTAAAAGTCGTGTCATACGTACGAATGTGGCTGGGGCATTGACTAGCCTAAATGGAAGTTTGCACCATTCATACAGTCCCCAAGGTGTGGCAAATGCTGTCAGATGTCTTCTCTGTTCGTCTACTGCTATCTGCCAATATCCTTTAGTCATCTTCGTAAAGAACCTAGCGTCTGTCAGTTCTGTCAGTAGATCGTCAGAGTTAGCCATTGGCTCAAGATCTAGAAGAGTTATTTTATTGAGCTTCCTATAGTGGACACACAGTCTTATAGTGTTGTCCTTTTTGCGTACAATGACCATTGGAGATGAGAAGTCTGATTGGGATCGTCTTATGATGTTGTTTTTCTCTAAGTTGATGATCTCCTGGTGTAAGTGTTCTTTGTAATGTAATGGAATGGTGTATGGTCTGCATCTTATGGGTGTGTTTGATATGAGTGTGATGTGATGCTGTACTAATTCTGTTTGTCCTGGATTGTTGGAGAAGATGGTGTTGTACTGTTGCATAAGATGTTTGCAACTGTCTGTTTCTACTTGAGTTAACTTTGGGTTGATTTTGATCTCCTTCAAGCAGTTTGTTGTGTCTAATGCAGGTGTTGGAATCTCGTCACTAGCCTCGTCGTCTTCATGATCTATTATCACTGTACAAGCTGTATCGTCTTGTTCGTTGTCTCTGTTGTGGTATGGTCTTAGCATATTATGTGGAATATTTTGTGTTTGTCTTTTATTTGGATCTCGTAGTCTACAGGTGAAATCTGTCTCGTCACTTTGAAAGGTCCCTGCCAAGAATCAGTCAATAAGTGTCTGTCACTAGGTAATAGAAGAAGAACGTCCTGTCCAGGTGTCAACGTTATTGTCCTGTTACCTTTGTCAGCATACTGTCTATAAGTGGCACCAGATAATTTTAGTGCATTCTTTGCAATTACACAAGATTTGATGATTCTTTCACGCAATGATGTGACATATACGTATGATGATATGGGTTTAAGTACTGGAGTAGAGTCAGTTAACATTTGATGGTTAATGGGCCACGTGGTTTGGCACCATAGATAAGTTCAAAAGGAGAGAAACCGGTACTAGAATGTGGTACCTCGCGATAAGCAAAAAGAATAGCTGGTAGATATACATCCCAGTTATTGGGGTGCTCTTGCGTGACTTTTGCAAGCATGTGCTTTAGATCCCCGTTAAACTTTTCTATTATTCCACTCGAGTGAGGATGGTACGGGGAATTGAAACACTGCTTCACTCCCAACATTTTGGTGAAAGCTTGGGTAGATGCGGCGATAAACTGAGTGCCCCTGTCAGATTGGATAGTGTCTGGAAATCCTATCCGAGAAAAAATATGGAAGAAAACTTCCATTATATCATTGGCAGTTATGTTCTTTAGCGGAATAGCTTCCGGCCAGCGGCTACATTGATCAATGACAGTTAGAATATATTTATTCCCTCTAGTTGTTGTATGATTAAGAGGGCCCACTATGTCGACAGATAATTTTTCAAAAGGTCGACTGGCTAAGTCAGTGACTTGTAACTTTGCCTGTGGGTGTTTACCTTTTTTATCAGTTTTTGGCAGATGTCACAACTTCTGCAATATAGTTTAATGTCATTGCAAAATTTGGGCCAATGAAACTGTGTTAATAATCTTGATCTGGTCTTAGCGTATGCCATATGCCCTGCAAGAGGTATACCGTGGGCAAGATGTAAGGCTTGCTTACGATAATTAGTTGGCAAAACAGTTTGCTCTGTGGTGTTGTCACCTCTGGTATAATACCTGGTGAGGATATCATTTTCACAGCAAAATGCCATTTTGCATTCTTGGTTACCTTTGGCTTTTGGCCGATCAGATTAAAATACTTTGATAATGAAGGGTCAGCCTTTTGAGCTGTTACAAACGTTTCCTTCATGGTGTTAGTAGGTAGTGATACTGGGCTAAGCATTTGTATAGCCTCAGTTTGATTACTTTCATCTTGCACTCTAGCAGTAGATCTAGTTACTGCGTTCACACATTCAATGATATCAGATGGTGATGAAACAATGGTATCAATGATGTCATGAGATCTTAGTGCTGCATTAGCTACCATACATTCATCAGATGGTGTAACATTATCAATGATGACATTGGATGATGATGTTATGTTATCATTAATACATAGAGATGTTATGTCATGAGGTTTATCATTCACCTCTGGTAAATTTCCAATTATTACATCACACACTGGGTTTGTTAATGCAGCGCACTTTACTTTCCCAGTGAGGAAAGGTGTTTCAATATATGCCCATGCTAGTGGGTATTTCTCAATATTGCCTGAGAATGTTCTGCATGTTACGTGCCTGCCTGTATAGTCTGTAGGCATTATGAACGTTCTCTTCAGACCAATAAGTGAACTGCCCGTGTCCCGAAGGACTGTAGCAGACTTGCCATTCACATATCCGTGATGGACGTTTATCCTGCCTTTTGAATCTACTACCAAATTAGCTTCTTCATTGGCAATAGGGATGGTGTCAGGGTCTTAAACTTGGCTCGCTAACCTAACACATGTGAGACAGTACAAGTACAACGTGATTTGACGTAAGACTCAACGACACACCGTTCAATGGATTTATTCACATATCAAATACAGAACGATGATCACAACAATATATACTTGATACTTCAATACACTTACATCCACAATACAGCTCACAAGTCTAACTCTCAAGATGTCCAGACACTCGACTTTCAGGCACAGAAAACCACACAACGCCTTTCTCTCTATCTTGCGTCCGTCCACGTCCGTGTTTCAGAGCTGTCTGCCGCTAGTTCGCAACTTGCCTCCCACCTGAGGTGGCTTCACGAGGCAGGCGTGCGTCTTGCGTCGTCCTTGCCTGACCGCTGGTCGCTCGTCAGCCAGCAATCTTGCAGGCAGGTAACTACTACTCGCCTGGCGGCGTAATGAAGTCACTGCATCCCTGCTGGGAGCTAAGTCGCCTGGCGGGCGTAACGATGTCACTGCATCACTGTACCCTTTCTGGACTCTGACAGATGGCATGGCCGCATGTTAAAATACCATCTTAATAAAAGTGTTACAAACAGTACATTTATTTGCGTTAAACATGTCAAAAGCCTGTGCTGAGGTCACAGGATGTTTCTCTGATTGTTCTTCATCTGACGATGAACTGTCAAACAAGGCGGCATTTGCTTTGTTGGTCATTTTGCCTGCCTTTACAATCATGGCGATAGTGTCCGTATGCCTTACAGAGGAAACATTACGCAAATTCCTGAAGGATCTACGCTCCTTGTCTTGTCTGTTTACCATGTTTTGTAGATAGGTATGATATGCGGGGTTCTTGTCGCACATCTCTCCTTGATGGTGTGAAATTTTACAGTATTTACAGTGATTATACTTCTCAGATGTAGGCTTATGAGGTTTCTGCCTACTATAGGGTTTCTCATAGTTAGCCGATGCTACAAAATTTATGTCAGTAGCTTCAGTGGCAAAACAATGTTTGTTGGCTGTGTAGTAAGCCGAACCACGCCTCTCAATCTCATCCACACTAGTGCATTCATTCTCCTGCAAAAATTTTGAAAATGCTGATGGAAATGGGTGAAATGACTTTCTCTCTAATGATCAGATCTTCTAATCTTTGATAATTGTTGTCAATTTTAGCTGCTGAAGTCCATTTGGTAAATATATTTCGGACTAATCAGAGGTAATCAGAGAACGTTTGAGTCGGTTTTGGGCTCAACTTGTTGAATTGTTCTCTGTAACCTGCCTCATCTAACATAAAATGTGCCATACTCTTTGCTTTCAGATAATGGTAATCTTTTCTGAGGTCTTTGGGGATGGTTTCAATGACTTTAAGAGGTTCCCCTGATAAACTCCTCATATAAACAATATTCCATTCAGACAGTGGAACCTGGTAATGTTCCATTAATGTCTCAAAATTTTGGGTAAAGGCTGCGATGCAGTCACCCGAGGTATAATTACGTACAATACCTGATATATTTTGTACTGGTTTTCTTTCTCCAGTCTCTCAGATTTCTTGGACTCTTTGTTAATGGCAGTCTCAGTATCAAGTTGTTTCATCTTTAACTGTACCTCCAGTTCTTCTCTCTTACTCTGAGCTGCTATTTCTGCCTTCTTAAGTTCACTATCTATCTCAGCTTGCTTTGTCTTTGCAGCCAGTTCTAATTCGGCTTGCTTTGTCTTTGCAGCCATTTCAGTCTCTGCCTGCTTTAGAGCTCTTTCAGCTGCTCTTTCATCGCGTTCATTAGTTTTTTCCTGTACTCGGAGGTATTCAGAGTATTTATTCTCACTCCATTTCATTAATTCATCACCTGTTAACTGTAACTTTAATCCCATATCGATGAAATCATTTAATGATTACATGATGGAAAATGTCAATGAAATACCAGCCACACAAATTGTTATAAGTGGTTAGTACAATAAACAATTTTACAATTGAATTCTTTTGACAATATGTGCCTAAATTTGCATCCTTAAAGTATAAGAAAAGAAAAATATACTCAAGTGCCCTGGATGCGGTGAAGAACGGTTGGATATCGGGCTAGGAACTGTAGGGTCGCTACTTCGAAAACACAAATGACCTCTACGCGCACGGTTTCGGATGGTACGGAAAACCTGCTTTGTTTTTGGAGGAAATAAATTAGCGTCTATTTGATGGTGTGTGCCTGCTTGTCACTAAGTATTGATTAGGTTTGTATGGCGTTGAGTGTAATTGTAGGTCGTAAGTTTTGTCCGTCAACAATTTTTTTTTCAAAACCACAAGTCACTTTCTTTCCCAAACTGTTTGCGTTCCACAACTCAATTCACCAAGACAATCTACATATATCTCAACACTCTACAACATTGATGACACATCACTTACATCAAGATGACATTCAGTAAGGACATAGACATCAAGTTTACAAGATGGCGACAAGGTCACAATGGCGACAAGATCACGATGTCGACAAGGTCAAAACAGTGACAAGTCTAACAATCACAAATGTTTTACACGTTTACAAGATCAAACAATATGTATGCACTGTACGTTTACAAATAGTCTCCATGTTTAAACAATGTAGCAATATATCAAAATGAGCCTTCCACTATCACATTTACATGTACTATAAAGTTTGACAAAAATTCTAAGTTCACAAACTCTAGTTTTAAATCGTTAATCACATAAACACGTTCATCTCAAAGCCAGACGAATGCCACCACGTCCACACATGTCAGGGTCTTAAACTTGGCTCGCTAACCTAACACATGTGAGACAGTACAAGTACAACGTGATTTGACTTAAGACTCAACGACACAACGTTCAATGGATTTATTTACAGATCATATAGCATACGATGATCACAACAAGATATAATTGACACTTCAATACACTTACATACACAATACAGCTCACAGTCTTTCTCTCAAGATGTCCAGACACTCGACATTCATATACAGAAACCACACAACGCCTTTCTCTCATCATGCGTCCAGTCGAGTCGCCGTCCCAAAGCTGTCTGCCTGTAGCTCGCAACTCGTCTCCCACCTGAGGTGGCTTCACGAGGCATGCGTGCATCTTGCGTCGTCCTTGCCTGACCGCTGGTCGCTCGTCAGCCAGCAATCTTGCAGGTAGGTAACTCCTACTCGCCTGGCGGCGTAACGAAGTTACTGCATCCCTGCTGGGGACTAAGTCGCCTGGCGGGCGTAACGATGTCACTGCATCACTGTACCCTTCTAGACTCTGACAGCCAGGCTCTCCTGCCCCAAACATCGACCATTAGCTTTGGCTATGAACCTCCAGCCACTTCTTTCACCTCTTGACACCGAACCATCTGTGTAGATAATCACATCACCCGAGTGAGCACTGTCCTGAATTAGTTGCTGGATTTCCACTTTCATGGCCCCTGCTGGCCACTCCCTGCACTCCCGGCTTAATGTGATTATAACTCTGCACAAGTCTGACTGCTCCGCTGGCACTCTGACCCACTCCTCTCCACGCCTAATGTTCTCCAAGGGGCACACCTGTCTGATCGTATCCTCCGCCTGAGCCATCCATGATTTCCCTCTTATCAGTCGCTGACCCTTAACTGCATCCAGCGCCTCATACAATGGGTGGTCTGTGTCTGCACCTACTCTGAGGTATGCCTTCGCCTGCATCACCTTGAGCCTACCAGCAACAGTCGGCAGACCAAGGATGTAACGTAAACACACTACTGGGTTGTCTCTAGTGCATCCCAGAATAACCCGCATAGCTTCGTTCTAACTTCACCAGCTGACTCTCTGAGACAGTGAGCAGACCTAGTCCATAATCAATTACTGAGAGGATCAAGAGCTGGTATAGTGTGAAAAGCATTCTCTGCTCTGAGTCCATTGCAGCCATAGTTTTAAGTGCACTGAGTCCCTTTTTAGATCTTGTCACAACCATCTCCACATGGTCCTTGAAGGATAGGCTCCTGTCAATTGTGATCCCCAGATACTTCAGTTTGTTCTCTCTGCTGACATTTCTACCTGTTGTCCAGAGAGCACCACAAAACAGCCGCCTTTTCCGGGTGGATGACAGCCCTCATTTCTGTGCACCAGTCAGGGGTGTTTGCTCCCTATCTCTCCCCTGCCTATATGCAAGAATATCATCTGAAAATGTTAGTATTCTTCCAACCCCTGGTGCTTCTAGGTTTGCAATCTTGCTCGTATACACATTAAAGAGCACCGGTGAGATTGCGGATCCCTGTGGCAGTCCCGGGGTTAACATATGTGGCTCTGAGGTCCATGCACCCAGACGGAGAGCAACCGACGAGAGTGCAGGACGGCTGCTATCAGTTCACCAACCAGGGATTGACACCCTTCTCCATCAGTGCGGTCATCAAAATATATCGAACTCTATTGTACGCATCCTCGAGATCAAGCGCTACCGCCATCATTTCTGTCTACTCTGGAACCCCTCATAGAGATCAAAGGCAAAAGTGGCTACATTTGGGAAGGTTTTAGAGAAGATAGTCGCTGTTAAGCTGCAGGATTTTATGGAAAGGGGAAGCTTCTTCCAAGAGGCCTGGGGAGCTACATTCCAGGAAAAGATACCTGATACTCAAGAGGGAGGGAATACAAAAGCATGACTGACATTAATTATGGATTACGGCACGTAAAATTACTTAAAGAAATGTGGAAAATCTCATATGATATGGTACTTAGTAATCACAGTAGCAAACCATAGACCTCTTAAGGTCAGGTCTTAGTCAGATATGACTGAGCTACCGTATAACAGTAGACGGTACTACCTGCTTTCTGTTAGCGCCGAACGTTGGGCGGCGCTTACCAAACCCTACACCCCACATTGTGCCAACGGCTTCGGGCGGAAGAGCGTAATTGGGATGGTACAAGCCTTACCCTGGTGCGAGGAAATGCAAGCTAAAGACAAATGTCATGGCAGGGCAGACCAGGCCCTAAGACTTGGTTGGCAGCTGGTCTATGATCGAAGCTCCGACAGGCGGACAGTTAGAGCATTGCTTTGCTGACCCGGCAGCTTCTGCAGCTTGTCTTGTTCCAGATGTAGGGGTGTTACCTTTCCTCTGGAGTGAACTAGGCAGGCCGAGAGAGGGATCATGCTGCATGGGTAACACATGATCTCTATATTTTAGCCCAGGCTTTGTGCTATGGAGAGGCAATAACTCCATCCCTGGTCTTAAACTGGTCTCGGAATCAAAGCGAGAAGCAAACTGTTACGGATCAAGTTTGATGTGCAACTTCTGAAGAATTTGAAATCAAGAGTGGAGTTAAGCAAGGTTGTGTACTAGCTCCCACCCTCTTTGGAATATACTTTTCACTTCTACTGAAATATGCCTTTCGTGATCAGGATGGTGGTATATACATTCATTCACGCTCAGATGGCGGCCTTTACAATGCTCAAAGATTGAAGGCCAAGACCAAAATTAGGAGGGTACTGATCAGAGAGTTGCTTTTTGCAGATGATGCTGCAGTTACGACCCACTCTGAGGAAGAATTGCAATGTCTACTATCTGCATTCTCCACTGCTTGTTCTGAATTTGGTTTAACAATTAGCAAAAAGAAGACACAGATTATGTCACAATGTGCACATGAGGTACCATCAATCTTTATTGACGACGCCGAACTAGAGATGGTAGACCATTTTACATATCTAGGATCAGTGGTAAATAGCAAATTATCCCTAGATCAGGAAATCAACATCCGGATTGGTAAGGCAGCAACAACAATGAACAGGTTAACAAACAAAAAGGAGAACAGGAAGCTTACTGCCAAAACAAAAGTCCTTGTCTATCAAGCCTGTGTCCTTAGTACTCTTCTTTATGGCAGTGAAACCTGGACAACTTACTCACACCAAGAGAAACATTTAAACAGCTTTCATATGCAATGTCTGCGAAGAATTCTTGGTATTAAGTGGCAAGACAAAATCACAAATACTGAAGTATTGGAAAGATCAGGTTGTGTGACGGTTTATTCCATGCTCCGTCTTCGTAGACTTAGATGGATAGGACATCTTAGGAGGATGGATGATGGTAGAATACCAAAGGACATCTTTTTTGGTGAATTACAGATGGGTAAGAGATCTCAGGGTCGGCCTCTACTACGATACAAAGATGTGTGTAAGCGGGACATGATTGATACAGGCATTGATAATGCACACTTGGGAGCAAGTCGCCGCTGAACGTGTTGCATGGAGGGCAAACATCAGAAATGGAATAAAGACAAAGGAGAAAATTATTGCAGATAAGTCACACACCGAGCGTTTGAGACGTAAGATGGTGCATGATGGTGGAAATGACCACGTGTTCACATGCACCCACTGTGAACGGACATTTACAGCGCAAATTGGCCTTATCAGTCACATGCGCTACCGCCATAGTTAAAAGTTATTATGCCTTTTTAAAGCATAAACTATAGTCTGTCAAGATGGCAAGGTGCCAATGCAGCAAACCATAATATGAGTATAAAGAGCTTGTGACGAAACGCGTTTATCTGTGTTGGTCGTTCAGGATCCCGCACACTATTTTGGCGCGTCATCGGGGGACTTTCCAGCTATAAATAGACTGAGGGAAGCCGATGGAGGAATTACCAGGCTAGAATCTTCTCGGAACACCTGAATTTGAGTGACCCGTGAGGCTGGGTATAGCACTAAATTCTCGTGCAGAGAGATCTAGAAATTCTAGGTGGAGAATGACTGTTCCCGAGGAAGTGTCTTTTCCCAAGAAGCACTATCTCCTCGTGCGCATTGAGTTGGCACGAGTGGGGAAATTGGCTAAACCATTCATTCACTTCATTTTGCTCGAAGAGAGCAGACGCAGGTCTGTGTTAAGCCATTTTGTGTTGCGTCTCACCTCACCCATGATTCGGCTGACTGTTACGGAAAGGAGGCTGAGGAGCCCTTGAACAGTTCTGAAAGCTGACTGGAGTCTGGTTCTGAACATTTAGGTACTTATTTGTTTAAATCATGTAACTTTGTAAGTGTGTACAAAACGCCATCGTTCTAACCTCATTACCTATGCGGATGTCCTTGCATAACTAATTAGCAAACCGATCGATAGCGCTGCTGAAGGCTAGGTCGTGTGTTTGTTTACCAACGTGTGTTCGCGAATTCAGCTGTTGGGAAGGCAGGCATGCGATGTAGGCGATTTGGGTTTAAATTATATTTACCGTGTATCGCCAATCGTTGCATCTATTAGGTTGCTGTGTTAGAATAAAACATAGTTACTTGTGCCTGATAGAAATCTAGATTTATGTCAGTCAGTTGCTGAAGCAAGGAGAAACGGTTAGAAAACCAGGTAAGTTGGTAGTGGAGATTCAGACAAAATTGTTGCTTAGTTACTAAGTAAAGATAGAACTTAGTTCTGTGCCACCAGGAATGATGTAACTATTGTGTAGTGACTTAATAGTGTATTCATTGTGTGGAACACGGATTTCTGTGTGAAGGTAAGTCTGCATTGATGATGATATATATATATATATATAATATATATATATATATATATATATATATATATATATATATATATATATATATATATATATATATATATGATGTGGCATTGTGTATATATATATTAGGTCATGGCATGTGATACTTCCTGGAGTAAATTCCGAACGCCGAATAGGTCGACGCGTGATAACAATGCGTGCCGTCGCGATGTACATATGCGTTCTGAATTCTTGTCTTAGCTATCCTGTTCTTTCATACTGGCGCTAGTGCGAGTGAATGCTAAGGTGCTGGAAGTATGGAAAGATGCAAGGAGGTTGTATGAGACAGGGGACATATAGGATATGGGGGATTTGAAAGCAAGTTATGAAAGTATAGGTTGGCAGACCAGGCCAACGATGAAGTTCGGTCCCGGCCAAGGCTAAACCACTTGGGAGGGCGGAACTGGAACATCACCCTTGGAATATGTGGGGAACATGTATTCTCAAGAAGGCTTCTTGACTCTAAGGAGAAGTCTGATAAGAAGAGTTTGCTATGGCGTGGGCAGGTGGTCCCACCAGCAATCAGGAATGTGTACATATTGGATGTGACCGTGTACTATTCCTATATCCCGAGGGATGGTATATTGATCAGTATTATGTTTATTAATGACCATTGATGATGTAAGGAACGAGTCCAGGGACTCTTTACCTTAATGTTAGTTCGATTTAAATTAGAACTATGATAACAGCCTACTATCACTACTGACGTTAGCGATGACTGGTAGATGATTAGGGATAGGTGAGACCTACGATCAGACTCGTCATTCTGATTTCTGGCTCTGTTTGACGGGCTGTTCTGTGAGGCCAGCTGACATTACTGAACCCATGCTTTACTACTCTCCATATAGAGATAATGCTTTGGTTATATGCATAACTAAATAGCATGACTGAGGGTTGAGTAGTCATTGGTAGGATGCATGTGGACTAATGTTTGGGCCAGTATACTCTCACCGGTCGCTCTTCCTTTTCAGGAGTTTGTCTGTTGAGGAACCAGTCAACTATATTTGTCGTTGGCGGGAAACCACTTCGTGTGACACAGCGAAGGGTTCAATTCTTTACTTATCACGCCAGACTCAACCACACCATGTTACCCAGTGTGATTCATCATGCGTGCAGGTTTGCATCCAGTGATTTAGGTGCCCTGAAGGTGCACGTGTGGGACATGATGGTTTGTGTTGTTTTTCTGCATTAGAAGATACTCTATTTCAGCCAGGAACATTTCAGCAATTTGAGCAATCATGCTCAAAGAAAGGAACACCTTGACCGTATATTATTACGGTGGTTCCGCCTAAACGCGGAAAAAGATTTAGACACTTGAATGGTTCTTATGACAGCTATAGTGGCAGGTCTTGAGAAGAACTACACCAGCTATTAATAACTTGTGGCAAGTGTTACCAGGTGTAAGGGACAATATATTATAGTCCAACCTGAATTGTCTTCCTTGAAAGTAGATGTCCGATTCTAATAGTGTACTGAAAGAGTATGAAGATTTGAACTGTGTTCGTGTAGGACTCAGTGACATATCAGTTGCCTTATCTTATTCTTCAAGCAGTGTTACTGTGATATGAGTACGGGACCATTGAATTGGTCATTGACATATTCTTCAAGCAGTGTTACTGTGCTATGATTGCGGGACCATTAGATTGGTCAGGGACTTATTCTATAACCAGTGTTACTGTGTTGTGAGTACGGGACCATTGAATTGGTCAATAGACTTATTATCCACCACGGGTAATGTACTACTGAGGGACCATTAGATTGGTCAGTGACTACTTAGGTTCATCGAAGTCACGAATACTTGGAGTCAAATCCAGGAGGATTGTCTCCCAGCCAGTGTTGATAGAGAACTGTGTATTAACAGTGACTTAGTAGGAGTGATAAAGATGCAGTTGGTCCAGTTGAGTGAGGTCCAGCAGGTGACTCTATTGTTGTGGATCCACGCTCTGGGTACGGAGTGGTCTCCAAGGTTCTAGTCATCTCACTGGAAGGAAGCTGGGTGAGTGGCGGACCGACTGGACGGGACATCTGCATCCAATCTACTTCTCAACCTGATGATGACAACCATATCTCTGATTCTGTCTCTACTCTATCCTCTATTTGTGTAAATAGATTATTCTATCAGGATGTTCATTTCAGTTCTATATTCTCAAGGGTAGAATAAACTTTATGTAAGTTGACTTGCTCTTTGTATAATGATCGAGTGTGGTCTCGGACGATGCCTAAGTGTTCATTGTTCCACAGGAGTAGGTAGTTAGTGGGGGTCTAGAATCTGGAGGGGCTTGTAGACATAATTAACTAATATGAGATCAGCCACAGAGTAAAAATATTTATCTGCCTATCCAACCCCTGGGGCTAAAATACACGGGAGTGCTAGAGACACCTCGGGTGTGGTTCACTCTCACTACCCAAGGCGATTTTGTTACAGAGCTGAATATTGAAGATGGTTGGCGATTAAAGACGATAAAACAAAGAAAGCTGGAATATTTTTTGGTCACATGAAACGTAACGAAAGTTTGGAGAGAACAACAATGGAGGAGCATATGTCTGGGAAGCGAGGAAGAGGAACGCCAAAGAGAAGATGGGTGCAGGATGTGGCGGATGATTTCCAGATAGGTGTATCTTATGCGGGACATCTTGCTAATGATCAAGGTGGTCCGGAAAGTTGTTATGGGAGCGAGGTTCTGCAAAGGATATTCTACTGAATGGATGAATGAGTAGCGAGCCACTGGATATTAATATAAAACTGCTCCAGTAATACAGAAGGCAATATAGCTATTTTTTCATTATGAGTTAGACATGGCTTTGGACAAATGCAACACTTTTCATTTACCAATGATACTCGGGAACTTCAATGTAAAAGTAGGCTGTGAAAAGTGAGCAACATGACTGGTGCCTTGGTTCAGGAGGTTCCCAAACCACGGCCCGCTGGCCACTTGTGGCCCGCAGCTGTAAGAAGTGGCACGCCGAGGCCTCGTTGTTTAATATATTTTAATAATTTTTTATTAAGCATTCGGAGCGCTCCGTCAGCGTGCGATAATTTACTCTACTCGTGGTTGTTATGCTTTGATATTATGGAATGCATCTGTTCAGTTCACAAAGAAACTATTTGAAATTCCTGTATCCTGGCCTTGTCGAACAATAAGAGTGTGCAAGGCACCATGTTGTCGTCTGTTACAACTGTTTAGCAGAGTCGGTAGTATTGTGTTGAAATTAGATTTGTTCAAATTAAAATTTACAAAGCCTATAAACATGAGTGTGAAAGATCTAAAATCAAACAATGGTAAAAAGCGAAAATGTGAAGATGTTGCTTGTCGTGAATTCAACGAAGATTGGACAGAGAAATGTATGTTTATGCTTAGCCGTAGTGGTAAACCAGTTTGTTTAATCTGCGAATTTTGTGTTTCTATTACAAAATATTTAATCTGGAACAACATTTCACGACCACACATTCAGACATAAATGCTCAAAATGCTTAATTTGGAGTTAAGAAAAGATCTCATAGATAAAATTCTGTGACCAGGCAGCAGTCATTTTTCACCAAGGCTAACGAACGGAGCAAGAGTTCTGTTGTTACGTAGTACGAAGTCGTTCTTCTGTTGGCTCGCAAAAAGAAGCCGGTTACCGATGCAGAAGAAATAATCAAGCCTTCCCTTAAAATTGCTGCTAGATTGCTTGGCGATAAAAAGTGCGAAACAACATTTTTCAGATTCCTTTGTCTAATAATACTATGGCCATGCGAGTTGAAGCCAACGATGTTCATCGTCAAAGCAGCCTATATCACAAATTTTACATTTTTTGTCATTGGCAGTTGATGAGTTCACTGACATTTCTGACACAGCTCAGGTCGCAGTTTTTGTTCGAGCAATAAACGATAATTTTGAAGTCATTGAAGAACTTCTAGGACTTGAATCAATGCATGCAACTACCAAAGGGACTTCTTCTTCTTTCGTTCCCTTGAAATATGTCTATAACTGCATGTTGTCCAAAGGGACTGTTCTGTTTGAAACTCTCAAGTTGTGTGTAGAGAAAAAACAACATAGAATGGGTCAAACTGGACAGTGTATGCACCGGCGATGCTCCGGATTGAAGGGTAGAAAGTCTGGATGTCTAGCATTATTGGAACAGTTTCTTGACAGCACTATATTAAAATATCAGTGTATCATTCACCGAGAAGCTCTGTGTGGAAAGACCTTAAATCTGAAACATGTCATGGATGTTGTTCTGATACGTGTGAACAAAATTCGAAGTAAGTCGCTGAATAGGCGTGAGTTCAGACAGTTTCTATCAGACCTGAACAAGGAATACGGTGAGCTACTGTTACATTGTGGTGTCAGATGGCTATCTAAAGGGAAAATTCTGTCACGTTTCTGGACACTGAAAAATAGTGTCTATCTGTTTCTGTCTGAAAACAAAATGCGTTGCCTACAGAACGGGAATGTCTGCTGAAAGATGACTAGCTTAATGACTTGGCATTTTTGGTGCACGACACGTCTCATTTAAACTCTTTAAATGCGAGGATCCAGAAACAAACTTCACAAATTTGTGCTGATGACTTTTCTTCAAGATCGAGGGGAGGAGACCAAGGGGAAGACCAAGAAGTAAGTACATGGATGGCTTGGCAACATGGTATGGTCGAGACAGAAACTCGGAGCTGATCCACGACTCTAGTGATCGAGTGAGATGGCAAAACATGACCCCCATGCTTATCGACATGGCACATGATTGATGGATGGATTTCGTCATTTAAAATGAGACTACGACTATTTGTCGGACAGCTGATTGAAGGAAATTTGGAGGTGTTTCCAACTTGTGGTGGAAAAGAAATATGACTTGTTGCAGTACAAGGTAAAAGTTGAAAGTCTTCTGGATATCTTTCAGTCGAGATTTCAAGAACTCACAACAGAGGAGGATAATGTTGCCCTCTTCATAAATCCATTCGTATTTCCTGATGCCAAGCTCTGTCTATTACAGCAAAACCTTCAGCACGAAGTAATTGATTTGAAATGCAATTCTGCACTGAAATGTAAATTTCTGGAGCTGCCTGCTTCACCTTCAACTGATCATATGATTTCATTCTGGCGACTATTGCCTGTCGAACAATTTGAACACTTGTGTTCAATCGCCCAGAGATACATTTGTCGTTTTGGTTCGATACAGATGCAAGCAGTCATTTTCCGCAATGACCGTTATTTAAAAAATAAACAAGCAACGTTCCAGACTCACTGACAATAACCTAGCTGCGTTTATGACTTTGGTCACGAAAGATTTGTGCCCAGATATTGATAAACTGACATCTAAACTTAAGTAACTGGTTATGAAGAACAGTTACAATTGTAAATTAATTACATTAATAGCGATTTTCGAAACTGATTAACAATTTATTTTTAAATGAAATTTTGATTTTACACCAAAAAATGACCGCAGTGTAGTAATGACGCCGACTGCCTTTAAAGTTTTAGAGTTTTGTTGCCAAAAGGTAAGAAAGGTAAGAATGATATTGAACGACTTTTATAATTTTATAACGTTGTGGCCCGCTTAACTACCGAAAATAGTAGATATGGCCCTTTGCTTGAAAAGTTTGGGAACCACTGACCTAGGTGAAATGAATGACGGAAATGACAGGTTAATAAAGCGTGGGCAGAATAAAATGAAATGATAATAGGAACCACCTGGTTTAAACACCAGCCTTGATGATTATGAAATTGGAAAAGTTCTGGAAATATTGTTTGCGATCAAATTAATCGCAGATTCAGAAGCAGTTCAGTAGAAACACAAACTAGACTAGAGCAGACTGCAACAGTGATCACGTTCCATGGAAAAGATGAGATTAAATGTTATAACTTTAAAGAAGACACCCACATTGATTCAGAAGCAGTTTATTTGAAACACAAACTAGACTAGAGCAGACTGCAGCAGTGATCACTTTCCATGGAAAAGATGAGATTAAATTAAAAGAGGGGTGGCCAAACAAGAACACTACGCAGGAAGCCAAAGAAGGTTTGATAAACCAACACAGAACTGGTGTCGTTAGCCGGGATTCGCTGAGGAGGGGATCCGAGCACTTATGGACTGAATGGTTCGATGTGCAATGAAGATTATCTGAAGACTAACTAACTAACTAAAGACATTTTAGAAAGTTACTGCCACTATCTAATAACAAAAGCAGAATTACAAGCCCACATAAATTGTATAACAAAGTGTGTATGGAACATGACATGAAAATTATCATCAGTAAAACAGAAGTACTGACTAACCAAAAATAAGAAACAACACAGATCATTTAAAAGAACACACCCCGGAACAAGTAAAGAGCTTAAAGTGCTTATTAAGTATAATATCATCAAATGGCAGACCAGATGACGAAATTGAAAATAGATGCTTTGGCAAACTAACTCACTGGACAGATGGCACCAATACTAAAGAACAAACACCACACAATAGATACTAAAAAGGCACTCTACAACACATTGTTCCTACCAACTCTATGCTACCAATGCCAAACCTGGACAATGACAGAAAAAGAGACCAGAAAATTACAACAGAAATGTGCTTCCTGAGAAGATTGAGTTGTTGAGTTAAGCTAAGAACTGACACTATTGCACTCATTACATTCCCATATGTGCTCAGTCCTCTCGTTCAACAGCGAGCATTACTCTGGGTCGGGTAGTAAATTTCGACAGTATGTCGCAAGTCTTCGAAATTCCACCCCTTAATGATGCATGCATTCGAAATGTCGCCTCTCCTTCGCACCCCTTAATGATGCATGTATTCAAAATGCCACACCTCCTTCGCTGCTTATGCCACCCACTTACGGTGCCGCCTGATGCGGCTGCCTCTCTGCATCATAGCACGGTACGGCCCGGACACTACCAATGTTTACCACTGCTATCTGATTGAAAGTTCTCCTGGTCTTCCCTCTGTTTTGAGATTCTACCAGAACCCATCCCATGCCAATTCCGTACAATCTCATCCTTTCGACATACGGGTTCTCAATCTGTTCCCCAACCTTCTTCATCTAGTCCCACAGGCGCACGACTGGTACTCGCGCATGGCCAGGGCAACAAATCAATGCAATTCTCATAATGTGAGACCTCAGAAGCGAGGGAGCCATTCCACACAAAACATTCTTTTCTCCACCTAAGACTGCTGAGAAATCGTAAATGGATGAAACAACGGAGCGAGGAGGCGTGCTGACAACCAACATGTATAGGACAGGTCAAGACCTGAGTGGTAGCATATTATAATAGGTGATTCTTTAATGAAAGGCTTATACAGCGACCGGATGGCCACTTCAGACAAAGACATTGTTTCGATAATCCCACTGCCTGGGGCTGGTGTTGACCGGCTATCAAATAAGATTAGCAGGTTGGCTGTAAATAATAACGTTAGAAAGGCAAGCGTACACATTGATATCAACGACAACATGAACAACAAACAAATCACAGTCTCAACTGCTGGCACTCTTGAACGGATTACGTCACACTTTTCCTAACTCCTCTATTTTCTTCACCTTCATCATATCACCGAGTTATGGACTCCAGCGTCGTCTAGCTGACATAAATAACATTTTGCAGAAGTTCTGTTCTCAAAACAAGATACAGTTCATCAACAACACGCCGTTCTTCACCTCACAGGCTGGTGCACAAAAACAGTCTTTATAAAGATCAAATACATTTGTCTATATTGGGCACCAACTTGCTCGCCAAAAATATCAAACGGACACAACATACATCCAATACAGGGTCCCGTCGGACACTTTTTAGCTACTCCACCTGAAACTCAAGCCAGACGAAATACTCCCGTCACATCAAGTACCAATAGGCCAGAAGTGCGCAGACCACTCATAACCACTGCATCTGAAATCCAAGCCAGGACGGGACACTTCCACCACACCAAGTCCATACGATAGTCCCTCTTCACACAGGAGGCTAATAATTATGAAGATATGTTTCCTATTCTCCCCCAGCAAGGAACCAACTTTCAGCAACAACAACGTGCCACCACAACCTCCTTGTTAGCCACGAACAAGCGCCTGTAGTTGGTAGTCATACATACCCATGAGACATCAACAGTATCCATTTCATTGTAACCCAGAATGGTTACACCTCACATGTTTTAGCCCAGCTACACTTCGTCAAGCTCTTATGATGTCGCTGTACCAAGGACCAACACAACCTGGTATTACTAGCAATTTAGCAAAAGCTACACTGGATCTCAGTACAAGAAAGAGCCTCTCCTGGAACGTTTATCTGCGTATATGGTTATTACTAGATCTAGTAACATATTAGGTTATGCGGCTTGTTTTGAATTGACTTTAATTTATAGTACTTAGCTGTAGATCTTTTATAATGCTGTTAATTGTGTTTTTACTATGAGTGAGGGGGTCTTCACTGCTCTTTCTTACTGATCAGTTTACGTATTTCTATATATCAACAGAGATATTACTGTTTCTCTGTTTTTAGAGTGCTTATTGTAATTAGGAATGTAAGGTGTATTCACTGTTTGTTTTTTTTAACTTATGAATACACATTGTTGAAATGTCTAAAAAGTATGAACACTGGCTCAGTAAAGATGGGCTCAGAGTCGAGCATCTAAATATCTGCTATATATTAGGGAAACTGCCCGAACTATCACTTATACTTAATCAAATTTTGCACATGTTCGGCGTTAGTGAAAGTCGATTAAATGGTAACATCAGATAATGACATCACTATCAAAGGTTTTTAAGTTATTAGAAGAGATCCTTATCAGAAACAAGAGACGGGTATTGCAGTTTATATTTCTAATTTGCTGGACGTCCACCGCAGGCTAGATTTTGAAACCTGTGAGACTGAGTGTGTATGCCTTGAGGTTAAGCTTTAAAATCACATACTGCTAGTAGTGGGCTATCTTTATCGAAACCCCAGTGCAGGAAATATCTGGTATGAAAAATTCACCACTATGATGGATGTAGTCTTTAGTAATGCGAGAGAAATAATACTGCTAGGTGACTTCAACACAGACACTAACAAATCAAACAAAACATGGGAAAACATAATAGAGTCATATAACTTCCAACAGTTAGTCAAACAAGCCACTAGTATAAAATCATCTGCAACACTTATACTTATAGATCGCATTTCTACTACATGTGCTGACAACATCACTGAATGTACTGTACCTATTAATGGAATGAGCGATCACTTCCCGGTTTGTTTCACGTGGTCGAAAAGAAGTACCAAAACTCCGAAACACAAACATATAAGTATAAAATATAGAAATTATAAAAATTTCAATCAAGATGTCATTTTTACAAGATTTGCTCAACTCACTCCTAGGACTATATTTACCATGCTTCCTGACCCCAGATGATGCGCTGACCACTGGCTGAAGACCTGTTCTAGTGTATTAGATAAGCTGTGTCCATTTAAGGAAGATCCAGTTAAACATTACAATTAGTCCCTGGGGATAACCAATGACGTACTTGAAATTATGAGAGGCTGGGGACAGGGCACATAAAAATAGAGATATAACCACGTATCGTAGTCTGAGAAACAAAGTTCAATATGTTATTAGAAAGGAAAAGAAAACTATTTTAAGAGCTTAATAATAAATAAAACCAACACTAAAGATATATAGAAAGCAATTAATACCTTGACAAACAAACACAAGTCATCATAATCACCACCATCAAATCAGGTTACATTTGATCAATTCAGTAGTTTCTTTCAATCCGACATAAACCAATTGAAGGCTGCAATACCAGATCTCCTCATGATATATCTTTATTAATTATAATACTAGTATCATCATTTTGTGAGAACAAATGCTATAGAGACATTCCATCTAACATACCGCTAATGACGACCACTGAAGTATTTACACATCTCAGTAACCTAAAACACAATAATTCATCATTACTAGATGGAATCAGTAATCGGATCCTTCGCTATGCTGCTTCGGCGATCTGCGAGACACTAACTTTTATATATTAGCATACTCTGCCGCTCAGTTGTGGAACATCTTCACAAGAAATCAAAGACATCATCAATCATTAAACATATATTCGCAACCTGTTTGAACACTACATCAGTACAGACTACATTCCCCCCACAAACAAACAAAAAAACAACACAAAAGAGACATTACATTGGCACCTTTCCGTCTTGACAGACGATAGTTTGGTACATTGTGCTTCAAAAAGGCTTAATAACTACGATCCATGGCGGTGGGCGAGTGTGGCTGGTAAGGCCAATTCTTGCTGCAAATGTTTGCCCACAGTAGGTGCATGTGAAAACATGGTCACTTCCACCATTTTGCACCATCTTACGTCTCTCACGCTCTGTGTGTGCTTATCTGCAATCATTTTCTCCTTTGTCTTTATTCCATTCTGATAGTTGCCCTCCATGCAACACGTTCAGCGGCGACGTGCTCCCAATGTGCATTATCAATCATGTCCCGCTTACACACATCTTTGTATCGTAGTAGAGGCCGACCCTGAGATCTCCTACCCGTCTGTAATTCACCAAAAAAGATGTCCTTTGGTATTCTACCATCATCCATCCTCCTAACGTGTCAGATATGGAGTTATTGCCTCTCCATAGCACTAAGCCTGGGCTAAAATAAAGAAACCATGTGTTGCCCATGCAGCATGATCCCTCTCTCGGCCTGCCTAGTTCACTCCAGAGGAAGGTTGACACCTATAATCTGTAACAAGACAAGCTGCAGAAGCTGCCGGATCAGCAAAGCAATGCTCTAACTGTCCGCCTGTCGGAGCTTCGATCCTAGACCAGCTGCCAACCAAGGCTTAGGGCCTGGTCTGCCCTGCCATGACTTATTTTGTCTTTGGGTTGCATTTCCTCGCACCAGGATAAGGCTAGTACCCTCCCAATTGCGCTCTTACGCCCGAAGCCGTTGGCACAATGTGGGTTGTCGGGTTTGGTAAGCGCCGCCCAACATTCGGCGCTGACAGAAAGCAGGTAGTACCGTCTACTGTCATACGGTAGCTCAGTCATATCTGACTAAGACCTGACTCACACAAAAGAGACAATAGTAATGGTAAATTATCTCAAACGACAACTAGCCAAACAACATTCCCAGTATGTATGGTACGTTACACCTTCCTTAGATATTTATAATGCCCATGTTAAACATTGCCTCAGTGATTCATGTATTATTGATTAATTTTCATGCGTTTTAATGCTTACTTTTTGTTGTTGTCAAAGATTTGCTTCATAAGTGATGTTGAATGATAAATGTATGAGAGCAAAGAAAGAAGAAGGGCAGAATGTCAGTCGAGCCTGCGTGTCCAATTCTTAACTCTTTGAAAATAAAGATTGTTCGTTCGTTTGATCGTTACTAACATACGCCTATCCGACATTGTTTGTTGCGCGAGTGTCAGAAGTCGGGTGCCCCACCGGCTAGATGAAAGTATTTTCACTGGCGAGCAACCCCAAATAGTCAGAAACTGACTGAGGGACAAAACTATAATGGCTGAACTATAGATTAAGCCCTGAATACCCAACGTCACAGCTCCAAGTGGCTCGTATACAAAATGAAATGAACTGTGCGAATATTCGCCAAGGAATGGGAAAGAGAAGGTTAGCTAAGATAGGATGTTTAAGTCTAAATAAATGAGTATAGACTGACTATCTCAGTACAGTTTTTCTCCCTGACTGCTACCTTCCTTGGTGTCTAAGTGAACCCCCACCCAATGTACACACCACACACGTATGCACAATTGGAATTAAAATATAACGACGTGAACTATGAGTTACAAGACTACAACATTTATTTACTAATCATATCCGATTTCAAGATGATGATGATGAAATCATATAACATATTGTGATGAGAACATTACGTAACTTATGTTACTTGAACTATCTGGATCTGTGGTCCAGATCCCCACTCTCCAGTAGCAACAACAAAGAAACAGCTTTCCGGTATTCTGACGATCCTGTCAGTCCTGACACTCCTAGTCGTCACTCGTCCTTGAGATCTACAACATAGGTGCTCCTTGTGAGAGCTTGAAAGAAAGTCAAGAATGTGTTATATCTTGTTCTACATCAGCACAATCTTAAGTATAACATATCATAACACAAACATATACAATGACCAGTCTGGCCAAGTTTATCTTCCAGCTCTACTGCGTTCACCATCCTCCTTCTCCCTACTGTCTTTAGTCTGGGACGGGGCTTTTCAATTGTCTCACACGCTGTAATGATTACATTTCTGCCGCCCCATGTCCATGTCGCTAATACAGAATTCTGTGTCGTACAGCCGCTCCGTCCAAAGTTGGTTAGCAGCTCACAGGATCGGTAATGGTATATAATAGTACCGGGTCATCCGGCTTATCAAGCCTTGACCAGTAGCTGTTGCCAGGTTCCCATGCATTACCGTGAACGCACGCCCACCAATACACTGAGAAAGTTTAGCACCATATACCCTATACCAATTGTGGGTAATGTCTGTACCATTACACCTCTGCTTCCAACACAATCGTTGGCCAATGTGCCAATGCGCAGACAATAGCATAACACTTCATATTGGTAGGTTTGCATATGACAAATCAATATATCAAAACATCCAATACACATAAACATATTGATTAAACTAGACATATTATGATACTTTACATCATAGCATAATGCACTAGTTAGTTTGTATGTATACGAAATGAGACGTACATACACAAAAAGAATATGTACGAGTATATTCCTAGCATCGTATATTCATATGAAATTACACATAAATACATCCAACATATCCGTAAACATTATATTACTTCAAGATGGACATCTAATGATACTCAACATAATAGCATCAGGCATTATTAATGAGTACTAATATTGTATAGCTACAAAATGAGATATACAACAAGCCTAATTGAAGTGACCACACAGACAAGCCATATTTGCTGATCTGCCCGGTTTAATCACTACTTAGTTACTGCTGTTGTAAGAATTAAATGAATAGTCAGTTGACTATATTCTGTACAACAAATGCACACACCAAAAAGAGACTAGTCTAGTTTACAAAGAAATGGCAAGCATCTGCTACGACACCTCAAGTATATCTAGACAAGATCTGCCTTTCACAAGTTTCTCCTTCTCAGAAGAGTAACACTTAAAGCACAATGATATTGAACACAGAACTTAGAAATAATAGTGCACACTCAAATAACTTGACAATGATAGTTCTTGAAAATAACCTAGGTCAGATATAGACTGAAAGTTCATATGTCTAAAATACTGTTGCATAGTTACTAAGAAATCCTTCCTAGAAGCCAACATAATAATCATACATATGACTACAAACATTGAGCTGGCTGCCTACCTGTTCTGAAGTCAGACTTAATCTAAAGGGAACAGGTCTAGTGTGAGTTTTTATACCTAGCCTAGCAGTAGACACTTATCTCCCAGGAATTCCATTCATAAATTCTTCTTATCACCCCCTGACGTTAATTGCAATCCTAACTGCAACCTGGCCATCACACCTTGCTCCTCTCTGTCTGGTACAAAGTCTACAGCCCAGTGTTAATTGCCTTATCAGATCTGTTTTCACACATTCCTGAGTCTGCCAGTCAGAGTGGACTGGGCTTGTTACAGCCCTGGGGCTATTATCTCTCCCTGGGTCAATATTGTTCACACCTGGGCGATTTTGAGTTGCCAGGCCCAGCTCAGTTTCAGTCTGCCCTCCAGTGGGGGGTAATTATCAGTTTGACATGTAACACCTTTACACTGGACTGTCTGTGTGATTTCATTCTGGGTTTATTGCCATTCCCACTGTCCTGTTTTAGTGGCCAGCAGCCATCTGTTCTGACACTTCACAGTTGAATGGGCCCCTTTGCTACAACATTTTATGCCTCTGTGTGTGCAGACCTGATTGTTCTTTATTATAGATAATAGCAATTGTTCTTCTGTAACTTTTCATGGCCCATCAAAAGTGAACCGAAAATTGTTCTGGGAAGTAAAGGCTGCCAATTCATGACAGAGCTTCCCCCTTTAAAAAAGTTTCTGCCAGAAATCTTTTGTCAAGCACGCCGTACATCCCAGAATAATGCCTAAGCACTCTCCGTTCTGTATCTGCCTAAAGGTTTCCAATATTCCTTGTGGCAGTGGGTTGTCCTACCTCTGCATAAAGACGTCCCATTTCCATAATCGAAGGATACTCTGGATAGGTCCTTGTACCTGGTCTTCGGCCGGGATTCTATGCAATAGCTTGGTACAATCCGTAATTGTCAGGAGGTTGTAATTTTATCCCTCTGGGAAGATCACAATCAACGGATTCTTCGGCGCCTCTAGCAGCAATTGTTTACACCATTCACTCACGTATTTAATCCTTTCAGCCGAGGATGTACCCGTAGTGAAGTCTTGCATAATCTGGCCCACAGCAAGCTTGTCTCCGTGATTTTCCTCCATCCGTTATAGATCCGTAACTGATCCATCAATATCTTCCTTTTAAAGGAATAATGTTACACATCATGGTCCCATGATATAAATTCAACTGGCGCTTTGCTCCTTCAAAGTCGGGCGTAACAATCGTCCTCCTCGGTGTCGCGGTTTCTTCCCTATATTCAGTTAATGGGCTGAGTTTCTCTGCATTAGAGTTTCTTGTACAAACCGTGCTAGAAATTGGAAATTTATTGTGCCAAGTTGTCCTGCCTTGAGAAATAACATAGTTACTCCAGGGCGATAAAGTGGTGTTACTTATGAATAAAGTATCCACAAATAGCTGATCTACTCCTATCAAATCGACCTGACTGAAGGGTAGATTGAGTCCTAAGAGTGTTGATTCCAAACCACTCTTGACTTCTGTTACTTCAGGTCCCTGTTGCTGGAATTCCCTGATAACTTCAGCTAATGAGATGATAGGCGTTTCTTCCTCCATCTTGTTCAAAGAATTTTCTTCTTAGCAACTACAGACAATGTTGTCTGCACAATATCAGAGTCCATATTCTGGCTCATGACAATTCCCTGTGTTTCCTGAGTCTCCGAACTGGTATACCGTGAGATAACAACTGGAAATGTTTCCTTGTCTGGATTTTCCTCTCTGGTCGTGCTTTCATGGGCTAAGTCCAGTTGAGGTAAATCCTGTGGTGGGCTGTCTAAGCAATCCATCACAATAGGTAAATGATTTGAACTGAGATCTAGTGTCTTGTCCTGAGCTGCAGCCTCAAAGATCACAAGGGGTTCCGGGTCTTCCTTCATCCCGGACGAGCTCCCAATCTGTCAGAAGTCGGGGTGCCCCACCGGCTAGATTAAAGTATTTTTCACTGGCGAGCAAGCCCCAAATAGTCAGAAACTGACTAGGGGACAGAAAACTATATGGCTGAACTATAGATTAAGCCCTGAATATCCAACGTACAGCTCCAAGTGGCTCGTTACAAAATGAAATGAACTGGGCTGAATATTCGCCAAGGAATGGGAAAGAGAAGGTTAGCTAAGATAGATTTTAAGTCTAAATAAATGAGTATAGACGACTATCTCAGTACAGGTTTTTCTCCCTGACTGCTCCCTTCCTTGGTGTCTAAGTGAACCCCCCACCAATGTACACGCACAACACGTATGCACAATTGGAATTAAATATAACGACTGAACTATGAGTTACAATACTACAATATTTATTTACTAATCATATCCGATTTCAAGATGATGATGATGAAGATCATATAACATATTGTGATGAGAACATTACGTAACTTATGTTACTTGAACTATCTGGATCTGTGGTCCAGATCCCCACTCTCCAGTAGCAACAACAAAAGAGACAGCTTTCCGGTATTCTGACGATCCTGTCAGTCCTGACACTCCTAGTCGTCACTCGTCCTTGAGGATCTACAAACATAGGTGGCTCCTTGTGAGAGCTTGAAAGAAAGTCAAGAATGTGTTATATCTTGTTCTACATCAGCACAATCTTAAGTATAACATATCATAACACAAACATATACAATGACCAGTCTGGCCAAGTTTATCTTCCAGCTCTACTGCGTTTACCATCCTCCTTCTCCCTACTGTCTTTAGTCTGGGACGGGCTTTTCATTGTCTCACACGCCTGTAATGATTACATTTCTGCCGCCCCGTGTCCATGTCGCTAATACAGAAATTCTGTGTTGTACAGCCGCTCCGTCCAAAGTTGGTTTAGCAGCTCACATGATCGGTAATGGTATATAATAGTACCGGGTCATCCGGGCTTACAAGCCGTGACCAGTAGTTTGTGCCAGGTTCCCAGCATTACCGTGAACGCACACCCACAATACACTGAGAAAAGTTAGCACCATATACCCTATACCAATTGTGGGGTAATGTCTGTACCATTATACCTCTGCTTCCAACACAATCGTTGGCCAATGTGCCAATGCGCAGACATAGCATAACACTTCATATTGGTAGGTTTTGCATATGACAAATCAATATATCAAAACATCCAATACACATAAACATATTGATTAAACTAGACATATTATGATACTTTAACATCATAGCATAATGCACTAGTTAGTTTGTATGTATACGAAATGAGAACGTACATACACAAAAGAATATGTACGAAGTATATTCCTAGCATCGTATAGTTCATATGAAATTACACATAAATACATCCAACATATCGTAAACATTATATTACTTCAAGATGGACATCTAATGATACTCACATAATAGCATCAGGCATTATGTAATGAGTACTATATGGTATAGCTACAAAATGAGATATACAACAAGCCTAATTGAAGTGACCACACAGACAAGCATATTTGCTGATCTGCCCGGTTTAATCACTACTTAGTTACTGCTGTTGTAAGAATTAAATAAATAGTCAGTTGACTATATTCTGTACAACAAAGTGCACACACCAAAAAGAGACTATCTAGTTTACAAAGAAGGCAAGCATCTGCTACGACACCTCAAGTATATCTAGACAAGATCTGCCTTTCACAAGTTCTCCTTCTCAGAAGAGTAACACTTAAAGCACAATGATATTGAACACAGAACTTAGAAATAATAGTGCACACTCAAATAACTTGACAATGATAGTTCTTGAAAATAACCTAGGTCAGATATAGACTGAAAGTTCATATGTCTAAAATACTGTTGCATAGTTACTAAGAAATCCTTCCTAGAAGCCAACATAATAAATCATACATATGACTACAAACATTGAGCTGGCTGCCTACCTGTTCTGAAGTCAGACTTAATCTAAAGGGAACAGGTCTAGTGTGAGTTTTATACCTAGCCTAGCAGTAGACACTTATCTCCCAGGATTCCATTCATAAATTCTTCATTATCACCCCTGACGTTAATTGCAATCCTAACTGCAAACCTGGCCATCACACCTTGCTCCTCTCTGTCTGGTACAAAAGTCTACAGGCCCAGTGTTAATTGCCTTATCAGATCTGTTTCACACATTCCTGAGTCTGCCAGTCAGAGTGGACTGGGCTTGTTTACAGCCCTGTGGGCTATTATCTCTCCCTGGGTCAATATTGTTCACACCTGGTGCGATTTTGAGTTGCCAGGCCCAGCTCAGTTTCAGTCTGCCCTCCATGGGGGGTAATTATCAGTTTGACATGTAACACCTTTACACTGGACTGTCTGTGTGATTTCATTCTGGGTTTATTGCCATTCCCACTGGTCCTGTTTTAGTGGCCAGCAGCCATCTGTTCTGACACTTCACAGTTGAATGGGCCCCTTTTGCTACAACATTTTATGCCTCTGTGTGTGCAGGCCTGATTGTTCTTTATTATAGATAATAGCAATTGTTCTTCTGTAACTTTTCATGGCCCATCAAAAGTGAACCGAAAATTGTTCTGGAAAGTAAAGGCTGCCAATTCATGACAGAGCTTCCCCCTTTTAAAAAAAAGTTTCTGCCAGAAATCTTTTGTCAAGCACGCCGTACATCCCAGAATAATGCCTAAGCACTCTCCGTTCTGTATCTGCCTAAAGGTTTCCAATAGTCCTTGTGGCAGTGGGTTGTCCTACCTCTGCATAAAGACGTCCCATTCCATAATCGAAGGATACTCTGGATAGGTCCTTGTACCTGGTCTTCGGCCGGGATTCCATGCAATAGCTTGGTACAATCCGGTAATTGTCAGGAGGTTGTAATTTTATCCCTCTGGGAAAGATCACAATCAACGGGATTCTTCGTCGCCTCTGGGCAGCAATTGTTTTACACCATTCACTCACGTGATTTACTCCTTTCAGCCGAGGATGTACCCGTAGTGAAGTCTTGCATAATCTGGCCACAGCAAAGCTTGTCTCCGTGATTTTCCTCCATCCGTTATAGATCCGTAACTGATCCATCAATATCTTCCTTTTAAAAGGAATATGTTACACATCATGGTCCCATGATATAAATTCAACTGGCGCTTTCCTCCTTCAAAGTCGGGCGTAACAATCGTCCCTCCTCGGTGTCGCGGTTTCTTCCCCTGATATTCAGTTAATGGGCTGAGTTTCTCTGCATTAGAGATTCTTGTACAAACCGTGCTAGAAATTGGAAATTAGTGTTCCAAGTTGTCCTGCCTTGAGAAATAACATAGTTACTCAGGGCGATAAATTGGTGTTACTTTTGAATAAAGTATCCACAAATAGCTGATCTACTCCTATCAAATCGACCTGACTGAAGGGGTGGATTGAGTCCTAAGAGTGTTGATTCCAAACCACTCTTGACTTCTGTTACTTCAGGTCCCTGTTGCTGGAATTCCCTGATAACTTCAGCTAATGAGATGATAGGCGTTTCTTCCTCCATCTTGTGCAAAGAATTTTCTTCTTTAGCAACTACAGACAATGTTGTCTGCACAATATCAGAGTCCATATTCTGGCTCATGACAATTCCCTGTGTTTCCTGAGTCTCCGAACTGGTATACTGTGAGATAACAACTGGAAATGTTTCCTTGTCTGGATTTTCCTCTCTGTCGTGCTTTCATGGGCTAAGTCCAGTTGAGGTAAATCCTGTGGTGGTGCTGTCTAAGCAATCCATCACAATAGGTAAATGATTTGAACTGAGATCTAGTGTCTTGTCCTGAGCTGCAGCCTCAAAGATCACAAGGGGTTCCGGGTCTTCCTTGATCCCGGACGAGCCCCCAATCTGTCAGAAGTCGGGGTGCCCCACCGGCTAGATTAAAGTATTTTTCACTGGCGAGCAACCCCAAATAGTCCAGAAACTGACTAGGGACAAAAACCTATATGGCTGAACTATAGATTAAGCCCTGAATATCCAACGTACAGCTCCAAGTGGCTCGTTACAAAATGAAATGAACTGTGCTGAATATTCGCCAAGGAATGGGAAAGAGAAGGTTAGCTAAGATAGATGTTTAAGTCTAAATACATGAGTATAGACGACTATCTCAGTACAGGTTTTTCTCCCTGACTGCTCCCTTCCTTGGTGTCTAAGTGAACCCCCACCAATGTACACGCACAACACGTATGCACAATTGGAATTAAAATATAACGACTGAACTATGAGTTACAATACTACAATATTTATTTACTAATCATATCCGATTTCAAGATGATGATGATGAAATCATATAACATATTGTGATGAGAACATTACGTAACTTATGTTACTTGAACTATCTGGATCTGTGGTCCAGATCCCCACTCTCCAGTAGCAACAACAAAGAAACAGCTTTCCGGTATTCTGACGATCCTGTCAGTCCTGACACTCCTAGTCGTCACTCGTCCTTGAGATCTACAACATAGGTGCTCCTTGTGAGAGCTTGAAAGAAAGTCAAGAATGTGTTATATCTTGTTCTAACATCAGCACAATCTTAAGTATAACATATCATAACACAAACATATACAATGACCAGTCTGGCCAAGTTTATCTTCCAGCTCTACTGCGTTTACCATCCTCCTTCTCCCTACTGTCTTTAGTCTGGGACGGGCTTTTCAATTGTCTCACACGCCTGTAATGATTACATTTCTGCCGCCCCGTGTCCATGTCGCTAATACAGAAATTCTGTGTTGTACAGCCGCTCCGTCCAAAGTTGGTTTAGCAGCTCACATGATCGGTAATGGTATTATAATAGTACCGGGTCATCCGGGCTTACAAGCCGTGACCAGTAGTTGTGCCAGGTTCCCAGCATTACCGTGAACGCACACCCACAATACACTGAGAAAGTTTAGCACCATATACCCTATACCAATTGTGGGTAATGTCTGTACCATTATACCTCTGCTTCCAACACAATCGTTGGCCAATGTGCCAATGCGCAGACAATAGCATAACACTTCATATTGGTAGGTTTGCATATGACAAATCAATATATCAAAACATCCAATACACATAAACATATTGATTAAACTAGACATATTATGATACTTTAACATCATAGCATAATGCACTAGTTAGTTTGTATGTATACGAAATGAGACGTACATACACAAAAAGAATATGTACGAAGTATATTCCTAGCATCGTATATTCATATGAAATTACACATAAATACATCCAACATATCCGTAAACATTATATTACTTCAAGATGGACATCTAATGATACTCAACATAATAGCATCAGGCATTATTAATGAGTACTAATATTGTATAGCTACAAAATGAGATATACAACAAGCCTAATTGAAGTGACCACACAGACCAGCCATATTTGCTGATCTGCCCGGTTTAATCACTACTTAGTTACTGCTGTTGTAAGAATTAAATAAATAGTCAGTTGACTATATTCTGTACAACAAATGCACACACCAAAAAGAGACTAGTCTAGTTTACAAAGAAATGGCAAGCATCTGCTACGACACCTCAAGTATATCTAGACAAGATCTGCCTTTCACAAGTTTCTCCTTCTCAGAAGAGTAACACTTAAAGCACAATGATATTGAACACAGAACTTAGAAATAATAGTGCACACATCAAATAACTTGACAATGATAGTTCTTGAAAATAACCTAGGTCAGATATAGACTCAAAGTTCATATGTCTAAAATACTGTTGCATAGTTACTAAGAAATCCTTCCTAGAAGCCAACATAATAATCATACATATGACTACAAACATTGAGCTGGCTGCCTACCTGTTCTGAAGTCAGACTTAATCTAAAGGGAACAGGTCTAGTGTGAGTTTTATACCTAGCCTAGCAGTAGACACTTATCTCCCAGGAAATTCCATTCATAAATTCTTCTTATCACCCCCTGACGTTAATTGCAATCCTAACTGCAACCTGGCCATCACACCTTGCTCCTCTCTGTCTGGTACAAAGTCTACAGGCCCAGTGTTAATTGCCTTATCAGATCTGTTTCACACATTCCTGAGTCTGCCAGTCAGAGTGGACTGGGCTTGTTTACAGCCCTGGGGCTATTATCTCTCCCTGGGTCAATATTGTTCACACCTGGGCGATTTGAGTTGCCAGGCCCAGCTCAGTTTCAGTCTGCCCTCCAGTGGGGGGTAATTATCAGTTTGACATGTAACACCTTTACACTGGACTGTCTGTGTGATTTCATTCTGGGTTTATTGCCATTCCCACTGTCCTGTTTTAGTGGCCAGCAGCCATCTGTTCTGACACTTCACAGTTGAATGGGCCCCTTTTGCTACAACATTTTATGCCTCTGTGTGTGCAGGGCCTGATTGTTCTTTATTATAGATATAGCAATTGTTCTTCTGTAACTTTCATGGCCCATCAAAAGTGAACCGAAAATTGTTCTGGAAAGTAAAGGCTGCCAATTCATGACAGAGCTTCCCCTTTTAAAAAAAAGTTTTCTGCCAGAAATCTTTTGTCAAGCACGCCGTACATCCCAGAATAATGCCTAAGCACTCTCCGTTCTGTATCTGCCTAAAGGTTTCCAATATTCCTTGTGGCAGTGGGTTGTCCTACCTCTGCATAAAGACGTCCCATTTCCATAATCGAAGGATACTCTGGATAGGTCCTTGTACCTGGTCTTCGGCCGGGATTCCATGCAATAGCTTGGTACAATCCGGTAATTGTCAGGAGGTTGTAATTTTATCCCTCTGGGAAAGATCACAATCAACGGGATTCTTCGTCGCCTCTGGGCAGCAATTGTTTTACACCATTCACTCACGTGATTTACTCCTTTCAGCCGAGGATGTACCCGTAGTGAAGTCTTGCATAATCTGGCCACAGCAAAGCTTGTCTCCGTGATTTTCCTCCATCCGTTATAGATCCGTAACTGATCCATCAATATCTTCCTTTTAAAAGGAATAATGTTACACATCATGGTCCCATGATATAAATTCAACTGGCGCTTTCCTCCTTCAAAGTCGGGCGTAACAATCGTCCCTCCTCGGTGTCGCGGTTTCTTCCCTGATATTCAGTTAATGGGCTGAGTTTCTCTGCATTAGAGATTCTTGTACAAACCGTGCTAGAAATTGGAAATTTAGTGTTCCAAGTTGTCCTGCCTTGAGAAATAACATAGTTACTCCAGGGCGATAAATTGGTGTTACTTTTGAATAAAGTATCCACAAATAGCTGATCTACTCCTATCAAATCGACCTGACTGAAGGGTGGATTGAGTCCTAAGAGTGTTGATTCCAAACCACTCTTGACTTCTGTTACTTCAGGTCCCTGTTGCTGGAATTCCTGATAACTTCAGCTAATGAGATGATAGGCGTTTCTTCCTCCATCTTGTGCAAAGAATTTTCTTCTTTAGCAACTACAGACAATGTTGTCTGCACAATATCAGAGTCCATATTCTGGCTCATGACAATTCCCTGTGTTTCCTGAGTCTCCGAACTGGTATACTGTGAGATAACAACTGGAAATGTTTCCTTGTCTGGATTTTCCTCTCTGGTCGTTGCTTTCATGGGCTAAGTCCAGTTGAGGTAAATCCTGTGGTGGGCTGTCTAAGCAATCCATCACAATAGGTAAATGATTTGAACTGAGATCTAGTGTCTTGTCCTGAGCTGCAGCCTCAAAGATCACAAGGGGTTCCGGGTCTTCCTTGATCCCGGACGAGCCCCCAATCTGTCAGAAGTCGGGGTGCCCCACCGGCTAGATTAAAGTATTTTTCACTGGCGAGCAACCCCAAATAGTCAGAAACTGACTAGGGACAAAAACTATATGGCTGAACTATAGATTAAGCCCTGAATATCCAACGTACAGCTCCAAGTGGCTCGTTACAAAATGAAATGAACTGTGCTGAATATTCGCCAAGGAATGGGAAAGAGAGAGGTTAGCTAAGATAGATGTTTAAGTCTAAATACATGAGTATAGACGACTATCTCAGTACAGGTTTTTCTCCCTGACTGCTCCTTTCCTTGGTGTCTAAGTGAACCCCCACCAATGTACACGCACAACACGTATGCACAATTGGAATTAAAATATAACGACTGAACTATGAGTTACAATACTACAACATTTATTTACTAATCATATCCGATTCAAGATGATGATGATGAAATCATATAACATATTGTGATGAGAACATTACGTAACTTATGTTACTTGAACTATCTGGATCTGTGGTCCAGATCCCCACTCTCAAGTAGCAACAACAAAGAAACAGCTTTCCGGTATTCTGACGATCCTGTCAGTCCTGACACTCCTAGTCGTCACTCGTCCTTGAGATCTACAACATAGGTGCTCCTTGTGAGAGCTTGAAAGAAAGTCAAGAATGTGTTATATCTTGCTCTACATCAGCACAATCTTAAGTATAACATATCATAACACAAACATATACAATGACCAGCCTGGCCAAGTTTATCTTCCAGCTCTACTGCGTTCACCATCCTCCTTCTCCCTACTGTCTTTAGTCTGGGACGGGCTTTTCATTGTCTCACACGCCTGTAATGATTACATTTCTGCCGCCCCATGTCCATGTCGCTAATACAGAAATTCTGTGTCGTACAGCCGCTCCGTCCAAAGTTGGTTTAGGCAGCTCACATGATCGGTAATGGTATTATAATAGTACCGGGTCATCCGGGCTTACAAGCCGTGACCAGTAGTTGTGCCAGGTTCCCATGCATTACCGTGAACGCACACCCACAATACACTGAGAAAGTTTAGCACCATATACCGTATACCAATTGTGGGTAATGTCTGTACCATTACACCTCTGCTTCCAACACAATCGTTGGCCAATGTGCCAATGCGAAGACAATAGCATAACACTTCATATTGGTAGGTTTGCATATGACAAATCAATATATCAAAACATCCAATACACATAAACATATTGATTAAACTAGACATATTATGATACTTTAACATCATAGCATAATGTACTAGTTAGTTTGTATGTATACGAAATGAGACGTACATACACAAAAAGAATATGTACGAAGTATATTCCTAGCATCGTATATTCATATGAAATTACACATACATACATCCAACATATCCGTAAACATTATATTACTTCAAGATGGACATCTAATGATACTCAACATAATAGCATCAGGCATTATTAATGAGTACTAATATTGTATAGCTACAAAATGAGATATACAACAAGCCTAATTGAAGTGACCACACAGACCAGCCATATTTGCTGATCTGCCCGGTTTAATCACCACTTAGTTACTGCTGTTGTAAGAATTAAATAAATAGTCAGTTGACTATATTCTGTACAACAAATGCACACACCAAAAAGAGACTAGTCTAGTTTACAAAGAAATGGCAAGCATCTGCTACGACACCTCAAGTATATCTAGACAAGATCTGCCTTTCACAAGTTTCTCCTTCTCAGAAGAGTAACACTTAAAGCACAATGATATTGAACACAGAACTTAGAAATAATAGTGCACACTCAAATAACTTGACAATGATAGTTCTTGAAAATAACCTAGGTCAGATATAGACTGAAAGTTCATATGTCTAAAATACTGTTGCATAGTTACTAAGAAATCCTTCCTAGAAGCCAACATAATAATCATACATATGACTACAAACATTGAGCTGGCTGCCTACCTGTTCTGAAGTCAGACTTAATCTAAAGGGAACAGGTCTAGTGTGAGTTTTTATACCTAGCCTAGCAGTAGACACTTATCTCCCAGGAATTCCATTCATAAATTCTTCTTATCACCCCCTGACGTTAATTGCAATCCTAACTGCAACCTGGACCTCACACCTTGCTCCTCTCTGTCTGGTACAAAGTCTACAGGCCCAGTGTTAATTGCCTTATCAGATCTGTTTTCACACATTCCTGAGTCTGCCAGTCAGAGTGGACTGGGCTTGTTTACAGCCCTGGGGCTATTATCTCTCCCTGGGTCAATATTGTTCACACCTGGGCGATTTTGAGTTGCCAGGCCCAGCTCAGTTTCAGTCTGCCCTCCAGTGGGGGTAATTATCAGTTTGACATGTAACACCTTTACACTGGACTGTCTGTGTGATTTCATTCTGGGTTTATTGCCATTCCCACTGTCCTGTTTTAGTGGCCAGCAGCCATCTGTTCTGACACTTCACAGTTGAATGGGCCCCTTTTGCTACAACATTTTATGCCTCTGTGTGTGCAGGCCTGATTGTTCTTTATTATAGATAATAGCAATTGTTCTTCTGTAACTTTTCATGGCCCATCAAAAGTGAACCGAAAATTGTTCTGGAAAGTAAAGGCTGCCAATTCATGACAGAGCTTCTTCCTTTAAAAAAAAAGTTTCTGCCAGAAATCTTTTGTCAAGCACGCCGTACATCCCAGAATAATGCCTAAGCACTCTCCGTTCTGTATCTGCCTAAAGGTTTCCAATATTCCTTGTGGCAGTGGGTTGTCCTACCTCTGCATAAAGACGTCCCATTTCCATAATCGAAGGATACTCTGGATAGGTCCTTGTACCTGGTCTTCGGCCGGGATTCCATGCAATAGCTTGGTACAATCCGGTAATTGTCAGGAGGTTGTAATTTTATCCCTCTGGGAAAGATCACAATCAACGGGATTCTTCGTCGCCTCTGGGCAGCAATTGTTTTACACCATTCACTCACGTGATTTACTCCTTTCAGCCGAGGATGTACCCGTAGTGAAGTCTTGCATAATCTGGCCACAGCAAAGCTTGTCTCCGTGATTTTCCTCCATCCGTTATAGATCCGTAACTGATCCATCAATATCTTCCTTTTAAAAGGAATAATGTTACACATCATGGTCCCATGATATAAATTCAACTGGCGCTTTCCTCCTTCAAAGTCGGGCGTAACAATCGTCCCTCCTCGGTGTCGCGGTTTCTTCCCCTGATATTCAGTTAATGGGCTGAGTTTCTCTGCATTAGAGATTCTTGTACAAAACCGTGCTAGAAATTGGAAATTTAGTGTTCCAAGTTGTCTGCCTTGAGAAATAACATAGTTACTCCAGGGCGATAAATTGGTGTTACTTTTGAATAAAGTATCCACAAATAGCTGATCTACTCCTATCAAATCGACCTGACTGAAGGGTGGATTGAGTCCTAAGAGTGTTGATTCCAAACCACTCTTGACTTCTGTTACTTCAGGTCCCTGTTGCTGGAATTCCCTGATAACTTCAGCTAATGAGATGATAGGCGTTTCTTCCTCCATCTTGTGCAAAGAATTTTCTTCTTTAGCAACTACAGACAATGTTGTCTGCACAATATCAGAGTCCATATTCTGGCTCATGACAATTCCCTGTGTTTCCTGAGTCTCCGAACTGGTATACTGTGAGATAACAACTGGAAATGTTTCCTTGTCTGGATTTTCCTCTCTGGTCGTGCTTTCATGGGCTAAGTCCAGTTGAGGTAAATCCTGTGGTGGGCTGTCTAAGCAATCCATCACAATAGGTAAATGATTTGAACTGAGATCTAGTGTCTTGTCCTGAGCTGCAGCCTCAAAGATCACAAGGGGTTCCGGGTCTTCCTTGATCCCGGACGAGCCCCCAATCTGTCAGAAGTCGGGGTGCCCCACCGGCTAGATTAAAGTATTTTTCACTGGCGAGCAACCCCAAATAGTCAGAAACTGACTAGGGACAAAAACTATATGGCTGAACTATAGATTAAGCCCTGAATATCCAACGTACAGCTCCAAGTGGCTCGTTACAAAATGAAATGAACTGTGCTGAATATTCGCCAAGGAATGGGAAAGAGAAGGTTAGCTAAGATAGATGTTTAAGTCTAAATACATGAGTATAGACGACTATCTCAGTACAGGTTTTTCTCCCTGACTGCTCCTTTCCTTGGTGTCTAAGTGAACCCCCACCAATGTACACGCACAACACGTATGCACAATTGGAATTAAAATATAACGACTGAACTATGAGTTACAATACTACAACATTTATTTACTAATCATATCCGATTTCAAGATGATGATGATGAAATCATATAACATATTGTGATGAGAACATTACGTAACTTATGTTACTTGAACTATCTGGATCTGTGGTCCAGATCCCCACTCTCAAGTAGCAACAACAAAGAAACAGCTTTCCGGTATTCTGACGATCCTGTCAGTCCTGACACTCCTAGTCGTCACTCGTCCTTGAGATCTACAACATAGGTGCTCCTTGTGAGAGCTTGAAAGAAAGTCAAGAATGTGTTATATCTTGCTCTACATCAGCACAATCTTAAGTATAACATATCATAACACAAACATATACAATGACCAGTCTGGCCAAGTTTATCTTCCAGCTCTACTGCGTTCACCATCCTCCTTCTCCCTACTGTCTTTAGTCTGGGACGGGCTTTTCAATTGTCTCACACGCCTGTAATGATTACATTTCTGCCGCCCCATGTCCATGTCGCTAATACAGAAATTCTGTGTCGTACAGCCGCTCCGTCCAAAGTTGGTTTAGCAGCTCACATGATCGGTAATGGTATTATAATAGTACCGGGTCATCCGGGCTTACAAGCCGTGACCAGTAGTTGTGCCAGGTTCCCATGCATTACCGTGAACGCACACCCACAATACACTGAGAAAGTTTAGCACCATATACCGTATACCAATTGTGGGTAATGTCTGTACCATTACACCTCTGCTTCCAACACAATCGTTGGCCAATGTGCCAATGCGAAGACAATAGCATAACACTTCATATTGGTAGGTTTGCATATGACAAATCAATATATCAAAACATCCAATACACATAAACATATTGATTAACTAGACATATTATGATACTTTAACATCATAGCATAATGCACTAGTTAGTTTGTATGTATACGAAATGAGACGTACATACACAAAAAGAATATGTACGAAGTATATTCCTAGCATCGTATATTCATATGAAATTACACATACATACATCCAACATATCCGTAAACATTATATTACTTCAAGATGGACATCTAATGATACTCAACATAATAGCATCAGGCATTATTAATGAGTACTAATATTGTATAGCTACAAAATGAGATATACAACAAGCCTAATTGAAGTGACCACACAGACCAGCCATATTTGCTGATCTGCCCGGTTTAATCACCACTTAGTTACTGCTGTTGTAAGAATTAAATAAATAGTCAGTTGACTATATTCTGTACAACAAATGCACACACCAAAAAGAGACTAGTCTAGTTTACAAAGAAATGGCAAGCATCTGCTACGACACCTCAAGTATATCTAGACAAGATCTGCCTTTCACAAGTTTCTCCTTCTCAGAAGAGTAACACTTAAAGCACAATGATATTGAACACAGAACTTAGAAATAATAATGCACACTCAAATAACTTGACAATGATAGTTCTTGAAAATAACCTAGGTCAGATATAGACTGAAAGTTCATATGTCTAAAAGACTGTTGCATAGTTACTAAGAAATCCTTCCTAGAAGCCAACATAATAATCATACATATGACTACAAACATTGAGCTGACTGCCTACCTGTTCTGAAGTCAGACTTAATCTAAAGGGAACAGGTCTAATGTGAGTTTTTATACCTAGCCTAGCAGTAGACACTTATCTCCCAGGAATTCCATTCATAAATTCTTCTTATCTCCCCCTGACGTTAATTGCAATCCTAACTGCAACCTGGCCATCACACCTTGCTCCTCTCTGTCTGGTACAAAGTCTACAGGCCCAGTGTTAATTGCCTTATCAGATCTGTTTTCACACATTCCTGAGTCTGCCAGTCAGAGTGGACTGGGCTTGTTTACAGCCCTGGGGCTATTATCTCTCCCTGGGTCAATGTTGTTCACACCTGGGCGATTTTGAGTTGCCAGGCCCAGCTCAGTTTCAGTCTGCCCTCCAGTGGGGGGTAATTATCATTTGACATGTAACACCTTTACACTGGACTGTCTGTGATTTCATTCTGGGTTTATTGCCATTCCCACTGTCCTGTTTTAGTGGCCAGCAGCCATCTGTTCTGACACTTCACAGTTGAATGGGCCCCTTTTGCTACAACATTTTATGCCTCTGTGTGTGCAGGCCTGATTGTTCTTTATTATAGATAATAGCAATTGTTCTTCTGTAACTTTTCATGGCCCATCAAAAGTGAACCGAAAATTGTTCTGGGAAGTAAAGGCTGCCAATTCATGACAGAGCTTCCCCCTTTAAAAAAAAGTTTCTGCCAGAAATCTTTTGTCAAGCACGCCGTACATCCCAGAATAATGCCTAAGCACTCTCCGTTCTGTATCTGCCTAAAGGTTTCCAATATTCCTTGTGGCAGTGGGTTGTCCTACCTCTGCATAAAGACGTCCCATTTCCATAATCGAAGGATACTCTGGATAGGTCCTTGTACCTGGTCTTCGGCCGGGATTCCATGCAATAGCTTGGTACAATCCGGTAATTGTCAGGAGGTTGTAATTTTATCCCTCTGGGAAAGATCACAATCAACGGGATTCTTCGTCGCCTCTAGGCAGCAATTGTTTTACACCATTCACTCACGTGATTTACTCCTTTCAGCCGAGGATGTACCCGTAGTGAAGTCTTGAATAATCTGGCCACAGCAAAGCTTGTCTCCGTGATTTTCCTCCATCCGTTATAGATCCGTAACTGATCCATCAATATCTTCCTTTTAAAAGGAATAATGTTACACATCATGGTCCCATGATATAAATTCAACTGGCGCTTTCCTCCTTCAAAGTCGGGCGTAACAATCGTCCCTCCTCGGTGTCGCGGTTTCTTCCCCTGATATTCAGTTAATGGCTGAGTTTCTCTGCATTAGAGTTTCTTGTACAAACCGTGCTAGAAATTGGAAATTTATTGTGCCAAGTTGTCCTGCCTTGAGAAATAACATAGTTACTCCAGGGCGATAAAGTGGTGTTACTTATGAATAAAGTATCCACAAATAGCTGATCTACTCCTATCAAATCGACCTGACTGAAGGGTAGATTGAGTCCTAAGAGTGTTGATTCCAAACCACTCTTGACTTCTGTTACTTCAGGTCCCTGTTGCTGGAATTCCCTGATAACTTCAGCTAATGAGATGATAGGCGTTTCTTCCTCCATCTTGTGCAAAGAATTTTCTTCTTTAGCAACTACAGACAATGTTGTCTGCACAATATCAGAGTCCATATTCTGGTTCATGACAATTCCCTGTGTTTCCTGAGTCTCCGAACTGGTATACTGTGAGATAACAACCGAACATGTTTCCTTGTCTGGATTTTCCTCTCTGGTCGTGCTTTCATGGGCTAAGTCCAGTTGAGGTAAATCCTGTGGTGGGCGGTCTAAGCAATCCATCACAATAGGTAAATGATTTGAACTGAGATCTAGTGTCTTGTCCTGAGCTGCAGCCTCAAAGATCACAAGGGGTTCCGGGTCTTCCTTCATCCCGGACAAGCTCCCAATCTGTCAGAAGTCGGGGTGCCCCACCGGCTAGATCAAAGTATTTTTCACTGGCGAGCAACCCCAAATAGTCAGAAACTGACTAGGGACAAAAACTATATGGCTGAACTATAGATTAAGCCCTGAATATCCAACGTACAGCTCCAAGTGGCTCGTTACAAAATGAAATGAACTGTGCTGAATATTCGCCAAGGAATGGGAAAGATAAGGTTAGCTAAGATAGATGTTTAAGTCTAAATACATGAGTATAGACGACTATCTCAGTACAGGTTTTTCTCCCTGACTGCTCCCTTCCTTGGTGTCTAAGTGAACCCCCACCAATGTACACGCACAACACGTATGCACAATTGGAATTAAAATATAACGACTGAACTATGCGTTACAATACTACAACATTTATTTACTAATCATATCCGATTTCAAGATGATGATGATGAAATCATATAACATATTGTGATGAGAACATTATGTAACTTATGTTACTTGAACTATCTGGATCTGTGGTCCAGATCCCCACTCTCCAGTAGCAACAACAAAGAAACAGCTTTCCGGTATTCTGACGATCCTGTCAGTCCTGACACTCCTAGTCGTCACTCGTCCTTGAGATCTACAACATAGGTGCTCCTTGTGAGAGCTTGAAAGAAAGTCAAGAATGTGTTATATCTTGTTCTACATCAGCACAATCTTAAGTATAACATATCATAACACAAACATATACAATGACCAGTCTGGCCAAGTTTATCTTCCAGCTCTACTGCGTTCACCATCCTCCTTCTCCCTACTGTCTTTAGTCTGGGACGGGCTTTTCAATTGTCTCACACGCCTGTAATGATTACATTTCTGCCGCCCCATGTCCATGTCGCTAATACAGAAATTCTGTGTCGTACAGCCGCTCCATCCAAAGTTGGTTTAGCAGCTCACATGATCGGTAATGGTATTATAATAGTACCGGGTCATCCGGGCTTACAAGCCGTGACCAGTAGTTGTGCCAGGTTCCCATGCATTACCGTGAACGCACACCCACAATACACTGAGAAAGTTTAGCACCATATACCCTATACCAATTGTGGGTAATGTCTGTACCATTACACCTCTGCTTCCAACACAATCGTTGGCCAATGTGCCAATGCGCAGACAATAGCATAACACTTCATATTGGTAGGTTTGCATATGACAAATCAATATATCAAAACATCCAATACACATAAACATATTGATTAAACTAGACATATTATGATACTTTAACATCATAGCATAATGCACTAGTTAGTTTGTATGTATACGAAATGAGACGTACATACACAAAAAGAATATGTACGAAGTATATTCCTAGCATCGTATATTCATATGAAATTACATTACAGATACATACATCCAACATATCCGTAAACATTATATTACTTCAAGATGGACATCTAATGATACTCAACATAATAGCATCAGGCATTATTAATGAGTACTAATATTGTATAGCTACAAAATGAGATATACAACAAGACTAATTGAAGTGACCACACAGACCAGCCATATTTGCTGATCTGCCCGATTTAATCACCACTTAGTTACTGCTGTTGTAAGAATTAAATAAATAGTCAGTTGACTATATTCTGTACAACAAATGCACACACCAAAAAGAGACTAGTCTAGTTTGCAAAGAAATGGCAAGCATCTGCTACGACACCTCAAGTATATCTAGACAAGATCTGCCTTTCACAAGTTTCTCCTTCTCAGAAGAGTAACACTTAAAGCACAATGATATTGAACACAGAACTTAGAAATAATAGTGCACACTCAAATAACTTGACAATGATAGTTCTTGAAAATAACCTAGGTCAGATATAGACTGAAAGTTCATATGTCTAAAATACTGTTGCATAGTTACTAAGAAATCCTTCCTAGAAGCCAACATAATAATCATACATATGACTACAAACATTGAGCTGGCTGCCTACCTGTTCTGAAGTCAGACTTAATCTAAAGGGAACAGGTCTAGTGTGAGTTTTTATACCTAGCCTAGCAGTAGACACTTATCTCCCAGGAATTCCATTCATAAATTCTTCTTATCTCCCCCTGACGTTAATTGCAATCCTAACTGCAACCTGGCCATCACACCTTGCTCCTCTCTGTCTGGTACAAAGTCTACAGGCCCAGTGTTAATTGCCTTATCAGATCTGTTTTCACACATTCCTGAGTCTGCCAGTCAGAGTGGACTGGGCTTGTTTACAGCCCTGGGGCTATTATCTCTCCCTGGGTCAATGTCGTTCACGCCTGGGCGATTTTGAGTTGCCAGGCCCAGCTCAGTTTCAGTCTGCCCTCCAGTGGGGGGTAATTATCAGTTTGACATGTAACACCTTTACACTGGACTGTCTGTGTGATTTCATTCTGGGTTTATTGCCATTCCCACTGTCCTGTTTTAGTGGCCAGCAGCCATCTGTTCTGACACTTCACAGTTGAATGGGCCCCTTTTGCTACAACAATTTATGCCTCTGTGTGTGCAGGCCTGATTGTTCTTTATTATAGATAATAGCAATTGTTCTTCTGTAACTTTTCATGGCCCATCAAAAGTGAACCGAAAATTGTTCTGGGAAGTAAAGGCTGCCAATTCGTGACAGCGAGGATATGTCTCATCCATATAATTGGTGTGTCCTTTGTGCATCCCAGAATCTCCTGTATGGTCGCATTTTTGATACTGTCAGTGTGACAACACCAGCCCGGATCTCGGTGGCTGCCGACATTTTTAGTTGGGGTTCTAGATTATCTTCGGCCTACCTTTACTCCAGTTGCTACCGGGACGGTTCCCGGACGACACTTCCCATATGATGATTGGGAATACTCAAAGACACCTAAATGACTATAAAAGAACAATCCCATAACACGTGAATCTAGAATCTTTATTGGAGATTCAGACTCCGACACACGGACAAGACAAACAGACAGACAGGAACAGGTAAGTGAGTGAGAATAGTCTGGTAGACATTTTCCTCATCCCACGAGAGTCTCGTCTGTGAATTGTTTTGAGTGTCAGGTTGTAGCCCAGGTGAGAAGATATAGTCACCTGATTCTGTATGCCGCCTTCGAGAGCCTCTGGACTTGAGCCTGCAGCGAGGCGCCGTCGTCATGTGGAAGTGACAGGTTCGATCCCGGTCGGCAACTATAGCTTTCCAATTTTATCTAGTGCGTCTTCTGATTTCTTCTACTTCCTTCTTCTCCTTCTATGAGCACCAAACAATACTATGTGTGTTTATTTGTAAACTGTCGTAGTGGCCTCAAATAGTTCTCACATTGATTTTCTGGACTTGAGCCTGATAGGTCTCAACAATCCCTAGCCATGAGGCATTGGGCACCGTCTAGACTCGGCACTTCTACTTCATATAGCATTGTAGAATCGTCTTCAGAGAGCTTCGAGTTGATAGCTCGGTCTTGGTCTCCTGGCTGACTGGAGGTGAGACTTCTAATCTTGGGTATTTGCAAACAGGCAACCAGCACTCGTCTCAGCAAACAGCAAAGGGCACTCGCCAACAGCAAAGGGGTTCCTTAAGCAAGAACAGGCCAGGTGTACAAATCCATCACACTGTAGCAATGTCTGTCGGGTGGGCAGAGCCTTTACTTCACTGTATCCTGGGATAAGTTCTGGGTATAGGGATAGGTGTAATCTGTCTGCTGAACCCCTCCAGTCTCCGGATCTCGCTTTCTCACAATCTTTCAAGCTAGAGGAGCTAACCACTAGGACTCAGTCCGACGACATGACCCAACTCTGGAATCATCAAGTTCATAATCTAACATTGTGTTAATTAAAATAGTGAAGTTGACAGAGTTCTAGATTGAGGTAGAGAGAATCAGAGATAGATAGATCGAGGAGTAGCAGTTAGACAGATAGACAGGATTAACAGTTGGAGGTCTGTGACGTCATGGCATGGTGTCCAAGCTTCAGGTCCGTGCGAAGGGTTATCACTGTCACCTCACCGGGCCTGTGCATCCTCTGTCCGGTAGTGCAGCCTCGGCAGCTTGATGTAAGAGGGTGCCCCACACTTAGGAAACGATTCGGATCTCCACGGTAGCCATAGTTGATTTACAGGCATAGGTAAACTGATGACTAACTGAATGTCCTGTTCTCAGAAAAACTGAATGTTCACGTTCACAGGTGAAAATAGCAGCCCTCGCAGTTTACCATGTGGATCTATGGGACCGCTACTGGGTCTCTGTGTCAATCAAAAGCCTCTAGACAAGGAGTCTTCTCGTTGGAGCATGGTCGCTCGGTTCTTCATCCACAATGTCATTATTGACTGTACCATGGTATGACACTAGAGTTTATGAGCCACCCTAAATAGTCACTATACAAGGCTTACCACAGTGGGTATATGGATGGTGCTTTGCTGGAGTGGAGTTCAAACCTTTGCGGACCTAGCCGAAGGGTAGTTCACACTCCAGAGTCCAGTGAGCTGTTCCAACACTGGGGACACGACATTACCACTGGCTTCGGTCGTTAGCTCTGTTTCATCTTCTTATCTTCCTCATAGGTTTGTTAGATGTCAACACTTGAAACCCGACCCTGTAAGTAGAAGATCTGTGAAAGACTCTGCTAACAACCCATGAGTATATGTCACCAGAACATTTTGACAACCCTCAGCCCATGATAGACACATTCTATATGTGCTATCTGACCCTGATGCTCATTGAGAGAATATCTTCATTATCAGACAATAGTTTCATTAAATTGTAAAACACATAGAGGATAGGAAAGAATCATCATCACACACACTGGACGCAATCATCGAACATGGAACACTCTCACCACTTTGCCACGGGACACTTCGCCTATCACTTTACGGCACGTAACCACGTCATGCGTATACTCCTAACTAGAGAACCTTTACAAAGACGTTAACGACCGTCGTTGTTCGATAACGGACCTCCTTGATCGGTAATATAATGGTTTACAAAGGAACATTACGCGATCAGCAATCTTACGACTTGACTTCTCTACACATGCAAACCAATTATGGGCGGCGGGCTAGCATCGCTCGACTCTCGGCTAAATCGCTCGATTACCTCCTGTACATAATCAAAGACTCTTTTACCTTATTGAACCTCACAGTATAAGAATTGCCAGGATTCCTGTCGGGCCTCTTATGACCATAGAGACGGCCGGCTTGTTTCTTGGGTGTGACCACTCAATATCAGGAAGTGCACTGACGGTTTCTGCCCTTAATGTGCAACTTCCTTTTATATTTACAATCTTTCACTGCAGCGCAATAACCGTGAAATCCCAAATGAAGACGCTCAGTTACTTTCTAGTGCAAAAGTAATGCTCCGAACGAACCTGCCAGATGAAGGTAGAATATTATAGAAGGGGTATTCCCTCGGGTTCCGGCCGACCAGCATTAAAACAATCTTCCCCGTACCCGAATGCGACAGGCGGATATACCTACTGGCCACTCTGTGACACACACCTTTGCATAATACATCCTACACCAAGATCAATTCACTAACTCTCTCTTGTGGTCAGTTCCTCCAGCACAGGCCACAATAGTATGTCTGACTTCACAGACATCTCTCACAGACTGGTTAGGTTTAGTCGTTCAGTCCCTGGATCAACATCACGGCACACGGTTTAACCCATAAGTGCTCCGTTTTCCTCCTAACTCAAACCTGAGTCTGGAGAAACTCAGCTCAATGCACGAACTCCGTTGCATCGGCGAGGATCCTGAAATACTTGGGTAGATTTTTAACTCGAAATTTTGCCCGGGCAGCGCCGTTAGGCTACTTTTTTCGATTTCCAACTGCCAAGGGATTTTTTACGTGCGCAACAATACACACGGGCGTCCGATCTCACTACCCAGAGACCAGGGGAAATTTCATTACTGGAAGTCCAGGTGGATTTTTTACATTAATCCCGGTCCTCACCGGGGCCTGAACCCGGGACCTCCAGCACTCGAGGCGGACACCATACCTCGAGACCACGCAGCCCCCCCCCCCCCACCCCTAGACTGGTTAGGTTACGCCTCTAAGTCAGGTAGATTTTCAGCCACCAGTTCATTCCTAATAGATATGATGACAGTTTCCATTCAAGAGAATGGCAAAATTCCATACTTCCTATGGAAAACATCAAATGTTATGGCTTGGATCGTCTTTCTTAATACTCACAATCTGTCTCGTCAAAAAGAGTAGAAAAGTATTTCAGGATACCTCGGGTAAGCTCTCTCGGTCCCTCCAAGGTAGTTGGGAGATGCTCAGGATGCACTGGTAAACCTGCCCTGAAATACTGTATTAAGAACAGACAAACAACAGAAGAGTTTGGTGTTTTTGTGATTGTCACTTTCCACCTTCCTTCTTCGGGTACATAGATAGTGTGTGTGTGTGCATGTGAGTGTGCAGACTATAGACACATTAATAATTCTTTTGCCCCTTTAGGGCTTGTGAAGAATCAACCACCCAGAACAAACTGGTTCCGATGAAAGTATAGAGACAATAGAAAGTTAGAACAGCTTGACATATTGTTCTTCTTCCTCTTCTTCGTTCATCCGGAGTTATGTTTTCGGATGTGATTGCGTTGTGCCTGTTTACAGCACAGCTGCGTTCTTGCGCCGTTAGGCCGACACATCCGACTTCTGCGGGCATTTGTTTACCGGGTTAACCTTCCCGGGTGTTTCTTAGGACGTTTGACTCTCACTGTTGTGGTGTTATCCCCCATCCCAGCTGGTCCATATAGAACAGCCAAAGATCCTGGTCAGCCCTCCTCAAGGGAAGGCAGGGGCAGACCATGGGCATTCCCCGCCATCCAAGGAGGCTTCCATACTTGCAGAGCCGATACATAGCGCTCTGGTACTGGGCTCACCCAAGGAATCGTCACGTCCTGCACATGGCTGCTTAGCCTCACTTCCGTATATTGGGCCTTACGTTCACCATAGGCTGTTCTTCCGGAAACCAGAAGTATGCAGTCTGCAGATGACATCCACACAGTGAGCTTTCGATTCGGACTTTCCATGTAATGGATTTGCTATCCAAGCAATATTCCATTTCGTGCCACTAGGACACTTTTCCACCTTTTATGAAGTCCACACAGTGGGCTTTAGATTCGGACTTTCCACGTAATGGATTTGCTATCCAAGCAATATTCCATTTCATGCCACTAGGACACTTTTCCACCTTTTATGAAGCCCACACAATGGGCTTTTGATATGGGCTTTTGATTCGGACTTTCCACGTAATGGATTTGCTATCCAAGCAATATTCCATTTCGTGCCACTAGGACACTTTTCAACCTTTTATGAAGCCCACACAGCGAGCTTTCGATTTGGACTTTCCACGTAATGGATTTGCTATCCAAGCAATATTCCATTTCATGCCTCTGGGTCTTCATGCACCTTTAAATGTCAATCTGTATGTAGTTAAAGTAAGTTGCGGCCAACTTGAGCTTGTTGATATCTCCATAGAGCTTGTCCTCAAATGAAGCAGGTGTGGGTCAAAATATCTTTCTCTGTTCTGCATACATTGGGCAATCCTGCAGCAAATGTTTTGCTGTCATTTTTCCAGTTCTACAATTACATTCATCGGTATCTCCTATCTTTAGTTTATTGAACAAGTGGTGTTTCAGCCTATTATGTCCTGTGCGGAGTCTGAAGATTGTTACTTGTTCTCTTCGGTCGAGTTTGTAATATGCATCATCCTTCTGATGGCCTGGATGCTCTGATTCCCATTTGGTTCTATAAGTGCTTTTTATAAACCTCTTTGCCTCATTATAGGTTATGTCTATGTCAGGCTGTGGTAGTCGTCCGCCCTCTTTTGCCAGTCTGTCAGCCTCTTCGTTTCCAGGTATACTGCAATGTGATGGGATCCACTGTATTACAACTTTTTTGGATTTCTGGCATAGACCATGGAGTGATGCTCTTAGGTCAGTTAGTTCTGTGCTGTTATTGCTCTTCAGTATTGAGACAGCTGACTTTGCATCTGTGAAGATAGCTATTTGCTTCTCTTTATTTTCCTCCATCAGGAGCATTTCTGCTGCAGTTTTCAAAGCCTCTACCTCCGCTTTGAAGTTACTTGAAAATTTTCCAGTTGCCATTGAATGTGTTTTTTTCACTCCATTTTTTAAATTTAGGAGAATTCCTCCTCCTCCATTCTCTATTGAATTTTTGGCTGATCCATCTGTATATGCATGGGTCCAATTCCTGCTTGGGTAATGTTCTTTTATGTAGTTTAGGGTTATTTCTCTTCTTTCGATTTCATGCTGAGTGTTCTTTTTCTCAATACCAGGAATGTTTTCTATCATCTCAGGCAGTTGCTGCTGTCTCCAAGCTGGGAACTTGTGTGCATTGTGTATGGGCTTGACTGTTGATATGTTAAGTATAGGATCTGCCCTAATCCTTCGTTTTGCAGTTTCTACAAAGTTGCTACGCTTCAGTCTTCCCTTTCCAAAACCATTAAATCTGTTGTGCATAGGGTGGTCTGTCAATCTTCTAAATTTTTCTGCTTGTTGCTGGGCTCTGCTATCTCTTCTATCCTGCATTGGTTGTAAACAAGTGATCTTTTCTAGTTCATTAATAGGCGTTGTCTTCAGGCTTCCAGTTATGATTCGCATTCCTTGGTTTTGGACTCTACTTATTTTGTTAAAGTTTGACTTAGATGCTGTTGCCCAAGCTGCAATGCCATATTCCAGTACTGGCCTCACCCGTCCAGTATATAACTTCTTGAGAACTTTCTCATCTGCTCCCCACGTTGTACCAGCAAGCTTTTTCATGATTGCCATTCTCTGCCTTGCTCTTGTTCGATTTTTCTCAACCTGTGTCTTCCATGTCAGGCGACGATCAAAGGTGACTCCTAGATAGTTTGGAATTTCTTCATGGCGCAATATTTTTCCATTCAATACCAGCTTAGGTTGCTGAGTTTTATTTGAGAGGGAGAACACTGTGCATGTTGTTTTCTCCTCACTTATCTTCACTAGCCATGATTTTGACCAGTCCTCTAGCGCTAATAGGGCTTGCTGTATTCTGCTGTTAGCTGTACTAATATATTCTTCAGATGTCCATATGGCTAGGTCATCTGCAAAGGAGGATGTGTGTACTCTGGCTGGAAAATTTTCTGTGATGTCATTTATATATGCTAGGAATAATGTTGGTGAAAGAACTCCTCCTTGGGGTACACCTTGCTCCAGCAGCATCATTTTGCTTGTTTGTCCTTGTACTTTTGTCCTGGCAGTTCTGTTCTCAAGGTAGTGGCTGATCCATTTATACATTTTTCCACAAACATGCATGTTTTGCAGTTTTACTTTCAGTCCTTCCTTCCATACTTTATCAAATGCTTTTTCTAAATCTATCCAGACTGCTAGTGTGTGCTTTTTCTCTTGGAAGGCATCCTCTATTTCCTGAGCTATATAGGTTATTTGATCTTCAGTGGATCTGTACTTTCTGAATCATGCTTGGTGTGGTGTTAAGAGTTTGTTTTCTTCCAGATGCCATGTTAGCCTGCCATTGATAATGCGTTCCATTAATTTTCCTACACAGCTAAGTAGACTGATAGGTCGATAGCCATTTGGTTCTTCCAGGTCTTTTCCTTTCTTTGGGACTGGTATTAGTATAGCTTCCTTCCATGCCTGTGGGACTATTCCTCTCTTCCAGCTGTTATTTAGGACTGCTAGTAGTTTCTTCTTTGCCTTGGTGCCTAGTCCTATTAGCATTTCATTTGTGATTCCATCCTTTCCTGGTGATTTCTTCTTTTTTAGGGTATTCATTGCCTGTTCTATTTCTTCCATTGTTAGATTTGCCATCATATATTCTGCTGCTGTCTCTGTATTTCTATGATGTATCTGTTTGTCTTTGATTGCTTTCTTCTGTTCGGTTGTAATATCAATGTGGTTTGCATTTGCATAGTGTTCCATTAGTGCATTTGCAGCCTTTTTTCCTGTAAGCAAGGCATTTTCTTGTTTAATTGTTATTTGTTTGTTTCTAGGTCCTTCATTGTTCATGGCTTTCACTAGTTTCCATAGTTTGTTTCCATCCCTGTCAACATTCAGGTTTTCTGTTTTTTCCCTCCAACAATCTCTTGTTGTTTGATTTACTGTTCTTTTATATTTTGCTGAGATGGCTTTGAGAGAGATGTTTGCTTCAATTGTTTGTTCTCTCTCTGCTGTCTTCCTGGCATCTTCAACTTTGTCCTCCAAACTTTGTAGTTCTTCAGTCCAGTATGGTTTGTAATTTTTCCTCGCTCCTCTTGGAATGGACTCAGTGGCTGCCTGTATTATCGCTCTGTTTAGACTTTCCACCATTTGCTTTATGTTGCCATATCGTGTATTTATGTTTTCACAATATGTGTCTGTTAGTATGGCAAATCTGTCCCAATCTGCTCGTTTGTAATTCCAGCGGGGCAAGGGCTTTTGCTCCTGTGGAACATACTCCATATTCATTTCAAGCTTGATTGGTCTGTGGTCACTACCTGCTAATTGGTCCAGCATATGGCGATCGATTTTGTGGAGGATGTCTCCTGTGCAGAAAGCTAAGTCTGGAGTAGAAGTGGTAAGCCATCTTCTGGAGTAGAAGCTCGGTGTGTCATCCGCTTTGTTGAGTAGATGGAGATTTGAGTCTATTTCCCAGTCCTCCAATTCATCTCCTCTTTTGTCAGTATCTGGGTATCCCCATCTTTCTGAACGGCTATTAAAGTCTCCGACAATAATGCAGTTTGTGTCAGTTATTTTCATGTTTGAGAGTGTAAGATCCTTATCTGCTGGGCTATACAGATTGTAGATTCTTATTTTCACGTCCTTTATCATTATATCAACACCTATAATTTCCGTTTGGTTGTCAGAGATCACAGATACTTCGCTGCAAGGTATTGTATTTCGTGTAAGTATTAGAACTCCTCCTTTGTGTCCTTCGCGGTCGAAACGTGTGGCCTGATATCCTCTGACTGAGAATTTGTGATTGGCGTTGAGGTGTGTCTCTTGAATGCATGCCACATCTATTCTATCTTTATGAAGACGCTGTGTTAGGGAGTCTTTCTTCTTGTAAACTCCTTCGGCATTCCACTGTAGTATGTTGAGTGTCCGGGGTATTTGGTCAATAGCTCTTAACCTACTCCTCTGTGCCTTGACTCCACAGCACAGGGGAAGGTGACCACCAGTAGTCATGGGTGGACCCCTTCGAGGCAGGGGGCCCGGCACTATCACCGCCTGATGGGACTTCACGGGATTAGCACCATAACGATTAATTTTGATTTGTGACATCATGAATTAAGTTACGTTGCACTGCTTTGTCAAGCCTGTGGCTCAGTACATCCGATTTCGACAAGCATTTATTCGGGATGCTTTCCCTAGCCTTTGACTGTCCCCAGTCTACCTACAAGGCAGCAGGTTTTACGTTGCACTGCTTTGTCAAGCCTGTGGCTCAGTACATCCGATTTCGACAAGCATGTATTTGGGGTGCTTTCTCTAGCCTTTGACTGTCCCCAGTCTACCTACAAGGCAGCAGGTTTGTGTGTCTCTTCGTCTGGTCCCTCTCCCTTGACCTGTCCGACATGGGTGGCCCTACCAGTAGCTGTGCTACCGTCGGCATAGCTCTTGGGGTCATTGGGACGCACAAGCCCCTCTACCTCGTCACGGTGGACACACAGCAGAGGGGGACATATCGTTCCTTTATTATCGAAGGAAGTATGATGTCATATAGACTCCGTGATCAAGGCAGTTCCAAAATCTTACCACATTTATATGCTCGGTGATTTCAATGCTCGTGTGGGCAAGGACACGAGTTCAGGGCCAGAGTGCCTTGTAAAATACAACATCGGTCGCATGAATGAAAATCGGCAAGGCTGCTGGAGCATTGCACCATAGATGACCTATTTATTACAAACTCCTTTTTTAAAACAAAAGAGCTGCATAAGGTCACAAGGAAACATCCAAGATCCGGCCATTGGCACCAGCTGGACTTCATCATCACCACACGGAGACAACATCTGAACCATATATCATTGACTCAAAGTTACCACAGTGCTGACTGTGATACGGATCATTCTTTGGTTGTTGCAAGGGTTAGGTTGAGACCAAAGATAATCTACACAGCTAAACATAAATCTATCCCCAGGATTAATATTATTAACACTCACGATCCTGAAAAGTGCTTTCAGTTTCAACAGCAACTTGAAGATGCTTTCACTGATACACCTGAAAATTGTACTGTAAGTGAAAAGTGGGGTCAAATTAAGGAAACTCTTTATAAAACTGCCGTAGGGGTTTACGGCACTGTGGATCATAAGAGGCAGGACTGGTTTGCGGCAGTCAGACTCTGCAGCCCTTGATTGATAAGAAGAAGATAGCTCTCTTAAGAAACAAGGAAAGACCAACGCATAACACTATGAGTGAGCTAAAGCAAGCTAGGAAGGATGTGCAAAAGGCTGCCAGGCAATGTGCAAATGATTATTGGATCAAGTTATGTGAGTCCATTCAAATCGCAAGTGATAAGGGAAACATAAGAAGCATGTATGAAGGAATAAAGAAAGCCTGTGGTCCAGTGATCAAAAGAAGTGCACCACTAAAAACCTTGACCGGAGAAATCATAACTGATAAGAAACAGCAGATGGACAAATGGGTAGAGCACTATTTGGAGCTTTACTAAAGTGACACCAAACTAGTGGATGATGCCCTCAACGCCATAGAGGCTCTACCAACTCTTGACCACCTGGACACACGTCCCACCATAACAGAAGTTAAGTGTGCTATAAATGAACTTGCATCAGGTAAGGCTCCAGGTAAGGATGGGATTCCAATAGAGGTTATCAGGAGTGGGCAAGACATACTCACTCTACAGATCCACCAGCTAATAGAGCTATGCTTGAGAAAAGGACAAGTCACACAGGATTTCAAAGATTCAAGCTTCATAACACTGTACAAGACCAAGGGCGATCGGAGCGACTGCAACAATGATAGGCATATCTCACTTCTGTGTATTGTTGGGAAAGTATTTGCCAGAATTGTTCTGCGCAGACTTCAAGTCCTAGGAGATCAAGTCTACCCTGAATCACAGCGTGGCTTTCGACAGAACCGGTCTACTATTGATATGATATTTTCATTGCGACAAATGCAAGAAAAACGCCGTGAACAGAATCAACCACTGTTTATTGTCTTCATCGACCTCACAAAGGCATTTGATTTGGTCAATCTTGAGGGTCTGTTAAAGGCACTAAAGATTGGCTTCCCACCAACTCTTTTGTCCATTGTGGAATCTTTCCACACAGGCATGAAGGGTATAATCAAGTTTGATGGTGCAACTTCTGAAGAGTTTGAAATCAAGAGTGGAGTTAAGCAGGGTTGTGTACTAGCTCCCACCCTCTTTGGAATATACTTTTCACTTCTACTGAAATATGCCTTTAGTGATCAGGATGGTGATATATACATTCACTCACGCTCTGATGGCGACCTCTACAATGCTCAGAGACTGAAGGCCAAGACCAAAATTAGGAGGGTACTGATCAGAGAGTTGCTTTTTGCTGATGATGCTGCAGTTACGACCCACTCTGAGGAAGAATTATAATGTCTACGATCTGCATTCTCCAGTGCTTCTGAATTTGGTTTAACAATTAGCAAAAAGAAGACACAGATTATGTCACAAGGTGCACACGGGGTACCATCAATCTTTATTGACGACTAGAGATGGTAGACCATTTTACATATCTAGGATCAGTGGTAAATAGCAAATTATCCCTAGATCAGGAAATCAACATCCGGATTGGTAAGGCAGCAACAACAATGAACAGGTTAAGAAAAAAGAGTATGGGAGAACTGGAAGATTACTGCCAAAACAAAAGTCCTTGTCTATCAAGCCTGTGTCCTTAGTACTCTTCTTTATGGCAGTGAAGCCTGGACAACTTACTCACACCAAGAGAAACGTTTAAACAGCTTTCATATGCGGTGTCTGCGAAGATTTCTTGGTATTATGTGGCAAGACAAAATCCCAAATACTGAAGTATTGGAAAGATCAAGTTGTGTGACGGTTTATTCCATGCTCAGTCTTCGTAGACTTAGATGGATAGGATATCTTAGAGGGATGGATGATGGGAGAATAGCAAAGGACATTTTTTTTGGTGAATTACAGATGGGTAAGAGACCTCTACTACGATACAAAGATGTGTGTAAGCGAGACATGATTGATACAGGCATTGATAATGCACATTGGGAGCAAGTCGCCGCTGAACGTGTTGCATGGAGGGCAAACATCAGAAATGCAATAAAGACAAAGGAGAAAATTATTGCAGATAAGTCACACACAGAGCTTGTGAGACGTAAGATGGTGCATGATGGTAGAAATGACCACGTGTTCACATGCACCCACTGTGAACGAACGTTTACAGTGCGAATTTGCCTTATCAGTCACATTCACTACCGCCATGGGTAAAAGTTATTATGCCTTTTGAAGCACAAACTATCGTCTTTCAAGACGGCAAGGTGCCAATGGAATGATGTCATATAACACTGATGAAATCACCGCTGCGTGAGTCGGTGTCTCCCCACCACTATACTAGCCCAAGGTTAAATAGCCCTAGTAGTTGTGAAGGTATTTTGTCCCCGAGACTTTACCTAGTTAAATAATAAGCCCGGGTGTCAATGTAATGTCACAGCTTATAGCAATCCTACATATCTGGGTTGTCACCTTAACGAGAAACGCGCGTTGGTTCTCGCATATTACAAGATGTTGATTGACAAGTACTGGTTTCTAATCGCCACATGATGAGGAGTGAAACGTACTAATGCCAAACCTACGCATTAGGGTAATCAAATGATAGTTCTATTCACGCAGAAGTTTTCTATCAGAACAATAATTCCCCAATGTACCCCATTATTGAGATAGGCCGTCGGATGTATTGGTAATTCACCTCAACCAGACAGCTCCACAGAACTGGCTAGCGAAATCCATTTCGTCTTGTCTGCTGACCTCAGCCCACGCTTAAATCTGAGTTAGAGTAAGAACACAGGCTTGTTACACAACTAGCCTGCCTGGTCAATACTTGACTTACAACGGGTATCCGCTGACCCTAGGCCAACACGTTCATTTAGGTCAGAACACGGGATTACGGCACATCTGTCCGGCCTGGTCGATACTTGACCCACAACTGAAAACAAACTTAGTTAAGCGATGCCAAGTATAAATGTGATACCTTTAACGTTAGGAACAATTAGGCAACACACATCGATCTGGCAGCTTCATCAAACCCTCGGCTGAAGGTCAGGCTCTGGGTGCCCAGAAGGTCCAACATAATATACCTGGGCCAAGACGCGGCCTCTCGTCTCCAGGACAGACTATACTGTAGTTCAATCTCTAATTCCCCAAGAGTTGCATATTATACAGCTGGAAGAAGCGACCTCTCTTCTCAATGACGGGCTATATCGAATGACCATTTCAGTTCGGGTCCGGAAGTACCATACCATCCCGGAACCCGCCGAACATCTCCGAGAATTGTCCCACGAAGTGTTGGCAACTTACGATTCCCCAAGGTCTATCCGAATGTGCGTTTTACGACAGCAAGTATATACGCACATTCAAAGAGTTGAGTTATTTTCTCGGTACCAGTTAAATTTATGATCCCATCCCTGATACATAACTGCAAATGACCCCAAAAACGGTCCTAACTCTTTTTACCCGGAGATCCCCACTCCCCCGCCTTAAAATGTGGCCTAGCCGCAGGAACAGGGTGAGAAAAAAAGTGGGTAATGAGCAGGGTTGCCACTTTTGACAAAAAATATCCAGAAACGGCCCAAACAATATCCATAAATATCTAGATTTCGTTGGAAAGTATCTAGGATAAATATCCAGATTGATAAAGTAAGAAATTACATATGTATTGATGTGACGGTCGGTCTCCCTGGCGAAGAAGTTTACGGCTTTCGCCGTAACCCCGTATATTCTCGTGAGTAAGGCAGCTGCGCCCGAACCGGCAGCGGTTCGAGCCACGCTGGTAACTTACGAGGATATGTGAGCCGGTCTCTCAGAAAGTAATGGCAAACTACTGAGCGTAATCTTGCCTAGTAGATCAACAGCAGCTGAAAATGCTGATGTTGACTTCAACGTCCTGTAAGGGATATGCAAAATTTAAAAAAAATTGATGTGACTTACCCTATAGAATCATATCCTCATCTTCACTGATGTCTGTCTAACAAGATGCACTTAGCTTGAATGATGAAGTTGAAGCTTCAGATTTAAAATGACTCTGGTATGCTTTAGCTGTTCCAATTTCTTTTAATTTAAATATTACCTGGCCACCAGGTTGTCATGTCAGCATGCTAGCCAACACATTATCATAGCTTCCACAAGATGAGACAGACATGCACAATCATCATAAATCCAGTTATGTTATCTCATGATATTCAAGACTGTCATATCAAACATACACCATAACCATCACATATCCTAGGTGTCTATTCTTTGTGTGCTAGCCTATGCCTCTTCAGAATGTCAATGTCAGTAAAGTATGCACTACAATATTTTCTGTGTTCTTCAAGAATGAGAATGAACCAAGCAAATGATAACCCAATGTCCCTTGGTGAAATCTACTTCAAGAAATTGATTCATTTACCTAATTAAGCAGCAATGCAGACAATAATAGGGGAACAAACAGAAGTATTACAATAAGAATACAAAATAGCAAGTGCAGCTTTCAAAGCACTCGGAACTGTCCATACAATTGAGTTATTTAATTAGTAACACAGCCGGTCTCCCTGACCAAGGTGTTAACGTCTTTCTCCGCAAATCCGTATATCCTCGTGAGTAACGTAACCTGCACGAGAATGGATAGCGGTTGTCGCCGCATTGGTAACTTACGGGGTATGTGAGCCAGTCGCTCAGAATGGCAAACACACCTGTTGAAGAATGTCTTCGGCTTGACCCATCCACGACCGTCCTCTTTTTAACCTGCTGCCCTTCACCTTCCTAATTTCACTATGCAGTGGATGTTGTGTGTTTGCGTTAATTCTGAGGTAGGCGCGTGCCCTGCAAACTTGTATTCTCTCTTCAATGGTTGGAAAATCAAGAAGGTAGCGCATCGCCCTGCATGCTGTATCTCTTGTACATCCAAGAATAATGCGCATAGCTTCATTCTGTATCCTTTCCATCCTTTCTATCTGCTTATGACTGAGAGTCAAGATTGCCATTGCATACTCCAAAACAGACATGACCAGCCCCTCGTACAGAAGACATAGATGGCGCTGCTCACAGTTTGCTGCCGCCATCACCCGCATCGCTGCCAAATCCCGCTTGGCCTTTGTTATCACCTGGTCTATGTGCACATTATAAGCAAGGCTTCGATCAAACCGTATCCCCAGGTAATTCATTGCCTGCGTTCTTTCCACTGTCTCTGAACACAGCATTACAGTTGGTGTTGGAATGTTGACAATATGATTATTCAACGAGAACCAAGTCACTGTTGCCTTTGTTGGGTTGACCATTGCCCCAGCTTCATCACACCAAGTACTTATGCGATTGAGTTCGGTTTGTAGTTCCACAGCAACCTCCTCTCTATCCTTACTATGACGATACACTAAAACATCATCGGCATATGACAATGTCCTGTCAGGTCCAGTGATCTGCTCACTGGTGATTCTCGCTGTGTAGGCGTTGAACAGTACCGGAGATAATGGTGATCCCTGTGGTAGGCCAGGATATATTGTTGTTGGTTCCGAAGTCCAACTGCCACATCTAAAAACTACTTTCCGTTGGAAGAGGGCTGCAGCGATCCAACTAAGGAGGAATGGACTTACGTTTAGTTCGAGAAGCTGAAACATTAAAAAATCCAGTGGTACTCTGTTGTATGCGTCCTCAAGATCAATCGCTGCAGCAACGGTTTCAGTGCCTGAGTGGAAACCTTCATAGACATCATGGGCAAAGACTGCTGCATTGGTCCAGGTTTCTCTTTTTGGACGGTACCCACCCAGGGTAGGTGGGAAAACACCTTGCCTCTCTAGTTGGCTTGATATTTTCCTGGCAATTACCTTCTCCAGCAGCTTGCCTATTGTATTCTGCATGGTTATAATTCGATATCCCTGAATTTTTTTGTGGTCTTTGTCAGGCTTCGGCAAGGGAATCAGATAGCTGTGTAACCATTCCTCCTTGATGCTAGCACTCCCTATACTGTTGTTGTACATGTCTGCTAGTTTCTCTAGCTAATTGTTGGTACACCTATTTGTCGTCGTATCTTATGCCATCAGGACCAGGAGCACTGTTATTTGATCGTCGAAGCATAGCCTTGATTTCTTTCACTGTCACTGTGTCTTCATCCGATGTGTTCTGGGCCTTGCATCTGTCTGAGGTGACCTCCTTGGCCAGATTTCGGCCTCCCATGTCTGTCTGATTGCTCTGCTCAAGGTAGCGTTCAAAGAGGGCTTTGCCCTTGTCCTCGTCAGTCCTCTGCCAGATGAGGTCAGCACCTTGGAAGTCAGAAATGCTCTTATTCTTGACTACACCACTCATGCTTTTATGTAGTCGCCAGAACAATTTCAGTGACTTGTCTGTGCTTACTCTTTGACACACCTCTGCCCATTTTTCGCTTTTAACCACCGTGACCAGTTTTTTTTAATAGCTTACTTTTGTGTGCATCTCTCTTTCTAAGTGCAAGCAGGGACTAGGATGACCAGCTCTGTTCTTCTTGGCATTTTGCCATCTCCTTACAGCACTACGCTTATCCACCCAAGCCTTCTCCACCTCGAAACTCCACCATGGTGGCTGCTCCCAGCTTTTTTTCCTGCCCTGAAACATTCTGCGCTTGTCACGTCTTATTTTACTCACCACATCTTGCCCTGTACTGTCATACTGGAACGTCTTTACCTTTAGCTTGTGCTGCCTGGTTCTGCCTTTCTCCACCAATATGCTACAAGGGTGGTGGTCGCTGCCATGGTGTCCTAGGACACCCCATCTACACACTGTAGTGAGTAAAGGTGAAACTAGCGCCAGATCAATAGCACTGTCCTCATCGCCTGGACGGCTTGCTGTCCTGGTGACACAGCCACTGTTGATACAAACCAGGTCGATGGTTTCCAGTGCAGTCTCGAGCTCCTCCCCTTGTGTATTGGAGGAAGTGTTTCCCCATGATCTGCCTTTAGCGTTGAAGTCACCACAGAAAATAACATTTCTCTCGTGGCCTAATATGCCACTTAAGCACTGCCACTTCTGGGCGTCCACACTCGCATTGCGGGCATAAACATTAACCAACACGAATGGTATACTGGAATGAACTCTCAACGCCTGTATTTGTATATCGTCACTGTCCCAACTGGACATGTCTAGCTCTGACGCCACCATGCTGTCGCAAACGAGAATCTTCGTTCCTAGATGTCGTCTGTTGTAGAAACAATTGAAGCCAGCAATTCGGAGTGGCTGATCGCCCAGTCTCGTATCCTGGAGTGCTACAATGTCGGTCCTGTAAACTAGGGTTTCTAAAATAGATCCCCGTTGTTTTACACTGGTACAGTTCCAATATAGAATACGGATGTTCCTGAGTCCTAGACGGTGACACTTGAGTCTAAAACGTCTCAAACCACCTCGCTTACGTTGCTTCTTTCTCCCTGCGCGGCTACCATGCCGCTTCGTTATGTTGACTGCTGACCGCTCGGAGAACACACGTTGTTCCGCCATGTTGAAAAAACGTAAACACAGACTGCTGAGAACCACACACGCTGCTGAAAATTCACTCAAGGATGGCTTCACCCGATGCACGAACTCCGTAGCACCCGCGCAGATCTTGAGTAGAAACTCCTGGTTTTACATCCTGGCACACCAATTACACGCAAGAGATGAATAAATCCATCCCCTACGTGAAAGAGTTAACGAACACAAAACAACACGACCGTCCGTCGCCATCTTGAAACCGGAAGTGTGTTTAGTTAATACTATTAGTTAGATATTAATTGTATTGCTTGACACACCCATGCTCATAGGTAACCACATCTCATAGTCAACATGTCTACCCAAAAGTTAGACTTAGCCAAAGTTCAGGAAACTGGGCAGAAGTTAGGTCTAGAAGGGGATGCATTGAAATCCTATGTGCAAGAGGTGGAAAGAAATTTTCGCTAAGAGGAAAGAGAGAGGAGGAGAGCAGAACGAGACCTTGAAGCTAGTAAAGTGGCTTTAGAGGAAAAGAAGATAGCTGCTGATAGCGAGATGAAACGGCTTGAATTGGAAGCTGACAGAGAGAGACGTGACCATGAGTATCGAATGAAGCTACTTGAGGCACAAGCGCCTGCTACTGGTGTAACTGATGGAGCTGTGGGAGAAGGTGTACCTCCTGGCTCAGAGTCAACCAGTAGACGTGACTACCAGGCTATGAAGTGGCCTTTACAGCCGTTCGAACCCGAGAAAGAACTGATAGACCAGTACTTAGAGAAGTACGAAGCTATGTCTATTGCAATGGGGTTAGACAAACAGAAATGGTGTTTGAAACTCTCCCAGGGACTTCGAGGCGCTGGTTACGAAGTCTATGCATGCTTGCCACCGGGTTAACAGAATGAATACCCGGCATTAAAAGCGGCTCTCTTGAAGAGATGTGAAATCACAGCGCACTCGTACCGACGGAAGTTTAGAACTTCGAAGCGAGAACCTGGTGAATTGTTTTCAGCATACAGTGTGAGGTTAACCTCATACCTTCTTAAATGGATGGCCTTCGGCCGGATTTAAAGAGGAGTATGAAAGTTTGTGTGAGTTGATGGTGGTAGATCAGATGCAAATGAAAATGTCGAAACCCTTGCGAAACTTCCTAGGTGAGAATGGGGCTGAGAGATTGGATATAGTCACCAAGTTAGCCGAAAGATACGTTGGAGTCTGGCGAGACTGGAGACACCAGTCCAACAGATCCGAGATCGAAAGATAAGGATCAAGGTAAGTCAAGTAAGGCATCAAAGAAGGCCAAAGGTTCTAGTGAACCGACGAAACAGGTAAGCTCTTTAGAGAAGACCTCTAACGACAACCCAGGTAAGAATAGCCCACCTAACTCTCCAAAGAGGAAGTGGAGTGAATGGTGGTGCAAATTCTGCAAGTCCAGCACCCACAATACGAGTGAGGTGAATAGTCAGTGATAGGATGCATGTGGACCAATGTTTGGGGCCGACTACTCTCACCGATTGCTCTTCCTTTCAGGAGTTGCCTGTTGAGGAACCAGCCTACTACCATTGTTGTTTGCCTGAAACCACTTCGTGTACCATAGAGAATGGTAGAGAAGCTACTTACCACGCCTGACTAAACCACATCATACAAAAGGGTGAATCTTCCTGATTGAATGATTCTCACCAAGTTGATTCCAGTGCCCTGAAATTGCACATGTGAGATGTGATGGTTTGTTTCTTTTCTGACAGTTTGAAGATGTTCTATTTCAGCAATGAAATGTTCAACAATCTGAGCAATCACGCTCAACTGTAAGAAACAAATGACTTTCTACGGAATGATGTTGCTATGTTCACCCAGTGAGATATATCAAGGTGGGATAATCTCAGCTCTGGGAGCTCATCAAGTCCAGGTCTTTTGTTGATCCGCCTAAACACTTACAGCAGAGAGTAGCACATAACCTTGTGTGGTCCTACGTCCGCACTGGTGGCAGGTCATGATGAGACCTACACCAGCTTACGTATTGTAACTAACGTGTTAACAAGTATATAGGAAAACTAATTATTGTCCCAATGAACATTGTGCCGTGACTTGTGAAATAGAAGCTTAATCAACTATAGAGTTTCCCAACTGTGAAATGGTTTTCTCAGATGACTCTTGTGAACTCGCAGCAGAACTATACTATTACCCAACCAGGGGTACGTGATATTATTCAGGGACCATTAGATTGGTCATTGGCTACAGACCTTTATTGAAGTCTAGTGTAACTGGGGTCACCTCAAGGAGGAGGGTCTCCCAGCCAGGTTGTCTACAGAGAACTGTTTAGTGTCTTTAACAGTGACTCATTAGGAAGTGATGGAGTGCAGTTCATCCAGTTGAGTGAGGTTCAAGTGGTTAACTCCTCTTGTTGTCAATCCACGCTCTGGAGACGGAGTGGTCTCCAAGGTTCTAGTCATCTCACTGGAAGGAAGCCGGGTGAGTGGCGGACCGACTGGACGGGACATCTGCATCCAATCTACTTCTCAGCCTAATGATGATTTGAGTCATATCTCTGAGTCTGTCTCTACTCTATCCTCTACTTTTGCAAATAGAATTATTCTATCAGGGTGTTCAATTCAGTTCTATATTCTCAATGGTAGAATAAACTTTGTGTATGTTGACTTACTCTTTGTACAGTTATTGAGTGTGGTCTCGGACATAATTAACTAATACGAGGTCAACAGCAGAGAAAACAGTGTATCTACCTGTCCAGTCCCTGGGGTCAGAATACACGGGAGTGCTAGAGACACCTCGGGTGTGGTCAACTCGCAGGAAAGAAATAACGAAATAACCTGTGAATCAAGAGGTGAGAAGACACTCATGTTGGATAGGACAAATTAAGAAAAGCTAATAAAAGTACAACTAGAAAATGCATTGTCTATAACCCACAGGACCAATGAAATAAAGAGGGGACTAAACACACATGGAGAAGATCAATAGAGACACAGAAGAATAATGGGAGAACATGGAGGAAACTGACTGAAATAGCAACAGTTGGGATGAATTGATACAAGTTTGTTAAGGGCTGATACTCCATGAGGGGATAAAGAGCAGATAAAGAAGAAATGTCACATTACACTCATCACATTTGTTAGGTTTCTCTCCTGTTTGTGTTCTTTTCTGAAGCTTCAGATTGAAATCAAGGACACAAGATGCAATACAATAATTACTTTTCTAAGATTTCTCATCTGTATGCATGATCATGCGGTAAATCAAATAGCCAGCTTGTAAATAAAAATCACAATCACTGTACTTGTATGGAGTGTCTCCAGTATGTTTACTTGTATGGAGTGTCTCCAGTATGTTTACTTGTATGGAGTGTCTCCAGTATGTTTACTTGTATGGTGTTGTCTCCAGTATGTTTACTTGTATGGAGTGTCTCCAGTATGTTTACTTGTATGGAGTGTCTCCAGTATGTTTACTTGTATGGAGTGTCTCCAGTATGTTTACTTGTATGGAGTGTCTCCAGTATGTTTACTTGTATGGAGTGTCTCCAGTATGTTTACTTGTATGGAGTGTCTCCAGTATGTTTACTTGTATGGAGTGTCTCCAGTATGTTTACTTGTATGGAGTGTCTCCAGTATGTTTACTTGTATGGAGTGTCTCCAGTATGTTTACTTGTATGGAGTGTCTCCAGTATGTTTACTTGTATGGAGTGTCTCCAGTATGTTTACTTGTATGGAGTGTCTCCAGTATGTTTACTTGTATGGAGTGTCTCCAGTATGTTTACTTGTATGGTGTGTCTCCAGTATGTTTACTTGTATGGTGTGTCTCCAGTATGTTTACTTGTATGGTGTGTCTCCAGTATGTTTACTTGTATGGAGTGTCTCCAGTATGTTTACTTGTATGGAGTGTCTCCAGTATGTTTACTTGTAAGGTGTGTCTCCAGTATGTTTACTTGTAAATCTTCAATAGAACAAATGCCACACAAGCACAAGTTTCTCTGTTATGCAACATCTTGTGACACTTCACATGGTCAACTTGAGTAAACAACACAATCTAGTAAGGTTTCTCTCCAGTATGAATTTTCAAGTGGCGTTTCAGAGTTTTAGCATGCATAAAAGATGCATCGCGAAATTACATTTGTAAGGTTTCACCCCTGTATGTATCCTCTTGTGGACCTTCAAATTGTTAGCTTGACTAAAAGATGTACCACAATCAACACACTTGTAAGGTTTCTCTCCTGCATGAAATTTCTTGTGAAGTTTCAAATTGCCAGTCTAAGTAAAGGATGCACCATAGTCATCACAATTGTGAGGTTACTCTCCTGTATGTGTTATCGTGTGTTGCCTCAGTGAACTAGAATGAGTAAAAGATACACCACAATCATCACATTTGTAAGGCTTCTCTCCTGTATGTATTCTCATGTGGAGTCTCACATTGCCAGACTGAGAAAAGGATGCATTGCAATCAACACATGTGTAACGTTTCTCTCCTGAATGTGTCCTCTTGTGGAACTTCAAATTAAAAGCACAAGCAAAAAATGCACCACAATCATTACATTTGAAAGGATTCACCCATGTATGTTTTATCATGTGGCGTTTCAGTTTTATAGAATGAGTAAAAGATGCACCACAATCATCACATTTGTAAGGTTTATCTCCTGTATGTGCTTTTTTGTGGTACTTCAGACTCTGAAGTTGAGTAAATGATACACCACAATCATCACATTTGTAAGGATTCTCTCCTGTGTGTTTTATCTTGTGGCGCTGCAGACTGTGACGGTGAGTAAATGATACACCACAATCATCACATTTGTAAGGTTTCTCTCCTGTGTGTGTTATCTTGTGGCGCTTCAGATTGCCGGAATTAGTAAAAGATGCACCACAATCATCACATTTGTAAGGTTTCTCTCCTGTATGTGTTCTCTTGTGGCCCTTCAGACTGCTCGCTTCAGTGAAAGATGCACCACAATCATCACATTTGTACGGTTTCACGCCTGTATGTATCCTCTTGTGGGCATTCAAATCGCCAGAGCCACAAAAAGATGCACCACAATCATCACATTTGTAAGGCTTCTCTCCTGTATGTGTTCTCTTGTGGCGCTTCAGACTGCTAGAACTAGTAAAAGATACACCACAATAATCACATTTGTAAGGTTTTCTCTCCTGTATGTATTCTCCTGTGGCACTTCAGATTGCCCTCGTCAGTAAACGATGCACCACAATCATCACATTTGCAAGGTTTCTCTCCTGTATGTGTTCTCAGGTGGAGGTTCAGATTGCCAACATGACTAAATGATGTACCACAATCATCACATTTGTACGGTTTTTTCCCTGTATGTTTTCTCTTGTGGTAAATAAGAAGGGATGCCTTATTAAAAGAGACACCACAACGATCACATTTGTAAGGTTCCTCTCCTAAATGTGTTCTTACATGACACTTCAGGGCGTAAAAGTCAATAAAAGAAGCACCACAATCATCACATTTATAAGGTTTCTCTCCCGTGTGTCTTCTCAAGTGATAAATCAAATTAGAAGTTTGAGCAAAAGATGCACCACAATCATTACACTTGTAAGTTTTCTCTCTTGCATGCATTTTCTTGTGGCATTTCATATTGTAACCTTGGTAAAACATGCACCAGAATCATCACATTTATTAGGTTTCTCTCTTTGGTGTGTTCTTTTGTTTCATTTCAGGTTGTCAGCTTGAGTAAAAGATGCATCAGTCACCACATGTGTAAGATTTCTCTACTGCATTTCTTTTATCTTTCTGTTTAAACATCTTATCTACACAATCAGTTGGATCACAAACATCAGACACCATGGCATGTCTTCTTGATTTATTCTTTCATCACAACTGCCATAACCAACTGTAGAATCAAGAGATGTCCCAGAGACCTGTGTAGATGACTCTGCAATTTGCAAATAACAAGTTTTAAAATTCACAGTTTAGTGTCAATTTCATTGGTAGATGACACACTTTCTAATATTTGTTTTTACTTTAATCATGTTTTGATGATGCTATATAACTATTCTCAATCCTGCTATATGCTTGTGAAACCTGGACTCTTTACCGGTGACACACTAGGAAACTTAACCACTTCAACACCATCTGCCTAAGGAAACTATTGAAGATTAAATGGCAGGACAATATCCCGGACACTGAAGCCCTAGAAAGAGCGTCCCTGCCCAGTACCGATGATGCGGAGAAAACAATCTCTAGTAGTCTGTTAACATGTGACGTTTAATAAACATTCTTATGATTGTTCCTTTAAACCAGTGTTTCCCAACCTTTTTGTGCTATGTCCCACCTAAGCCTTTCTAAAATTCTAATACCCCCCCCCCCCCCCCCCCCCCCCCCCCCCCCCCCAACATATGCATCATTTTTAATATTCAAAAATTTAAATGTTTACTACAGAAACTTGAATTTTGTTGTTTTTTAGAAGGGCTCATGGCTCCCAGAGGGGCCTCCCCCTTTTTGTGTGGATCCTTGGTCTCACTGTGAGCTATTGCCCACAGTGGTCCACCAGGCCCACATTTAAGGTGACGATATGTGATGGGTGTTTATTTGATCATCCCGGCCCCCGACCAGACCAGGCGCACTACTGGAGGGAGAGCAGCAAATGCACCCGATCCTAGCCAAAGGACCGATAAGTTTTAGGAAGAAATCACTAGCTAATTATTGAGCTAACACAGTAAGTACATTTTCAAAACACATAATGGAGAACTGAAATTCAAGGTATTAATGAAAGATTTTTCTATATTATTTTAATTATTAGTAATTATTTGGGACGCAGAGGTGTTTCCAAGGCACCAGGGCCGGGTTATATACTGGCCAAGACCTATTGACGCGTCCTCGTCGAGCGTCCTGGGCAACAAGGCCCTTCGGGGTCCTGGCTAAGGTCAGTAGGATCGCCGATTCCTCCGAAGTCGGAGAGTGTCTGCCTGTACGGCGAGGAACCACCAGTCTGCACACCAATAAGCCAGACATGGGACAACGGATACTCACGCAAACCTCAAGTCATGTATGACATCACACTGATGTTGGACAACAGGATGCCTTCATCCGACATACAGGACTTCGCGTTGGAGCTCAAGCCAATGAACACAAGCAAGCAAGCAAGTAATTATTTAAATTTAGTGAGATCCTTGCGCTTGATGCTTGCTGCAAAGAGATTTTGTGTCAGGTTCCAATTTAGTTAACTTCAGTCTCAAGTCTCCCCGTTTTGTTATATCCAGCCGATTTCTTCCATTTTCGAATTGCCCCCCTTAACAATCGAATTGCCCCCTGTGGGGCATGGGCCCCACGTTGGGAAACACTGCTTTAACCCCTTTTCATCATGGGCTAAGTGCAAACTTTGCTGACTAACTGCCCGCACTAAGGTCTCCATTCTCATTGACTTGAGTGACCTAAGGGAACCTGTAAAAGAGATAATAATACACTTGGTGAGAGCATCTGTCCCTAACCTCCATTGGATGGGGGTAGGTTGACATCCTTACTCAGATACATGACAGTGATCCATCGCTGTCATGGGCATAGGAGTTCTTCACTCCGGTCTGTGGTGGGTTAATATCAGGACAGCAAAATGCAAAGTGTAGACCCCCAGCAGACCTCACTGGAAGATCCCATCATTGCACACTCTACCCATCCCCAATCTCCCCAAATATCACCCCACTACACAATTCTCACTAGCAGAGCTAATTCTCACTTCACTACTCTATTTAGTTTTACTGAGGCTACTGCTTATATTAATTAGGCTTAAATATACTCTCTACAATACCTTAAGCACAACTGCATCAATCCTGGATGACATCTATAACTTGCCATTAAGGCATATGTTATTTAATGTTACTTAAATCTAACACAATAGATGCTCTCCGAATTTCCTAACTGCGGCACACACACAAAAACACGTCAAGCCTAGCCAATTTTCTGGTCTACACTAATGTACCCCAGTCTTGTTTATTCACAGCGCTAGGAGTGTTCCCGGGAAGTCTTTGATGTTCCGCGGTTGTCGCTCAAGGGCCCTAACTAAGTCCAAATCTTAGCTCCCTTGTTCATAATCAATGCAGGAGTTAACTTCTCCTGTCGTGACAGCTTCAACAAGCCAGCGTGTTACAACCACGTGCCTACAATTCCCCGACATATCTTCTGTCTCTCCAAGACTTCTCAAGGTCAGCGGTGTCTTTAATCTACCTGCCATTGGTTGTCAACAACTGCAGCTGTGCATTCAGACTGTCCTTGTTATTTTTGACATCGGATTGTAACCTTGGAGTAAATTCATGACAGTGGTGGAAAACTTTGAATATCTTGGGTCATTGATTACCAACAATGGTGACACAATGAAAGAAATTAAACGACGACTATCAATTTCTCTTCAAAGACTAAAACAACTGAATAAATTATGGAATGGGACAGACAGAACTACAAAAATTAGATTTTTAAGAGCATGAATCTTTCCCATTGCAACATACGCATGTGAGACCTGGACACTTACTAAACAAGCTGAACAGCGCAAAAATGCCTTTGAATATAAATGTTATAGACGAGTTTTAAGAATATCTTGGGTAAAGAAAAGAACAAATGTATCCATACTTCAAGAGCTGAATATTGAAGAAAGTTGGCTATTAAAGACGATAAAACAAAGAAAATTGAAATATTTTGGTCTCTTGAAACGTCACGAAAGTTTGGAGAGAACAATAGTGCAGAGATATATGCCTGGGAAGAGAGGAAGGCCAAAGAGAAGATGGGTGCAGGATGTGGCGGGTGATCTCCAGATGGGTGTATCGGACGAGGGACATCTTGCTTATGATCGAGAGGTTTTCCGGAAGGTTGTTCTTGCGTAGAGCAAGATAAGTAGCTCGTTTTCTGGCAAGTGTGAAGCAATATCAAACTATCAAATCACACGAAGTGAATATCCGAAAGTATTATTCACACGCTTTATTTACGCGCTGCATTTATTATCGCACAAACATCGCACAATGACAATCCATATCAATCATTACGGCATGAACAATATCACTACAATACATAATCATACATGCAAGCAATAAACATCTCACTTACAAGTCAAACTATTCAAGCGTTTGAATCAGTCTCCCACTGTCGTACAGGCTAGCTCTCAATGCAGATTCAAACACTCCTCGCATACCCATGCGACCTGTCCATTCAAACACCTGAACCCGTCTGCCAGTTCTGGCGTTCTACACGCTACACGCTAGTCGGCGCTCACGTCAGCTAGTGTGACCCCTGCAAGGTTCACGGGTTGTACTGCTGATCAGCGGTCGTTTAAGCTTCGCTCAATTGCTGTGCTTGGCTGCTTATCCGGGCGTCGTCGAAGACGCCGCGTTCTCTCTGCAGTGTTTAACATCACTCAGGGTTGCGTGTTATGTTGTCTGGCGTTGGTACAGACAACGCGTCGCAACCTCGGATGTGAGACCTTGACACTCTCTACACCCCTTTTTCATGAAAGGATTTCCTTTCATGTACAACATATATCTAGGTGTTATTCTAACATGTCAAAGTCGAACATTATACCTTAACAATTATAGTAAATATATACAGGTGAATAGTAAACAATATGTATACACCAATTATGTTGCACTATGAAGTACAACAGTCAAGTACAATCTATTTCATGGGCATTACCTCGCTGTGACACAGCTAGTCCGGTAGGTATCGGCTAAACTGGCCCCTACCTCACAACCAAGAACAAAAATACTAAAATCATCAGGTCAAGCCGTGAGCATCTCCCTCTGAGATAGCTCCATCATCAAACCTCTGTTTAGAGTTTCTAATGAAGGTCAACAGTTTTGGCAATATACTGTCCATATCTAAACGACGTTACATTGACATGTTATTTATCAAGCACACATGTTAATGGTTACAATACATATTTACATATCACCAACAATTTAGAGTAATCTCCCCTGGTTATTATACAAAAAATTTAGGAACAATAATTTATCGTCGTTTACAAGACATAAATTACAATTGCAAATTTATTTCTTAGTGTCACAATTTGATCCTTATTGACAAATGTGCACAAAAAGTCACGTTTGTAAAGAAGCAATCAAGTTACGATGCAGAGATTACATCTTATAAAAATCGACATATACAATTCCGTATATGGAAATATTTTAACTTACAATTGAATACAATGGTCATACATTTATAGACTTTTTAGCGTAGTCTGATAACTGTTAACTTAATATGCAAAAAATATCGGAAGTATACAGCTGTACTATTACATGTGTTGTGGTGTCATACATACAACGTTGGTCCGTTCTGGATGGATCTTCTATAAACGGAGTAGTAGTTGTTACTATCAGCTGTTGGATCGTCTCTTCCGCCTTCTGCTCGGATTGTACTGTTGCAGTCATCTTCCGTACCTTGTTAAAACGTCTTGTACAACTCGGTCTGGATACCTTCAGGATTACCTCACGTTGTAGTGGCTTGGTAAATTCCTGGATCTTGTAGTGTTGTCCAGTGACACTTCTCTGTAGTGTCCGGATGTTACAATATTTATGTATGTACAATAATAATTACATTCTTTCTCATATCTCACAGTTATACAACACATTAGTTTACATAATACTGATTCCATTCGCATGATAATAATAAGAATCACAATATGTACATAAGTTATATACATTGGGAGATACAATCTTCCCCATCACAATGGTGTACACAGCGTTACTGACACATTGTCACAATTGGCTGTGGTACTGCGCACTATCTACGTTGCAGTTTTATACACCCTCTGCACTGTGATCTGGTGTTGACTGGGTATTAGGTTCGTTGTATGGACATCTCGACAAAAGGTCTGCAAGACAGTTTTGTGAACCCTTTATATGGTTAATCTCATAGCTATAGTCCTGCAGAAGAAGGGACCATCTTGCCACCTTGCTGTTACTTGGCGTTCCTCTGGTAACAATTGTCAGCGGACTATTATCTGTTTCAATAATGAAATGTTTGCCTAACAAAAATCTAGAAAGTTTACGTACCGAAAATACCATGGCAAGAGCCTCGAGTTCCGGTGTACTGTAATTTCGTTCGCTGGTGTTCAGTTTTCGAGAGACGTAGTATACTGGGTACAAGATTTGGTCGTGTTCTTGGAGAAGCACACCTCCAATGGCTACGGAGCTCGCATCACATCTTAATCTAAAAGTAATATTCAAATTTGGCAATTTCAGGATAGGTGATTTAGAAAAATATGACAGAATATTATTAAATGCTGGCCTTAAACATTCACTGTTTACAATCACGTTGGGATGTTTATTTGTTAGTAGATCAGTGAAACATTTGGTCAATTCAGCAAAATGAGGAATAAACTGTCTATAATAGTTTAAAAGACCTAGCACACTTCGCAACTGTTTCTTAGTTGTCGGAAGCGACAATTTCAAAATTCTAGACATGATGTTATCGTCAGTTGATATAAAGCCATTTGAGATCTTATAGCCCAAAAATGAAATTTCCTGAAAGGCTATATCAACTTTGGAAGGTTTTACAGTCAGTCCATGATGTCTAATCCTGTCAAATGTCTGCTGTAGTGCTGTTATGTGCTCTGTCATGTCCTTTGTGTGTATGCAAATGTCGTCCATGTACCAAATGATGTTAGCAATGTCTGTCAAAAGAATTCTTGTCATTCTGACGAAGGTAGCTGGTGCATTGACTAATCCGAAAGGTAGTTTACACCATTCGTATAAACCCCACGGTGTGGCAAATGCAGTCAGATGTATACTATCAGGATGTACAGCTATCTGCCAGTAGCCTTTTGTCATGTCAAGTTTAGTAAAATAACGTGAGTCAGATAGTTCAGTCAAGATGTTTTCACAGTTGCTCATTGGTTCTAAATCCAACTGTGTAATGCTGTTGAGTTTACGATAGTCCACACAAAGTCTAATAGTGTTGTCCTTTTTGCGTACTAAAACTATTGGTGAACAGAAATGAGATTGTGAACGTCGAATGATATGATTTGCTTCTAAATCGATGATTTCTTGATGAAGTTTTTCTTTATAGTGTATAGGGATGGAATATGGTCTACACTTAATAGGAACGTCAGATGTTAAGATAATTTGGTGTTGCACTAAATCTGTCTGTCCTGGGCTGTCAGAAAAGATCGTCCTGTATTCTTGTATCAGTTGTCTGCAACTGTCAGTCTGTGTCTGCGTCAGTTTAGGATTTACCTTAATGTCCTGTGAGTTGGTCGTCGTGTCAAGAACTGGTGTCGGTATCTCGTCAGTGTCGTTGCCGTCCGTCTGGTCCACTATGGAGGTGCTTGCTGCAGTCTCTACTTGTTCGTCTTGCCTGTGGTGATATGGTTTGAGCATGTTAATGTGGAAAATTTTATGTTTGTCCCTAACTGCAATCTCGTAATCTACCGTCGAAATTTGTCGTAGCACTTTGAACGGTCCTTGCCATGAGTCAGTTAGGAGATGTCTATCACTTGGCAAAAGGAGAAGAACGTCCTGTCCTGGCGTCAGTGTAATAGTTCTATTTCCTCTGTTAGCATATTGTCGGTAAATAGCTCCTGATTTTTGGAGAGCTTCTTTAGCTAACATACATGATTTCATAATTCTATCACGCAATGATGTTACATGTTCATATGGTGAAATGGGTATAGGCAAAGTTGTACTTTCAGTCAACATAGATTCATGCAGAGATAATGGGTCACGTGGTTGTGCACCATATAACATTTCGAATGGTGAGAACCCAGTGCTGGAATGGGGCACTTCCCTATATGCAAACAAAATTGCAGGCAGATAAGTATCCCAATCTTCAGGATGTTCTTGGGTTACCTTAGAGAGCATGTTCACATTCGCTTCAAACTCGGACAAAAAAAAATTTACAAGTTCGCATTTGGTTCAAAACCCGGACGAAAGCCACCACGTTCGCACTTGTCAGAGTCTTGCGTAGAGCAAGATAAGTAGCTCGTTTTCTGGCAAGTGTGAAGCAATATCAAACTATCAAATCACACGAAGTGAATATCCGAAAGTATTATTCACACGCTTTATTTACGCGCTGCATTTATTATCGCACAAACATCGCACAATGACAATCCATATCAATCATTACGGCATGAACAATATCACTACAATACATAATCATACATGCAAGCAATAAACATCTCACTTACAAGTCAAACTATTCAAGCGTTTGAATCAGTCTCCCACTGTCGTACAGGCTAGCTCTCAATGCAGATTCAAACACTCCTCGCATACCCATGCGACCTGTCCATTCAAACACCTAAACCCGTCTGCCAGTTCTGGCGTTCTACACGCTACACGCCAGTCGGCGCTCACGTCAGCTAGTGTGACCCCTGCAAGGTTCACGGGTTGTACTGCTGATCAGCGGTCGTTTAAGCTTCGCTCAATTGCTGTGCTTGGCTGCTTATCCGGGCGTCGTCGAAGACGCCGCGTTCTCTCTGCAGTGTTTAACATCACTCAGGGTTGCGTGTTGTTATGTTGTCTGGCGTTGGTACAGACAACGCGTCGCAACCTCGGATGTGAGACCTTGACACTCTCTACACCCCTTTTTCATGAAAGGATTTCCTTTCATGTACAACATATATCTAGGTGTTATTCTAACATGTCAAAGTCGAACATTATACCTTAACAATTATAGTAAATATATACAGGTGAATAGTAAACAATATGTATACACCAATTATGTTGCACTATGAAGTACAACAGTCAAGTACAATCTATTTCATGGGCATTACCTCGCTGTGACACAGCTAGTCCGGTAGGTATCGGCTAAACTGGCCCCTACCTCACAACCAAGAACAAAAATACTAAAATCATCAGGTCAAGCCGTGAGCATCTCCCTCTGAGATAGCTCCATCATCAAACCTCTGTTTAGAGTTTCTAATGAAGGTCAACAGTTTTGGCAATATACTGTCCATATCTAAACGACGTTACATTGACATGTTATTTATCAAGCACACATGTTAATGGTTACAATACATATTTACATATCACCAACAATTTAGAGTAATCTCCCCTGGTTATTATACAAAAAATTTAGGAACAATAATCTATCGTCGTTTACAAGACATAAATTACAATTGCAAATTTATTTCTTAGTGTCACAATTTGATCCTTATTGACAAATGTGCACAAAAAGTCACGTTTGTAAAGAAGCAATCAAGTTACGATGCAGAGATTACATCTTATAAAAATCGACATATACAATTCCGTATATGGAAATATTTTAACTTACAATTGAATACAATGGTCATACATTTATAGACTTTTTAGCGTAGTCTGATAACTTTTAACTTAATATGCAAAAAATATCGGAAGTATACAGCTGTACTATTACATGTGTTGTGGTGTCATACATACAACGTTGGTCCGTTCTGGATGGATCTTCTATAAACGGAGTAGTAGTTGTTACTATCAGCTGTTGGATCGTCTCTTCCGCCTTCTGCTCGGATTGTACTGTTGCAGTCATCTTTCGTACCTTGTTAAAACGTCTTGGACAACTCGGTCTGGATACCTTCAGGATTACCTCACGTTGTAGTGGCTTGGTAAATTCCTGGATCTTGTAGTGTTGTCCAGTGACACTTCTCTGTAGTGTCCGGTTGTTACAATATTTATGTATGTACAATAATAATTACATTCTTTCTCATATCTCACAGTTATACAACACATTAGTTTACATAATACTGATTCCATTCGCATGATAATAATAAGAATCACAATATGTACATAAGTTATATACATTGGGAGATACAATCTTCCCCATCACAATGGTGTACACAGCGTTACTGACACATTGTCACAATTGGCTGTGGTACTGCGCACTATCTACGTTGCAGTTTTATACACCCTCTGCACTGTGCTCTGGTGTTGACTGGGTATTAGGTTCGTTGTATGGACATCTCGACAAAAGGTCTGCAAGACAGTTTTGTGAACCCTTTATATGGTTATATCTCATAGCTATAGTCCTGCAGAAGAAGGGACCATCTTGCCACCTTGCTGTTACTTGGCGTTCCTCTGGTAACAATTGTCAGCGGACTATTATCTGTTTCAATAATGAAATGTTTGCCTAACAAAAATCTAGAAAGTTTACGTACCGAAAATACCATGGCAAGAGCCTCGAGTTCCGGTGTACTGTAATTTCGTTCGCTGGTGTTCAGTTTTCGAGAGACGTAGTATACTGGGTACAAGATTTGGTCGTGTTCTTGGAGAAGCACACCTCCAATGGCTACGGAGCTCGCATCACATCTTAATCTAAAAGTAATATTCAAATTTGGCAATTTCAGGATAGGTGATTTAGAAAAATATGACAGAATATTATTAAATGCTATCATTAAACATTCACTGATTACAATCACGTTGGGATGTTTATTTGTTAGTAGATCAGTGAAACATTTGGTCAATTCAGCAAAATGAGGAATAAACTGTCTATAATAGTTTAAAAGACCTAGCACACTTCGCAACTGTTTCTTAGTTGTCGGAAGCGACAATTTCAAAATTCTAGACATGATGTTATCGTCAGTTGATATAAAGCCATTTGAGATCTTATAGCCCAAAAATGAAATTTCCTGAAAGGCTATATCAACTTTGGAAGGTTTTACAGTCAGTCCATGATGTCTAATCCTGTCAAATGTCTGCTGTAGTGCTGTTATGTGCTCTGTCATGTCCTTTGTGTGTATGCAAATGTCGTCCATGTACCAAATGATGTTAGCAATGTCTGTCAAAAGAATTCTTGTCATTCTGACGAAGGTAGCTGGTGCATTGACTAATCCGAAAGGTAGTTTACACCATTCGTATAAACCCCACGGTGTGGCAAATGCAGTCAGATGTATACTATCAGGATGTACAGCTATCTGCCAGTAGCCTTTTGTCATGTCAAGTTTAGTAAAATAACGTGAGTCAGATAGTTCAGTCAAGATGTTTTCACAGTTGCTCATTGGTTCTAAATCCAACTGTGTAATGCTGTTGAGTTTACGATAGTCCACACAAAGTCTAATAGTGTTGTCCTTTTTGCGTACTAAAACTATTTGTGAACAGAAATGAGATTGTGAACGTCGAATGATATGATTTGCTTCTAAATCGATGATTTCTTGATGAAGTTTTTCTTTATAGTGTATAGGGATGGAATATGGTCTACACTTAATAGGAACGTCAGATGTTAAGATAATTTGGTGTTGCACTAAATCTGTCTGTCCTGGGCTGTCAGAAAAGATCGTCCTGTATTCTTGTATCAGTTGTCTGCAACTGTCAGTCTGTGTCTGCGTCAGTTTAGGATTTACCTTAATGTCCTGTGAGTTGGTCGTCGTGTCAAGAACTGGTGTCGGTATCTCGTCAGTGTCGTTGCCGTCCGTCTGGTCCACTATGGAGGTGCTTGCTGCAGTCTCTACTTGTTCGTCTTGCCTGTGGTGATATGGTTTGAGCATGTTAATGTGGAAAATTTTATGTTTGTCCCTAACTGCAATCTCGTAATCTACCGTCGAAATTTGTCGTAGCACTTTGAACGGTCCTTGCCATGAGTCAGTTAGGAGATGTCTATCACTTGGCAAAAGGAGAAGAACGTCCTGTCCTGGCGTCAGTGTAATAGTTCTATTTCCTCTGTTAGCATATTGTCGGTAAATAGCTCCTGATTTTTGGAGAGCTTCTTTAGCTAACATACATGATTTCATAATTCTATCACGCAATGATGTTACATGTTCATATGGTGAAATGGGTATAGGCAAAGTTGTACTTTCAGTCAACATAGATTCATGCAGAGATAATGGGTCACGTGGTTGTGCACCATATAACATTTCGAATGGTGAGAACCCAGTGCTGGAATGGGGCACTTCCCTATATGCAAACAAAATTGCAGGCAGATAAGTATCCCAATCTTCAGGATGTTCTTGGGTTACCTTAGAGAGCATGTTCACATTCGCTTCAAACTCGGACAAAAAAAAATTTACAAGTTCGCATTTGGTTCAAAACCCGGACGAAAGCCACCACGTTCGCACTTGTCAGAGTCTTGCGTAGAGCAAGATAAGTAGCTCGTTTTCTGGCAAGTGTGAAGCAATATCAAACTATCAAATCACACGAAGTGAATATCCGAAAGTATTATTCACACGCTTTATTTACGCGCTGCATTTATTATCGCACAAACATCGCACAATGACAATCCATATCAATCATTACGGCATGAACAATATCACTACAATACATAATCATACATGCAAGCAATAAACATCTCACTTACAAGTCAAACTATTCAAGCGTTTGAATCAGTCTCCCACTGTCGTACAGGCTAGCTCTCAATGCAGATTCAAACACTCCTCGCATACCCATGCGACCTGTCCATTCAAACACCTAAACCCGTCTGCCAGTTCTGGCGTTCTACACGCTACACGCCAGTCGGCGCTCACGTCAGCTAGTGTGACCCCTGCAAGGTTCACGGGTTGTACTGCTGATCAGCGGTCGTTTAAGCTTCGCTCAATTGCTGTGCTTGGCTGCTTATCCGGGCGTCGTCGAAGACGCCGCGTTCTCTCTGCAGTGTTTAACATCACTCAGGGTTGCGTGTTGTTATGTTGTCTGGCGTTGGTACAGACAACGCGTCGCAACCTCGGATGTGAGACCTTGACTTTCTCTACACCCCTTTTTCATGAAAGGATTTCCTTTCATGTACAACATATATCTAGGTGTTATTCTAACATGTCAAAGTCGAACATTATACCTTAACAATTATAGTAAATATATACAGGTGAATAGTAAACAATATGTATACACCAATTATGTTGCACTATGAAGTACAACAGTCAAGTACAATCTATTTCATGGGCATTACCTCGCTGTGACACAGCTAGTCCGGTAGGTATCGGCTAAACTGGCCCCTACCTCACAACCAAGAACAAAAATACTAAAATCATCAGGTCAAGCCGTGAGCATCTCCCTCTGAGATAGCTCCATCATCAAACCTCTGTTTAGAGTTTCTAATGAAGGTCAACAGTTTTGGCAATATACTGTCCATATCTAAACGACGTTACATTGACATGTTATTTATCAAGCACACATGTTAATGGTTACAATACATATTTACATATCACCAACAATTTAGAGTAATCTCCCCTGGTTATTATACAAAAAATTTAGGAACAATAATCTATCGTCGTTTACAAGACATAAATTACAATTGCAAATTTATTTCTTAGTGTCACAATTTGATCCTTATTGACAAATGTGCACAAAAAGTCACGTTTGTAAAGAAGCAATCAAGTTACGATGCAGAGATTACATCTTATAAAAATCTACATATACAATTCCGTATATGGAAATATTTTAACTTACAATTGAATACAATGGTCATACATTTATAGACTTTTTAGCGTAGTCTGATAACTTTTAACTTAATATGCAAAAAATATCGGAAGTATACAGCTGTACTATTACATGTGTTGTGGTGTCATACATACAACGTTGGTCCGTTCTGGATGGATCTTCTATAAACGGAGTAGTAGTTGTTACTATCAGCTGTTGGATCGTCTCTTCCGCCTTCTGCTCGGATTGTACTGTTGCAGTCATCTTTCGTACCTTGTTAAAACGTCTTGGACAACTCGGTCTGGATACCTTCAGGATTACCTCACGTTGTAGTGGCTTGGTAAATTCCTGGATCTTGTAGTGTTGTCCAGTGACACTTCTCTGTAGTGTCCGGTTGTTACAATATTTATGTATGTACAATAATAATTACATTCTTTCTCATATCTCACAGTTATACAACACATTAGTTTACATAATACTGATTCCATTCGCATGATAATAATAAGAATCACAATATGTACATAAGTTATATACATTGGGAGATACAATCTTCCCCATCACAATGGTGTACACAGCGTTACTGACACATTGTCACAATTGGCTGTGGTACTGCGCACTATCTACGTTGCAGTTTTATACACCCTCTGCACTGTGCTCTGGTGTTGACTGGGTATTAGGTTCGTTGTATGGACATCTCGACAAAAGGTCTGCAAGACAGTTTTGTGAACCCTTTATATGGTTATATCTCATAGCTATAGTCCTGCAGAAGAAGGGACCATCTTGCCACCTTGCTGTTACTTGGCGTTCCTCTGGTAACAATTGTCAGCGGACTATTATCTGTTTCAATAATGAAATGTTTGCCTAACAAAAATCTAGAAAGTTTACGTACCGAAAATACCATGGCAAGAGCCTCGAGTTCCGGTGTACTGTAATTTCGTTCGCTGGTGTTCAGTTTTCGAGAGACGTAGTATACTGGGTACAAGATTTGGTCGTGTTCTTGGAGAAGCACACCTCCAATGGCTACGGAGCTCGCATCACATCTTAATCTAAAAGTAATATTCAAATTTGGCAATTTCAGGATAGGTGATTTAGAAAAATATGACAGAATATTATTAAATGCTATCCTTAAACATTCACTGTTTACAATCACGTTGGGATGTTTATTTGTTAGTAGATCAGTGAAACATTTGGTCAATTCAGCAAAATGAGGAATAAACTGTCTATAATAGTTTAAAAGACCTAGCACACTTCGCAACTGTTTCTTAGTTGTCGGAAGCGACAATTTCAAAATTCTAGACATGATGTTATCGTCAGTTGATATAAAGCCATTTGAGATCTTATAGCCCAAAAAATGAAATTTCCTGAAAGGCTATATCAACTTTGGAAGGTTTTACAGTCAGTCCATGATGTCTAATCCTGTCAAATGTCTGCTGTAGTGCTGTTATGTGCTCTGTCATGTCTTTTGTGTGTATGCAAATGTCGTCCATGTACCAAATGATGTTAGCAATGTCTGTCAAAAGAATTCTTGTCATTCTGACGAAGGTAGCTGGTGCATTGACTAATCCGAAAGGTAGTTTACACCATTCGTATAAACCCCACGGTGTGGCAAATGCAGTCAGATGTATACTATCAGGATGTACAGCTATCTGCCAGTAGCCTTTTGTCATGTCAAGTTTAGTAAAATAACGTGAGTCAGATAGTTCAGTCAAGATGTTTTCACAGTTGCTCATTGGTTCTAAATCCAACTGTGTAATGCTGTTGAGTTTACGATAGTCCACACAAAGTCTAATAGTGTTGTCCTTTTTGCGTACTAAAACTATTTGTGAACAGAAATGAGATTGTGAACGTCGAATGATATGATTTGCTTCTAAATCGATGATTTCTTGATGAAGTTTTTCTTTATAGTGTATAGGGATGGAATATGGTCTACACTTAATAGGAACGTCAGATGTTAAGATAATTTGGTGTTGCACTAAATCTGTCTGTCCTGGGCTGTCAGAAAAGATCGTCCTGTATTCTTGTATCAGTTGTCTGCAACTGTCAGTCTGTGTCTGCGTCAGTTTAGGATTTACCTTAATGTCCTGTGAGTTGGTCGTCGTGTCAAGAACTGGTGTCGGTATCTCGTCAGTGTCGTTGTCGTCCGTCTGGTCCACTATGGAGGTGCTTGCTGCAGTCTCTACTTTTTCGTCTTGCCTGTGGTGATATGGTTTGAGCATGTTAATGTGGAAAATTTTATGTTTGTCCCTAACTGCAATCTCGTAATCTACCGTCGAAATTTGTCGTAGCACTTTGAACGGTCCTTGCCATGAGTCAGTTAGGAGATGTCTATCACTTGGCAAAAGGAGAAGAACGTCCTGTCCTGGCGTCAGTGTAATAGTTCTATTTCCTCTGTTAGCATATTGTCGGTAAATAGCTCCTGATTTTTGGAGAGCTTCTTTAGCTAACATACATGATTTCATAATTCTATCACGCAATGATGTTACATGTTCATATGGTGAAATGGGTATAGGCAAAGTTGTACTTTCAGTCAACATAGATTCATGCAGAGATAATGGGTCACGTGGTTGTGCACCATATAACATTTCGAATGGTGAGAACCCAGTGCTGGAATGGGGCACTTCCCTATATGCAAACAAAATTGCAGGCAGATAAGTATCCCAATCTTCAGGATGTTCTTGGGTTACCTTAGAGAGCATGTTCACATTCGCTTCAAACTCGGACCAAAAAAAAATTTACAAGTTCGCATTTGGTTCAAAACCCGGACGAAAGCCACCACGTTCGCATTTGTCAGAGTCTTGCGTAGAGCAAGATAAGTAGCTCGTTTTCTGGCAAGTGTGAAGCAATATCAAACTATCAAATCACACGAAGTGAATATCCGAAAGTATTATTCACACGCTTTATTTACGCGCTGCATTTATTATCGCACAAACATCGCACAATGACAATCCATATCAATCATTACGGCATGAACAATATCACTACAATACATAATCATACATGCAAGCAATAAACATCTCACTTACAAGTCAAACTATTCAAGCGTTTGAATCAGTCTCCCACTGTCGTACAGGCTAGCTCTCAATGCAGATTCAAACACTCCTCGCATACCCATGCGACCTGTCCATTCAAACACCTAAACCCGTCTGCCAGTTCTGGCGTTCTACACGCTACACGCCAGTCGGCGCTCACGTCAGCTAGTGTGACCCCTGCAAGGTTCACGGGTTGTACTGCTGATCAGCGGTCGTTTAAGCTTCGCTCAATTGCTGTGCTTGGCTGCTTATCCGGGCGTCGTCGAAGACGCCGCGTTCTCTCTGCAGTGTTTAACATCACTCAGGGTTGCGTGTTGTTATGTTGTCTGGCGTTGGTACAGACAACGCGTCGCAACCTCGGATGTGAGACCTTGACAGTTATGGGAGCGAGGTTCTGCAAAGGACATGCTACTGAATGAATGACACTTTACTGACACTGACTTTCTGAAGGGGGGCAAACAGGCACACAAAGAAGAGGCCCCTAGAAAATGTTTTTGTTTTGTTTTGGGTGTATTTTTGAAATTACAATCTTGAATGTCATGAGAGATCATAAATAGGAGATAATCGTACAATTTTCGTGATTACTGTGCATGTTTCTCTCATGTTCAGGAGAAATGGTAATATAGGCTAATGTTTGTATCCCCATTGACAGAGCCTGCGGGCACTCTTCCGAATTCTGGTCCCAAATAGTTCTGCAGTGAATAAGTGATTAGGGTTAGTTATATAAAATTATTCACTGCAGAACTATTTGGGACCGGAATTCGGAAGAGTGCCCAGTCTGCGTGTATTTCTTAGCCCGTGTTTTAAAAAACATGCTGCCTCCTGAGAAAATGAGGCTGGCTTCTGAATTATGTTTAGATTTTCCTGCCCCTGGAAACAGGAATTTTTCTCATTGATACAGGCTTTTAAGTTTACGTGACATTAAATCATTATCAGGAAACATCCTAGGAAATAGAGGCAGTCAGCTTCATACTGATCATGTGATCGGTCACATGCCCTTATATCTGTACAAACATGGCACCGTCAGAGAGCTCCTGTTTGCTGATGATTGCGCTCTATACGCCAACTCAGAGGCGGACATGCAACATAATGTTTCAGCTTTCTCACATGCCTGTGCCAACTTTGGGTTCAATATCAACTTGGAGAAGACTGTAGTTATGTACCAGCCAGCTCCAGGGAATAATCACACTGTGCCGAATATCAAAGTGAATGATCATAGACTAAGTGTTATGGACAAATTCACCTATCTTGGCAGCACTGTGTCACAAGCTGCCACAATCGATGACGAAGTGAATGCAAGAATCTCCAAGGCCAGTGCAGCCTTTGGCAGACTGTACAAGAATGTATGGGACAGAACTGGAATAAGCCTGCAAACAAAGCTAAAAGTCTACAAAGCAGTTGTATTATCCACACTGCTATATGCTTGTGAAACCTGGACTGTTTATCAGCGACACGCTAGGAAATTAAACCACGTCCACACAGTCTGCCTAAGGAAGCTACTGAAGATTAAATGGCAAGACAAGATTCCAGACACTGAAGTCCTAGAAAGAGCATCCATGCCCAGTATCCACACTCTACTGATGAAGAATCAGATTCGCTGGGCTGGTCACTTGACTCGCATGCCAGATCACAGGCTCCCTAAACGAATTTTTTTTACAGCGAACTGCGTTGTGGTAAACGCTCCCAAGGCGGCCATAGGAAATGCTTTAAAGACACTCTGAAAATTTCACTGAATGCTTTTGGAATTCATCATGACACCTGGGAGGCTGCAGCCAGACACCGAAATTCGTGGCGTGCATCATTGCGCAAAGGTGCAGTCATATGTGAGGCAACCAGGACTGCAAGAGCTGTGAAGAAAAGGCAGGACAGAAAAACCACTGCAGGAAATCCTCCTCCAGAGACGTCAAGCATTCTTTGCCCACATTGTCAAAGAACATTTCGAGCCAAAATAGGCCTTATCAGCCATCTTAGAACCCACGGCTCCACACCTTCAACCCCCACTGGATGAAATGAATGGTCATCATCATTCTTGATGGACAAACAACACTATATACACAATATGCTTCCAGTCATGGAAGGGATCCTGGACTTATTGTCCAGCTGTGTCAGTCACTCCACATTGAATATACATGTTTCTGTTTTATCCATTGCCAACACAACATGTAGGCTTGTAGTACACTTTAGCCATCAGAACGATGCCAATGCATCTTCCATCTCTATTCTTATACTGGGAGTCATGGTTTGATATGCCAGACTCTCCTCGTTTACAGTGAGTTAATTAAAATTTGCATTGAATCCCCCCAACAACTCTGTTTACCTCTCCATGTATACTATCCCATCACTTGGCTGTGAGGTTTCCCTTATCAGCTGTTGCACGACTTGTGTCAGGTCTTAGTCAGATATGACTGAGCTACCGTATAACAGACGGTACTACCTGCTTTCTGTTAGCGCCGAACGTTGGGCGGAGCTTACCAAACCCGACACCCCACATTGTGCCAACGGCTTCGGGCGGAAGAGCGTAATTGGGAGGGTACAAGCCTTACCCTGGTGCGAGGAAATGCAACTTAGAGACAAAGTGTCATGGCAGGGCAGACCAGGCCCTAAGTCTTGGTTTGCGGCTGGCCTAGGATCGAAGCTCCGACAGGCGGACAGTTAGAGCATTGCTTTGCTGATCCGGCAGCTTCTGCAGCTTGTCTTGTTCCAGATGTAGGGGTGTTACTTTTCCTCTGGAGTGAACTAGGCAGGCCGAGAGAGGGATCATGCTGCATGGGCAACACATGGTCTCTATATTTTAGCCCAGGCTGTGTGCTATGGAGAGGCAAATAGAAATAACTCCATCCCTTACAAACTATCGTCTGTCAAGACGGCAAGGTGCCAATGAATGTTGCACGAATGACTCTGTCTCACCCGCTGTCAAATATTGCACCCTGAGTCCAACATGACTATCATTCTATGTAAGGCTTCCATGTTTGAAGGCATTGTGGCCCATTCCTCTCCCTGCACTATCTTAATAACTTCGCAAACATGTCTGATCGTATTATTAGCCATGCCGGGTTCCAAATGTTGCTATTATGTAGCCGGGGTCGCAGAGTTGGAGTGAGTGCCAAACCTTGCAAAATACCCTATGGCTCATGCATTCATCACCTCTACAGCAAAAGTCTAATTCCTGGCCTGCTCGTGGTAAACCTGTTTTAAATAACAGGAGAAGAGATGGCAAGTCTCTGGCGCCGAAAAATAACCAGAATGCTCTAGATATGTATGCACATACATGCATGCGCAGACATGCTTGTGTATACTTACACATCTAAACTCGAGTAAGACCACAGTCTGTTCTAGTAAAGGAAAGGTGTTGAAGACCGAGGCAACCATCCAGGAGGCGCACCATAGAAATCACGATGCCTAACATTACACAATGAGATATGTCAATGACTGCAAAACGTTATGGTGCTCACCCTGCTCTGGACCCCCAGGTAGGAGCAGTGCTGGTCCCTATTCCTCGAAATCAATCAATTCATCTAAAAGTTATCAATCAATCATGTGCCATGCCGGAAAGCGTGGGCGGTCATGACTCGCCATTTCACTCGATCACGAGTGTCGTGGGTCAGCTCAGTGTTCCTGTCTCGTCCATGCTATGTGGCCAAGCCATCCAGGTATTTTCCTCTCGGTCTTCCTCTTGGTCTGTTCCCCTCGATCTTGCCAGTTGTCACTAAGTTCTCCAATCCATTTCTTCTCATAACATGTCCAAAAAATGTTGACTGTCTACGTCTAATTTCTCTTATCAGTTTACGATTTTCATTTGTCTCCTGTAGAACTTGGTCAGTGGTTTTTCTGTCTGTCCATGGTATTCTTTGCATTTTCCTCAGAAACCACATTTCTGCAGCCATCAGATGCTTTTCAGCTTGACTGCTCATTGTCCAAGTTTCACATCCATACAAAAGAACAGGCTCTATGTATCCCCTCAACACTCTTTTTCTCGTTTCAATTGACATCTTTTTATTGGTCAGAATGTTTTTCATCTTGCTAAAGGCTACTTTCGCCATGGCGATTCTTGTTCTAATCTCTTCAAGGCATCTCCCATCAGATGTTATGACTGTTCCAAGATAATTGTACCGATTCACTTGTTGAAGAATATTTCCATTTACTTGTATATTACATTGTGGCACTTCTTCCTTCCCAGTGACGACCATAACCTGAGTCTTTTTACAATTTAATTCTAACCCCAGTTGCTCACTGTGTACGACAACCGCATCTACTAATTGTTGCAGGTCCTGCGCATTGTCTGCAATTAATACTGTATCATCTGCATATCTAATGTTATTGATGTTTCGTCCTCCAATGCTGATTCCATTTATATCCTCTACATTTCTGAAAATATTTTCACTGTATAGTGAAAAAAGATCTGGAGACATCACACATCCCTGCCTAACACCTCTCTTAATTGGCTGATACTGTCCCACTTCATTATCAATCCTTATTGCAGCTTGTTGTTTCCAATATATGTTTTTTTTTTATAAGTTTAATGTCTTTCCCATCAATTTGTAGATCTGCAAGCATATTCACCATGTTGACATGTCTAACTCTATCAAAAGCCTTTGTATAGTCAATAAAGCAAAGATGTATATCCTTGTTTACTTCTATAGCACGTTCAATAACTGTTCGCAGCATATACACAGCATTTACTGTACCCTTTCCTTCTACAAACCCGCACTGTTCTTCCCCTATTTCAGGTTGTATCTTCTTCCTCACTCTTTGCATGATAATTCTTAGCAAAATCTTTGTGATGTGACTCATTATGCTAATTGTTCTACGTTGATCACATTCCAAGGTTCCCGATTTCTTTGGGATTGCAATAAATATAGAGTTACATAATTCAGGAGGTATATCTCCAGTATCATATAATGTATTCAGCAGTCTGGTGACTTGCTCTAGTCCAAATTCTTCTAAAGCTTTAATCATTTCTGTTGTTATGTTATCTGCACCGGGGGCCTTGCCAGCTTTCATATGCTTAAGAACATTTCGAACCTCCATCTCCAAAATTGGCGGTCCTCCTCGAAAGGGCCAAACTAAAACGACTGGAGATCCTTCTCAGATGTGCTGTGGAGCCAGGAGACCTGAGAATAGAGCGTCTGACATACCAATCAAAGACTAAAAATAATGCACTGAAATGCGGAGGGAGTCAGCAATAAAAACAATAGAACTAGAAAACATCTTGGACCAAGAAAAAGTAAGCGTATGTTGCTTGCAAGAAACTCACCTCAATGAAAATATAGCCTTCAAAATCAGAGGCTAACACTGTTACCAATCTGACCGAAAGGACAGGCGAAAAGGTGGAATGCTAACCCTTGTTAAAGAAAAACAATAACATCACTGCATCCCAAACTTAAGTTAAATGGAAGGGGCTGCGTACTTAAGACAGGCTATTCAGACCTTCATCTGATCAATTACTACTGCCCAAGTGACCGCCCACTACCATTAAAAGAAATAAAAATGATTGTGTGTGGTAATTTCATCAGCCATTCGCAGAGCTAGGGCTAAGATCACATGGACCAGAGAGGAGAGAAACTGGAAACTGGCAGGATGAGAATAGATTCATCTTGATTAACAAGCCGTCGGTCCCACATACTTTCTACTCGAGATCATGGTACACTAAAATTACACCTGACCTGGCTCTTCCTCACCAGACCTGGAGAGGAAAATCAAACGAGTTGTTGGAAAATAATTTGGTGGCAGTGACCATCGGCCAGTCTTTCTAACTGTAGAAAATGAGATTGTAAGTAAAAGCAGCACCCTCTTTAGGTGGAACTACAAGAAAGCAGTCTGGGCAATGTACAAGCATCGCACTAGCATACTGGTTAGAAACCCGAACACCGAGAAAGACATAAATAAAGCACAAGTAGTTGAAGAGCTGGGGAAATACATAAATAAAGTACGAGTAGTTGAAGAGCTGGGGAAATTCATACTACAGGCAGCACGAGAAACAGTACCAAGAGGAGCCCGTAAACATTATAAACCCTACCGGAGTAGTGAACAGGAACAGTTGCATAATGATGTGGAAGTGTGTAGAAAGCAAGCAGAGGCCAAACCCAGCCAAGAGCACCACCATAAATACCAGCACGCAAAAGCCAAATTTCAAGAGGCCAAACTTCAGGCTAGATAGAAAAGCTGGCAGGAGAAAACAGAGTCACTGAACTTTGAAAGAGACACAAGGAAGTAGTGGAAGCTAATGAAACAGCTTAACAATGAGGGCACAAGGAGAAACTCAAAAAGTTGCACTACATAAAGACGGAAACATCTTAACAGGTAAGCAAGCAGCTGACCAATTTGCAGACTCATTCGCACAAGATAACAATATCGAAATTAGTCCAGACTAACAACAAGAGATTCGAGAGAAACGGCAACATACAGGACAGAATGAAATAGTACATGAGGTTCTGGAGGCACCCATCACAATCAGCGAACTGGAGCTAGCCATATCAAAACTGACAATGAGAAAGTCACCAGGAGCTGATGGTATCTCCAATGAAATGATCAGGAATCTAGGAACAGAGGCCAAAACAAAGTTGTTGCAGATCTTCAGTAACAGATGGACCTTAGGCAGCGTTCTACATGCCTGGAGAGAAGCAATCATGATACCTCTCCTAACATCAGGGAAAGATGGTTCCATTGCCTCCAGCTACAGACCAGTTAGCCTAACCAGCTGTCTCTGCAAGACACGATCGCATCATCAATCGTAGACTGCACTGGTATATTGAAAGTGAAAAGATGCTTTGTGCCACAGCAGTTTGGCTTTAGACTAGTGTTTCCCAACCTTTTGTGTGCTATGCCCCACCTAAACCTTTCTAAAATTCTTATCCCCCCCCCCCCCCCAACATATGCATCATTTTTAATATTAAAAATTGAAATGTTCACTAAAGAAACTTGAATTTTTTATTTTTAGAATGGGCTCACGAAAATTTTTATGCCCCCCCCCCCCCCCCCCCCCCCCCCCCCAATCATATGCATCATTTTTAATATTAAAAATTGAAATGTTCACTAAAGAAATTTGAATTTTTTATTTTTAGAAGGGCTCACGGTTCCCAGAGGCGTCAACGTGGTTTTATTTTACTCCGCTTTTATAATCTGGGTGACCTAACTTTGTTGGTACATATTCCTTTAGCTGAATACATGTACGACATCGTACCCGCCTCTATATGTACCGACTGGATGTCGTGATGACTAGCGTAGAGCGGAGACTGACACAGCAGCGGCGATATTGTGGTATTGGGTCTCCAAGCTGTCAGACACGGAAGCTACCTGAGTGCGACAGCGGGCTCGAAGCTTGATCCGAGAGCTCTGAGTATGCAGCATGGTGTATTCCTTTTTCTCTTCTCCCTGTTCGTTACTCGAATTTCTCCCACCACTATCCTTGCCTCCCCCCCCCCCCCCCCGCCAGTATAGTATTACCACGACTGCAACACTCCTGTACATATACGGTATATTAGATCGCCATCATTGCTTCGTGTACAATGGGGAGAGAAGCTGCGGTGTACCAAAGCCACAATAAACCAACCATCGATTTTGTCTCTATCTCATATGCTCATATCATTTCTAGCATAGAAGTGCTGAGATATACTACCAGAAGCAATCTCATATCATGTTTACCAGTGGTAGTCGGATCATCCAGTATGGCCATTGCACAGTATACCGCCCAAATTTACCATCTAGACCACTGTTTCCCAACGTGGGGCCCACGCCCCACAGGGGGGGGGGGTGGTGGGGGGGGGGGGCAATTCGATTGTTATGGGGGGCAATTCGAAAATGGAAGAAATAGGCTGGATATAACAAAACGGGGAGACTTGAGACTTAAGTTAACTAAATTGGAACCTGACATAAAATCTCTTTGCAGCAAGCATCAAGCGCAAGGATCTCACTAAATTTAAATAATTACTAATAATTAAAATAATATAGAAAAATCTTTCATTAAAATTATTTTGTACTTGAATTTCAGTTCTCCATTATATGTTTTGAAAATTTACTTACTGTGTTTGCTCAATAATTTCTTAGCGATTATCGGTCCATTGGCTGGGATCGGGTGCATTCGCTGCTCCGCCCCCCCCCCCCCCCTACCCAGTAGTGCGCATTGTCTGGTCGGGGGCAGGGATGATCAAATAAAAATCCATCACATACCTTCACCTTAGATGTGGGCCTGGTGGACCACTGTGGGCAATAGCTCACAGTGAGACTAAGGGTCCACACAAAAAAAGGGGGAGGCGGGGGAACCAGTTTGTCCCCCCCCCCCCCCAAAAAAAATGTCACCCAACACAACCGAACACAGCTCTGGCCCCTCTGGGAACCGTGAGCCCTTCTTTAAAAAAAAATTCAAGTTTCTTTGGTGAACATTTATATTTTTGAATATTAAAAGTGATGCATATGTTGGGAAGGGGGAATGGGGGGGGGGGGGGGGCATAAGAATTTTAGAAAGGCTTAGGTGGGGCATAGCACAAAAAAGGTTGGGAACCACTGATCTAGACGGTACGTTTATTTGTTATACGACGGTGGTGACAGTGAAACATGTGGCATTTAGTTGTCTGTCTATTTCAATTGAAAGACTCCATTACGTTACTTTATCATATGTTGAACTTATTGTTTGTTTATTGGACCTGACGAGATAGAGCGAAATATGCCAAACAATAAATTGTGCAATATTTTGTTTGTGTCTTCTTCTTTCTTCTTCTTTCTTCACGGTGGTGACAGTGAAACATGTGGCATTTAGTTGTCTGTCTATTTCAATTGACAGACTCCATTACGTTACTTTATCATATGTTGAACTTATTGTTTGTTTAATGGACCTGACGAGATAGAGCGAAATATGCCAAACAATAAATTGTGCAATACTTTGTTTGTGTCTTCTTCTTTCTTCTTTTGACCTACTGCTTATGCCATGAAGCGTCGCAGAGAGGAGGCAGATACTATTGTCTGTGCTTCTCTTGTCTTGTTCTGACGTCAAATTTGATTTCTTCAATGTCTCTGTTACTCCACCTAGTCAACTATTCCTGTGTCGTCCTCTCACCTTGTATCCTAATGTTCTCACGTAGAATGCTCTAGCCGCTGGTAGATCGTGTTCCATTCTATCTAAATGTTCGAACCGTTGAATTATTTGGTGTTCTATGAAGTCAGTCATCGGCGGTATCCCTACACTCATTCTTAGTTTCTTGTGTGTCTCTCCATCTCTTCCTGTTTGTTTGTTTATTTGTTTGCTTGTTTTTATCAGCTGCGTTTCTTACACATCTCATCTCACGTGATGTGATTTTATGTCTGTGTGTATCTGGGACTGTCCATGTTCCATGTCTGACGTTGGTAACACAGCTTTATAACGTCTATCAGCGTCTACTCAGAGGAATTCCGGAGTTTCAATTGTGACCAGACATTGGGGTGTGCTTTCCGTCGAATCAACAGTTGGTACTAATCGAGCTGACTGGTCCGTCCGAGTCCAGAGTCGAGGAGCAGCATACCTACAACTACACGATGGAACAATACAGCGATGATGTGTTCACAAGCCAAGAAGGATATACCGTCAAGCTATTCGCCATTGAGATAGGCGCAAGAGTCCTTGTTACCAACTCCGCACACGACGTGCTGAAACAGTTGGGGGTGAACGGACAAACTAGAACACGGACACTTAAAAGACTGGGCTGGGCAGCGGAGAAGGTCTCGTTCTGGCCATGGAGCAAGCTTAATGATGACTGGGACAAGTATACACAATAGAGTAAATGGCTCACAGCTTTGCCAAAAATATAAGCCAACATGTCAATGAAGGATGTCAAGATCTCCAATAAGGCCTTACAGAGGCGATAGGAGTTAACACTAGTCTAGTAGGGAGACACCAGACAGGAGAGACACCAAGCACTATAAATAGCCTCACAAGGAGACACATTTGTGTCAGACCAGGGGCCAATGCGTGCAACTGAGCGAGGGCTTTCCCCAAGCCATTGGGAAGCTTGTCCTTGCGAGTAACCGTGAAATGCCCGTGAAATGAACCAGCATCAGTTCATTGCACGATTCAACATCATTACTGTGTGATATATTTCAAAGTAATGCAAATTTGTTTCTATACATGGCATAAATAATTTTCTTTGGTAAATTATACGATCAAAAATTTGTGGAGTGTGAACCACAATTGAGTCAAATTAAATCGCTAAAGTGTGAAATTCTACAAATATTAATTTGAAAGTGTGTTATTATACTAAAAGCAATTGAAATGTATACAATCATCAGTGAACATTACCATCGGAACCACCGTGTACATTTCATTGTGTGTGATACAGCCATCAATGTCACCATTCTACGAAGTCAGTAAATAGATTAGCGACGAACTGCAGCCTAGAACGAAGGTACGCCATAGTCAGAAATCGAAGACAAGACGACATCGACTGTCATACGACGAATCATCTCACATATCATCTAACAATCATTCAGACGATCATATCATTCATCCATTAATACCATTTATCACTATCTATCACATTTTTCATTCATCATTCGCATGAAATATGAGCTTGTATTGACAACTTAAGCGTGTGTCTAATTTTTGCTGCTCTACTAACCAGAAGCAGCCCTTATGTTATCAAGTCAAATCATTTTGTAAGTGTGAAAGACAGCGGTGGAACATCCCAAGTACCGTACTTTCCAAAGAATTAGATGAGTATATTTTCCGAATATTTTGGTATGCTCTAAATTAATCATGCATCTTCTTTTTCAGTAAAAGATGTATACTTACTAACACATTATTACAAACTATTGTGTGAATATTATTGTATTATCATTTTTAACTAACATTACGCCACAAAATGGCGTCACTACATGAATGTATCCAAGCGGGCATCACAATGGGCCATACTGGTGAAAAATTAGAAAAGTGGGCGGATCACAAATATAGAGAAGAAACAGAGAGAAAAGCTGCTCTTGACAGGGATGAAAGAGCATTAGAAAGGCAGCATCAAAAAGAAATGAAAGAGATCGAGGAGGTTACCAAACAGAAACAATTAGACTTAGATTATGCCAACAAACAAGCAGAACAAGTTACCAAACAGAAACAATTAGAATTAGATCAAGTTACCAAACAGAAACAATTAGAATTAGATCAAATTACCAAACAGAAACATTAGAGTCAGATCAAGCTATCAAACAGAAACAGTTAGACTTAGAGCATGCTAACAAACAAGCAGAGGAAGCCACCAAACAAAAGCAGATACAAGTAGAGTCAGAGACTAGACTAAAGATGAAGGAAATTGAGGTAGATTCTAACATACAAATAGCCTCTAACAAACAAAAGAGCCAAGAAGAACAAAACAAATTTAGTATGTACAAAGGCCTTATCAAACCATACAGTGTAGGTGATTCAATTAGCGCATGGACTGAAAATATAGAATTCCAACTAAAAACACAGAAAATACCTTTAGATGATTGGGCAATGATTTACATGAGGAACCTGAGTGGGGAGCCTTTAAAAGTAATAGAATCCATACCTACAGAGCTTAGAAACAATTATCAGTACATACACGATAGGATAATGCAACATTTTCTTTTAGACGCTACTGGGTACCAAATTCAATTCTCACAGATTAAGCCAAAAGCAACTGAAACCTTCTTAGACTACATCTCTAACGTGCAGAGCACATTTAAAAAGTGGACTAGAGCTGCTAAAGTAGGTAACAACTATGAAAAACTAGAGGAGCTGATGGTAATGGACAAGGTGATTTCTACCGTTCCTACCCCTTTTGCAAAGTTTTTACAACAGTCGGATATTGAGTCCATCCAGCAATTAGAGAAACGGGGATCAGCTTATTTTTCATCTAATCGGGACATATTTAAAACTACATCACATGACACAGAAATTACAGCTTTTGCAAATAAAGTTCCTGATAGATCGTACAACCAAAAAGATTACCGTAAGAATGACAAAACACATCAGAAACCACCTCGATGTAACTATTGCAATCTTTTTCATCCGGCTTACTCGATGTGTGATAAGAACCCCACATATCCGTCACACCTAGAAGCAGTGTTAAGAAAGCAAGAAAGCAGAAGATCATCCTTTAAACGTGCTGTTAAATGTTATTTTTGTTCAAGTTATGGCCATTATAGCAATAAATGTTCTGGGAGACAGAGAATAAAGGCAAACAATGCAGCACTCATCGATACATCATCAGACGATGAGAGTGACATTGATCCGGAACTTGTAAATGTGTTGCCAACGAGTGAATGTCAGAGTGTATCATTAGTAACAGATATTTTAGACTTTAAGAAATGTAAAGTATGCCATCAGTTTCATGCGGATGGTAGATTGAAATGTGGACACGTAATATCATGCTCAAATGAAGACGCTAACGCAGCATGTGCCTCCAGAGGTAAACTTAAGTTCTACGATGCACTGGTCAATGGTCAACCATGCCAATATTTAGTTGATAGCGGAAGCACTCTACTGGGTTTAAGGAGAGAACTTGCTAGACCAGAAGATTATACGGGTGAATTTGTCAAATGCCGTACTTTCTCTGGGACCATTGAGAAATATCCACTGGCAAAAGCGCATATCAATACCCCGTTCCTTACCGGCACATTTACGTGCGCTATCCTGCAAGATCCATGCACGGATCTTATTTTAGGATGCCTAGATGCATTGAAAGAATGTACAGACGACAACATAAGAGCCTGGAAAGATACACACATGGCCAACGCTGTAACTAAGTCAGATACAGAAACAAACTATACTGACTTACAAAATGAAATGCTACAGCTATTAACACCAAGTGGTGCAGATACCAACACTACTCGACAAAAGTTGATCGAGGCACAAAGCACCGACCAAACAATCACACCTTATTTTAACTTGTTGTGTGAGCGAAAGAAAGTGTCTAAAAATGCTTCCTGGTACTTTAGAAAAGTTAACGGAATTCTCATGCGTTATTACACATATAATAACCATGAAATTCAGCAGACGGTGTTACCTGTAACATACCGACAAAATGTGCTAAAAATCGCACATGAATCACCGTTTGCTGGACATTTGGCCTATCATAAAACGCGAGCCAGAATTCTATCACAATTTTACTGGCCGAAATTCTGTTCGGACATAAAAATGTTCTGTCGTTCTTGTACTGTTTGTCAACATCGTGTACGAAAGAAAAAGCATGTGAAGGCCGAAGTTCAACGGTCAGTATTAGCATCTAGACCACATGAGAGTATAGCGGTCGATATTGCTGGACCCCTAATGCAGGTGTCGAGTAATGGAAACCACAACTATCCAAATAAGGGTGCTAAAACGATTCACCTTGAACCAAACCAGAAGGTTGTGATTCGACTACCTGATAAACATAATATGTTACTAACATCTTGGCAAGGGCCTCTCAACGTTGAACGTAAAATATCAGATGGGGATCATGAAATATCGATAAAAGGACACTTAGAGATATTTCATATCAACATGCTGAAACCATACTTTTCACGACAAGAACAGCAGACAGACGAACAAATTGCACCAACACCAAGCAATGAGACGAAAGACATACACAACACAACTTCACTAGATAGGGCGACACACGACAGCGACAACGCAAAAATACGTAGCCAGGTAACAGCACACACAGCTAGCACCACAACAGTATTGGACGAGATGGAATTACCAGTTCCTACGGTAGACGCGACTGCGACCAGTATTTCAACTTATATAGATGACATATGCATTCATACGGAAGACTGGACAACACATCTACTGAAACTTCGACAAGTCTTCGACAGGTTGCGATTGTTTGGGCTCACAACGAAGCCGTCCAAAGTAGAATTGGGCATGGAACAAATTGACTTCCTGGGTCATACCATCTGCAGGGGCCAATTAAAAACTGATGACAGAATCGTCACTAAGATTCTGAATTTGACAATGCCAACGACCAAGAAACAGGTCCGAAGTTTACTGGGTCTGGTAAACTACTATAGTAAATTCATTCCAAATCTGGCGGAAATCACCAGTGTTTTTTCTAACATCTTAAAAGCTTCGGCTAAGTTATCTGTAAAAGATGCAGGATTAATTAGTGCGTTATCAAAATTGAAACATCTTTTCAGCGTTCCACCTATCCTTTGTATGCCTAATCCAAAACTCACTTATTTCTTACGCACAGATGCGAGTGCCATATCCATATCTGGAATACTAGGACAGTTCTACGACGGGACGTTCCACCCCATAATGTACGTAAGTCGCAAGATTACCCCTGCTGAATCAAAATACTCAGCATCAGAATTGGAGAGCCTCAGTTTGATCTATTGCGTGAGGAAATTTCATAGATTTTTGGCAGGAGCACAGTTTGTGATCGAATCCGATAACTCTCCGTTGTCTGTGATGCAGTCTGGACTTCCTACCAATAACAGAATTTACAGGTGGGCTTTGATTCTCCAAAATTACACGTTTACAATCCAGCACTTAAAAGGAAGATTAAATACGGTTGCAGACATTTTGAGTCGTCCATCATCCATTGAAATACCTGATTTGCAGGAAGGGATCGACCACACACCACCAAAAACAGTGACACTGTAATGTTAGATAACTCAGTGCCGTATGTGGTGATTAAGACACATCGTAAGTGCGTTATCATAGCCAAATATATAACCTGTGTGAAAATAACAGTGCTATGAGAAGTGTAACGAACAGACGCAGAAGTAACATACGCTGACACACACATAAGCTAGAGAAACATTCAAGTGTTAGCTATGAACCTACACAACTTAGTAGGGAACTATATTTATATACTATCCTTTAAGGAGAGCATAAAAGACTTTGCCGGAATGAACTATGTTATCATAGTTTACAAAGAGTATTGCTCCATCTTCACAATGCAAAGGAGGACGTCGATTTAGTGTAATTAGATATAGAAATGTAACTGTGATATATGTATATTATTATTTTATTAACAGTACCTATAACTTCATTTTCCATTAAGTATTCAATTGCAAATTGTTTAAATGCATATATAACTTTATTTTCTCGTTTGTTAGTCAGAAATCACCATCATTTAATTAATAACCCATTTATTAGAACACCAATTATAGAAATACAATGGTTAGATCTTATATTAATTTATTAGCATATAATCATAATCATTTATAAATTCATTTATCTAAAATATCATTTCCAAACTAACCCAACCATTTAGGAATTAATGTCATCGTTTTCACAAATAACACCTTAAGGTAATTAACCCAACTCACTTAAATGAAAGTATTTAGTAGATTATTTCCCTTGAGGGTAATTCAGGTCAGCACACCAAATTATGGAAGTTACTATGACAGGATCGGTAACAAACCATCCTCATAACTATGTATATTATGTATAGACATGACGCGTGCAAACAAAACGCACAGTCATTTGGCGTGATTATTGTTATAAGTCAGCCAATCGTTTATTGTGTATATATAATGTTTATGTCTTTGATGCTATGAAACATATTTTAATGACGAGAGAATGGTTGAGTGAAAGAAGAGTATAAAAGTGAATGAAAGATGTATGCAAGAAGAGTGAATGTGAGGAGAGAATGCGAAACTTAGTAAACATGAAAGAAAGAGAGCGAGAGAGAAAGACAGCGGAACATTTTTCCACCGCTGCAAACGTCTTATTTGACTTGTCTGTGTCATCTGTGTAGCCAATGTGTTGTCGAGTTTTTATGTGTGTTACTGCCATACTTTAATAGAGTAGATAGGGAATGTACTTTGAGCTTCAGAAAGCGGAATTGTGGTCACAAATAATAATAACGAACGTTTGTAACCACAATAAACCGATTTGCGGCGCTCGAAGGAACACACACATTTAGTACACTAACGCAATCACATGTTAGAGAGTTAGGTACACTGTAGTTTATTAGAAAACACGCAAACAAACAGGAAAACAAACACATAAAAGTTGCACACACCATTCATTTCAAAGAACAACAACTTTAAATTCAGGGGACACAATAACTCCTTAGAAACCTAAATGTAACACTGAATATAGCTTTTCGCAAGCGGAAGCGGGAAGGTGAAAAGTAGAACTGTGTGTATAGAGTTGGAGGGGATATTAAGGGGAACATGAACACTTTGTGCTCATGTGTTGTACTCATAATAGAGTCAACTTGTATGTGTGTTGTCGTTTCGTGCAATTTGAGGACAGGTCAAGACAGAAGTCAATAGGTGAAAGTCAAAAGACATAGGGTCAAACGACGGAAGCCAGGACATAAGTCAGAAGACAACGGTTCCGGTCCAAAACAATTTCCAAAGATATCTATAGAACCAACTATACTGATACATGGGCTACTTAATTAGCCAGGTGAAAAGATAAAACACTGTGAGTGAAGGAAGAAGACAGTTATTCTATCCCCAAACTAGAAAGTTATAACTTATTGGATATCTGACAAAATTGGAACAACAAATTTTTCTTTGTGACCACAAGTGTTACAAACATGAGTGAAAGGGAAGTAACACTTCACAGAGTGGAGGGGACCCTGTCAAGATCTTCAATAAGGCCTTACAGAGGCGATAGGAGTTAACACTAGTCTGGTAGGGAGACACCAGACAGGAGAGACACCAAGCACTATAAATAGCCTCACAAGGAGACACATTTGTGTCAGACCAGGGGCCAATGCGTGCAACTGAGCGAGGGCTTTCCCCAAGCCATTGGGAAGCTTGTCCTTGCGAGTAACCGTGAAATGCCCGGTTACTCTAACTCACAAGCCAGCGTGCTTGCGAGACCATGCACGCAATAATAGCTGCTGCACGGAGGAGAGTGTCCGTGCTTGTCCACGCAATGTGTAGCGTGTGGACAGACCCGACTGGAGACGGTAGAGAGCAGACGTATCCTTGACAAATGCTATAGTTTCTAGGCAATAGGCAAACATAGGGCTATTCATTTAGATTGTGAATACTAGCATCATTTCTCATCACTTCAATGCATTCATGTTGTATAATGATGATGAAGTATAACGCTCGTAGAGCCATTCAAATGTCGGCTCTTAATAAATTGCATTCCTTTCGCAAATGTCACGAGTTGTTATTTCGTGCGGTGCGAAAGTAGGGGAGTCCTGAGAATCTGCAGCGCACAAGTCGCTGACAAAGGACATCTTGCAATAAGAACAAAGCAACCTCAATAAGACCCAAACACAGCAAAATCTCAATGAGACCGAAACAACAACCACGGTCTCGTGCCGTCCCGGGAACCATCCCTCCTAGTAAGAGGAACAAGACGCCCAAGCCAGGTCGCTACAGAAGAGTAGAAACACCACTATGTAGAGATCACCCGACAACGGTCACTTGAGGTGGAATGCCTTATAATGACGGCTCCCCGCAGTGATAGCAAGAGATGGCTGGGGTTGGGGTTGGGTGGGGGATGGGGGACTGTTATAAAATTAGCGCAGTAGACAAGCTGGTTCCGCTGAGAGCATGCAGGAGAGCGATCCATAAGCTGTGAACGGGGTACGGAGAAAGGACTTGACAGCAACACGACGTCTACTGACTGTCACAGACCAAGGCGAAAGGGAAGATTCAGGTCAACTGCCGGGGGGGGGGGGGGGAGGGGGGGGGGGGAAGAAGCTGGCTTTCCCGCGGTCAGTTACGGTGCAGTGTTAACGCTGGTAGTAATGAGTATCCAGTGTTCCGCCCTCCGAGGATGGCTTATGCGTAGACATCTAGACTTGTTCTAGTATGTGTTATTATATTTAGCTTACAATTTACATATGATGTGTGTGTATGTGTGGGTGGGTGGTGGGATTTTAAGGGATTAAACACGAAAAGGGGAGGGGAGTGACATTGTGAAAATATAGTGAAGGGGTGCATGGGTCAAAAAAGATTGAGAACTACTGCTCTGTCAGTTATCTAGTCTCCCATCCTCCGCGAACACACTGCCCAGATAATTTGTTTGTGTCTTATCATGTAACTTCACCACGGAAGGACATTGCGTTGGATTGTAAATTGCAGAATTATAATTGTTTCGCTGCTACTTGTGGCCGCTGATAATTTTTGTACTGACCTGTATTATCGGAAAACATGGCGGCTTGTGTATACGGACTTATCTTGAAAACAAATGTAAATTAAATGTACTTTGTTCAAGGCTCCACTTCAATACAAGCTGTTTTTAACGAGTGTTCAGATTGTCAGTAGTTTTCTTCTTGGTCTACAATAGTATAGTCTAAGAACAATAATATTAAAAATATAGTCTAAATTAATACTATATTATACCGGATACCGTTGGCGTTTCTTCTGCAACGAGTTCAAAATCCCATAATTTCTTCTCGACTAAATTACTTAAATTAGTAATTAAATTAATGTAAAGCGTGAAAACCTGCGCTCTACCAAATGAAGAATAATTTATGCAATAAGTCCTAGTCATTGAAAGTTAGGAAGACAAGAATTCTTCCATGTTAAATAGAACCAGTTCAAACTGAATTGTTTGTAGACAATTGAATTAGTTTAGTTTGTAAGCAAGCGGAAACATCTGTGAGAAAGCTTTGGCGATGTGATTGTATAGAAGAATGCTGAAAATACATAGGACAGCCAAAATGGGTTATCTGGACATTTTGAAGGAGGCTGTGTCGCAAAGAAAAAAATAACAGAAAGAGGCAGTCTTAATTTTTTTTAATTTTAGCTCCACCATGAGAAAAATGTGAACATCTTGTGACAACAGGAAATATGTGTGTAAGGAGAGATAGATGAAGACAGTGAGAGAAAAGACTTGTATCATGGCCCTGAAATGATCAACATACAAACTGATACATGCCGTAGGACATTGGTTCTCAACCTTTTTTGGCCCTTGCCCCCCCCCCCCCCCCTTTCACCTTATTTTCAGAACGTCATTCCCCCCTCCCTATCAAAAATTTGGCCCGTGCCCCCCCCCCCTTTTCACCATATTTTCAGAACGTCATTCCCCCCTTTCATATTTCCTACCTAAAATCCCCAACCCCTACACAGTATACGTAAAAATGGAAGGTAAATGTGTTAAAACAGGTCTACACATCCACATAAAACGTGGTTTGTGGGTCTACTTACTTTATAAAATGAATTTTAGAAGGATGAGATGCGCATAACTGTAAAGTATGAAGGGAAAAGCAATATCAAGTAATCGGTTCTTGTATTAACGCGATCTCGAAATGATCTTCATTTCCCCCCCCCCCCCCCCCCCCCCACCGGTTGAGAATCACTGCCGTAGGAGATCATAAGATGTGAAGAAGCATGATTTCCCCCCCCCCCCCCCCCCCCCCCCCCCCAAGTCAGCAAGGCAGCTGATGATGATGAATGGGCAATCGGAGCGACTGCAACAACTATAGGGGTATCTCACTTCTGTGTATTGTTGGAAAAGTATTTGCCAGAATTGTTCTGCACAGACTTCAAGTCCTAGGAGATCAAGTCTACCCCGAATCACAGTATGGCTTTCAACAGAACCGGTCTACCATTGATATGATATTCTCATTGCGACAAATGCAAGAAAAATGCCGTGAACAGAATCAACCACTGTTTATTGCCTTCATCGACCTCACAAAGGCATTTGATTTAGTCAGTCGTGAGTGTCTGTTCAAGGTACTAAAGAAGATTGGCTGCCCACCAACTCTTCTGTCCATTGTGGAATCGTTCCACACAGGCATGAAGGGTATAATCAAGTTTGATGGTGCAACTTCTGAAGAATTTGAAATCAAGAGTAGAGTTAAGCAAGGTTGTGTACTAGCTCCCACCCTCCTTGGAATATACTTTTCACTTCTACTGAAATATGCCATTCGTGATCAGGATGGTGGTATATACATTCACTCACGCTCAGAAGCGACCTCTACAGTGCTCAGAGATTGAAGGCCAAGACCAAAATTAGGAGGGTACTGATCAAAGAGTTGCTTTTTGCAGATGATGCTGCAGTTACGACCCACTCTGAGGAAGAATTACAATGTCTACTATCTGCATTCTCCAATGCTTGTTCTGAATTTGGTTTAACAGTTAGCAAAAAGAAGACGTTGAATATGGCACAAGTTGCCCATGGGGTACCATCAATCTCTGTTGACAACACTGAACTAGAGATAGTAGACCATTTCACATTTCTAGGATCAGTGGTAAATAGCAAATTATCCCTAGATCAGGAAATCAACATCAGGATTGGTAAGGTAGCAACAACAATGAACAGGTTAGCAAAAAGAGTCTGGGAGAACAGGAAGCTTGCTGCCAAAACAAAAGTCCTTGTCTATCAAGCCTGTGTCCTTAGTACTCTTCTTTATGGCAGTGAAGCCTGGTAAACTTACTCACACCAAGAGAAATGTTTAAACAGCTTTCGTATGCGGTGTCTGCGAAGAATACTTGGTATTAATTGGCAAGACAAAATCACAAATACTGAAGTATCGGAAAGATCAGGTTGTGTGATGGTGTGTTCCTTGCTCAGTCTTCATAGACTTAGATGGATAGGACACGTTAGGAGGATGGAAGATGGTAGAATACCAAAGGACATCTTTTTGGTGAATTGCAGATAGGTAAGAGATCTCAGGATCGGCCTCTACCACGATACAAAGATTTGTGTAAGCGGGACATGATTGATACAGCACATTGGGAGTAAGTCGCCGCTGAACGTGTTGCATGGAGGGCAACTATCAGAAATGGAATAAAGACAAAGGAGAAAATTATTGCAGATAAGTCACACACTGAGCGTGTGATACATAAGATGGTGTATGATGGTGGAAATGACCATGTGTTCACATGCATCCACTGTGGACGAACATTTACTGCGCAAATTGACCTTATCAGTCACATTCACCATGGGTTGTAGTTATTATGCCTTGTTGAAGCACAATGTAACAAAATATCGTCTGTCAAGTCGGTGCCAATGATGACATTGTTAATTACCGGCATCTGTGGCAAAGGAGTTACGGATGCAATTTGTAATCCTACATACCGAGTTCAAAACAGCTGCTGGTGATTTGGCAGTAGACTGCCTTGTGTTGGTTTTCACACAATGGTATGAGTTCAGTCATTCAGAAAGCAATGGCAAGCTACTGAATGTAAACTTGCCAAGAAATCACAAACAGCCAAAAATGCTGGGGTTGACTGTGGTGTCCTGTAAAGGATATGCAACTAACTTGTAACATGGTTAATTATGGAGCCAGGATATTCACATTGTCAGCTGATCAAATACAAAAGTCATAAATGAAACATTTTGGCCACATGAACATAAATAACACTCTATTGCTACACATACAATTCTTCCCTGGGCTCAGGAGGGGAGACCACTACAACTCTCAGATGAACATCTTGGATGATTAAATTTCAATACACCATCATCATGTGCCATGCTGATAAGTGTGGGTGGTCATGTGTTTCCCCATCTCACACAATCACTAGAGTCGTGGATCAGCTCCGTGTGTTTCCCCATCTCACAATCACTAGAGTCGTGGATCAGCTCCGTGTGTTTCCCCATCTCACACAATCACTAGAGTCGTGGATCAGCTCCGTGTGTTCCCCCATCTCACACAATCACTAGAGTCGTGGATCAGCTCCGTGTGTTCCCCCATCTCACACAATCACTAGAGTCGTGGATCAGCTCCGTGTGTTCCCCCATCTCACACAATCACTAGAGTCGTGGATCAGCTCTGTGTGTTTGTCTCAATTATGTCATGTAGCCAGTCTAGATATTTACCTCTCTGCCTTCCCCTTGTTCTTTTCCCATGAATCCTGCCAGTTGTCATTATATTCTCTAGTTTGTTTCTTTTCACTAATCATTTGACGGTTTTCTATGTTCCTTGTAGAACTTGCTCATAGATTTTTCTGCCTATCCATGGTATTCTTTGTATTTTGCTCAGAAACCTTCATTCCACTGCTGTTAGATGTATTTCAGCTTGTCTGTTCATTGTCCATGTTTCACATCCATACAAAAGTACAGGTGCTATGTTGCACTTTAACTCTTTTTTTGTCTGTTTCAAATGGCATATTTGTATTGATCAGTATGTTTTCCATATTGCAAAATGGTATCTTTGTCACAGTGATTCTTGTTTTAATCTCTTCAAGGCATCTCCCATCAGATGTTATGACTGTTCCGAGATGGTTTTTCCTATTTATCAGTATATTACGTTATAGTATTTCTTTCTTCTTAGAGACAACCATAATCTTTGTCTTCTTACAATTTAATTCTAACTTTAGATGTTCACTGTGTACTATAAGCGCATCTACAACTATTTCTGATCTTGTTCGTTGTCTGCTACAAACCCAGAAATACAACCCAGTAGAGAATATCTTCTTTACAGTTACAAGAAATTTCAATAGTACATATCTGCCGTATAAATGTTACAGAAAGTATGTTGTCACAATGATTGTGTTACAAGTATTGAAGAAGATTGTTATTAAGATGAACTATAATGAGAAAAATGAAATATTTTTGACAGTTAAAAGAACTTGAAAGTCTAGAAAAGATCAGTTCTGAGGGAATTTGTTCAGGCAAGAAGCGGGAGATCACAATATAGATGGATTCAAGATGTGACAGATAATTTACACATGACAGAAGCAGGGCATCTACTTTTGATAGAAGGACATTTTGAAAGTTTTTATGGGGGACAGTTTTGCCAAGTCAATCCATTGAATGAATGAAGAATGCATGTTTGTACAAATAAACCAGTTCCAGGGGCTTTGAGGAGTGCAGGGCATACAACAATAAGGCAAATGGGGTCAGGGTCATTTGGGGGTCATGTGTATAGTGTGGAAGAACAGATAGATCATCATAGCCTGGAGAGAATAGTGGGGCAGGGAGTGACCACAGGATCTGGTCAATACTCAGGGAGTGACCACAGGATCTGGTCAATACTCAGGGAGTGACCACAGGATCTGGTCAATACTCAGGGAGTGGCCACAGGATCTGGTCAATACTCAGGGAGTGACCACAGGATCTGGTCAATACTCAGGATTTCAAGGAAAAGCCAGGCTGACGCATAATCAGATTGTTATTGGTTCCATTAAATTAGGTCTTTTCGCTGGCTGTTGAAAATGAGGACGGAGCAGGTAAGGGAATGTCCTGAATGCAATGATGTCAGTTGTGGACTCAACTCCCCACTCCCCACAGAGGTATTCACTCAACCCCCACTCCCCACAGAGGTACTCACTCAACTCCCCACACCCCACAGAGGTATTCACTCAACCCCCCACTCCCCACAGAGGTATTCACTCAACCCTTCACTCCCCACAGAGGTATTCACTCAACCCCCCACTCCCCACAGAGGTACTCACTTAACTCCCCACTCCCCACAGAGGTACTCACTTAACTCCCCACTCCCCACAGAAGTACTCACTCAACTTCCCACAGAGGTACTCAGTAGCCCAGGCTAAGCTTCTACACTCTGGTTATACTCTATTTTGGTTGAAGGTTGCCTGCAATGAATCTCCAACACTGTCTGTCTCTTGCCCTGAGTGTACATTCTGTCAGATTGCCTACAATGAATCTCCAACACTGTCTGTCTCTCACCCTGAGTGTACATTCTGTCAGATTGCCTGCAATGAATCTCCAACACTGTCTGTCTCTTGCCCTGAGTGTACATTCTGTCAGATTGCCTACAATGAATCTCCAACACTGTCTGTCTCTCACCCTGAGTGTACATTCTGTCAGATTGCCTGCAATGAATCTCCAACACTGTCTGTCTCTTGCCCTGAGTGTACATTCTGTCAGATTGCCTGTAATGAATCTCCAACACTGTCTGTCTCTTGCCCTGAGTGTACATTCTGTCAGATTACCTGCAATGAATCTCCAACACTGTCTGTCTCTCGCCCTGAGTGTACATTCTGTCAGATTGCCTACAATGAATCTCCAACACTGTCTGTCTCTTGCCCTGAGTGTACATTCTGTCAGATTACCTGCAATGAATCTCCAACACTGTCTGTCTCTCGCCCTGAGTGTACATTCTGTCAGATTGCCTACAATGAATCTCCAACACTGTCTGTCTCTTGCCCTGAGTGTACATTCTGTCAGATTGCCTACAATGAATCTCCAACACTGTCTGTCTCTCACCCTGAGTGTACATTCTGTCAGATTGCCTACAATGAATCTCCAACACTGTCTGTCTCTCGCCCTGAGTGTACATTCTGTCAGATTGCTGTTTGTCCATCTCTTGATGTTATCTTCCCACTTGTATCATTGTCTACCTCTTGCTTGCTTGCCTTCAACCTTACCCTCCAGTATGTTTTTTATAAGAGTGTTATTTCTTTTAACATGGCCAAAATATTTCCCTTGGCTCTGTTTTTAAGTCTGTCAAAATCTCTCTTCATTCCCAGTTTTGTTTTAGAAACACTTATTTGATTGCTTTTGTTTCCAATTTGATTGTTTTTGTTGCTATGAAATACAGCACATTCTTCTTTATATCCACATCTCCAGGGCCTCTCTTCACCTTTCTTGCTTGTTTATTGTCCAGCTTCTGTGCCATATAGTAGTGTTGAATATATTTAACATACGACAGTTCTCATTTTTAATGCATTTTGTGGCCATTCCTATTCTCTATTTGATTTATGTTTCAGATCGTGTCTAATACTTCAGAATTAATAATAATAACATAGAATACTTCCATACAGACAATATACAGTCTGACTCATGGCAGGTTATATTAACAACAACAATGGGGACTGACCATAGCAATGTAGAGATTAAAGTGTGTTAAGGAGACTGACCATAGCAATGTAGAGATTAAAGTGTGTTAAGGGGACTGATCATAGCAATGTAGAGATTAAAGTGTGTTAAGGGGACTGATCATAGCAATGTAGAGATTAAAGTGTGTTAAGGGGACTGATCATAGCAATGTAGAGATTAAAGTGTGTTAAGGGGACTGATCATAGCAATGTAGAGATTAAAGTGTGTTAAGGGGACTGATCATAGCAATGTAGAGATTAAAGTGTGTTAAGGGGACTGATCATAGCAATGTAGAGATTAAAGTGTGTTAAGGGGACTGATCATAGCAATGTAGAGATTAAAGTGTGTTAAGGGGACTGATCATAGCAATGTAGAGATTAAAGTGTGTTAAGGGGACTGATCATAGCAATGTAGAGATTAAAGTGTGTTAAGGGGACTGATCATAGCAATGTAGAGATTAAAGTGTGTTAAGGGGAATGATCATAGCAATGTAGAGATTAAAGTGTGTTAAGGAGACTGGCCATAACAATGCAGAGATTAAAGTGTATTAAGGAGACTGGCCATAGCAATTTAGAGATTAAAGTGTGTTAAGGAGACTGGCCATAGCAATTTAGAGATTAAAGTGTGTTAAGGAGACTGGTCATAACAATGTAGAGATTAAAGTGTGTTAAGGAGACTGGCCATAGCAATGTAGAGATTAAAGTGTTTTAAGGAGACTGGCCATAGCAATGTAAAGATTAAAGTGTGTTAAGGAGACTGGCCATAACAATGTAGAGATTAAAGTGAGTTAAGGAGACTGGCCATAGCAATGTAGAGATTAAAGTGTTTTAAGGAGACTGGCCATAGCAATGTAGAGATTAAAGTGTGTTAAGGAGACTGGCCATAGCAATTTAGAGATTAAAGTGTGTTAAGGAGACTGGTCATAACAATGTAGAGATTAAAGTGTGTTAAGGAGACTGGCCATAGCAATGTAGAGATATAAGTGTTTTAAGGAGACTGGCCATAGCAATGTAGAGATTAAAGTGTGTTAAGGAGACTGGCCATAGCAATGTAGAGATTAAAGTGTGTTAAGGGGACTGGCCATAGCAATGTAGAGATTAAAGTGTGTTAAGGGGACTGGCCATAGCAATGTAGAGATTAAAGTGTGTTAAGGAGACTGGCCATAGCAATGTAGAGATTAAAGTGGTGGTGAATAGGTGGCCACTGGGGGGCGGGGCGGAAATTAAGGGGGGGGAGCTTGACGAGGGAAGGTTTTTTGTTAATGAGAACTGGCCATTAACACTTTATCTCTTATCCAGTTTTTTTCCTTACACAACTTTCCATATCACTGTAGTATATTAATTTTTTACCTTTCCCATCACTGCACCTCTTTATACTATTTACCTTTATTTCACCTTTTCCTGTTCCCTCTCAATTTCATTCCTAATTCCAATTTTCTTTCCTTCTCATTTTCACACTTTATCCTTTACCTTTTTTTACTCTCTTTCTCCTTGTTTTTCCCTCCTCCCTTTTTCTATTCCAAATTTTTTTACTTCTCTCTGTCACCACTTCTTCCGATCCACGTCCCTTTCATTCCTGTTCTCCTTTTTTTCCTATTCTCCTTTCAAAATCTCTTTTCTCCTTTTACCACAAATAAACAGCTTCCATTTTCTATCTCTTACAACCTTTTTTCTCCTTTTCCTTCTCATCATCACTTTATCTCTTCCCTTTTTTTTCATGGCTTTTACTTCACTCTACCAATTTCTATCTTACCTTTTTTTCGCTTTACTTATACGCTCATCCCTTTCATTCTATTACCCTTTTTGTCACTTTTTTCCTTCCTACCTTACTCACTTTTCTCTCTTCCCTTTTTGTTATTTATGTAAGCTTTCTCCTCGATCCATTTCTCTACTTCCTCTTTTTTTCCCTTTTCCTTCCTCCTCTCACTTTTCTCTCTTCCTTTTTTTCTTTGACATTCTCCTAAAGACCATGTATATATTAAAGTTGTTTTACAAGGAAGCGTGAGAGACTTTGCCATAACAATGCAGAGATTAAAGTGTATTAAGGAGACTGGCCATAGCATTTAGAGATTAAAGTGTGTTAAGGAGACTGGCCATAGCAATTTAGAGATTAAAGTGTGTTAAGGAGACTGGCTCATAACAATGTAGAGATTAAAGTGTGTTAAGGAGACTGGCCATAGCAATGTAGAGATTAAAGTGTTTTAAGGAGACTGGCCATAGCAATGTAAAGATTAAAGTGTGTTAAGGAGACTGGCCATAGCAATGTAGAGATTACAGTGAGTTAAGGAGACTGGCCATAGCAATGTAGAGATTAAAGTGTGTTAAGGAGACTGGCCATAGCAATGTAGAGATTAAAGTGTGTTAAGGAGACTGGCCATAGCAATGTAGAGATTAAAGTGTGTTAAGGAGACTGGCATAGCAATGTAGAGATTAAAGTGTGTTAAGGAGACTGGCCATAGCAATGTAGAGATTAAAGTGTGTTAAGGAGACTGGCCATAGCAATGTAGAGATTAAAGTGTGTTAAGGAGACTGGCCATAGCAATGTAGAGATTAAAGTGTGTTAAGGAGACTGGCCATAGCAATGTAGAGATTAAAGTGTGTTAAGGGGACTGGCCATAGCAATGTAGAGATTAAAGTGTGTTAAGGAGACTGGCCATAGCAATGTAGAGATTAAAGTGTGTTAAGGGCCATAGCAATGTAGAGATTAAAGTGTGTTAAGGAGACTGGCCATAGCAATGTAGAGATTAAAGTGTGTTAAGGAGACTGGCCATAGCAATGTAGAGATTAAAGTGTGTTAAGGGCCATAGCAATGTAGAGATTAAAGTGTGTCAAGGGGACTGGCCATAGCAATGTAGAGATTAAAGTGTATTAAGGAGACTGGCAATGTAGAGATTAAAGTGTGTTAAGGAGACTGGCCATAGCAATGTAGAGATTAAAGTGTGTTAAGGAGACTGACCATAGCAATGTAGAGATTAAAGTGTGTTAAGGGGACTGATCATAGCAATGTAGAGATTAAAGTGTGTTAATGGGACTGATCATAGCAATGTAGAGATTAAAGTGTGTTAAGGGGACTGATCATAGCAATGTAGAGATTAAAGTGTGTTAAGGGGACTGATCATAGCAATGTAGAGATTAAAGTGTGTTAAGGGGACTGATCATAGCAATGTAGAGATTAAAGTGTGTTAAGGGGACTGATCATAGCAATGTAGAGATTAAAGTGTGTTAAGGGGACTGATCATAGCAATGTAGAGATTAAAGTGTGTTAAGGGGACTGATCATAGCAATGTAGAGATTAAAGTGTGTTAAGGAGACTGGCCATAACAATGTAGAGATTAAAGTATGTTAAGGAGACTGGCCATAGCAATGTAGAGATTAAAGTATGTTAAGGGGACTGGCCTTAGCAATGTAGAGATTAAAGTGTGTTAAGGGGACTGGCCATAGCAATGTAGAGATTAAAGTGTGTTAAGGAGACTGACCATAGCAATGTAGAGATTAAAGTGTGTTAAGGAGACTGGCCATAGCAATGTAGAGATTAAAGTGTGTTAAGGAGACTGGCCATAGCAATGTAGAGATTAAAGTGTGTTAAGGAGACTGGCCATAGCAATGTAGAGATTAAAGTGTGTTAAGGAGACTGGCCATAGCAATGTAGAGATTAAAGTGTGTTAAGGAGACTGGCCATAGCAATGTAGAGATTAAAGTGTGTTAAGGAGACTGGCCATAGCAATGTAGAGATTAAAGTGTGTTAAGGAGACTGGCCATAGCAATGTAGAGATTAAAGTGTGTTAAGGGCCATAGCAATGTAGAGATTAAAGTGTGTTAAGGAGACTGGCCATAGCAATGTAGAGATTAAAGTGTGTTAAGGAGACTGGCCATAGCAATGTAGAGATTAAAGTGTGTTAAGGGCCATAGCAATGTAGAGATTAAAGTGTGTTAAGGAGACTGGCCATAGCAATGTAGAGATTAAAGTGTGTTAAGGAGACTGGCCATAGCAATGTAGAGATTAAAGTGTGTTAAGGAGACTGGCCATAGCAATGTAGAGATTAAAGTGTGTTAAGGAGACTGGCCATAGCAATGTAGAGATTAAAGTGTGTTAAGGAGACTGGCCATAGCAATGTAGAGATTAAAGTGTGTTAAGGAGACTGGCCATAGCAATGTAGAGATTAAAGTGTGTTAAGGGCCATAGCAATGTAGAGATTAAAGTGTGTTAAGGAGACTGGCCATAGCAATGTAGAGATTAAAGTGTGTTAAGGAGACTGGCCATAGCAATGTAGAGATTAAAGTGTGTTAAGGGCCATAGCAATGTAGAGATTAAAGTGTGTTAAGGAGACTGGCCATAGCAATGTAGAGATTAAAGTGTGTTAAGGAGACTGGCCATAGCAATGTAGAGATTAAAGTGTGTTAAGGAGACTGGCCATAGCAATGTAGAGATTAAAGTGTGTTAAGGAGACTGGCCATAGCAATGTAGAGATTAAAGTGTGTTAAGGAGACTGGCCATAGCAATGTAGAGATTAAAGTGTGTTAAGGGACTGGCCATAGCAATGTAGAGATTAAAGTGTGTTAAGGAGACTGACCATAGCAATGTAGAGATTAAAGTGTGTTAAGGAGACTGACCATAGCAATGTAGAGATTAAAGTGTGTTAAGGAGACTGGCCATAGCAATGTAGAGATTAAAGTGTGTTGAGAAGACTGACCATAGCAATGTAGAGATTAAAGTGTGTTAATTAGACTGGCCATAGCAATGTAGAGATTAAAGTGTGTTAAGGAGACTGGCCATAGCAATGTAGAGATTAAAGTGTGTTAAGGAGACTGGCCATAGCAATGTAGAGATTAAAGTGTGTTAAGGAGACTGACCATAGCAATGTAGAGATTTAAGTGTATTAAGGAGACTGGCCATAGCAATGTAGAGATTAAAGTGTGTTAAGAAGACTGACCATAGCAATGTAGAGATTTAAGTGTATTAAGGAGACTGGCAATGTAGAGATTAAAGTGTGTTAAGGAGACTGACCATAGCAATATAGAGATTAAAGTGTGTTAAGGAGACTAGCTATAGCAATGTAGAGATTAAAATGTCTTTAGAGTGTATGGCACAACAGCAGGAAACACATGAAAGTAACATTTTTGAGAACATGCATCTTTCCTATGGCAACATGCAGTTGTGGATCATTTCACAATTACTAAAGTAGATTTGATAGGTTATACTTGCTGTGACTTCAGGTGCTATAGATCATTTACAGTAAATGTTCACTTTATAGACTAACTGAAAATAGTTTTTTTAATAATATATTTCCAGCCACTTTAATGTTTAACTAAATGTTCACTGTTTGTGTGTTTCAGAAATACACCACTGTTGCCAGAGTTGTAACTTCCTATTTCACATAAGTGCAGCGACAAATAGAGAAGATGGCATCTGATAACATTAACTTGGAATTTGTGAAACAAGAACTTCCAGATGTGTTCTATGATTACACAACTCATGACAGATTCAATAACATGGTTGGCATGGAAGGTTGCTGCAGCCTTGAAGACATGGCAGGACACACAGACATAGGATCAAGAGTGACTGAAAATAAAATAACTCTTACTCACCATGAACAAATATCACTTGATGATAGTGGGACTGAGAATAGTTATATAACTTCAGTAAAACATGAGGAATGTGATCAAATATCAGAGAGTATGTCATCTAGCAATGAAATTGACACTAAACTGAGGTGTGTGGCTAATGAGACTAGTGAATTACAAACTGTAGAAACACTAGCGACATGTTCACAGATCTCTGGGAAGTCTCTTGATTATCATGATAGTTTTACCAGTTGTATTCATCAAAGAATAAAACAAGAAACCGCAACTAACATGTCTGAAGTTTGTGATCCAAATGCTGGTGAAGATAGATACTTGAACAGAATTATAAGAAATACAGTAAAGAAAGCTTACAAATGTGATGATTGTGATGCATTTTTTACTGAAGCTAGCAGTCTGAAAATCCACAAAAGAACACATGCAGGAGAGAAGCCTTACAAATGTGATGATTGTGGTGCATCTTTTACTAACTCTAGCCATCTGAAACGCCACGAGATGACACATACAGGAGAGAAACCTTACAAATGTGATTGTGGTGCATCTTTTACTAACTCTAGCCATCTGAAGCGTCACAAGATAACACACACGGGAGAGAAACCTTACAAGTGTGATGATTGTGGTGCATCTTTTACTAACTCTAGCCATCTGAAGCGTCACAAGATAACACATACAGGAGAGAAACCTTACAAATGTGATGATTGTGGTGCATCTTTTACTCGAGCTGACAGTCTGAACATCCACAAAAGAACACATACAGGAGAGAAACCTTACAAATGTGATGATTGTGGTACATCTTTTACTTACTCTGGTCATTTAGTGTACCACATGAGAATACATACAGGAGAAAAGCCTTACAAATGTGATTATTGTAATGCATCTTTTACTCAGGCTTGCGCTTTGAAGCTCCACAAGAGAATACATACAAGAGAGAAACCATACACATATGATGATTTTGGTGCATCTTTTAGTCTAGGTGAAAGCTTGAAGGTCCACAAGCTCATACATACAGAGGTTAATCCATTGAAATGTGATAATTGTGGTGCATCTTTTACTAACTCTAGCCATCTGAAGCACCACAAGATAACACATACAGGAGAGAAACCTTACATATATGATGATGTTGGTGATTCTTTTACTGAAACTGGCAGTCTGAATATCCATGAAAGAACATATACAGAAGAGAAACCTTACATATATGTTGATTGTGGTGCATCTTTTACTACAGCTGGCAGTCTGAAGATCGAAAAGGGAACATATACAGGAGAGAAGCCTTACAAATGTGATGATTGTGGTGCATCTTTTACTACCTCTAGTCATCTGAAGCACCACAAGATAACACATACAGGAGAGAAACCTTACATATATGATGATGTTGGTGATTCTTTTACTGAAGCTGGCAGTCTGAATATCCATGAAAGAACATATACAGAAGAGAAACCTTACATATATGTTGATTGTGGTGCATCTTTTACTACCTCTAGTCATCTGAAACGCCACGAGATAACACACACAGGAGAGAAACCTTACAAATGTGATGATTGTGGTGCATCTTTTACTACCTCTAGTCATCTGAAACGCCACGAGATAACACACACAGGAGAGAAACCTTACAAATGTGATTGTGGTGCATCTTTTACTAACTCTAGCCATCTGAAGTGCCACAAGATAACACACACAGGAGAGAAACCTTACAAATGTGATGATTGTGGTGCATCTTTTACTACCTCTAGCCATCTGAAGCGCCACAAGATAACACATACAGGAGAGAAACCTTACAAATGTGATGATTGTGGTGCATCTTTTACTCGAGCTGACATTCTGAACATCCACAAAAGAACACATACTGGAGAGAAACCTTACAAATGTGATGATTGTGGTGCATCTTTTACTCACACAGGTCATTTAGGTTACCACATGAGATCCCATACAGGAGAAAAGCCTTACAAATGTGATTATTGTAATGCATCCTTTACTCGGGCTTGCACTTTGAAGCTCCACAAGAGAATACATACAAGAGAGAAACCATACACATATGATGTTGGTGCATTTTTTACTGAAGCTGGCAGTCTGAACATCCACAAAAGAACACATACAGGAGAGAAACCTTACAAATGTGATTATTGTGGTGCATCTTGTACTACAGCTGGCAGTCTGAAGATCCACAAAGGAAAACATACAGGAGAGAAGCCTTACAAATGTGATTATTGTGGTGCATCTTTTACTATCTCTAGCCATCTGAAACGCCATGAGATAACACATACAGGAGAGAAACCTTACAAATGTGATTGTGGTGCATCTTTTACTAACTCTAGCCATCTGAAGCGTCACAAGATAACACACACGGGAGAGAAACCTTACAAGTGTGATGATTGTGGTGCATTTTTTACTAACTTTAGCCATCTGAAGCGTCACAAGATAACACATACAGGAGAGAAACCTTACAAATGTGATGATTGTGGTGCATCTTTTACTCGAGCTGACAGTCTGAACATCCACAAAAGAACACATACAGGAGAGAAACCTTACAAATGTGATGATTGTGGTGCATCTTTTACTCACACAGGTCATTTAACTTACCACATGAGAACACATACAGGAGAAAAGCCTTACAAATGTGATTATTGTAATGCATCCTTTACTCAGTCTTGCACTTTGAAGCTCCACAAGAGAGTACATTCAAGAGAGAAATCACACGCATGTGATGATTTTGGTGCATAATAAATTAATAAGTCTAGGTAAAAGCTTGAAGGTCCACAAGCTCATACATACAGAGGTGAATCCATTGAAATGTGATAATTGTGGTGCATCTTTTACTAACTCTAGCCATCTGAAACGCCACAGGATAACACATACAGGAGAGAAACCTTACACCTTACTATTACTGTGCATGTTGTACTGAAGTTGGCAGTCTGAACATCCACAAAAGAACACATACAGGATTACAAATGTGATGATTGTGGTGCATCTTTTACTCATGCTTGTTATTTAGTGTACCACGTGAAAACACATGCAAGAGAGAAACCTGACACATGTGATGATTGTCATGCATCATTTAGTCTAGGTAAAAGCTTGAAGCTCTACAATTTAATACATACAGAGGTGAATCCATTGAAATCTAAAGATTGTGATGCATTTTTGTCATGTGCTTACAATTTGAAGTGACACAAGAGGACACATACAGGAGAGAAACCTTACACATGTGTTGATTTAAATGCATCCTTTACTCAAACTTGCAGTGTGAAACTCTGCATGCGAAAACATACAGGAGAGAAATCTTACAAATGTGATGATTGTGATGCATTTTGTATGCATGCTAGAAATCTGAAATGCCATGCAAATTCATACTGGAGAGAAACCTTACTAGATTGTGGCATTCACTCAAGTTGACCATCTGAAGTGTCACAAGATGTTGCATAACAGAAACTTATGCATGTTGTGTGACATTTGTTCAATTGTAGATTTACAAGTAAACATACTGGAGACACTCCATACAAGTAAACATACTGGAGACACTCCATACAAGTAAACATACTGGAGACACTCCATACAAGTAAACATACTGGAGACACTCCATACAAGTAAACATACTGGAGACACTCCATACAAGTAAACATACTGGAGACACTCCATACAAGTAAACATACTGGAGGACACTCCATACAAGTAAACATACTGGAGACACTCCATACAAGTAAACATACTGGAGACACTCCATACAAGTAAACATACTGGAGACACTCCATACAAGTAAACATACTGGAGACACTCCATACAAGTAAACATACTGGAGACACTCCATACAAGTAAACATACTGGAGACACTCCATACAAGTAAACATACTGGAGACACTCCATACAAGTAAACATACTGGAGACACTCCATACAAGTAAACATACTGGAGACACTCCATACAAGTAAACATACTGGAGACACTCCATACAAGTAAACATACTGGAGACACTCCATACAAGTAAACATACTGGAGACACTCCATACAAGTACAGTGATTGTGATCATCTTTTTTACAAGCTGGCTATTTGATATACCACATGAGAATGTATACAGATGAGAAATGTTTAAAAAAGTAATTATTGTGGTGCATCTTGATCCATGGGTTCAATCTGATGTACTGTAGTACTTATTTAATATTAGAGTTTAAAATTCTAAGTTTGATGGTAAACTTATATTCTTTTGACTTTTAACCCTGATAAAGTATCTGTGTCATTCAGTTATCTTTTGGGGTATCTTCGTTGCACTCCGGACATGTCCATAGGTGCTCAGATCCTCCCCCCAGCATATGCATCAATGTCCGGTGGCTAATAGTGCCAGTTCTGTGTTGGTTGACTAGGCACTTTGTTTTCCTGATGTACCTCTCGCGTCTGGCTGTGCCGATTCTTACTCCCAGGTCTTTCATCCTGGACAGCGATGTGGAATCACTGACGTCAAAATCCTCTGTTCTCGCCAAATCTTTAAGGACGTTAATAACATCGGCACGATCCATGGGCTGGCCATCTACAGGGGGTGCAGAGCCAGCCAGTTTGTCAGCTCGTTCATTTCCCTCGACTCCCGCATGTCCCGGGACGAAGATGAAGGTGACTTTACGGACAACAGACTTCCGCAGCGATTCAGTCCACTGTCTACGTACAGATCCAGCTTCGACCTTCTGAATCATGCTCATTGAATCACTTAGTACACACACGTTGGTATAATGCTGTGATTCCAGCCATATGAAAGTCTGTGTAACTGCCATCACCTCCATCTGTGTCATGTTACTAATTAAATAACTAAATTGTGTGGCAAAGTTCTGAGTGCAATAATGTTGTTTCTTGATTTCATATTTCCTGTGACTACCACACATTTCCTAGTGCTATGAAAGCTGCACATGCTGTTTTTGTTCTTACTTTAAAACCTCTGTTCCCCCATTTGTGTCTGCATTGCTGCTTAATTAGGTAAATTAATAAATTTCTTGAAATAGATTTCACCAAGGGACATTGGGTTATCATTTGCTTTGTTCATTCTCATTCTTGAAGAACACACAGAAAACATTGTAGTGCACACTTTACTGATACCGACATTCTGAAGAGGCATAGGTTAGCACTCAAAGAAGAGACACCTAGCAAATGTGATGTTTATGATGTATGTTTGATATGACAATCTTGAATATCATGAGAGAACATAACTGGATAATCATATGACAATCTTGAATATCATGAGTTAACATAACTGGACAATCATTACAGGTGTTATGATGATTGTGCATGTCTGTCTCATCTTGTGGAAGCTATGATAATGTGGTGGCTAGCATGCTGACATGACAACCTGGTGGCCAGGTATTATAAAACTTATTGAAGGAAGGATTTAAAAACTTGACCTGGGCTGGCATGTTGACCCAGCTTAAAATGTTTACTAAGAAATGTCCCAGGAAATAAAGGCTTCCATTGTGATGTTAAACAAGTGACTTAAACAAGTGAATCGGTACAACTATCTCGGAACAGTCAACATCTGATGGGAGATACCTTGAAGAGATTAGAACAAGAATTGCCATGGTGAAGGTAGCCTTTTGCAAGATGAAAAATATACTGACCAATAAAAAGATATCAATTGAAACGAGAAAAAGAGTGTTGAAGTGCTACATAGAACATGTACTTTTATATGGATGTGAAGTGTGGACAATGAGCAGACAAGCTGAAAAACATCTGATGGCTGTGGAAATGTGGTTTCTGAGGAAAATGCAAAGAATACCATGGACAGACAGAAAAACCAATGAACAAGTCCTTCAAGAAACAACTGAAGATCGTAAACTGATTAGAGACATTAGACGTAGACAGTCAACATTTTTTGGGCATGTTATGAGAAGAAATGAATTGGAGAACTTGGTGACAACTGGCAAGGTTAAAAGGAACAGACCAAGGGAAAGACCAAGAATCAAATACCTGGATGGCTTGGCCACATGGCATGGTCGAGACAGAAACACGGAGCTGATCCGTGACTCTGATGATCGAGTGAGATGGCAGAACATAACTGCGCACACTTACCGGCATGGCACATGATGGATGGATTGTGATGTTACCCGTGTCATCCATCGAACGCTCGTTAGCACCATGTACCCAATATGACCCAGGCCTGACCTATTTACTCATGGTCTCATAGTGACAATCTGGAGATGCACAAGAAGACAATGCACAAAAGTCACATACAAGTTCATGTGCTTCATTCAAACACAACCAGTCCTGGAGCAGAAGCCTGGCCTGGGTATGTGAAGTGATGTCACAGTTTGGTTGGCCTTCGGGCACGGAGAAATAGGTGGCAGTCTTTGCCTTCCATAGTCAATGATGAGAGCTGACATGGAGAAATAGGTGGCAGTCTTTGCCTTCCATAGTCAATGATGAGAGCTGACATGGAGAAATAGATGGCAGTCTTTGCCTTCCATAGTCAATGATGAGAGCTGACACGGAGAAATAGGTGGCAGTCTTTGCCTTCCATAGTCAATGATGAGAGCTGACACTGGAGAAATAGGTGGCAGTCTTTGCCTTCCATAGTCAATGATGAGAGCTGACACGGAGAAATAGGTGGCAGTCTTTGCCTTCCATAGTCAATGATGAGAGCTGACACGGAGAAATAGGTGGCAGTCTTTGCCTTCCATAGTCAATGATGAGAGCTGACACTGGAGAAATAGGTGGCAGTCTTTGCCTTCCATAGTCAATGATGAGAGCTGACACGGAGAAATAGGTGGCAGTCTTTGCCTTCCATAGTCAATGATGAGAGCTGACACTGGAGAAATAGGTGGCAGTCTTTGCCTTCCATAGTCAATGATGAGAGCTGACATGGAGAAATAGGTGGCAGTCTTTGCCTTCCATAGTCAATGATGAGAGGTGACATGGAGAAATAGGTGGCAGTCTTTGCCTTCCATAGTCAATGATGAGAGGTGACATGGAGAAATAGGTGGCAGTCTTTGCCTTCCATAGTCAATGATGAGAGCTGACACAGAGAAATAGGTGGCAGTCTTTGCCTTCCATAGTCAATGATGAGAGCTGACACTGGAGAAATAGGTGGCAGTCTTTGCCTTCCATAGTCAATGATGAGAGGTGACATGGAGAAATAGGTGGCAGTCTTTGCCTTCCATAGTCAATGATGAGAGCTGACACAGAGAAATAGGTGGCAGTCTTTGCCTTCCATAGTCAATGATGAGAGCCAGCATGAAGCCTTGTCTGACTGCACTCAACCCATTGTCAATGTAATGCCTTAACCATTACTGTTGTGGTGTATCCTTTAAATTATCATTTGGTTTCTCTGTCAGATGTCATGGAAATCCATTTCAGGCAGTAGTTTTTGTTGTTTTCATATAGCAGTCTGTAGTCAGGAAGAATAATACAGATACAGATCTCACTCTTATTGTTATGTTAAATGTATTTATTAATTTCACTCTTGAAAAACTTTGCATTTCATGTTTTTTATATATTGTCCTAATAAGTTAATGTTTTAATGTGGGATGACATGTCTGTTATTTTCTTAGGTCAAATTTCTGAAATGCCACAAGAGAACACATACAGGATATAAATCTAATCAGTGTGATAATGTGATGGATATCTTATCCCACGTTGAACTATGAAGTGTCATAAAAGAACGCATATAAAGTTGTCAAGATATCTGATTTGTGAATGGGTAACAAGTTTATGAGTTACTGAGTTTAGTCTGTGTGAATATTTACAACTCGTCTTCCTATGGTTTAGTTTGATGGTATATGAGAAAGAAAGCTTAAGTCCCATGATAGAGTGAGCTGGGAAAACCTCAGATAGAATATAATCATGTTTGACATGGGATTATTCTACAACTGGGCACTCAATGGAGCCACAGAAGGGAAGTAATAGTCAAGTCAGTCAATGACCCTTGTACACACCTTGAGGCATATGGAACTGTGGAACTACAAACCGAACTCAATCGCATAAGTACTTGGTGTGATGAAGCTGGGGCAATGGTCAACCCAACAAAGGCAACAGTGACTTGGTTCTCGTTGAATAATCATATTGTCAACACTCCAACACCAACTGTAATGCTGTGTTCAGAGACGGTGGAAAGAACGCAGGCAATGAATTACCTGGGGATACGGTTTGATCGAAGCCTCGCTTACAATGTGCACATAGACCAGGTGATAACAAAGGCCAAGCGGGGTTTGGCAGCGATGCGGGTGATGGCGGCAGCAAACTGTGAGCAGCGCCATCTATGTCTTCTGTACGAGGGCTGGTCATGTCTGTTTTGGAGTATGCAATGGCAATCCTGACTCTCAGCCATAAGCAGATAGAAAGGATGGAAAGGATACAGAATGAAGCTATGCGCATTATTCTTGGATGTACAAGAGATACAGCATGCAGGGCGATGAGCTACCTTCTTGATTTTCCAACCATTGATGAGAGAATACAAGTTTGCAGGGCAAGCGCCTACCTCAGAATTAACGCAAACACACAACATCCACTGCATAGTGAAATTAGGAAGGTGAAGGGCAGCAGGTTAAAAAGAGGACGGTCGTGGATGGGTCAAGCCGAAGACATTCTTCAACAGGTGTGTTCACTTGAGGACTTAGAACCTGGCGAGGAGTGGGTGCAAGTGCCAACAGACTTCTGCACATCCTTTTCAGTTTGCATCCAACTACATAGAAAATGCAAACAAGAAAATCCGGCTGCCTTTGAGGCTGAACTACAAGCGTTGATTTTCGAGAATTTGCTAGACGGTGACGCGGTCATCTACACAGATGGGTCGGTCGTCCGACATGTGAGAAGCTCATTGGCCTTTACAGCTCGGGCCGGAGGGAGAATTGTGAAGGAGGACTCTGGTGCTTTCACTGAAACCACAAGTAGCCTGACCATGGAAGTCATGGCAGTAAGTAAAGCAATAACATGGCTCGAGACACAGACATTCACTAGGGCTTGTTTCCTTAGCGACTCAATGAACATGATCAAGAGGATAGAGGAGGGGTTGATCCGAAGAAAATGGTTGCTGCCTCTGGAGCGGTCTCGGCTGGCAAAGATTAGTTTCATCTTCGTGCCAGGGCATGCGGGAGTACAAGGAAATGAGCGGGCTGACAAGCTCGCAGGTGAGGCTACTGTGGAGGGCGGACGCGCCATGGACCAGGCTGACATTCTGAATGCTCTACGAGAAGTAAGACTTTTGCGAGAACCAAGTGATGACTGTGAATCTACAACAATGGCCAGACTGCGAGAGCAGCAAATTAAAAGAGGGGTGGCCAAACAAGAACACTACGCAGGAAGCCAAAGAAGATTGATAAACCAACACAGAACTGGCGTTGTTAGCCACTACACGCTGCAGGATTTGCTGAGGAGGGGATCCGAGCACTTATGGACTGAATGGTTCGATGTGCAATGAGGATGATCTGTCGACTAACTAACTAACACATATTTGTATAGACAATTGGCACTCCAAGGTCATGTGGTGTTCATTGATGTGTAGAGTGCTAGAATTGTTGCCAGGAATGTTTCAAAGACAAATCAGTGACATTTTACAATATTAGCACCCTGGCAGAGAGGAACATAATATTTGTTATTATTATTATGCCCTTTTAATAAAGCATTCAGTCTGAAGCACTACAGATAAATCCACACAGAGACATTGTAGTAATTGAAACACCACAAACGTATACATGCAGGAAACATTGAGATATTTGTAGTGCACACTTTACTGACACTGACTTTCTGAAGAGGCAAAACAAGTGCACAAAGAAGAGGCACCTAACAAATGTGATGTTTATGATGTATTTTTGAACTTATGATCTTGAATATCATGAGAGATCATAAATAAGAGATAATCCTACAAGTGTTGTGATTATTGTGCGTGTTTCTCCCATGTTCAGGAGCAGTGGTAATACAGGCTAGTATGCTTGCCTGCTGGACTGTGGTCATGTGTTTGAATCCCCATTGACGCAGCCAATGTGTATTTCTTAACCCATGTTTTAAAATAAAAATGCTGGCTCCTGAGAAAACGAGGCTGGTTCCTGAATAATGCTTAGATTTTCCTGCCCCTGGATGCAGGGATTGTTCTCACTAATGTAGGATTTTAAATTGACGTGACCTTAAATCATTATCAGGAAACATCCTGGGAAATAAAGGCAGTCATCTTGATATTGATAATTTGGGTGGGTGAATGGGTGTGTAGGAGATTGTGTGTGTTGGGGTATGAGTGTGTGTGTGTGTGGAGGGGGGTGTCTGTGAATGGGATTTGTCTGTGTGGGTGGGAGTGTGTGAGTGTGGATGGGGTAAATGTGTGTGGGTGGTGAGGATGTATGTAGTTGGTGGATGTGTGGGTGGGTGTGTGTGGGGGGGAATGTGTTTATGGGTGGAGTTTTGTGTGGGAGGGGAGAGGTGTGGGATGTGCAGGTGGGTGACAGATGTATATGAGGATGGGGGATGTCTGTTTGGCTGGGTGGATGGGGTGTGTGTGGGTGGGAGGGTAAATGAGAGATGCATGTGTTGATGGGCGGGTGGCTGTGAGTGGTTGATGGATGAGTACGTGAGTGGGTGGATGTGTGTGAGAGATGAGTGTATGTTTGGGGGATGTGTGTTTGTTGGAAGATGTGTGGGTGGTGTGTTTGTGGGTGGGGTGTGTGTATATGGGTGGGGGATATGTGTGGTCAGGTGGGGAGATGTGTTTGTGGGTGGGGATGTGTGTATAGGTGGAGGATGTGTAGTTGAGAGGTGGCAGATATTGGGTGGGTGTAGGTTGGCTGATGTGTGTGTGGGTGGGGAAAATTGTGAGGATGCAGGATGTATGTATGGATAGGTGCAGGATGTGTGGGTTGATGGGGGTATGTGTGTGTGGTTTTGTGATGTGTTTTGCTGGGTAGTTGCAGGTGTGTGGGTGGGTGGTGGAGAATATGGTGGTGTCGGTTATGGGATGGGTGGGGGATGTATGTGTGGGTGGGCAAATGTGTGTGGGTGGGGGATCGGTGGGTGGGGGATTGGTGGGTGGGTGGTGGCATGTATGTTTGCCTGAGTGTGTGAGTGCGTGGAGGAATGTGTGGGTGGCTGAGGGATGTGTGGGTGGCTGCAGGGTGTGAGGGTGGATGGGGGATGTGTCTCACAACATTGCAATATGCACTGTTTATGTTTACAACTTTCATTTGACAATGTTTTTTGTTTCCATGTGAATGTACCATGCATAATATGCATAGTTTATGCTTACAAAATTGACAATGTTTTTTTTTTGTCCCCTATGTAAATGTAACATGCACATTTGATGAATGAAAGATGAGTGATCGAAAGGGCCAAATGTATGACGGGCCTGTGTGCCCAATTTGTTACCCTTGTAAAATAAAGTTCGTTCGTTCGTTCGTTCATGTCTTTATGTCTGTGCAAACATGGGGCTAGCACCATATACCCAATATGCTTCCAGTCATGGAAGGGATCCTGTCCAGCTGTGTCAGGCATTGTCCAGCTGTGTCAGGCATTGTCCAGCTGTGTCAGGCATTGTCCAGCTGTGTCAGGTATTGTCCAGCTGTGTCAGGCATTGTCCAGCTGTGTCAGGCATTGTCCAGCTGTGTCAGGCATTGTCCAGCTGTGTCAGGCATTGTCCAGCTGTGTCAGGCATTGTCCAGCTGTGTCAGGCATTGTCCAGCTGTGTCAGGCATTGTCCAGCTGTGTCAGGCATTGTCCAGCTGTGTCAGGCATTGTCCAGCTGTGTCAGGCATTGTCCAGCTGTGTCAGGCATTGTCCAGCTGGGTCAGGCATTGTCCAGCTGTGTCAGGTATTGTCCAGCTGTGTCAGTCACTCCACATTGAATATACATGTTTCTATTTTATCCATTGCCAACACAACATGTAGGCTTGTCCATCGGAATGCTGCCGTTGCATCTTCCATCTCTATTCTCATACTGGGAGTCATGGTTGATATGCCAGACTCTTCTACTTTACACTGAGTTCCTTCACTTCTGCAGTGAAGCCCCCCAACAACTCCGTTTACCTCTGACCACAGACCCATCCATGTGTACTATCCCATCACTTGGCTGTGAGGTTCCCCTATCAGCTGTTGCACGAATGACTCTGTCTCACCCGCTGTCAAATCCCTGCACCCAGAGTCCAACGTGACTATCATTCTATGTAAGGCTGCTATGTTTGGTGGCATCGTGGCCCATTCCTCTCCCTGCACTATCTTAATAACTTCACAAACACATCTGATCGTATAATTAGCCATACCATACAAGAACTGTCACTCTTCAACTTGTGTGCCACCCTAGCCTCATACACAGGGTGGTCTTTGGTCACGGCGATGCTAAGTCAAATCTTTGCATGGAGCACCTCGTGCCGATATATATTGATGAGACATGCTGCATGCACACAATGGGTGTTCCCTTTGTACAGCCCACAATTACTCTCATGGCCTAAGATTTGCATGTGTTTAGCTTCTCCAGCTGGCTATGGATATTGAGAGCAACACCAGACCATATATAATATATAGTAAACTATGAGTTCATGAAGGATTTGAGAATGTTTGTATCTACAGTTTTAGTTGAAATATACCTTTTATTGGCATTTGTTTGAGATATATCATGTGTTGATCATTGTGTTTGAAAAGAATTATTTCTTAATCTTTATCTTTGAGATGTATCATTTGTTGATTCTTTTGTTTGAAATGTTCATGTATCAATAATTTTGTATGAATTTATCAAATATCAACCAATATTAAACCATGGATGAAAGCAATATGATATGTATTGTTGGTCTCTTGTTCTCAGGATAATAACAAACTAGAAATAATGTTGTCTTTATGTCTTCTCCATCCACAAGTAAACAAGTTTGCTGTTTTGACACTTCACTGATGCGTATACCCAGTGTATAATCATCATCATTATATTACAGTGCCCTGTGCACCACTTGCTCTGCATCAAATGCCTGTCTCTGTAATGTTTATGCCATCATAGGTGAGAAATATAGACGACCCAACATACACTAAAAAACAGTTGCATATCCTTTACAGGATGTTGCAGTCAACCCCAGCATTTTCTGCTGTTTGTGATCTCTTGGCAAGTTTACGAATCAGTATTTTGTCATTGCTTTCTGAACAACAGGCACTCGTACCATTTCATAAAAAATCCAACACAAGGCAGTCTGCTGCCAAATCATGTTTCAAACACGGTATGCAGGATTATGAACTGCGTTGGTAACCCCTTCACCGCGCAGCCGTTCAACATACACTAGCTCTGATTGATTGATTGATTGATTTAGGAATCGACATCACAGCATTCGGGGCATTCCCATAAGTGCTCCGTCCCCATCCTCAGCAGCCAGCGAAGAGTTCCAACACTAATAGTACCAGTAGCAATCTGACACTAGTTCTGTTAATAGGGAAAACTAATACACACGCAAAATTCAGTCCAGCACAGCTAGAAGTTGTGTGTATGGACTACACTTGAGTTCAAAGCGAGAGAGCACCCCAAAAGAAAATTACTAGGCCTGGCATTTGATTTGAAGATTAGTGGGAGCCAGAGCCAGGCTACAGCGGTATTCAGATAAAACCCATTTCTGTTTGTGAATGATTAGAGCCATGTCAACAAGAACATGATTTCAACAACATGCTTTATAATATGGGTTTCTTCTTCTTCTGCGTTCATCCGGATTTTTTTTCCGGATGTGACTGCGTTGTGCCTGTTTACAGCAGAGTTGCATTCTCGCGCCGTTAGGCCGACACATCTGACTTCTGCGGGCATTTGCTGACCGGGTTAACCTTCCCGGGGGTTTCTTAGGACGTTTGAATCTCACTGTTGTGGTGTTATCCACCATCCTAGCTGGCCCATATAGAACAGCCAAAGACATCCTGGTCAACCCTCAAGGGAAGGCAGGGGCAGACCATGGGCATTCCCCGCCATCCAAGGAGGCTTCCATACTTGCAGAGCCATCACACAGCGCTCTGGTACTGGGCTCACCCAAGGAATCGTCACGTCCTGCACATGGCTGCTTAGCCTCACTTCCGTATATTGGGCCTTCTGTTCACCAAAGGCTGTTCCTCCGGAAACCAGAAGAATGCAGTCTGCAGATGACATCCACACAGTGAGCTTTCGATTCAGACTTTCCACATAATGGATTTGCTATCCAAGCAATATTCCATTTCGTGCCACTAGGACACTTTCCACCTTTTATGAAGCCCACACAGTGAGCTTTCGATTCGGACTTTTCACGTAATGGATTTGCTATCCAAGCAATATTCCATTTCGTGTCACTAGGACACTTTTTCCACCTTTTATGAAGCCCACGCAGTGAGCTTTTGATTCGGACTTTCCACGTAATGGATTTGCTATCCAAGCAATATTCCATTTCATGCCTCTAGGATGCTTTTGTAATCGACATACCTGTGGTATGAAGTGTGGCAGTCTAAAAACATCTTCATTTTTCTTTAGATGTCAACCTGAATGTAGTTAAAGTAAGCTGTAGTCAACTTGAGCTTGTTGATATCTCCTTAGAGCTTGTCCTCAAATGAAGCAGGCGTGGGCCAAAATATCTTTCTCTGTTCTGCATATATTGGGCACTCCTGCAGCAAATGTTTAGCTGTCATTTTACCAGTTCCACAATTACATTCATCGGTATCTCCTATCTTTAGTTTATTGAACAAGTGGTGTTTCAGCCTGTTATGTCTTGTGCGGAGTCTGAAGATTGCTACTTGTTCTCTTCGGTCGAGTTTGTAATATGCATCATCCTTCTGGTGGCCTGGATGCTCTGATTCCCATTTGGTTCTATAAGTGCTTTTTATAAACCTTTTTGCCTCATTATAGGTTATGTCTATGTCAGGCTGTGGTAGTCGTCCGCCCTCTTTTGCTAGTCTGTCAGCCTCTTCATTTCCAGGTATACTGCAATGTGATGGGATCCACTGTATTACAACTTTTTTGGATTTCTGGCATAGACCATGGAGTGCTGCTCTTAGGTCAGTTAGTTCTGTGCTGTTATTGCTCTTCAGTACTGATACAGCTGACTTTGCATCTCTGAAGATAGCTATTTGCTTCTCTTTATTTTCCTCCATCAAGAGCATTTCTGCTGCAGTTTTCAGAGCCTCTACCTCCGCTTTGAAGTTACTTGAAAATTTTCCAGTTGCCACTGAATGTGTTTTTTTTTCACTCCATTTTTTTAAAATTAGAAGAATTCCTCCTCCTCCATTCTCTATTGAATTTTTGGCTGATCCATCTGTATATGCATGGGTCCAATTGCTGCTTGGGTAATGTTCTTTTATGTAGTTTAGGGATATTTCTCTTCTTTCAGTTTCATACTGAGTGTTCTTTTTCTCAATACCAGGAATGTTTTCTATCATCTCAGGCAGTTGCTGTTGTCTCCAAGCTGGGAACTTGTGTGCAATGTAAATGGGTTTGACTGTTGATATGTTAAGTATAGGATCTGCCCTAATCTTTCGTTTTGCAGTTTCTACAAAGTTGCTACGCTTCAGTCTTCCCTTTCCAAAACCATTAATCCTTTTATACATAGGGTGGTCTGTCAATCTTCTAAATTTTTCTGCTTGGTGCTGGGCTCTGCTATCTCTTCTATCCTGCATTGGTTGTAAACAAGTGATCTTTTCTAGTTCACTAATAGGCGTTGTCTTCAGGCTTCCAGTTATGATTCGCATTCCTTGATTTTGGACTCTACTTATTTTGTTAAAGTTTGACTTAGCTGCTGTTGCCCAAGCTGCGATGCCATATTCCAGTACTGGCCTCACCCGTCCAGTATATAACTTCTTGAGAACTTTCTCATCTGCTCCCCACGTTGTACCAGCAAGCTTTTTCATGATTGCCATTCTTTGCCTTGCTCTTGTTCGATATTTCTCAACCTGTGTTTTCCATGTCAAGTGACGATCAAAGGTGACTCCTAGATAGTTTAGATTTTCTTCATGGCGCGATATTTTTCCATTCAATACCAGCTTAGGTTGCTGAGTTTTATTTGAGAGGGAGAACACTGTGCGTGTTGTTTTCTCCTCACTTATTTTCACTAGCCATGATTTTGACCAGTCCTCTAGCGCTAATAAGGCTTGCTATATTCTGCTGTTAGCTGTACTAATATATTCTTCAGATGTCTATATGGCTAGGTCATCTGCAAAGGAGGATGTGTGTACTCTGGCTGGAAAATTTTCCGTGATGTCATTTATACATGCTAGGAATAATGTTGGTGTCAGAATCTCCAATAAGGGTTTAGAGAGTTTATAAGAGTTAAGAAACGTCTAGTAGGGAGTAAGTCAGGTCTTAGTCAGATATGACTGAGCTACCGTATGACAGTAGACGGTACTACCTGCTTTCTGTCAGCGCCGAAGGTTGGGCGGCGCTTACCAAACCCGACACCCCACATTGTGCCAACGGCTTCGGGCGGAAGAGCGCAATTGGGAGGGTACTAGCCTTATCCTGGTGCGAGGAAATGCAACCCAAAGACAAAATAAGTCATGGCAGGGCAGATCAGGCCCTAAGCCTTGGTTGGCAGCTGGTCTAGGATCGAAGCTCCGACAGGCGGACAGTTAGAGCATTGCTTTGCTGATCCGGCAGCTTCTGCAGCTTGTCTTGTTCCAGATTATAGGTGTCAACTTTCCTCTGGAGTGAACTAGGCAGGCCGAGAGAGGGATCATGCTGCATGGGCAACACATGGTTTCTTTATTTTAGCCCAGGCTTTGTGCTATGGAGAGGCAATAACTCCATCCCTGGTCTTAACCGGTCTCGGAATCAAAGCGAGAGGCAACTGTTACGGGTTATAAGTCCTTGTCAGTTGGCGTAGACATGGGGCGCCACGCGTTGCCTCTGACGGTGGGAGACACCTACAGGTTTCACTGATCAGCTACCGCCCGCCTCAAGCTGGGCAGCCCCCAGCCAATTGGGTGCTGATCCGCCACAGCCTGCCTGCTTCAATGGGTGCTTGGGGCTAGGACAAAATCTGAATCGCAGGCTGTAAAACCAATGCACCAGGTACTAATAAAAAGAATAGAAACCTCAAGCTACGGCTTGCAACCTGGAACGTGAGAACCATGTGTCCAGGATTTTCCACTGACTTGACAAATATTGACGATGTGAGAAAAACGGCTGTGATTGATGCTGAACTCGATCGTCTTAACATTGATATTGCTGGCCTGCAGGAGACTCGCCTCGCTGAGGAAGGGTCACTCAGGGAAAACAATTACACCTTTTTTTGGAAGGGAAGAGGGCAGGCAGAAAAAAGGCAACATGGTGTGGGCTTTGCAGTGAAGAACTTCGCTACTGGGAATGATTGATATCCCAGCTGGAGGTAATGAAAGATTATTATCACTGCGCTTGGCAACCTCCTGTGGATTTGCCACCATTCTCACTGCATATGCACCGACACTCGCTTCCTCTGATGATGTGAAGGATATGTTCTATGAGCAGCTAGACTCTGCGATCAAGGCAGTTCCAAAATCCGACTACATTTATATGCTCGGTGATTTCAATGCTCGTGTGGGCAAGGACTCGAGTTCATGGCCAGTGTGCCTTGGAAAATACAATATCGGTCGCATGAATGATAATGGGCAAAGGCTGCTGGAACATTGCACTAGAAATGACCTATGTATTACAATCTCCTTTTTTAAAACAAAAGAGATGCATAAGGTCACATGGAAACATCCAAGATCCGGCCATTGGCATCAGCTGGACTTCATTATCACACGGAGACAACATCTGAACCATACATCATTAACTCGAAGTTACCACAGTGCTGACTGTGATACAGATCATTCTTTGGTTGTTGCAAGGGTTAGACTGAGACCAAAGAGAATCTACACAGCTAAACACAAGTCTAGCCCCAGGATTAATATTACTAACACTCACGATCCTGGAAAGTGCTTTGAATTTCAACAGCAACTTGAAGACGCTTTCAATGATACATCAGAAAATTGTATAGTAAATGATAAATGGAGTAAACTTAAGGAAACTATTTATAAAACAGCGGTAGGGGTTTACGGCACTGTGGATCATAAGAGGCAGGACTGGTTTGCGGCAAACAGCCAGATACTGCAGCCCTTGATTGATAAAAAGAAGATAGCTCTCTTAAGAAACAAGGAAAGACCAACGCGTAACACTCTGAGTGAGCTGAAGCAAGCAAGGAAGGATGTACAAAAGGCTGCCAGGCAGTGTGCGAATGACTATTGGATCAAGTTATGTGAGTCCATTCAAATCGCAAGTGATAAGGGAAACATCAGAAGCATGTATGAAGGGATAAAGAAAGCCTGTGGTCCAATGATCAAAAGAAGTGCACCGCTGAAAACCTTGACTGGAGAAATCATCACTGATAAGAAACAGCAGATGGATAGATGGGTCGAGCACTATTTAGAGCTTTACTCAAGTGAGACCAAGCTAGCGGATGATGCCCTCAACGCCATAGAGGCCCTGCCAACTCTTGACCACCTGGACACACTTCCCACTATAACAGAAGTTAAGTGTGCTATAAATGAGCTTGCATCTGGCAAGGCTCCAGGTAAGGATGGGATTCCAATAGAGGTGATCAGAAGTGGGCAAGACACACTCGCTCTACAGATCCACCAGCTAATAGAGCTATGCTGGCGAGAAGGACAAGTCCCACAGGATTTCAAAGATTCAAACATCATAACGCTGTACAAGAACAAGGGAGATCGGAGCGACTGTAACAACTATAGGGGTATCTCACTTCTGTGTATTGTTGGGAAAGTATTTGCCAGAATTGTCCTGCACAGACTTCAAGTCCTGGGAGATCAAGTCTACCCCGAATCACAGTGTGGCTTCCGTCAGAACCGGTCTACCATTGATATGATATTCTCATTGCGACAGATGCAAGAAAAATGCCGGGAACAAAATCAGCCACTGTTTATTGCCTTCATCGACCTCACAAAGGCATTCGATTTGGTCAGTCGTGAGGGTCTGTTCAAAGCACTAAAGAAGATTGGCTGCCCACCAACTCTTCCTGTCCATTGTGGAATCGTTCCACACAGGCATGAAGGGTATAATCAAGTTTGATGGCTCAACTTCAGAAGAGTTTGAAATCAAGAGTGGAGTTAAGCAAGGCTGTGTGCTAGCCCCCACCCTCTTTGGGATATACTTTTCACTTCTACTGAAATATGCCTTTCGTGATCAGGATGATGGTATATACATTCACTCACGCTCAGATGGTGGCCTCTATAATGCTCAGAGATTGAAGGCCAAGACCAAAATTAGCAGGGTACTAATCAGAGAGTTGCTTTTTGCGGATGATGCTGCGATTACGACCCACTCTGAGGAAGAATTACAACATCTACTATCTGCATTCTCCAATGCTTGTTCTGAATTTCGGTTTAACAATTAACAAAAAGAAGACACAGATTATGTCACAAGGTGCACATGGTGTACCATCAATCGTTATTGACGACGCCGAACTGGAGATAGTAGACCATTTTACATATCTAGGATAAGAAGTAAATAGCAAATTATCCCTCGATCAGGAAATCAACATCAGGATTGGCAAGGCAGCAACAACAATGAACATGTTAGCAAAAAGAGTCTGGGAGAACAGGAAGCTTACTGCCAAAACAAAAGTCCTCGTCTACCAAGCCTGTGTCCTTAGTACTCTTCTTTATGGCAGTGAAACCTGGACAACTTACTCACGCCAAGAGAAACGTTTAAACAGCTTTCATATGCGGTGTCTGCGAAGAATACTTGGTATTAAGTGGCAAGACAAAATCACAAATACTGAAGTATTGGAAAGATCAGGTTGTGTGACGGTGTATTCCATGCTCAGTCTTCGTAGACTTAGATGGATAGGACACGTTAGGAGGATGGATGATGGTAGAATACCAAAGGACATCTCTTTTGGTGAATTACAGACGGGTAGGAGATCTCAGGGTCGGCCTCTACTACGATACAAAGATGTGTGTAAGCGGGACATGATTGATACAGGCATTGATAATGCACATTGGGAGCACGTCGCAGCTGAACGTGTTGCATGGAGGGCAACTATCAGAAACGGAATAAAGACAAAGGAGAAAATGATTGCAGATAAAGCACACACAGAGCGTGAGAGACGTAAGATGGTGCAAAATGGTGGAAATGACCATGTTTTCACATGCACCTACTGTGGGCAAACATTTGCAGCAAGAATTGGCCTTACCAGCCACACTCGCCACCGCCATGGATCGTAGTTATTAAGCCATTTTAAAGCACAATGTACCAAACTATCGTCTGTCAAGACGGAAAGGTGCCAATGATGAGTAGGGAGACACCAGACATGAGACACACCAGCGCTATAAATAGCTTCACAAGGGGACACATTTGTGTCAACCAAGGGAGCACTAAGGACAGGTGAGCGAGGGCTTCCCCAAGCCATTGGGAAGCTTGGCCTTACGAGTAACCGTGGAGTACCCGGTTACTCAAGTTCACGAGCCAGCGTGCTTGGGACTCTATGCACGCAAGACTCGCTAATGCACGGAGGAGACAGCGTCCGTGCTTGACCACGCAATGTGTAGCGTGTGGACAGACCCGACTGGAGACGATTAGAGAGTAGACGTGTTCTTGACAAATGCTATAAGTTTCTAGGCAATAGTTAAATATTAGGCTTTAGATTTAGATTGTGATTACTAGTCTCATTTCTCACCATTTCATTACATCCAACCGCTCGCAGAGCTTATAAATTTGCCAGCTCTAAATAAATTGCATTCCTTTTGCAAATGACACGAGTTGTTATTTCGTGCGGTGCAAAAGTAGGCGAGTCCTGAAAGACCTGTAGCAAGCAAGTTGCTGACAGTTGGTGAAAGAACTCCTCCTTGGGGGACACCTTGCTCCAACAGCATCATTTTGCTAGTTTGTCCTTGTACTTTTATCCTGGCAGTTCTGTTCTCAAAATAGTGGCTGACCCATTTGTACATTTCCCCAGAAAACATGCATTTTTTGCAGTTTTAATTTCAGTCCTTCCTTCCATACTTTATCAAATGCTTTTTCTAAATCTATCCAGACCGCTAGTGTGTGCTTTTTCTCTTGGAAGGCATCCTCTATTTCCTGAGCTATATAGGTTATTTGATCTTCAGTTGATTTGTACTTTCTGAATCCCGCTTGGTGTGGTGTTAAGAGTTGGTTTTCTTCCAGATGCCATGTTAGCCTGCCTTTGATAATGCGTTCCATTAATTTTCCTACACAGCTAAGTAGACTGATAGGTCGATAGCCATTCGGTTCTTCCAGGTCTTTTCCTTTCTTTGGGACTGGTATTAGTATAGCTTCCTTCCATGCCTGTGGGACTATTCCTCTCTTCCAGCTGTAATTTAGGACTGCTAGTAGTTTCTTTTTTTGCCTTAGTGCCTAGTCCTATTAGCATTTCATTTGTGATTCCATCCTTTCCTGGTGATGTCTTCTTTTTTAGGGTATTCATTGCCTGTTCCATTTCTTCCATTGTTAGATTTCCCATCATATATTCAGCTGCTGTCTCTGTATCACTATGATGTATCTGTTTATCTTTGATTGCTTTCTTCTGTTCAGTTGTAATATCAATGTGGTTTGCACTGGCATAGTGTTCCATTAGTGCATTTGCAGCCTTCTTTCCTGTAAGCAAGGCATTTCCTTGTTTAATTGTTATTTGTTTGTTTCTAGGTCCTTCATTGTTCATGGGTTTCACTAGTTTCCATAGTTTGTTTCCATCCCTGTCAAAATTCAGGTTTTCTGTTTTTTCCCGCCAACAATCTCTTGTTGTTTGATTTACTGTTCTTTTATATTTTTCTGAGATGGCTTTGAGAGAGATGTTCGCTTCAGTTGTTTGTTCTCTCTCTGCCGTCTTCCTGGCATCTTCAACTTTGTCCTCCAAAATTTGTAGTTCTTCAGTCCAGTATGGTTTGTAATATTTCCTCGCTCCTCTTGGAATATACTCAGTGGCCGCCTGTATTATTGCTCTGTTTAGACTTTCCACCATTTGCTTCATGTTGCCATATCGTGTATTTATGTTTTCACAATATTTGTCTTTTAGTATGGCAAATCTGTCCCAATCTGCTCGTTTGTAATTCCAGCGGGGCAAAGGCTTTTGCTCCTGTGGAACATACTCCATATTCATTACAAGCTTGATTGGTCTGTGGTCGCGTACCTGCTAATTGATCAAGCACATGGCGATCGATTTTGTGGAGGATGTCTCCTGTGCAGAAAGCTAAGTCTGGAGTAGACGTGGTAATCCATCTTCTGGAGTAGAAGCTCGGTGTGTCATCCGCTTTGTTGAGTAGATGGGGATTTTAGTCTATTTCCCAGTCCTCCACTTCATCTCCTCTTCTGTCAGTATCTGGGTAGCCCCATCTTTCTGAACGGCTATTAAAGTCTCCGACAATAATGCAATTTGTGTCAGTTATTTTCATGTTTGAGAGTGTAAGATTCTTATCTGCCGGGCTATACAGATTGTAAATTCTTATTTTCACGTCCTTTATCATTATGTCAACACCTATAATTTCCGTTTGGTTGTCAGAGATCACAGATACTTTGCTGCAAGGTATTGTATTTCGTGTAAGTATTAGAACTCCAAATTACACCTTCGCAAGATCAACACCTGCGAAATGAGATGCCTGAGGAGAGCTGCCAACTTAACAATCCGAGACCGAGTAAGAAATGCTACTATCAGACAGACTGTGGGATCAACACCTTGTGCTACATTTATTGAAAGAATTGACTGAAAAATTTGCTTACCACGTCGACTATTCCTTTCACTGTTTATCTTTGAATACATTTGTTGTGAGATTATATAGTCCTCTTTTCACCCAATTTATTCTAGGGTAGTTTTCACGGGGACACCAACTACCGGAAGATCTGTGGTTTGTCTGCGGGGTCGTTTGGCCTGGTGGTAGATACAATTGCTTCTTGTCAACCGTCCCATAGCTAGGTTTTAAGAGTGGCCTAGCATACTAAAAACCACATGAAAATCGTAAATTGATTAGAGAAATTAGACGTAGACAGTCACAAATTTTTTGGACATGTTATGAGAAGAAATGGATTGGAGAACTTGGTGACAACTGGCAAGATCGAAGGAGGCAGACCGAGAGGAAAATACCTGGATGGCTTGGCCACATGGCATGGACAAGACAGGAACACTGAGCTTATCCACGACTCTGGTGATCAAGTGAAATGGCGAGTCATGACCGCCCACGCTTTCCGGCATGGCACATGATGGATGGGTGGATGGCATACTAAGGAACTCTGCTGTTTGTATTAGCGTTTTCATACGTCTGCGCTCTTTCAATGATTGTGTCTTCCCCATCTCCACTATAAGGGTCGATCTCATCCTTCCCGTGGTGACTCTGAGTCCTTGATTTTGCACATTGTCCAGCTCATGTAGTGTGGTATTTGCTGCCGAATACTAGGTAGTTGAACCTTATATTCCAGGTGCGGTCATATGCTCTTATAATAACCTTTGTTAAGTATTTTCCCACTGACTCACGAAGTGGCTCCACTTAGTTTTCTCATATTGGTAATCTTCCTTCTGGCATTTGTTGCTGCTCTGTGTGCGTTCTCCATATCAGCCTGTTATAAAATGTTATATATATATATATATATATATATATATATATATATATATATATATATATATATATATATATATATATATATATATATATATATTGGTTCTTTATCTTCTCTTCGGGGTATTCCATTTTTCTGGATGATACCTGCCTTTTGTTTGAAGAGAGGGTAAACATAGCACTTGTCAGTGTTTATGTTGACACACCATCTATTTGCCCATGCAACTAAGTGGTAGCCACTGATGCATGTACATTTGTGCTTCATATGACCAAATCATTAGCGTACATTGCCAATTTAATTCATTTTGTTTTTATTTAATTGTTATTATTATTATATTAAGAAAAAGACAAGTGACGAAAGATATAACATCCGATCCGCTTTTTAGAGAGGAGGGGAGTGTCCACCTTGTTCAACCGGCTTTTTCAACCTTGGTTATAATTATGGCTGTTGATAGTTTCTTTTTTCTTCTGTGTCAGTTATTTGACTTTTCTGTGCAACCGATTTCATGCCTGTGACGCCAGCTGGGAAGTTTGACCTGTGCGGTTTCTTTTATGTTTGTCTCGATTTACTTTTTCTTCTGTCAGTGATGACGCATTGCTCATATATTTTTTAGTGGATGTAGTCTGTCAGAATCTCTAATGTCTCCAACCGAGATGCAGTAACATCGTTACGCCCGCCAGGCGAATAGTTGCCAACCGGGATGCAGTAACATCGTTACGCCCGCCAGGCGAGTACCAGTTACCTGCCCGCAGGTTGCTGGCTGAAGTGATAGTCAGCGGTCAGGCAAGGACAAAGCAAGACGCACGCAGTCCTCGTGAAGCCAATCCACAGGGCAAGCGCTGTGCGGGGAAACCGGCAGACAGCTTGGGAACTCGGACATGACAAGACGTGTGGGTTGAGAAAGGCTTCGTGTCGTTCTGTGCCCGAAAGTCGAGTGCTTGTATATCTTGTTAGATAGACTGTGAAGCTGTGGGTTTTGTCTGTAAGTGTACTGATGTATTGTATATGTATAGTAATGATCATCACATGCCAAACTAGATCGTATTGCATGTGAATTGTAAATAAATCCATTGAACTTAGTGTCATTGTGTGTCAAGTCCAATCATTGTGTCCAGTCTAGGGGTATGATTCTCGCTTCGGGTGCGAGAGGTCCCGGGTTCAAATCCCGGACGAGCCCCCACGTTCACACATGTCAGGATCTTAAACCTGGCTCGTTGGACCTAACATATGTGAGACAAGTACAAGTACAAAATGATTGGACTTGACACACAATGACACTAAGTTCAATGGATTTTTTGACAATTCACATGCAATACGATCTAGTTTGGCATGTGACGATCATTACTATACATATACAATACATCAGTACACTTACAGACAAAACCCACAGCTTCACAGTCTATCTCACAAGATATACAAGCACTCGACTTTCGGGCACAGAACGACACGAAGCCTTTCTCAACCCACACGTCTTGTCATATCCGAGTTCCCAAGCTGTCTGCCAGTTTCCCCGCACAGCGCTTGCCCTGTGGATTGGCTTCACGAGGACTGCGTGCGTCTTGCTTTGTCCTTGCCTGACCGCTGACTATCACGTCAGCCAGCAACCTGCGGGCAGGTAACTGGTACTCGCCTGGCGGGCGTAACGATGTTACTGCATCCCGGTTGGCAACTATTCGCCTGGCGGGCGTAACGATGTTACTGCATCTCGGTTGGAGACATTAGAGATTCTGACATAGTCCTTGAAAGGAGTCATCCTTTATTCTAGTTTCTGTGTCTCCTGTTGTGCCTTTAGTCTGTGCCTGACCATTTTGCATCGCAGTTAGCATAATCGCAGTCATTATTAGGACTTCATCATCCTTCTCTTTCTGGGTGAGATCCCATGTGAATCGATTGCTGCAAGAGCTTGTGGCTTATCGGTGGTCAACTCTTGGGTCTCGTCAGATTTCTTTTTCTGGGTAAAAAAAAAAAAAGCTGGCTTTCCTTTGAATTTGTTTGTCAATGTCAATTCATTGCTGGCTTCAACTTGAGGCTTCTCTATTGTTCTTGGCGTGGCTTCTGCTGGTTTGTTTTGGTTAGCCCTCTCTCGTTCTTTAGCTGTTTTCTTTCGGTGTGTATTCCGTACAGTATTTTCTCGTTCTCTTTCTTGGTCTGAGCCATGCGCGCCCCCTCTTTCTGTATACTGCGCTTTATTGTTTTTATTTCTTCCAGAAATCTGGCGTTGCTGCCGGTGTTTTGTTCTTGGGTGTCCTTGATTGACTTCTTTGTCTGTACGTTTTTGTTTATTTGCTAATTCTGTTCTGCTGTCTAGCCTTCACGCTGGGTCTTTTCATCTTGTGAAACGCCCGAGGGTGTCCCGCACCTCCTTGAATGGTGTGTTTGTCATTATGGCAGTTTAATGGAGTCTGTGCCTTTGGAGGTACGGACTGCCCATGCACCTTGTTCAGTGTTTGCCCAGGAAGTTTGCGCATTTTCACTTATCGTTTTGTTTCCGGAAGTCCTTGTCTTGTTTGGCCAGAGGAAACACGCTGAACGCATTCACTTTTGAACATTAACAGCAGGTTTCTATCTTACTGCGACACGTTGTTCTATTGTGTCCGGCTCTCTGGCACCGAGAGCATTGTATAACTCTGGGTATGCATCGTTCTGACGGTTTTTGTTTCTTGTTCATCATCACATTGTCAGGCATCTCGCACCCCCAACGTTTTCTATACTACTAGTGTTATTGGGATCTTGGAGTATGTGAACATTTATGACTTGGATGCTAGAGTTCCCATTCTGCAGACTATTTGGTCATCTGTTAGCTCCACTTTGACACGTTTGATCACCCATCTGATCATCTGCCGCATATAGAATTGTTCAACTATGGTATCTTTCTCTCCAGTCTGCTTCTGAATACACGTGGATCTTGTTTGCGGCCGGTTGTCATCATTTTTTTTTTTTGCTAGTGGTTGCTTCACTTGTGTTTCTAGTAGTTTTCCTTCGTTCGGCTGTGGTGGTGGATCACGTGGCTTTTCTACTCCTATTATAGTTTTTCGACAACATAACGGTGTTTTCTTCAGAGGACGTCGTTTTTGTCTTTTTCTGGGGCGGATGTGCTGTAATTTCATATTCGTTTTCGGAAGTTGTTCACTAAAAACCACGGAAGGAAGGTGGTGGTTGAGATGTTGACGGCAGCCGACAGATAGTTGTTGGTTATGTTCTCAAATTTCGCGGCAGTAGGTAGATCTCTTTAACGAGGCAATGGCTACTGTCACCGGCCAGGAAGGAAAGCAACAGCAAACTACCCTCTTTAAAGTTGCCTAGTTTATCATTTTTCGACTATTTACAGATCATCACAGGAAAGGGACAGAGACTTTGAAATTAGCAACACGGAATGTTTGGGCTCTAAGCGACGACAGATAATTAGACAAAGTCATAACAGAGATGGAAATAGAGACGATTAATATATTAAGAACTAGCTGACCCGGCCCGGCTTCGCCCAGACCCTGGTGGGAAGCATCTCATTTAATTCATATAAGTAGTCATATAAGTTCTCGTTCCCGTTACCGACTATCTGTCTGTCTGTCTGTCTGTCTATCTGTCTGTCTGTCTGTCTGTCTGACCCGGCCCGTCTTCGCCCAGACCCTGATGGGGAGCATCTCATTTAATTCATATAAGTAGTCATATAAGTTCCCGTTCCGACTATCTATCTGTCTGTCTGTCTGACCCGGCCCGGCATCGCCCAACTCCTGGTGGGGAGCATCTCATTTAATTCATATAAGTAGTCATATAAGTTCCCGTTCCCGACTGTCTGTCTGTCTGTCTGTCTGTCTGTCTGTCTGTCTGTCTATCTATCTATATGTCTGTCTGTCTGATCCGGCCCAGCCCATGGTGGAGAGCATCTCATTTAAATTATATAAGTAGTCATATAAGATCCCGTTCCCGACTATCTGTCTGACTGTCTGTCTGTCTTGGGTAAATGTAGGAGGGAGGAGGAAGAGGGAGGTGGAGGAGGGAAGAGGAGGGAGGAGGAGGGAGGAGTAGGGAGGAATAGGAGGGAGGAGGAGGGATTAGGAGGAGGAGGGAGGAGTAGGGTGGAGGAGGAGGCGAGGAGGAGGGAGGAGGAAGAGGGAGGAGGAGGGAGAAGGAGGGAGGAGGAGAACGCAGGAGGAGAAGGGAGCAGGAGGAGGAGAGGGAGGAGGAGGGAGAGGGAGGAGGAGGAGAGAGTAGGAGGAGGGAGGAGGCGGAATGAGAAGGAAGAGGGAGGAGGAAGAGGGAGAAGGAGGAGGGAGAAAGAGGAGAAGGAGGGGGAGGAGGAGGGAAGAGGAGGAGGGGAGGAGGAGGGAGGAGGAGGAATGTGAAGGGAGGAGGTAGAGGGAGGAGGAGGAGGAGGGAGGCGGAGAGAGGAGGAGGAGGGAGGAGGGAGGAAAGTGAAGGGAGGAGGAGGGAGGAGGTAGAGGGAGGAGGAGGTAGAGGGAGGAGGAGGAGGTAGAGGGAGGAGGAGGGAGGCGGAGAGGGAGGAGGAGGAGGAGTAGGGAGGAGGAGTGATGAGGAGGAGGGAGGAGGACATAGGAGGAGGAGGGAGGAGGAGGGATGAGGAGGAGGGAGGAGGAGGAAGAGGGAGGAGGAGGAATGTGAAGGGAGGAGGAGGGAGGAGGTAGAGGGAGGAGGAGGAGTGAGGAGGAGGAGAGGAAGGAGGAGGGGGAGGAGGAGGAGGGAGGAAGAAAGAGGAGGAGGGAGAAGGAGGGATGAGGAGGAGGAGGGAGGAGGAGGAAGAGGGAGGAGGAGGAATGTGAAGGGAGGAGGAGGTAGAGGGAGGAGGAGGAGGGAGGAGGAGGAAGAGGGAGGAGGAGGAATGTGAAGGGAGGAGGAGGGATAGGGAGAAGGGGGAGGGGAAGAGGAAGAGGGTAGGAGGAAGAGTGGAGAGGAGGAGGGAGGAGGGAGGAGGAGGAGGGAGGAAAAGGGAGGAGAGAGGAGGAGGAGGGAGGAGGTAGGAGGAGGAGGAAGAGGGAGGAGGAGGGAGGAGAAGGAAGGAGGAGGAAGAAGGAGGAGGAAGAGGGAGGAGGAGGATGGAGGAGGGAGAGGGAGGAAGAGGGAGGAGGAAGAGGGAGGAGGAGGAAGAGGGAGGAGGAGGATGGAGGAGGGAGAGGGAGGAGGGGAAGAGGAAGAGGGTAGGAGGAGGAGGAGAGGAGAGGAGGAGAAGGAGGAGGAGGAGGGGAGAGGAGGAGGGAGGAGGCAGAGGGAGAAGAAGGAAGGAGGAGAGGAAGGAGGGAGAGGAAGGAGGGAGAATGAGGAGGGGAGGAAGGAAAGGGAGGTGAAGGAGGAGGAGGAGGGAGGAGGAAAGAGGTAGGGGGAGGAGGAGGTAGAGGGAGGAGGAGGAGGAAGGAAAGGGAGGAGGAAGAGGAGGAGAAGGGAGGAGGAGGGTGGAGGGAGGAGGAGGAGGTAGAGGGAGGAGGAGGGAGGAGGTAGGAGGAGGAAGAGGGAAGAGGGAGAAGAAGGGAGAAGGAGGAGGGAGGATGATGAGGGAGAAGGAGGCAGGAGACAGGAGGAGGAGGGATGAGGAGGGAGAGGGAGGAGGAGGGAAGATGAGGGAGGAGGGGGAGGGAGGAGGATGGAGGAGGAGGGAAGAGGGAGAAGGAAGAAGGAGGAGGGAGAGGGAGGAGGAAGAGGAGGAGGGTGGAGGGAGGAGGTAGAGGGAGGAGAAGAGAGGAGGAGAGAGTTCGCCATTCCGAATTCATACTCGTCTAGTTCTTCCCTTCTACACGACTGTAGATAACTTCCTTACACATAAAAAGATGAATTGTTATTGATATTGCCGTGGCATGGAGGAATATCAGCAGCAGAGTTGATCCAAAAAACCAAAGACTGAGATCTACGGAGAGCCTACGCCAGCCGGCACGGCACTTGATGATGATGATTGCCGTGTGACGATTCTGTGTAGTCACGTCATTTTCTTCCATTTTCCTAGCGTTTTGGTTCGGGGATTCTTTCATCATCATCATCATATATTTACGTACGTATTTTGGGAGGGGGAGGAGGGAGGAGGAGGAAGAAGAAAAAAAAACTATGACAGTTGGCAGCTCTGGAATGAAAGGAAGGCGTGTAGAAAATTTCATCTCAATCGGATGGGCCGTTCGCGAACAAATAAAGGACATACATAGATACATACATACATACAGACAGACAGACGATCCTAATTTATATATAAGACTAGCTGACCCGGCCCGGCTTCGCCCAGGCCCTGGAGGGGATCTATCTATCTATCAGTCTGTCTGCTTGTTTGTCTGTCTGTCTGGCTGACCCGGCCCGGCTTCACCCAGTCCCTGGTGGGGAGCATCTCATTTAATTCATATAAGTAGTCATATAAGCTCTCCCGTTCCCGACTATCTGTCTGTCTGTCTATCTGACCGGGCCCGGCTTCACCCAGTCCCTGGTGGGGAGCATCTAATTTAATTCATATACGTAGTCATATAAGCTCTCCCGTTCCCGACTATCTGTTTGTCTCTCTGTCCCGGCCCGGCTTCACCCAGTCCCTGGTGGGGAGCATCTAATTTAATTCATATACGTAGTCATATAAGCTCTCCCGTTCCCGACTGTCTGTCTGTCTGTCTGTCTGTCTGTCTGTCTGTCCCGGCCCGGCTTCACCCAGTCCCTGGTGGGGAGCATCTATTTTAATTCATATAAGTAGTCATATAAGCTCTCCCGTTCCCGACTGTCTGTCTGTCTATCTGTCTGACCGGCGTGGTTTCGCCCAGCTCTTGGCGCACAGTAACTTAAAAGAATGTCCTTCCACACACCATTCAATGAAAACTGTAGAAAAAGATGGGTTACAATGTTATGCATTATGCATTATTTTTATGAAAACTTTGAAAATGCCTTAAAGATTATATCATTATTTATTATAACTCATATGCCTGAAAATAACTATAGACAAAGAGTTTAACAATAGTGCAAGTAAGTCCAACAATATGACTATAAAGTATATAGAAATGTTATTAAAAGTTATGCCCCTTGAAATAACTTTTCTAGAGTGAAGTCCCCCTGCTATATAGACATTATATAATGGAAATGGAAAAGTAAATGTTATTAAATAAGTCGAAGATTTTACATTAAGAAATTATTATAGTCGGTTGCAAATGAATGAAAGGAAGACGTGTAGAAAATTTCATCTCAATCGGATGTACCGTTATCGAACGCATCCAATACAAAAATCCCCACACACAAACAAACATGCACTCTGTTTTATAGATATAGATGTGCGAGATGAGATGGAATGCTGTGATGTCGATTCCTAAATCAATAATTATTTCACCTACGTGATCGATGGTGCGTATGGCACTAGTTTAGTTTAGTTTAGTTTAGTCGATGGATCAACATAACGGCACACGGGTGCAACCCATAAGTGCTCCGTTCTCCTCCTAACTCAAACCTGAGTCTGGAGAAACTCAGCTCAGTGCACGAACTCCGTAGCACCGACGAGGATCCTGATATACTTTGGGTAGATTCTTAATTAGAAATTTTGCCCGGGCAGCGCCGTTAGGCTACTCTTTTTCGATTTCCAACTGCTAAGGGATGTTTTACGTGCGCGACAATACTCACGTATTAATTACTAGAAGTCCACGAGAAAAAGATCCCGGTCATCACCGGGGCTTGAACCCGGGACCTCCAGCACTCGAGGCGAACACCGTACCTCTACACCACGCAGCCCCCTTGCGTATGACACTATGGCAGACCATTCTAAAAGCAATTTGTAACTCTGCTAATTTGACTTCATCATCAATTTTCTTAGTTATTTTCATCACTGAAAGTTTTTTGTGTGAAGAAGATGGCGCGCTCCACTTGTGTTTTTCTGTTGTTTCAATATTTGCAAGATTTGAAAGTCTTGGAACAATATTACACCGGCACAATTTGCAATATGCCTATTCAGAACTATCAGTGGATTTCTTGAGCAACACACGTCTTTCCCCATTGATCATTATATTTCAGATTGATTGATTTGGGAACCGACATCATAGCATTCGGGGCATTTCCATAAGCACTCCATCCCCATCCTCAGCAGCCAGCGAAGAGTTCCAACACTAGTAGTTCCATTAGCAATCTGATTATAAGTCTGTCTCGCCTTTCCTCTGAGCGTCGAGCGTCGGCCAAATCCCCTCGTCACACCTCGCTGCCTCATTCTTACCAGACTATGGTGATTCATTTGCTCCTCCGAGGTGTACACGTGCTCCCACAAGGCCGCAACCACGTCTGCCTTGTCATGCATCAACATTCCACCAAGTTTTGCCGAACCAGCCAATCTGTCCGCCTGTTCATTCCCCAGCACACCGACATGCCCCGGAGAACAGATCCAGGTGATGCTTGCTACCCGTGACCTCTGAAGCGAAGATGGCTTCCACATTGGCATGATAATGGGCTCAATAATATTAATAAGAAATACTTGCGACTTGCGATGAAGGTATAATGAATTTGAAAACTTAATTGAACAGTAAGGTGGCTGCGCAGTGCGCGAGTGCGCATAGAACAGTATAAACACCATTATTTTTTTTATTTTTTGTTTGCATATCCCTTACAGGACGTTGCAGTCAACATCAGCATTTTTCAGCTGCTGTTGATGTACTAGGCAAGATTACGCTCAGTAGTTTGCCATTGCTTTCTGAGCGACCGGCTCACATACCCCGTAAGTTACAGACGCGGAGAGAACCGCCACCGTTTCTCACGCACGTCACGTTACTTCACGAGAGTCTATAGGATTATGGAGATAGTTGTGTAACCTCTAGACCAGGCAGTCTGGATGTTCCTCCAATAGCACATTCCTCCTTACGAAAACCATACTTGTTAGTTGTTACGTTCGTTCTCGAGAATGAACTAAAAGCAGTGTACGCTAAGCTTATAGTTTTGCATGTTTTTCAGCTAAAACAGTGTTACAAGATAAAAATTAACTTAGCGATTAAAACAAAAAAAGAGGCATTTATAGCTAATTATTATGTCATTAAAAAATTTATAAATAAAAGCCAAAACGCCAAACTGATATTTTGACGTCAAGCCTGTTTTAATAAGGCCAGATTTATCCGATTTGGCGTTAAAAAGCCAATCTGGCAACTCTGGTACAAATGCGCTGTTTGGCATGGCACATGATGGATGGATAGTCACGTGACCGACTTCAACGGAAACTACATTCGCCTTTATGTTATCGGTGAAAGTGCCGGCCGTTTGACGTGGAGATCTCGGCATTTATTTCATCACCTTCACGACAACTTGAGCTTCTCTTAGGCCGACAGTTCTGAGAAGTTAGTTTTATTTATTTTATTTTAGGACACTTAAATAGTGGAATGATATTCGATAATATCAGTGTATTTTATTTAGGGAGCGGATATTCACAAAGTTGTGTGAATTATGAATTGTACGAGCCGCTTTACACAAAAATTTGTGGCTGGTCACGTAATTATTCGGCACAAAATTTTGTGAACAGTACGAGCCCCTATTCACAAAAAATTTGAAGAAGACTATGGCACTGTTCCGATTGACGGTCCCAAATAGTTCCGCAGTGAATGATAACTCTTAGGTGTAAACAGTCTCCCTTACAGGGCCTCATTGGGTACCGGTAAATACGAAACACAGCAGAATGTTCTTTTACGTTCAGTAGTTAGCTATTGCTTTCTGTGCGAGAATCGACGTTTAAACTCAACTGACCGGTGTATTGAATGAACTCGCCATCATCATCATCATTATCATCATCATCATCATCATCATCATCAAATGCCATGCCAGCTGGCGTAGGCGTTCATGACTCTCCACAGATCTCGGTAATTGATTTTTTGGATCAACTCTGCTGATGATATTCCTCCAAGCCACCGCCTCAATCTATCCAGCATCGCCATCAGTAGCTGGATGACGGTCTGGTGTCGCCTGTTGCTCATGACTGTCCCTACCGGACGAGGATGTCCTAAGATAGTCGTAACTTGCCATCAGAGTGCCGAAAGTTTAAGAGCTCGAAGTTAGAACGCCCTCGTCCTTTCGGTCACGTCGACTGCTTTTGAAATAATTTGTTAATTGCACGTCCGTTACATGACGTCTCCACAACCTCAGCACTTTTTGGCTGTTGCAATTTGCTAAACAATTTTGCGTTCATTAGTTTGACATTGCTTACTAAACAGCCTACGCTTATATTAGTGTATGGAAACCAGTGCAATGTGGTCTGCTACAAAATCGGCTGCAGCTGTGCATTAAACGTGGTATGTAGGATTGCGAATTCGCCACAGCCTTGCTAGCAAGAGTAACAAAAACACTAATAAAACTATTGGCCCACAAAGGTTTGTCGACTTAGTGATGGCGATTCTCAAATACGACAATTACGTATGCGGATTCTGTAATTTAAAGTCACGTTGTCGCTTTTTGAGTGTAGCTAAAGCTAAGGTCTTTTTCTGCTTCTTCTTCTTCTTCTTCTTCTTCTTCTTCTTCTTCTTCTTCTTCTTCTTCTTCTTTCAACGTTTGCACAGCATCCATTGAAGTGGGTAGATGTTCGCTCTCAACCCTTGTTCCATTTTGGTCAACATTTTTCAACTTCGATGGTTGAGGTTTCTTTTCTGGATTCCTCCACCTATTGGCAGGTTTCTGTGAAGATTGTGCTGTAGATGACAACACAGGGGAGTCTCCGTGGCGAAGTGATCAAACCATCTGCCTCGGGCTCCGAAAGTTGTGGGTTCGATTCCGTCAACCGCAACCTTCGGTTCATGAGTGCATTTTTTCGGAGACTCCTGAGTGTCGTCGCTGGAGCTACGGAGTTAGTACTTTGTGCGACGCTTTCCGCGCTGCGGAAAGAGACTCAGCCATGTGGTATAAAAATCCGGTGCAATGAAGTCGACTTTTAAACGATTTTTAAGCGATGACAGGGGCAATCCCATCACAGATAATAAAGTGTATATCAGTCATCCATTCATTCATCAGATAATAAAATGTCTATCCAACAACATTCAGATAGTAACGTGTCTATCATTCATTCATTCATTCATTCATTCATTATTCAGATAATAAAGTGTCTGTCACACGTTTCTCTTGATGATAATGATATCACGAAGTTCTCACGATGATACTGTTCATGATATTGATGATAAGTTTTGTGTGATGGTCGTTGTCTAGGTAACGATGTTCATGGTGTGTCAATGGAGATATCTGTCTTGCAATGTAACTCACCCCCGCAGTGCATATTCACCAGGCATTCAACAAGATTCCGTTGGCGCACATAATCCTTTATTACAAAAATAAGACGGACAAACGGAACATGTTTATACATCCAGAAACATAATGTAATCCATAGAATATAACTATCCTCCTCACAATTTAACCAGCACACATCAATGCCTTCTCACGGCTGGCTTCTAATCTCAATCCACAAGACAGGTAATCCAGCTACAATCCTCGGCTGGAGCTCACACAATACAACCCACACATTGGGTTGGAGCCACTGCTCAACTATAGAACCCACTCTGGGTGTAGGCCCTACACTCAATACAGAACCCACTCTGGGTTCCGGCCTGTCTTCCCAACTCGAAGAACAACACAACACCGGAGCTCTCTCTTAAACGACCCGACCCGCAGTCGGTCTCTTCTCTCACTGACCTTTCCAGTCGCCTGACTTCACACAACACACAACTCTCCCTCCACCCATCCCCCCCTGGGGATTTCCACTCATATCCGCCCCATTATTTCTGAGGGTTGATTGTTTTCCTTGTAGCCAGGTCAGTCACTTTACTGTCTCCCACTCTCATCTCCATTCTTCCTCCTGCCCGGTCACTCAACTCAATGTCAGTGACCCAGGCTTATGTCATTACCCCCCTCTTAAAAGAAAACTTCGTTTTCAAATATTGGGAGACTAAAACTTACTAAACATGTGACCCAGACATATAGCCTGGGTAGCCCTAAGTATGGCTGCACCTTACTCCAGCTACCACACTACATAATACATCAAATGCTCATAGTACACTCCTATATTCATCACACATAAATACAACCATCTATCTTGTGTATCAATGCATGAACTAATACATCACATCATAATAATAATACATCATAGAAAAGCATTATACTTATGTACCCACAGGTCTCTTACTACTTCACGACCCCACAATACTATTTGTGTACCGACCCTATATCAGGTGGTTCTGTTCTTGCATTAACCCACCTCTGATTCCTGTCGATGCTGTGTCTACCTTTCATGTACCCATGACTCATGGTACCTCTACAATTACAACATCTGTTTGCTATCCCTAGCCCTGGGTCAGTAATGTCGCGAAAACTCTTTTGACCTGACTCAACTTTCCTATCTGCATATTGCACCGTTACACTTGAGTCTCTGTTTAGTCTGAGCTCTTTATTCAATCTTGGCCCATATACCTGGCACCTTGCTTTCTGCTGCATACGCCTTTTGCCTATGTGCCCTGCACATGCACTATCCTGAGCTGTTCTAGTATATCGGTCTCTATGTGCTAAAGGTACTGATCCTTGCCCACGTGCAGTTCTGCTATCTGAAAACCTGCGAGTGAGAACATTGTTCTTCCTCTCGAAGCACCATCTACCTTTCTTTGACTGCCTATGTTCTACTCTCCTACACCCTTGGGAACATTTGTTCAGAGTAGTATCTTGTCTCTGGGATTCACTAGCACTATATTTGGGATCCATTCTCATCTGCTCAGCTGTACTATCCTTGTCCTGAGTTCCTGTGTCTACTTCAAGTGCCTCTTCTACCTCAGCTATACTCTCTAATTTAGGTTCTCTTGTGGTAACTACCTCGTTACTGCTTACACTATATTTTCGGTCCCAATAAACTACTTCCTCTTCTGTACAATCTTTCACTCCTATAACATTTCCTATGATCAAATCTGCCACTGGTGAGTCCAAAACACAAGCTGTCACTCTTCCAGTGATATATGGTGTTTTTACTGTTATTATGGCTACTGGGTAGAACTCTACTGTGCCATTGAATGTTATGCATCTAATCTTTTTCCCTGTATAATCCGAGGGATCTATTAAACTTCTCCTCACTCCGATAGACGTACATCCGGAATCTCTAATTGTTAACGCTGGTCTATCATTGACAAATCCCTGATGCAGCTTCAGACTTCCTCCTTCATGGACTGCTGATCCTGCTTTAACTGTGTGACCACATATTAAGACTGGCTGACTGTCTTTTTCAAAAAGAGGTTTGCACCCACTACAATCTTCATTGTTCAGCGTCTCAATTACTTGCGCTGCATTTGAGTGCTCTGTTTCTCTCATCCTACATTGATGGCTGATATGCCCATTCTTTCCACATTTGAAACAAGTAATCTCCCTTTTAGTGTTGTTCGTTGGTCCATCTGATGGTTGTGTATCACACTCTGCTGCCCTGTGTCTCCAGCTCCCACAATTCCAACATCCGGCATAATTTGGACGTCTCTGGAAGTTCCCTCTTCTATATGGGTACCGTCCTACTCTACCAACATTGTTTCCTCGGAAACCATTGTCTTGAAGTTCTTGCTGCTCACCTTTCTGTGCCGAATCCACGCTTTTCGCCCTTGGTCTGATGACTGGATTCTGGTCCTGTTTAGTGTACGCTGCACAGACTATTTCCTCACTCATTAGTTTCCCAATAGATACGTTAGGATGTGCAGTCATGTAGTTTTGCCCTAACTGAGACATTGTGTCTATGTCCTTTGGCTTCCGTTCCTCAAAGAACGCCACTAAATTAGAATTGCATGCAGATACAACCTTGTCTCTTAACATTAGATCTACTAATTTATTAAAATCTTTCCCTATTTCTGCAAGCTCCATCCACTTATTAAATGTATTCTTTACTGTGTTAACAAAATCTGTGAAATCTTGATTTGTCTCTGGCCCTAACTGTCTAAACTTTGTTCTATATCCATGCTCAGTGAGTTGGAACTTAGTCAGCAAACGTTGACGTAAGATAGTGTAGTTGTTCCTTTCTTCTACAGGTAAATTAAACATTGTTTCTAGGGCCTTACCCGTTAAATACTCGCCCAGTCTAATTGCGTACTCGCTTTCTGGGATGCCTAATACCTTCACTGATGCTTCGAATCTCGAAAGATAGGCCTCAAGGCAATCCCGGTCCGTAAAATATGGCAGTTTTAATCTCTGTGACGACTGCGACGGTTTTCTACTTTCCTCACTTTGACCCTTCGATGCAAATTCTAACTTTTTAATAGCAATTTCCGCTTCCATCTTAATCTTCTCTTTCTCAATTTCCATTCTCATGTGTGTCACTCTCTCTTCCTGTAGACGCTTGGCTTCCATTTCAGCCTGTCTTTGTTCTCTCTCAGCTAACTTTTCTTCCTGTAGACGCTTGTTTTCCATTTCAGCTAACTTTTCTTCCTGTAGACGCTTGGCCTCGAGTTCTGCCTGTCTCTGTTCTCTTTCGGCTTGTCTCAGGTCTCTTTCAATCTGTTGTTGTTCTTTTGTTTCGGCATACTCTTGTAACTCTTTACCCTTCAGGCCTATTCGTTCACCTGCTTCAATATATTCCATTAAAGTAGGCATCTTGTACTTGTGGACACGTTGCTGTCTGTCAGCCAACTATAAATGTGACGATTCTGCTGTTAGTCTTTGTGTCACTTCCCTAAGTACACCCACACTCCCTGTGTACGTAAATCCGTAGTGCTACAATATCACTCTGTACTCACCCAGTCACTCTCTAAGTACTAGGTAGTGAGGGGGGAAGTATCACCTATACTCCCTTATATCTATCTATCTATGACCAAAAGTTCATAAAGTCCCTGGAAATATTGTTAAACATACATATAAAAACATATACACACAAATGGATGATAATACTAAGTGATGACTATCCAACGCTAGACTTCACAAGCTGAGTACACGGAGACGATGATGACACAGAAATAAACCACAGTAACAACCACAAGCTTGTGTAGAGACATCCACAGTGCGCGTAAAATAAAAATATAAATTGACCAAGACCACTAGACAGCAGAAATGACGAAAGATCACAATAAAAACATATATCCGAACACAACAAATATTATATGTAAATATAACGAAAAGAAAGAGAGAAAGAAAAAGAATATATACTGAAAATATACACAGATCTGACGTCAGACAACTCGGCTCTAGATATTGGTTAAGACTATTTCAATGCCCCTGCACGATACGTCAACTCATTAACGTTTTTCTTACAAAAATATCGTAAGCACCAGAAAGACAAATAAATTATTGTGCTGTATCCCGACTCTCGAGAAACACCCCAACAAATCCCCTACTCTTGACAAACACTGGACCACATACAAATAATTGCGTAACACCCGACAACAATAAATATGACGATGGGAGCAAAACAATAAAAAATAATAATGTGTAACTGGTTGGCCGACAAATATGGGCCTATTAATCCGTCGCCAAAAGTTCTTTTTATTCAGTCACCAAAGTTTTTGTTCGTTTTAATAGTTATTCTCCCTCGGCTGGAAATGTCTACGACGCTGGATTTCAAAGCGACTTGTTGTTTTGTTGAATGGTTCCTGAATTCACGTGGTGATCAAAAGTTCCAACTGTCGACAAAAGTTGAAGATGATAGTGATATCCACCCTGTTCTGTCTTGACACAGTCCGTAACGTTATTGTACTTTCTCTGTACGTGGTAATAATCCAAAGTGTTCTTTCGATTTGTTGTTACTCTCGTTGCGGAGATGGCGCTTCGCTGTATCATTAATGTTATGGATTTTCGTTATCCGACAAGATTCACCAAAAAGAAAAGAAGAATGGCAGCCAATGTTCAGCGCTTTAAATTTGGATATATAGATCCTTATTGGCAAAGAAATGCGACAATGGTTGCGATGACGATAAGTTAAAACTGTTTGCTCATAACAGAATAATGATGACAAAGGCTTGAACAAAGACGAACAATCAAGTCTGGTTTCACACAAAACGCCTTGTTTTGTTCATTCACAATGAGTCAGCTTGACCACCATAGGTCGTGGAAATTCCCGAGTATCTTTCCTCCTTGCACCCCCAACTCACAATGTCATCTCAATTTCTCTTTATCACCCTCAGTGAAAAATTCCTCCGTAAGACAGTTTTCACACACACTTGACCGCCCCACCCGGCTGCGGTATTAACTTCGTGGAAAATCACACTTTCCACTGCTGCCCTAGCACGGCTGTGGTGGGGTTAACGTAACTTTCCCCTCGTACCTGGACGCTGGTGTACCCACCCGTCCTCTTTACTGCGTCGAATAATCTTGACCAGTCAACTTGCAACAACACAGTGCGCTTGCCTCCAGCACACACACACACCTGTCCTCGCCACTCTGGATTCAACACTCGTCTTTAATTTCCGCACTGCTGCCTGGTATCAAATTTACCTGTCACCGTAATGGACTCTCCCGGTTAGTCTGTCCTGCGTTAATTCTTGGCGTCCCCGCCTCGTCTGTTTATGCGTGCTGACCGCCGTTAATTTACCTGTAGTGGACTTGACGTGAACTGACTGCTCGCCTGTGACCTCCGCCGCGTACCCTCCCCGCGCGCTGACAGTTTTCTTCGATGTGGCGTCCTTACACACCCAAAAGAGTTGCTGTTAATCTCGTGACGCAGTACTGTCTAAATTGATGGAACGAAGTCACCGATAACTCCTCTCTTTCAGCGAAGAGCCCACAAATATCTCAGACTGACACCAATGTCTATAATGCAATGGGTTTCTCAATATATCCCCGTCGTCCTTGACCGGAGGAGACCCCAGATGTCACACGTTTCTCTTGATGATAATGATATCACGAAGTTCTCACGATGATACTGTTCATGATATTGATGATAAGTTTTGTGTGATGGTCGTTGTCTAGGTAACGATGTTCATGGTGTGTCAATGGAGATATCTGTCTTGCAATGTAACTCACCCCCGCAGTGCATATTCACCAGGCATTCAACAAGATTCCGTTGGCGCACATAATCCTTTATTACAAAAATAAGACGGACAAACGGAACATGTTTATACATCCAGAAACATAATGTAATCCATAGAATATAACTATCCTCCTCACAATTTAACCAGCACACATCAATGCCTTCTCACGGCTGGCTTCTAATCTCAATCCACAAGACAGGTAATCCAGCTACAATCCTCGGCTGGAGCTCACACAATACAACCCACACATTGGGTTGGAGCCACTGCTCAACTATAGAACCCACTCTGGGTGTAGGCCCACACTCAATACAGAACCCACTCTGGGTTCCGGCCTGTCTTCCCAACTCGAAGAACAACACAACACCGGAGCTCTCTCTTAAACGACCCGACCCGCAGTCGGTCTCTTCTCTCACTGACTTTCCAGTCGCCTGACTTCACACAACACACAACTCTCCCTCGACCCATCCCCCCCTGGGGATTTTCACTCATATCCGCCCCATTATTTCTGAGGGTTGATTGTGTTCCTTGTAGCCAGGTCAGTCACTTTACTGTCTCCCACTCTCATCTCCATTCTTCCTCCTGCCCGGTCACTCAACTCAATGTCAGTGACCCAGGCTTATGTCAGTGTCTATCATTTTTTCATCGGATTATAAAGTGTCTTTGATTCATTCATAAAATAATAAATTGTTTATCATTCGTTCATCAGATGATAAAACATCTATCACTCATTCATCGGATAATAAAGTGTATATCATTTATTCATCAGATAATAACGTGTCTATCATCCATTCATTCATACATTCATCAGATAATAAGTGTCTCTCAAGACACCGCATGACGAGAACACAGAAGAAGAACCATCTGCAAATCTAACCATTAGAGAACTCCTGTTTGCGGATGACCAAGCACTAATAGCAAAATCAGAAGCTGAATTACAAGACCACATGAATAGTCTAAACGAAATGTGTAGGGAACATAACATGAAAATTAGCACAAGTAAAACAGAGGTAATGACTATAACTAAAGAAGAACAAACAACAACAATTCACCTAAACGAACATTCCTTGAAACAAGTGAAGAGTTTCAAGTACCTGGGAAGTATAATATCATCAAATGGCAGATCAGAAGACTAGATCGAAAATAGGTGCAATAAGGCAAATCAACTGATTGGACAAATGGCACCAATACTAAAGAACAAACATGTATCAATAACTACTAAGAAAGCACTTTACAACACAATCTTCCTGCCAACTCTATGCTACCAATGCCACAACTGGACAGTGACAGAAAAAGAGAAAAGAAAAATCACAACATAAATGAGGTTCCTGAGAAGAATACTCAACGTATCAAGAAGAGATAAGATCAGAAATGAAGAAATCAGGACAAAAGATGGGGTTAAAGCAGCACTAGATTTATAAGAAAGCAGCAAATCAAATGGTTTGGCCATGCAAGTAGGTTACCAGTCAACAGCATCCCACAACAAGCAATGATGTACAGACCAGATGGAATCAGAGGAAGAGGCCGACCACGTAAACGTTGGGCGGAGGGAATAGCAGAGTCCATGGGAATATCGATATATGAAGCCCATAATCGGGCACTCTCACGAAGTTTATACTTCACCTCGACACCGCAAGGTACAAGAGGAACATGATGAGATGGGATGAGATTCATTCATCAAATAATAAAGTGTCTATCATTCGTTCATCGGATAGTAAAGTGTCTATCGTTCATTCATCGCATAATAAAGTGTCTACCATTCATTTATCATGTAATAAAGTGTCTGTCATTCATTCAGCATATAATAAATTGTCTGTCATTCATTCATCATATAATAAAGTGTCTGTCATTCATTCATCGGATAATAAAGTGTCTTTAATTCATTCATTGAATAAAAACGTGTTTATCACTCATTCATTCATCAGATAATAAAGTGTCTACCATTCATTATTCAGATAATAGCGAGTCTATCGTTAACTAACGCATTCATCAGATAATAAAGTGTCTATCATTCTTTCATCAGATAATAATGTATTTATCATTCATTATTCAGATAATAAAATTTTTATCATTCAACCATCAGATAGTAAAGTGTCTATAATTCCTTATTCAAATAATAACGTGTCTATCATTCATTATTCAAATAATAAAATGTGTATCATTTATTCATCAGATTATAAAGTAGTCTATCATTAATTCATTCCTCAGATATTAAACTGTCTATCGTTCATTCATTCATTCATTCATTCATTCATTCATTCATTCATTGGATAATAATGTGTCTATTATTTGTTCATTAATCGGATAATAAAGTGTCTATCATTCATTCATTCATCAAATAATAACGTGTCTATCATTCATTCATTTATCAGATAATAGCGTGTTTATCATTCATTCATCTATCAGATAATAACGTGTCTAGCGTTAATTCATCAGATAATAAAGTGTCTATCATTAATTATTGAGATAATAATATGTCTATCATTCATTTGTCAAATAATAAAGTGTCTATCACTCATTATTCAGATAATAACGTGTCTGTCATTCATTCACTCCTCAGATAATAAAGTGTCTATCATTCATTCATCGGATAATAAAGTATCCATCATAAATTCATTCATCAGAAAAGTGTCTATCATTCATTCATTCTTTCATTCATTCATTCATTCGTCGGACAATAAAGTGTCTATCATTCATTACTCAGATAATAACATGTCTATCGCTGGGCTTCCTGGCCTAGGGGTTAACGTCTTTCTCCGTAATCCCGTATATTCTCGTGAGTAACGTAACCTGCGCGAGAATCGGTTGCGGTTCTCGCCGCGTTGGTAACTTGCGGGATATGTGAGCTGGCCGCTCAGAAAACAATGGCAAACTACTGAGCGTAATCTTGCCTAGTACATCGACAGCGGTTGAAAAATTCTGATGACCGTAACGTCCTGTAATTTGCAAAAAAATAAATAAATAAATAAAAATTCTATCGTCCATTCATTTTCCCGCGCCAGGCGTTCGTTGTCTCGGATGGCTGAGTGAGCTGCACCCCCCAATCGGGATCTTCCCAGCCCACCCAACTCACCCACATATCCTCCTCCACCCACACACCCAGCCAAACACACATTCCTCAGCCACAAATTCCCCACGCACACACACATCTCCCGGTCAACTCACATATTCCGCACCTACTCACACACAAATTCCGCACCCAGCCACATAATCTCCCATCTCCCCCAGCCCACTCACAGTTCCCGAACCCACCCCTACAAACATCCCCCGCCATCTCCTAACCTACACACACTCACCCACCCACATATCCTCTACCCCCCCACCCATCCCCTACCCCCCCCCCCCCATCCCCCAACCAAACATCCCTTAACCACATACCCTTACTCATATACAATCACCCATCCACACATCCTCTACCCAACCACACATCCTCCACCCACCCATCCCCCAGCCACACATCCCTTAACCACACACTCCTACCCATAAACACACACATCCCCACCCACGCACAATCTCACCGCCCATACACACATCCCTCACACGCATTTCCACCATCCAACACATCCCCCATTCACAAACACACACCTCCCATCCACGCACACACAACTCACACACACATCCCCAACCCATACACTCATCCCCTCACACATCCCTCAACCACACGTACTTATCCCTCAACCACTAACACCCACACATCCCTCACCCACTCATCAAAACATACATCTCCTATCTACCCACCCACACTCACACACCCCAACCACCCATCTAAACACACATCCCCCACCCTCACACACATCCTTCACCCACCTGCACACCCAATCACACCCCACCCACCCACACATACATCCTTTATCCACACCCAGCTCCCCTCACACACAACACCACACCCACACACACCCCAAAGACACATCCCTCACCCACACACACATCTCCCCAGACATCTCCTAACCATCCACACATCCCCCAACTACAATCAACCTCACTACACACACATACATCCTCCATCTAGCCACACACACCCCCACCCAGCCAGACATATCCCCTACCCACACACACATCCCCAAATCCATCACCCACCCATCACGCACCCATCCCCAACCCACACACATACCCCACACACATTCACCCACACACACACTCTCCACCAAAACATCCCACACCCATACACATCCCCAAACCAACAACCACCCCACCTGCACACATCTCCCACCCACCACATACCCCCACATACACTTAAGGAATTAGAGGACTTACAAGGTGATAGGCTACTCATATGTGGGGACTTCAATGCGAGAAACAGAGATTGGGACAGTAGTGGAGAAAATCGACAAGGAATTGCACTTGCGGATGCCATGGTGGACTCCGATGTGGTCTGCATAAATGATGGTAGGCCGACTAGAATGGCAATGAGGCCTGGCGATGCAGATACTGCTATTGATTTGGCACTTGTCTCCCAGTCATCAGTCCTTGATGTAAAGTGGACTGTTTTGAATGACCATGAGAGTGATCACATGCCATGCTCAGTCCTGATCTCTAAGTCCAGGAAAGTCAAGGCTGGGAGAGCGCGCAAGACCTTCCGGTATGAGTGGAGCGACAGCCTTCTTGGACGCCTCAGACATGGGGCATGCAACAGGACTCAGACATGGGGCATGCAACAGGACTGTTAAAACTCCTTTTTTGCAGCCCCCATGGTGGACCCCAGAAGTAGACAATGCGTGGAAAGCAAAGAGAGCTGCAGTGAAGCAGCTAAGGAAATTGCGACAGACACCCCTAAGCTCACGAGAAGAAGTGGACATAGCGGAAAATGACAAGAAAGACAAGGTGGAGGATTTCAAGCGATGTGCTGCAGAGGCCAAGAAAGTAAAATGGGAATGTTTTATGAAGGAGATTGGAGGTGATAAAACACTGCATAAATTCTGGAAACTGTACAGACAAATGCAAAGAAAAGATCTGCCTATGACAGTGGGAACAATTTATAAAGAGGATGGGGTACGCGTGACAACAGACAAGGAGAAAGGGGAGGCGTTTCTCCAGAGATTTTTAGAGCAGACCAATCATAGTGATGCGGATACCAGGGATGCAGTTAGAGTGGAATTATCTGGCACAATAGAGAATATGCCTTACGAAGACATCATACTGTTTGAAGATGTTAAACATATTTTGCAAAAGGCAAAAGACACGGCACCAGGGCCTGATGGTGTCAGGTATGGCCACATGAAGGCTTTGAGCGATGTGGACCTGAAGGAGATGGCCGGCTGCTTTAATCAGGTGTAGGACCACATCTCCCTTGTCCATAGGTAATCTACCACCAAGAGGTGCATTCCCTGCCAGCCTATCAGCCTGTTCATTCCCCCGCACTCCCGCATAGCCAGGGCAAAAAGAAATTCTTAAAATTCTCACAATCCGTGACCTCTGAAGCGAGGTGAGCAATTCCACACGAAACATTTCTTTCTCCGCCTTACTAAGCATACTCCTTGAGTATGTAATGAATACAATGTGCGCTGCAATGGCCCCCTCCAACCAACGGAGTGCCGCTGTTACTGCCCAATTCTAATGCTGGAGGTTGTAGTCTCATATGCCAGACTTCTTTTTCAAGACTCGCCCATTAGCCTTGTCAATGAAACCCCAACCACTCCGTCTATTTCTCACCATTGTCCCATCGGCATAGATCACTATGTCACCTTGATGTGTCTTACTCTGGATCAGGTGATGCATCTCAAACTTTATGCGGCCCGCTGCCCATTCTCTGCACTCACCACCCAGTGTTACTATTACATTGTGCCAGTCTGTCATGTCTTTCGGTACTTCAACCCACTCTTTTTAACGATTGATGGTCTCTAGATCACACACCTTACGTGTAGATATTTCTGCCTGTGCCATCCAGGACCTACCTCGTCTTAGTCTATGACCATTGACCATATTCGTGGCTTCATACAGGGGGTGATCTGTGATCCCTATCTGCAGCAACTCTCAGGTACCATTTGGCTTGAAGGACCGCCATTGTTGGTACAACCAGGATATTCCTCATGCATATAATTGGTGTGTTCTTTGTGCACCCCAGGATCACCCGCATGGCCGCTGGGCACTTATAAACACACGTCTAAATAATGTATACTGTCCACTTATCATCAAATGTCCAAAGAATGTAGATTGTCCACTTATCATCAAATGTTCAAAGAATGTAGCTTATCCATTTATGATCAAATGTCCAAAGACTGTAGAATGTGTACTTATCATCGCATGACCAGAGAATGTAGATTGTTTACTTATCATCACATAACCAAACAATGTCGATTGTCCACTTATCATCAAATGTCCAAAGGATGTCGATTGTCCACTTATCATCAAATGTCCAAAGGATGTCGATTGTCCACTTATCATCAAATGTCCAAAGGATGTCGATTGTCCACTTATCATCAAATGTCCAAAGAATTTCGATTGTCCACTTATCATCAAATGTCCAAAGAATGTAGATGATCCACTTTTCAACAAGTGTCCAAAGAATGTAGACTGTGTACTTATCAACACATGACCAGATAATGTGGATTGATTACTTATCATCACATAACCAAAGAATGTCGATTGTCCACTTAGCATCAAATGTACACAGAATGTAGACTGTCCACTTATTATCAAATGTTCAAATAGTGTAGATTATCCACTTATCATCAAATATCCAAAGATTGTAAACTGCCCACTTATTATCAAATGTTCAAAGAATGTAGATTATCCACTTATCATCAAATATCCAAAGAATTAGACTATGCACTTATCGTCACATGACCAAAGAATGAAGATGTTCTTATTATCATCACATAAGCAAAGAATGTAAATTGTCTACTTATATTTTTTTAAAAATAATTTGCACATCCTATTTTACAGGACATCGCAGTCAACATCAGCATTTCTATCGCTGTGATCTCCTGGCAAGTCCACGTTCAGTAGTTTGCCATTGCTTTCTGAACGACTGGCACTGATACCAACGCAAAACCAACGCAATGCGATCTGCTGTCAAATCGCGTTGAGCTGTGTTTCGAACACGGGTATACGGGATTACGCAAATTCCTTCGCCACGGAGACCTACTTATTATTACACGTCCAAATAATGTAAATTATCAGCGTATCGTCACACGTCCTAAGAATGGGGATTCTCTATTTATCATTACTTGTCCAGACATGAAGAATGTAGATTGTCTTCTCATTATCATACGTCCAAAGAATGGAGATTATCTATTTATCATCACATGCCCAAATATGAACCGGTCTCCCTGGCCGAGGATTTAGCAGCTTTCTCCGTAACCCCGAATACTCTCGTGGTTGACGTGAGCGCACGAGAATTGGAAGTGGTTCGAGTCGCGCCAGTGACTTATGAGAGGATGGAGCCGGTCGCTCAAAAAGTCGTGGCGTGCTGATGAGCGTAATCTAGACTAGGAATCAACATACAGCTGAAAGATGCTGATGTTGACCGCAATGTCCTGAAACAGGATGGAAACGCGGGGGGAAAAAATGCCCAAATATGAAGAATGTAGATTGTCTTCTCATTATCACACGTCCAAAGAATGGAGATTATCGATTTATCATCACAAGTCCATACATGAAGAATGTAGATTGTCTTCTCGTTATCACACATCCAAAGAATGTAAATTGTGCACTTACACTTATCATGTCGCGACTGCCAATATCGAGCAAAGACTGCTAATACGTCTGTTCCAAGGACTGGTGCTTTCACCCATCGAGTATGCCCTGGCCATACTCACTGTCAGCCCTACACAGATTGGAAGACTTGAAAAGGTACAAAACGAAGCCATGCGCATCATCTTGGGCTGCACGAAAGACACCAGCTGTGTAGCAATGAGATACCTCCTTGACTTCCCGACAATGGAACACAGGATCAAGATCTGGAGAGCTCGTGCATACTTAAAAATAAGTGCAGATGAGCAGCACCCTCTGCATGACGCTATATTCAGAGAAAAGGGTGACAGGCTAAAGAGAGGCAAATCATGGATGGGTCGGGCGGAAGATGTCGTCAGACAGCTCTGCAGTCTTACCAGTATCAACCCCGGCAAGGAATGGGTGCCGATGCCTCCAGCTTTTAAGTGCACTTTCTCCTGCATTATCACACCCGACAGACGGTGCAGAGAGCAGAACCCTGCCGCTGTCAATGCAGAAGTCAACGCGCTCATCTATGAACACTCAGATAGCCCCGAAGTGCTCATCTATACAGATGGATCTGTTGTAAAGCAGCAGAGAAGTGCGTGGGCATTTACAGCCCGTTCAGCGGGCCGAACCGTTCAAGAATCCAGTGGTGCCCACTCTATGACCACGAGCAGCATGACGATGGGGAAAGAGCACGGGGAAGACAAAGACAGGATGATTTGGTCGCCTATCATTATCGGGACAAGAACACTGACGTGATAAAAGACTGATGATTGTGTGAGATCACGAACCATGATCTTCCACGCTTATCGGCATTGCACCTGATGATGATGATGATTATGATAATGATGATGATGAATGAACCAACACTGCGAAAATGCGTTACTGGTTGTTTTTTTATTTCTTCAAGACTATTATGTGTTTCGTATTTTAGCATCACCCAATGAGGCCCTGTTTTACACCTAAGATTTAGTATTCACTGCGGAACTATTTGGGACCGTCAATCGGAACAGTGCCGAAGACTATTATTCTCTCTTCTTGTCTGTCTCTTTTTTTTTTTTTTTTTTGAAAGATCTTTTTCTTCAAACTTCACAAAGACAATATTTGTCAACAAGGACACACTACGTCATGAACCATCAGATTTTTAAATTTGAGTATTTTCTAATGGGACCACCACCAAAAGATAGGCCTTGAGAAACCGAATCTAATGGTACCAAGATGATGCATGTATGTCAATTAGAAGTGAAGATATGCAACTTTGAGTGTCGTGATCGTAAACGCAGAAATTGACACAAAAGATCTCCTCCGGGCATCTTTTTTTCGTGTCCAAACCAAGGTCATAGCAGAAGTTATCAAAATTTATGTTCTTACTAGTGTAGCTTGTTTATTTTTAAATGAACACCCTAGCAACCATACACGAACATCCTAGCAACCATACATCATTGCGATCGGTGTAGCGAAGCCTAATTGCTCATGTCATCTATTTTTACATATAATGCAACGTTATCTAATTAGCATATAAAAATGGCCGCTAATTAGTAGTTATATTCATTAATTACCACGAGCATTCTTTATATTAGCTTTAAACCCTGGCAAGTTGTATCTTGTATTCTGCGGAATTGTGCAACGCACGATATGTGTTATATCCTGTTTAGATAGTATGCAATGTTACCTAATTAGCGTATAAAAATGGCCACTAATTAGTAGTTATATTAATTAATTTCTGTGTTTACGATCATGACACTCAAAGTTGCATATCTTCGCTTCTAATTGACATACATGCAACATCTTGGTACCATTAGATTCAGTTTCTCAAGGCCTATCTTTCGGTGGTGGTCCCATTAGTAAATACTCAAATTTAAAACCTGATGGTTCATGCTAAAATAGATATCTTTATATAATGAGAGGAGGAGCGGCTGGCCAAGAGGCTAGAATGCCGGACTCTCATTCGGGAGGCCCGGGTTCGATCCCTCGGTAAGGTGTCAGATTTTTTTCTGTCGGGGGCAAAAAGAAAATCCTAACCTGCACAGTTCGCGGCGACTGCACTAGCCAGGCGGCCTTAATTCCTCAGGCTCAAAGACCCCTCTGCCATACACCGCAAGGTACTATATTGGCAGTAAATGACAGTTTTTATATAATGAGAAATTATATTTTTCTAAAAAAAGATTTCTCCTTTATGCAAACATTTAAACATTTGTCATTAATTAAAGAGATTGGCTCACAAGGTAGTAGTTCGAATTGCACGTTTCCGGGAAGGTTAACCCGGTCAACAAATGCCCGCAGAAGTCGGATGTGTCGGCCTAACAGCGCAAGAACGCAGCTCTGCTGTAAACGGGCACAACGCAATCACATACGAAAAAAACTTCGGATGAATGCAGAAGAAGAAGAAGAAGAAGAATTGCATGTTTTAAAAAGTGAAACGCATGCCGACATTTTGGATTTCCAAAGGCAAAGTCAAAGAGGGATTTAATATGTCGGCAAAAATATGTCTTTCCCTGGATCATTTGTCGCCACAATGGTTTGGACTTTTCCTAACACATCAGGTACAGAACAACTGTCCACAACCAGCAGGCGGGCAATGTATCCTGTACTTATAGGATATCCTCCTTCGAACGCAGATAGATGGGATCTGAGATCATCAGCAGTCCTTGCCATGATAGTCAGTCAAATTTTAAATAAATTTATGTAAAATTAATATTTAATAATTACATGCATTCATATAATAATAAGAGATGATATCTTTATATAATGAGAAAGTACATATATTTTTATTAAAAGGATTTATTTATTTTTCCAATCGCAAAGAGAATTTAATCACGTCCGCAAAAATAATTATTAATTCATTAATTTTTTTCTACCAGAAGGTCCCCATATATTTAAATGAAACTTTCCAAATTTATGTATCTTTGCATGCACAATTCAAAAATGCAACTAAAATTAACAAATATCTATGCCTTGTACTAAAAAAAAAAATTTTTGTTGCGTGCCGACAATGTAGATTTACAATCACAAAGAGGAATTTATCATGTCCACAAACAAAACTAATTTTTTTCTACCAGAAGGTCCCCATATATTTAAATGAAACTTTCCAAATTTATGTATCTTTGCATGCACAATTCGAAAATGCAACTAAAATTAACGAATATCTATAATTTGTACTAAAAAATTGTTTTATTGCGTGCCGACAATGTGGATTTATAATCACAAAGAGGAATTTATCATGTCCGCAAGCAAAACTAATTTTTTTCTACCAGAGGGTCCCCATATATTTAAATGAAACTTTCCAAATTTATGTATCTTTGCATGCACAATTCGAAAATGCAACTAAAATTAACGAATATCTATAATTTGTACTAAAAATTTTTTTTATTGCGTGCCGACAATGTGGATTTACAATCACAAAGAGGAATTTATCATGTCCGCAAACAAAACTAATTTTTTTCTACCAGAAGGTCCCAATATATTTAAATGAAACTTTCCAAATTTATGTATCTTTGCATGCACAATTCGAAAATGCAACTAAAATTAACGAATATCTATAATTTGTACTAAAAAAATATTTTATTGCGTGCCGACAATGTAGATTTACAATCACAAAGAGGAAGTTATCATGTCCGCAAAACGAATTTTTTTCTACCAGACAGCACCCATATATTTAAATGAAACTTTCCAAATTTATGTATCTTTGCATGCACAATTCGAAAATGCAACTAAAATTAACGAATATCTATAATTTGTACTAAAAATATTATTAATTATTTATGGTATGCCAAATAGTGAAATTATCTCAAAGACAATTTCAAATTTAACCACCGGCTATATGCACAATGATTAGACTGGCCATTTTACCGGAAGCGGAGATGGTAATTCGTTATTGTCACGAGTTATTTAAATATATCCAATGAGATATACAAAGGGTATGTTAATAGTCAATGATGTGTCGACACGACGAAACCCTTCTGCGCAAGCGCGGAAAATTGGCTTCCGGTTAAAGTATGCTCACAGTACTTACGGTTCTCGCTACGTACAGTGATATATATTTTAGTTCCTAAAAAGCAACTAGAAAGTCGCTTAGAAGCCTTGGAGAAGTGGATATACAGATGAATAGGTCGTATTTCATTGAAACAAAAACATTCAAATGCAGAGGTCCTAGAAAAACTCAGAACGAAGAGAGAGTTTATGAAAGAAATAAAGAGGAGGCAAGTGAAATATTTCGGCCATGTTAAAAGACATGATACTCTTATAAAAACCATACTGGAGGGCAAGGTTGAGGGCAAGCTAGCAAGAGGTATACAACGATACAAGTGGGAAGATAACATCAAGCGATGGACAAACATCAGCCTGACAGAATGTACAGTCAAGGCAAGAGACAGGCAGTGCTGGAGATCCATTGCAGCCAACCTTCATTGTGGAGACAGCACCTGATTGATTGATTAAAAATTTTAAAAATTTTGAAAAAAGTGCTGGCGGGGAGTCGAACCCCAGTCTCTCGCGTAACTGGCGAAGATACTAACCACTACACTACCGAGAACACAATGATAGTTTCACAAACATTAATAATGTAGTCAAAAGGAAGTAGACATCACGTGATAAGCCGAATAATCACGTGACCAGCCACAAATTTTTGTGTATAGTGGCTCGTACTATTCACAAAATATTGTGTATAGTCACTCCATTTTATTTATTAATAGCAGTAGCAGGCAGACATTGTGATTGTCTGGATGTGAAGCTTGGGCAATGCCAATGAGCAAACAAGAGTGAAAATTATCTCATGTCTGTGGAAATGTGGTTTCTGAGGAAAATGGAAAAAATACCATGGACGGACAGAAAAACCAATGAACAAGTCCTTCAAGAAACAAATGAAGATCGTAAACTGATTAGAGACATTAGACGTAGACATTCACAATTTTATAAGCATGTTATGAGAAGAAATAAATTGGTGACAACTGACAAGATTGAGGGGAAGAGAACATGGGGATGACAGAGAAGTAAATACTTGAATGGCTTGACCATGTGGTATGGTCGAGACAAGGAAACTGAGCTGACCCACAAGTCTGTTGATCGAATGAAGTGGCGAATCATGACCACTCATGCTAATCGGCATGGCACGTGATGGATGGAACAGGCAGTTTCCCCCTCGACAACAGCCAACCGGATCACAAAATATTAATAATATACTAATGTTAATAATATACTTTATAATATGAATGTGCGAATTTGCAGTATGGTTATTGATTTTCATCATCATTTGAATTTTAAAATTGCATGTCTTTTGCAGGACATTTCAATACCCCCCGCTCCCCCACCCCCTCAAACCCCCACACCCCCCCCCCTCCAGTTAATGTTCTAGGCAATGTTATGTTTAGTCAGATTACCATTGATTTCTGATTGAGAAGTGAATGTGAATTTCAAAGTCCGAACTATGTGTGTAGGAAACAATGGCGCTATCTCATTGTTAGTGTACCAGCAGTTTAGTTAGATAGTTGACAGCTCATACTCATTGCACATCGAGCCATTCAGTCCATAAGTGCTCGGATCCCCTCAGTAAATCTCGCAGCCTGTAGCACCTGACAACACCAGTTATGTGTTGGTTTATTAATCTTCTTTGGCTTCCCGCATAGTGTTCTTGTTTGGCCACACCTCTTTTAATTTGCTGTTCTCGCAGTCTGGCCATGGTTGTAGATCCACAGTCACCACTTGATTCTCACAAAAGTCTTACTACTCGTAGAGCATTCACAATGTCAGCCTGATCCATGGCTCACCCGCCTTCCACAGTAGCCTTACCTGCAAGCTTGTCAGCCGGCTCATTTCCTCATACACCCGCATGCCCTGGCATGAGAATGCCAGCCAAGACCGCTCCAGAGACAACAGCCTCACTGTTCGGATCCACCCTGTCAGGATCTTCTATTAGGCTCGTTGGCTAACACATGTGAGACAGTACAAGTACACCGTAATTCGACGTAAGACATAGCAACACAAGTTCAATGGATTTATTACCACATTAAATACATAACAATAGTTACAGCAATGTACAACATATAACTCACAACCACAATACAGCTCATAGGTCTGACGCTCACGATATCAGTCGTTCAGCTCACAACCACGGAGATTCACACAAACGCCTTGCTCTCGACACACACGTCCGTTCAGATGTCCAGTCCCAGCTTGGTCTGAGATTAACACACACACTGCCCACTGCCTCTCGTGGGGTCACGTGGCTTTGCGTGCGTCTGTCGTCAGCGCTGGTCGCGTGTCAGGTAAGAATCTCGCCAGCCGACAACTCTTGTCCGCCGGGTGCCGTAACGATGTTGCTGCACACTTAGGCTCTGACATTCTCCCCGGGTACTTCAATGAAAGATGCCATCTTTCATTCATGATGTATGTATATACTGGGGTAGTGTTAATTTCATGTCAGAGACTACTCTTTCCCAGTGTTATGCATGAAAATACATATAAGGCATAGAAATATATACACAAAAATGTAAGTTGTATTGACATGACAAATGAAGTACAATTTTTAACACAATTCAGGTTTCATCCCCCTGATGCCTGGTTACCTTCATTGCAATAATACCCAGTCAGATCAGTAGCACCAGCTTCACGCATCTACCTCCCAGCTATTTGAAAAAAAAGTAATAATATGATTGTTTTGCAACAACCATCTAGCCAGACTGAAATACGGCTTTGTATTAGTCGTATTAAACACTTAAACTCTGCCCTCATTTGGTCAGGAGCTCTTATGTTGGTTTGCAATGTTGGCAGCTCTATGACATGCTTGGTGGACGCCTACCTGCTGTGCCAAACCTTTGAGCAACAAAATGTCTATCTATACAATATACATTAATGAATATGTTTCAAATTATGGCCCTTGATGTAATTCACAAATGCAAGGGAAGTAATTTTGACATTTAAGAAATTCCATACATTACAATAATTATTTAATTTCTTAGCGTCATTGCTTGACGTTTCTTCATATTAACGAGAAAAAGTCGGTAATATGAATACATTAATCAAGATATAATTCTAAGATTACACTAATCAAAATAAATAAGTACCCAATTGGTATATTATATTTTATAGATTCGAAAGGATTTTACAAGTGTCATAAATTTTTGGAAATTTGTACATAGTCTGCTAATTATGTTATACTTTTTAAATTATACCGGAAATGCACACGAAACGAAAAATTTGGTTGATGTTACATTTTCTGAACACAAATGATCCGGTTTTATTTCGGAACGGATAGTAGAATGTTCTCACAGTTCGTGTCTGATGTTATAGTATGACAACGGATTATGATGGAATGTTCTTATTTCCGATGTGTTCACACGTCGAACGATTTGGATCACATTCGCTGTAGAGGTGATGTAGGAGTCAATGTTCGGTCCACATTTGCACATGTTAAAATATCACGGTGAAAAAAAATCACCCACAAATGTCACAATGGTAAAGTTCGCTTTTGATAATTGGTTAAGCGTTTGTGACACTGTTGTTGGTGTCTATATACAATTAATATCGTTCTCATTCTAACACACACTACACAATTATACTACACTCATTACATGACTTGATTAAAATAAGTATATTATACATGTCGGTCTCCAAACCGTATCACAATTTTGATTATTGACCTTACACAGTAGGTGAATGGAAAAAAATTCACTCATTGGTGGCTGTGTTGGGCTGAGTGTAATATTACACAGTGCACTCAGACATTGCTTACTGGGTCTGTCGGACAACGGGACAAAAGGTCGGCGATTGTATTCATTCTGCCGGGAATATGGCGAACTTCAAAACTGAAATTCTGAAGCTTCAAGGACCAGCGAGCAATCATGTTATTTGATGGTACTGTGGAATTGATATACCTTAATGGACTGTTGTCAGTTTCGATGATAAAGTGACGTCCTAGAAGATATCTGGACAGCTTTGTTACACTTTCTACTAAGGACAATGCCTCTAATTGCGGAATGGACCAGGCCCGCTCTCGGGGTCTTAGTTTTCTTGATAGAAAACAAACGGGATGCAGGATGCCGTTGTATTCCTGCAATAGGACTGCACCGATCGCAATGGAGCTAGCATCTGTTCTCAATCTGAAAGGTAAACGAATGTTGGGCAATTTAAGGATGAGATTAGGTGTATTCTTATCAGAAAAGTGTGCCAAAACTTTATCAAATGCATTTCGTAGGCATTCATCGTTTACAACTTTTTCGGGTTTATTCTTGGTTAGTAAGTTAGAAAAAAACCTCAGTCAGTTCTGAAAAATCAGGAATAAAGTTTCTGTAATAATTAATAAGTCCCAACAAACTGCGGACTTGTTTCTTATTTGTTGGAAGTGACAGTTTTAGAATTTTGGAGACAATTTTGTTGTCTGTCATGACAAAGCCATTGGATATTCTGTACCCCAAAAATGATATTTCTTGGTAAGCCATGCTCACCTTTGAAGGCTTCACTGTTAGTCAGTGCTGTCTGATACTAGGTAGTAGTAGTAGAACGTCCTGTCCAGGTGTCAATGTTATAGTTTCCGTCGTTGTCTCTGTATGGACACAGATGTCGTCAGTATAGTGAATGATATTAGGAATGTCAGATAGGAGGAGTCGTATAGCAGACAAGGCCAGTCTGGAGTTACTGGATCTAAGGATATAGAGTGGGTTACGGTTAAAATCTTCCAAAAGGATTTTCAAATTTCATGTTGAGATCATTTTGAGTGCTATCTCCAAACCTGCACTCGTACATGTGTGTATACATTCAATAGTTCAAACAATAATAATACACCATGTATAGTTGTGAAATGTAATCGTGCATGTTTATATGATCTTTTGCAATTTGTGTATATTTTCCAAAATATGTAGGGTAATTTGTTGCTGATTTTTGTCAGTAATTCCACCGACTGATGTTTTACATTGTTCAGCATAGGTATTCGTATGCGTTGATTTAACATAGAGCTTATGAGTGGCAGTAACAAAATTTGGTTCAACAGTAATGACATAAGTAACAAAGTCTGCTGGTTTGTCATGAGTAATATCATCTGTGTTGTGTCATGATGATGTGGAAATATAACTGTTTGTGAAGACATTTGTTTTGTATTTACAATCAGTAGTGCAAGCATAACTATCCACTGTGTGCACTTGGTTATGTGTGTAGTTAACAGAGAGTATAGGAGGTATAGTATATACCATGATGATTTGTGATCTTTCATCGCTGTTGTGAACTGTTTGTTTTCTGCACCTTTTTCTTTATGCTGATACACACCAGTTTCTGTTTCTTCTTGTTTTGAGATGGTAATCACGTTGGTATGGTGTGGTATCTTGGTCTGTTCATCATGTTGTTGTATGATGAGTGGGGTAGTTAAGGCAGTATTTGTTGTGGTGTTAACTTTTTGCTTTGTGTGAGGTTTGGACTCTGTGTAATCTGTCACATTTGATACATTTCCAATTAATAAATCACAACATGGATTGTCTAACAAAGCACAAGTTACTCTGCCTGATAGGAAAGGTGATTTTATATTGGCCCATGCCATGGGATATTTCTCTACTGTCCCTGAAACAGTTTTGCAATAGATGTACTCATCTAGGTAGTCTTTAGGATCAGCTAAGGTCTTTCGAAGACCGATAAGACAAGGACCCTGTGTCGCGTACACATGTGCATACTGTGTCATTGATGTAACCTTTATGGAATGTTAATTTTCCTAACGACAGTTTTGAGGTTTTGTTCAATTCCTCACTTTCTTGTTGAGCATTGACCTCTTTATATAAAGAATGAGGTTGAGTGATGTTAACAACATTATTACAATATGGTACAAAGTCTGGTGTTGTCTTCATGTCTGTGATGTTCACTTTTCTTACGTTCTTTGCTGAACTGCATTTTGAGTCTATTGCCAAGTTAGCTTCCTCATTGGCAATAGGGACGGCGTGCCCGCATGTTAAGGTACCATTTTCATTGAAGGTATTACAGACAGTGCATTTGTTGGCACTAAATACATCACAAGCCTGTGCTGCATGTACAGGATGTTTTTCTGGATTTTCGTCTTCTGACGCTGAGCTATCGAACAAGGCGGCATTGGCTTTGTTGGTCATATGCCTGCCTCTACAATCCATACGATAGTGACCGTAAGCCTTGCAGAGAAAACATTTACGTGCACTTTTGAACGATCTACGTTCTACGTCTTGTCTGTTTACCATATTTTGCAAGTATGTTAGGTACCCTGGGTTTTTATCGCACATCTCGTTCAAATGGTGAGACAATTTACAGTGAGTGCATTGTCTAACTCTATCAGAGGTAGGCCTGTTTGGTTTTTGCCTACTATAGTTGTTCTCATAGTTGGCTGCTGCTACCCAGTTACTGTCAGTAGCTTCAGTGGCAAAACACTGTTTATTTGCCGTATAATAGGCCGACCCACGTCTTTCCATTTCTTCCACACTTGTACATTCATTCTCCTGTAAGAACTTAGAAAAAGATGATGGGACAGAAGAAATAACTTTATCTCGAATAATGAGATCTTCTAATTTATCATAATTTTTGTTAATTTTGGCTGATGAAGTCCATTTGCTGAAAATGTCTCGGACTAAACAGAGGTAGTCAGAGAACGTTTGAGTTGATTTTGGACTCAGTTTACTGAATTGTTCTCTGTACCCTGCTTCATCTAACATGAAATGTGCCATTATTTTAGATTTAATGTAATGGTACTCTTTTCTGAGGTCTTTGGGGATGGTTTCAATGACTTTCAGAGGTTCCCCAGATAGACTCCTCATATATAAAATATTCCATTCCGAAAGTGGAACTTGGTAATGTTCCATTAAAGTCTCAAAATTTTGGGTAAAGGCTGCTATGCAGTCACCCGAGGTATAGTTACGAACGATACCTTGGTACTTCTTATACTGGTTTTCTTTCTCCAGTCTTTCAGATTTCTTTGACTCTTTATTCATTGCAGTCTCGGTGTCCAGTTGTTTCATTTTCAACTGTAATTCTAGTTCTTCCCTCTTACTCTGCGCTGCTATTTCTGCTTTCTTAAGTTCACTGTCTATCTCAGCTTGCTTTAATGCTGTTTCTGCCTCTACTTGTTTGGCAGCTTTCATTCTCTGCTTGTTTTAGAGCTCTTTCTGCTGCTCTATCTTCGCGTTCACAGTATTCAGCGTATTTCTTCTCACTCCATTTTGTTAATTCATCACCTTCTAACTTTAATTTTAAACCCATATCGATGAAATCAAATAATGACGACATGATGGAGAGAATACGTCAATGACAATCAACCACACAAAATATATTATAAATGGTTAGTAGAAAAACTAACTTACAATTGATTTGACTATACGATGCGTGCCCACTAATGCATACGTAAAGTTAAAGTGAAGAAAAATATACTCAAGTGCCCTTGGATATGGTGACGAATGGTTGGGCAATCGGGCTAGAAAACTGTAGGGTCGTACTTCAGAACCACGAATGACCTCTACGGCAGGGTTATGGATGGTACGCAAAAACCTGCTTTGTTTTTGGAGAGAAATAAGTTAGCGTGTGTTTGTTGGTGTGTGCCTGTAAGTCACTAAGTGTTGATTTGGTTTGGATGGCGTTGAGTATAATTGTATGTCGTAAATTTGTCGTCAACAGTGTTTCTTTCAACAGAAGTTACACTCTTTCCAAAACTCTTTGCGTTCCACAAACTCAATACACAAAAACAATCTATCTGTATTTGAACACTCAATAACATTGATGACACATCACTTACATCAAGATGACATTCAGTAAGGACAAAGACATCAAGTTTACAAGATGGCGACAAGGTCAAAATGGTGGCAAAATCACAATGTTGACAAGGTCAAACGATGACAATTTTCACAAATCACAAATGTTTAACACGTTTACAGGATCAAACAATATGTACTGTACATTTACTAATGATCTTAAACATATTTAGACAATGTAGTAATGGATCACACTGAGACTTTTCCGATCACATGTACATCACTATAACCTTGACAAATTTTACAAGTACAAGAATTATAGTTTTAAATCACAAAGATGAACAACACACGTCTAAATATATTAGGTTCTTAAATAAAGACGAGCAACCCACGTCCACACATGTCAGGATCTTCTATTAGGCTCGTTGGCTAACACATGTGAGACAGTACAAGTACAACGTAATTCGACGTAAGACATAGCAACACAAGTTCAATGGATTTATTACCACATTAAATACATAACAATAGTTACAGCAATGTACAACATATAACTCACAACCACAATACAGCTCATAGGTCTGACGCTCACGATATCAGTCGTTCAGCTCACAACCACGGAGATTCACACAAACGCCTTGCTCTCGACACACACGTCCGTTCAGATGTCCAGTCCCAGCTTGGTCTGAGATTAACACACACACTGCCCACTGCCTCTCGTGGGGTCACGTGGCTTTGCGTGCGTCTGTCGTCAGCGCTGGTCGCGTGTCAGGTAAGAATCTCGCCAGCCGACAACTCTTGTCCGCCGGGTGCCGTAACGATGTTGCTGCACACTTAGGCTCTGACACACCCCATCTCTATCTTCTTGAGCATGCTCATTGAGTCACTAAGGATACATGCCCTAATGAATGTCAGTGTCTCGAGCCATGTTATTGCTTTACTTACTGCCATGACTTCCATAGTCAGGCTACTTGTGGTCAAAGCAAAAGCACCAGAATCTTCCTTCACAATTCTCCCTCTGGCCTGAGCAGTAAAAGTCCATGAACTTCTCACTCGTTGAATGAATGACCCATCTGTATAAATGACAAAGAATTCTCGAAGACCAAAGCCTTTACTTCTGCCTAAACAGCAGCCGGATTTTCTTGTCTGCATTTTCTGTTTTGATTGCAGACAGTGCGCAGGATCTGCAACAATTAGTAGATGCGGTTGTTGTACACAGTGAGCAACTGGGGTTAGATTAAATTAGAGAATAAACAGAAGTGAACACACTTGTTGAAGAATGTCTTTGGCTTGAGACATCCACATCTTTCCTCTTTTTAGCCTGTTGCCCTTTACCTTCTTTATTTCACTGTGCAGTGAATTTTGCATTGGCTCTGAAGTAGGCACGTGCTCTGCAAATTTGTATTCTGTCCTCAATGGTTGGAAAATCAAGAAGGTAGCGCATCATCCTGCATGCTGTATCTCTTTTACATCCAAGAATAATGCGCATAACTTTGTTCTGTATCCAGCTGAGAGTCAGGATCACCATCGCATACTCAAAGACAGACATGACCAGACCCTCGTATAGGAGACGTAGATGGCGCTGCTCACAGTTTGCTGCTGCCATCACCCGCATTGCAGCCAAACCCCGCTTGGCCTTTGTTATCAAGTGGTCTATATGCTCATTATAAGCAAGGCTTTGTTCTATATCCTTTCCATACTATCACACATGGAACTGAAAACCTGATGATGTTGTGAGACACTATCACACATGGAACTGTGAAAACCTGTTGATGTTGTGAGACACTATCACACATGGAACTGTGAAAACCTGTTGATGTTGTGAAACACTATCACACATGGAACTGTGAAAACCTGTTGATGTTGTCAGACACTATCACACATGGAACTGTGAAAACCTGTTGATGTTGTGAAACACTATCACACATGGAACTGTGAAAACCTGTTGATGTTGTGAAACACTATCACACATGGAACTGTGAAAACCTGTTGATGTGGTGTGATACTATCGTACATTGAACTGTGAAAACATGTTGATGTGTGACACTATCACACATGGAACTGTGAAAACCTGTTGATGTTGTGAGACACTATCACACATGGAACTGTGAAAACCTGTTGATGTTGTGAGACACTATCACACATGGAACTGTGAAAAGCCTGTTGATGTTGTGAGACACTATCACACATGGAACTGTGAAAACCTGTTGATGTGTGTGACACTATCACACATGGAACTGTGAAAACCTGTTGATGTTATGAGACACAATCACACATGGAACTGTGAAGACCTGTTGATGTTGTGAGACACTATCACACATGGAACTGTGAAAACCTGTTGATGTTGTGAGACACTATCACACATGGAACTGTGAAAACCTGTTGATGTTGTGAGACACTATGACACGTGGAACTGTGAAAACCTGTTGATGTGTGACACTATCACACATGGAACTGTAAAATCCTGTTGATGTTGTGAGACACTATCACACATGGAACTGTGAAAACCTGTTGATGTTGTGAGACACTATCACACATGGAACTGTGAAAAGCTGTTGATGTTGTGAAACACTATCACACATGGAACTGTGAAAACCTGTTGATGTGGTGTGACACTATCACACATGGAAGTGTGAAAACCTGTTAATGTTATGAGACACAATCACACATGGAACTGTGAAGACCTGTTGATGTTGTGAGACACTATCACACATGGAACTGTGAAAACCTGTTGATGTTGTGAGACACTATCACACATGGAACTGTGAAAACCTGTTGATGTTGTGAGACACTATGACACGTGGAACTGTGAAAACCTGTTGATGTGTGACACTATCACACATGGAACTGTAAAATCCTGTTGATGTTGTGAGACACTATCACACATGGAACTGTGAAAACCTGTTGATGTTGTGAGACACTATCACACATGGAACTGTGAAAACCTGTTGATGTTGTGAGACACTATCACACATGGAACTGTGAAAACCTGTTGATGTTGTGAGACACTATCACACATGGAACTGTGAAAACCTGTTGATGTTGTGAGACACTATCACACATGGAACTGTGAAAACCTGTTGATGTTGTGAGACACTATCACACATGGAACTGTGAAAACCTGTTGATGTTGTGAGACACTATCACACATGGAACTGTGAAAACCTGTTGATGTTGTGAGACACTATCACACATGGAACTGTGAAAACCTGTTGATGTTGTGAGACACTATCACACATGGAACTGTGAAAACCTGTTGATGTTGTGAGACACTATCACACATGGAACTGTGAAAACCTGTTGATGTTGTGAGACACTATCACACATGGAACTGTGAAAACCTGTTGATGTTGTGAGACACTATCACACATGGAACTGTGAAAACCTGTTGATGTTGTGAGACACTATCACACATGGAAGCTGTGAAAACCTGTTGATGTTGTGAGACACTATCACACATGGAACTGTGAAAACCTGTTGATGTTGTGAGACACTATCACACATGGAACTGTGAAAACCTGTTGATGTTGTGAGACACTATCACACATGGAACTGTGAAAACCTGTTGATGTTGTGAGACACTATCACACATGGAACTGTGAAAACCTGTTGATGTTGTGAGACACTATCACACATGGAACTGTGAAAACCTGTTGATGTTGTGAGACACTATCACACATGGAACTGTGAAAACCTGTTGATGTTGTGAGACACTATCACACATGGAACTGTGAAAACCTGTTGATGTTGTGAGACACTATCACACATGGAACTGTGAAAACCTGTTGATGTTGTGAGACACTGTCACACATGGAACTGTGAAAACCTGTTGATGTTGTGAGACACTATCATACATAGAACTGTGAAAACCTGTTGATGTTGTGAGACACTATCATACATAGAACTGTGAAAACCTGTTGATGTTGTGAGACACTATCACACATGGAACTGTGAAAACCTGTTGATGTTGTGAGACACTATCACACATGGAACTGTGAAAACCTGTTGATGTTGTGAGACACTATCACACATGGAACTGTGAAAACCTGTTGATGTTGTGAGACACTATCACACATGGAACTGTGAAAACCTGTCGATGTTGTGAGACACTATCACACATAGAACTGTGAAAACCTGTTGATGTTGTGAGACACTATCACACATGGAACTGTGAAAACCTGTTGATGTTGTGAGACACTAGTTTTACCGCATGGTTTGTTGACTGCTTAAAACATTACCATAAAACATGTCTTCTGCATACATTGCATTTTTGCAGGAAATAAATACTGAAATGTAGAAGCATAAGCTGAAATAAACCATTATTCTGTTTCCATATAAGTGGATTGTGAAGGATCCTGTATGCTCTAATGCTAATTTTAACGGTGTTCTTTGTAGGATTAATCATTAATAGAGTAGAATGAATAGCAGACTTAATAATTATCACAAAAAAGTAATTGCAACCTTTGCGCTCATATTGTTTTAATTAGCGCCATTGATGACAGTTAGTGAAACCATTGCCAGACAAAATATCAGTCATAGATCACAGTTAGTGAAACCATTGCCAGACAAAATATCAGTCATAGATCACAGTTAGTGAAACCATTGCCAGACAAAATATCAGTCATAGATCACAGTTAGTGAAACCATTGCCAGACAAAATATCAGTCATAGATCACAGTTAGTGAAACCATTGCCAGACAAAATATCAGTCATAGATCACAGTTAGTGAAACCATTGCCAGACAAAATATCAGTCATAGATCACAGTTAGTGAAACCATTGCCAGACAAAATATCAGTCATAGATCACAGTTAGTGAAACCATTGCCAGACAAAATATCAGTCATAGATCACAGTTAGTGAAACCATTGCCAGACAAAATATCAGTCATAGATCACAGTTAGTGAAACCATTGCCAGACAAAATATCAGTCATAGATCACAGTTAGTGAAACCATTCTTCTTCTTCTTCAGCATTCTGAGCCATTGAGGTTCTTTGCTGCAGATACAATCCGTCTCCATTCGTCTCTCTGGTTGACTTTCTCTTGCCAGTCATTGATGCCAAGTGCTTGTAGGTCTGTATATATATATATTATCTCTCCACCGTCTTCTTGGTCTACCTCGGGGTCTACGGTCATTTATTTCCTGAGTGTAAGCGAGTTTTGTTTCCCTATTATCTTCCATTCTTTCTATATGCCCCAGCCATTGTAGTCTATTAGCCTTCATGATACCAGTGATTAGCGGGGACTTAAACAGATCATAAATGTCTTTGTTACTTCTTCTTTTCCACTCTCCACTTTGTGTATCCCTAATGGGTCCAAAGATGCGTCTTAAAACTTTGTTCTCAAAGGTTTGTAGCAAGGCTTTGTCTCCTTTCGTTGTACTCCAGGTTTCAGAGCCATACAGCACAACTGGTCTGATCAGTGTTTTGTATATTGTGATCTTGGTGTTATGAGATAGCGCCTTTGATTTTAGTAGATGTTGTAGTGCATAGTATATCTTATTTCCAGAATTGATTCTAGTTTGTATTTCTTCCTTTATGATGTTGGAGCAGTTGAAGATTGTACCCAGGTATTTGTATGTTTCCGTTCTTTTAATGGTCATGTTATCTATTTGTATGTGGCCAGAGTTTTTAGCCATTCCTTCTCTTGAAATTACCATATATTCTGTCTTGGTTGATAACCAGCCCCATCTGTTGGGCTTTTTCCTTTAAGTGAGTCAATATTTCCAATGTCTTTTGTTCATTTTCCCCTATAATATCTATATCATCTGCATAACCAAGCAGCTTGGATGTTCCTCCAATATCACATTCCTCCTTTACCCTCCTTACATCTTTCTCTAATGCCAGATTGAAGAGTAGCGGCGATAGTGCATCACCCTGTTTCAAGCCAGATGTTATTTGGAAAGGGTCTGATTTCCTGCCTTTATATGTTACTATATTATAAGTATCTTCCATGCATAGTCTGGTCATGTTGATTAACTTCCTTGGTATTCCAAATTCCCGCATAGCATTCCATAGACTATTCCTATGGACACTATCATAAGCCTTTTTAAAATCCACAAAAATGTTATGGAGATCTCTGTTATATTCCCAATTTTTCTCGGCTATTTGTCGTAAGATAAATATCTGATCTATTGTTGATCTGTTTTTCGTGAAAAACCCTTTTTAAAAAGCCTTTTTAAAATCCACAAAAATGTTATGGAGATCTCTTTTATATTCCCAATTTTTCTCGGCTATTTGTCGTAAGATAAATATCTGATCTATTGTTGATCTGTTTTGTCTAAAGCCCACCTGGTAGTCACCTAATATGTATTCTGAATATGGTTTTAGTCTATTTAGTAATACTGCAGATAGTATCTTATAGCTTATGGACAGTAGTGATATTCCTCTATAATTTTCACACTGGAACCTGTCTCCTTTCTTAAAGATAGGTATCAATAATGACTCTTTCCAGTCATGGGGTAATTCTTCAGTCCTCCAGATTTTTATTATTTGTATAGCTTTAGATGTAATGCATGGCCACCCGCCTTTATAAATTCAACAGCAATTCCATCAGCCCCAGTTGCCTTATTGTTTTTAAGTCGTGTGATTACATATAGGATTTCTTCAAATGCAGGTTCTTCAATTTGAGGTTCACACGTTAGAACGTCTTCCTGGGGGAAAGTGTTACTTGGAGCTTCACAATTTAGTAATTCAACAAAGTATTCTTTCCATGTGTTGCACATTTCCTCATTGGTATTTATCATATTTCCATTTTTGTCTTTTAAACCATATATGTTGTGTTGGTGCCCTTGTTTCATTGACTTCAATTCCTTAAAAAACTTTTTTGATTCGTTTTTCTGGTGATTAGTTTCCATATCCTTGATTATATTACTCATATATTCTCGCTTCTGCTGTCAAACTATTTTTGTAGCCTCTTTACATTCATTTCTATATTGCTCTTCCTTTTGAATGTTGTTGATGTCATTTAGCCATAGCTGTCTGGAGTCTTCATAGATGACAGTTAGTGAAACCATTGCCAGACAACATAATAGTCATCATAGATCACAGTTAGTGAAACCATTGCAGGACAAAATAATAGTCATCATAGATCACAGTTAGTGAAACCATTGCAGGACAAAATAATAGTCATGGATCACAGTTAGTGAAACCATTGTCAGACAAAATAATAGTCATCATAGATCACAGTTAGTGAAACCATTGCCAGACAAAATAATAGTCATCATAGATCGCAGTTAGTGAAACCATTGCCAGACAAAATAATAGTCATCATAGATCACAGTTAGTGAAACCATTGTCAGACAAAATAATAGTCATCATAGATCGCAGTTAGTGAAACCATTGCCAGACAAAATAATAGTCATCATAGATCACAGTTATTGAAACCATTGCCAGACAAAATAATAGTCATCATAGGTCACAGTTATTGAAACCATTGCCAGGCAACATAATAGTCATCATAGATCGCAGTTAGTGAAACCATTGTCAGACAAAATAATAGTCATCATAGATCGCAGTTAGTGAAACCATTGCCAGACAAAATAATAGTCATCATAGATCACAGTTATTGAAACCATTGCCAGACAAAATAATAGTCATCATAGATCACAGTTAGTGAAACCATTGCCAGGCAACATAATAGTCATCATAGATCACAGTTATTGAAACCATTGCCAGACAAAATAATAGTCATAGGTCACAGTTAGTGAAACCATTGTCAGACAACATAATAGTCATCATAGATCACAGTTATTGAAACCATTGTCAGACAACATAATAGTCATCATAGATCACAGTTAGTGAAACCATTGCCAGACAAAATAATAGTCATCATAGGCCACAGTTAGTGAAACCATTGCCAGGCAACATAATAGTCATCATAGATCACAGTTATTGAAACCATTGCCAGACAAAATAATAGTCATAGGTCACAGTTAGTGAAACCATTGTCAGACAAAATAATATTCATCATAGATCACAGTTAGTGAAACCATTGTCAGACAAAATAATAGTCATAGGTCACAGTTAGTGAAACCATTGCCAGACAACATAATAGTCATCATAGATCACAGTTAGTGAAACCATTGTCAGACAAAATAATAGTCATCATACATCACAGTTAGTGAAACCATTGCCAGACAAAATAATAGTCATCATACATCACAGTTAGTGAAACCATTGCCAGGCAAAATAATAGTCATAGATCACAGTTAGTGAAACCATTGCCAGACAAAATAATAGTCATAGATCACAGTTAGTGAAACCATTGCCAGACAAAATAATAGTCATCATACATCACAGTTAGTGAAACCATTGCCAGGACAAAATAATAGTCATCATAGATCACAGTTAGTGAAACCATTGCCAGACAAAATAATAGTCATCATGATCACAGTTAGTGAAACCATTGCCAGACAAAATAATAGTCATCATAGATCACAGTTAGTGAAACCATTGCCAGACAAAATAATAGTCATCATAGATCACAGTTAGTGAAACCATTGCCAGACAAAATAATAGTCATCATAGATCACAGTTAGTGAAACCATTGCCAGACAAAATAATAGTCATCATAGATCACAGTTAGTGAAACCATTGCCAGACAAAATAATAGTCATCATAGATCACAGTTAGTGAAACCATTGCCAGACAACATAATAGTCATCATAGATCACAGTTAGTGAAACCATTGCCAGACAAAATAATAGTCATCATGATCACAGTTAGTGAAACCATTGCCAGACAAAATAATAGTCATAGATCACAGTTAGTGAAACCATTGCCAGACAAAATAATAGTCATAGATCACAGTTAGTGAAACCATTGCCAGGCAAAATAATAGTCATAGATCACAGTTAGTGAAACCATTGCCAGACAACATAATAGTCATAGATCACAGTTAGTGAAACCATTGCCAGACAACATAATAGTCATCATAGATCGCAGTTAGTGAAACCATTGCCAGACAAAATAATAGTCATCATAGATCACAGTTAGTGAAACCATTGCCAGGCAACATAATAGTCATCATAGATCACAGTTAGTGAAACCATTGCCAGACAAAATAATAGTCACAGATCGCAGTTAGTGAAACCATTGCCAGACAACATAATAGTCATCATAGATCACAGTTAGTGAAACCATTGCCAGACAAAATAATAGTCATAGATCGCAGTTAGTGAAACCATTGCCAGACAAAATAATAGTCATCATAGATCACAGTTAGTGAAACCATTGCCAGACAAAATAATAGTCATAGATCACAGTTAGTGAAACCATTGCCAGACAAAATAATAGTCATCATAGATCACAGTTAGTGAAACCATTGCCAGACAAAATAATAGTCATCATAGATCACAGTTAGTGAAACCATTGCCAGACAAAATAATAGTCATCATAGATCACAGTTAGTGAAACCATTGCCAGACAAAATAATAGTCATCATAGATCACAGTTAGTGAAACCATTGCCAGACAAAATAATAGTCATCATAGATCACAGTTAGTGAAACCATTGCCAGACAAAATAATAGTCATCATAGATCACAGTTAGTGAAACCATTGCCAGACAAAATAATAGTCATCATAGATCACAGTTAGTGAAACCATTGCCAGACAAAATAATAGTCATCATAGATCACAGTTAGTGAAACCATTGCCAGACAAAATAATAGTCATCATAGATCACAGTTAGTGAAACCATTGCCAGACAAAATAATAGTCATCATAGATCACAGTTAGTGAAACCATTGCCAGACAAAATAATAGTCATCATAGATCACAGTTAGTGAAACCATTGCCAGACAAAATAATAGTCATCATAGATCACAGTTAGTGAAACCATTGCCAGACAAAATAATAGTCATCATAGATCACAGTTAGTGAAACCATTGCCAGACAAAATAATAGTCATCATAGATCACAGTTAGTGAAACCATTGCCAGACAAAATAATAGTCATCATAGATCACAGTTAGTGAAACCATTGCCAGACAAAATAATAGTCATCATAGATCACAGTTAGTGAAACCATTGCCAGACAAAATAATAGTCATCATAGATCACAGTTAGTGAAACCATTGCCAGACAAAATAATAGTCATCATAGATCACAGTTAGTGAAACCATTGCCAGACAAAATAATAGTCATCATAGATCACAGTTAGTGAAACCATTGCCAGACAAAATAATAGTCATCATAGATCACAGTTAGTGAAACCATTGCCAGACAAAATAATAGTCATCATAGATCACAGTTAGTGAAACCATTGCCAGACAAAATAATAGTCATCATAGATCACAGTTAGTGAAACCATTGCCAGACAAAATAATAGTCATCATAGATCACAGTTAGTGAAACCATTGCCAGACAAAATAATAGTCATCATAGATCACAGTTAGTGAAACCATTGCCAGACAAAATAATAGTCATCATAGATCACAGTTAGTGAAACCATTGCCAGACAAAATAATAGTCATCATAGATCACAGTTAGTGAAACCATTGCCAGACAAAATAATAGTCATCATAGATCACAGTTAGTGAAACCATTGCCAGACAAAATAATAGTCATCATAGATCACAGTTAGTGAAACCATTGCCAGACAAAATAATAGTCATCATAGATCACAGTTAGTGAAACCATTGCCAGACAAAATAATAGTCATCATAGATCACAGTTAGTGAAACCATTGCCAGACAAAATAATAGTCATCATAGATCACAGTTAGTGAAACCATTGCCAGGCAACATAATAGTCATCATAGATCACAGTTAGTGAAACCATTGCCAGACAACATAATAGTCATCATAGATCACAGTTAGTGAAACCATTGCCAGACAAAATAATAGTCATCTCACTGACTTGCCCAGGGGTCAGCATGGTAAAATGGATAATAGCCCTTGGTCTTTAACATCCGGTGTGCTGATGCCAAGATTGCAGGTTCAACCTCTGCACTGATTAGTTGGAGTAAAATATTTACTTCTTGTCCTTGACTTGGGGATGTGAATTACAAGTACCTCTGAAATTGGAACCAGTTTGCCTGATGACAAAGGACACTGGTAATAGATACAGGTAATAGATACAGGTAATAGATACAGGTAATAGATACAGGTAATAGATACAGGTAATAGATACAGGTAATAGATACAGGTAATAGATACAGGTAATAGATACAGGTAATAGACACAGGTAATAGATACAGGTAATAGATACAGGTAATAGATACAGGTAATAGATACAGGTAATAGATACAGGTAATAGATACAGGTAATAGATACAGGTAATAGACACAGGTAATAGATACAGGTAATAGATACAGGTAATAGATACAGGTAATAGATACTGGTAATAGATACAGGTAATAGACACAGGTAATAGATACAGGTAATAGATACAGGTAATAGATACAGGTAATAGATACAGGTAATAGATACAGGTAATAGATACAGGTAATAGATACAGGTAATAGATACAGGTAATAGATACAGGTAATAGATACAGGTAATAGATACAGGTAATAGATACAGGTAATAGATACAGGTAATAGATACAGGTAATAGATACAGGTAATAGATACAGGTAATAGATACTGGTAATAGATACAGGTAATAGATACAGGTAATAGATACAGGTAATAGACACAGGTAATAGACACAGGTAATAGATACAGGTAATAGATACAGGTAATAGATACAGGTAATAGATACAGGTAATAGATACAGGTAATAGATACAGGTAATAGATACAGGTAATAGATACAGGTAATAGATACAGGTAATAGATACAGGTAATAGATACAGGTAATAGATACAGGTAATAGATACAGGTAATAGATACAGGTAATAGATACAGGTAATAGATACAGGTAATAGATACAGGTAATAGACACAGGTAATAGATACTGGTAATAGATACAGGTAATAGATACAGGTAATAGATACAGGTAATAGACACAGGTAATAGATACTGGTAATAGATACAGGTAATAGATACAGGTAATAGATACAGGTAATAGATACTGGTAATAGATACAGGTAATAGATACAGGTAATAGATACAGGTAATAGATACAGGTAATAGATACAGGTAATAGATACAGGTAATAGATACAGGTAATAGATACAGGTAATAGATACAGGTAATAGACACAGGTAATAGACACAGGTAATAGATACAGGTAATAGATACAGGTAATAGATACAGGTAATAGATACAGGTAATAGATACAGGTAATAGATACAGGTAATAGATACAGGTAATAGATACAGGTAATAGATACAGGTAATAGATACAGGTAATAGATACAGGTAATAGATACAGGTAATAGATACAGGTAATAGATACAGGTAATAGATACAGGTAATAGATACAGGTATAGGATACAGGTAATAGACACAGGTAATAGATACTGGTAATAGATACAGGTAATAGATACAGGTAATAGATACAGGTAATAGACTACAGGTAATAGATACTGGTAATAGATACAGGTAATAGATACAGTGTATAGATACAGGTAATAGATACAGGAATAGAACAGGTAATAGATACAGGTAATAGATACAGGTAATAGATAAGGTAATAGATACAGGTAATAGATACAGGTAATAGATACAGGTAATAGATACAGGTAATAGAACAGGTAATAGCTACAGGTAATAGATACAGGTAATAGATACAGGTAATAGATACAGGTAATATGATCACAGGTAATAGATACAGGTAATAGATACAGGTAATAGATAAGGTAATAGATACAGGTAACTAGATACATGTAATAGATACAGGTTAATAGACACAGGTAATAGATACAGGTATAGATACAGGTAATAGATACAGGTAATAGATACTGGTAATAGATACAGGTAATAGATACAGGTAATAGATACAGGTAATAGATACAGGTAATAGATACAGGTAATAGATACAGGTAATAGATACAGGTAATAGACACAGGTAATAGACACTGGTAATAGATACAGGTAATAGATACAGGTAATAGATACAGGTAATAGACACAGGTAATAGACACTGGTAATAGATACAGGTAATAGATACAGGTAATAGATACAGGTAATAGATACAGGTAATAGATACAGGTAATAGATACAGGTAATAGATACTGGTAATAGATACAGGTAATAGATACAGGTAATAGATACAGGTAATAGATACAGGTAATAGATACAGGTAATAGATACAGGTAATAGATACAGGTAATAGATACAGGTAATAGATACAGGTAATAGATACAGGTAATAGATACAGGTAATAGATACAGGTAATAGATACAGGTAATAGATACAGGTAATAGATACAGGTAATAGACACAGGTAATAGACACTGGTAATAGATACAGGTAATAGATACAGGTAATAGATACAGGTAATAGACACAGGTAATAGACACTGGTAATAGATACAGGTAATAGATACAGGTAATAGATACAGGTAATAGATACAGGTAATAGATACAGGTAATAGATACAGGTAATAGATACTGGTAATAGATACAGGTAATAGATACAGGTAATAGATACAGGTAATAGATACAGGTAATAGATACAGGTAATAGATACAGGTAATAGATACAGGTAATAGATACAGGTAATAGATACAGGTAATAGATACAGGTAATAGATACAGGTAATAGATACAGGTAATAGATACAGGTAATAGATACAGGTAATAGATACAGGTAATAGATACAGGTAATAGATACAGGTAATAGACACAGGTAATAGACACTGGTAATAGATACAGGTAATAGATACAGGTAATAGATACAGGTAATAGACACAGGTAATAGACACTGGTAATAGATACAGGTAATAGATACAGGTAATAGATACAGGTAATAGATACAGGTAATAGATACAGGTAATAGATACAGGTAATAGATACAGGTAATAGATACAGGTAATAGATACAGGTAATAGATACAGGTAATAGATACAGGTAATAGATACAGGTAATAGATACAGTAATAGATACAGGTAATAGATACAGGTAATAGATACAGGTAATAGATACAGGTAATAGATACAGTAATAGATACAGGTAATAGATACAGGTAATAGACTACAGGTAATAGATACTGGTAATAGATACAGGTAATAGATACAGGTAATAGATACAGGTAATAGATACAGGTAATAGATACAGGTAATAGATACAGGTAATAGATACAGGTAATAGATACAGGTAATAGATACAGGTAATAGATACAGGTAATAGATACAGGTAATAGATACAGGTAATAGATACAGGTAATAGATACAGGTAATAGATACAGGTAATAGATACAGGTAATAGATACAGGTAATAGATACAGGTAATAGATACAGGTAATAGATACAGGTAATAGATACAGGTAATAGATACAGGTAATAGTACAGGTTAATAGATACAGGTAATAGATACAGGTAATAGATTACAGGTAATAGATACTAGGTAATAGATACAGGTAATAGATACAGGTAATAGATACAGGTAATAGAATACAGGTAATAGATACAGGTAATAGATACAGGTAAGTAGATACAGGTAATAGATACAGGTAATAGATACAGGTAATAGATACAGGTAAAGATACAGGTAATAGATACAGGTAAGAGATACAGGTAATAGATACAGGTAATAGATACAGGTAATAGATACAGGTAATAGATACTAGGTAATAGATACAGGTAATAGATACAGGTAATAGATACAGGTAATAGATACAGGTAATAGATACAGGTAATAGATACAGGTAATAGATACTAGGTAATAGATACAGGTAATAGATACAGGTAATAGATACAGGTAATAGATACAGGTAATAGATACAGGTAATAGATACAGGTAATAGATACAGGTAATAGATACAGGTAATAGATACAGGTAATAGATACAGGTAATAGATACAGGTAATAGATACAGGTAATAGATACAGGTAATAGATACAGGTAATAGATACAGGTAATAGATACAGGTAATAGACACAGGTAATAGACACTGGTAATAGATACAGGTAATAGATACAGGTAATAGATACAGGTAATAGACACAGGTAATAGATACAGGTAATAGATACAGGTAATAGATACAGGTAATAGATACAGGTAATAGATACAGGTAATAGATACAGGTAATAGATACAGGTAATAGATACAGGTAATAGATACAGGTAATAGATACAGGTAATAGATACAGGTAATAGATACAGGTAATAGACACAGGTAATAGACACTGGTAATAGATACAGGTAATAGATACAGGTAATAGATACAGGTAATAGATACAGGTAATCCACACAGAATTCAGTCCAGTGCACTAGAAGCAGTAGCAAGTCTAGGGACCACATTTCAGTTCAAAGCCAGCGAACCTAAAACAAACAACAACAACAACAACAACAACAACAACAACAACAACAAACTCCCTTGCCCTTGTTTTATTGAACAAGGAGGTTGTCTGCTGCCGAGCTAATACTTGAGTTCAAATAAACACAACATATGAAAACAAAGCTCAGTTAAAAAAAAAAAACAAGAATACTCAACTTGGGATCTGAAGACGATAATCCGAACTAGTTGAGTTTTCGTTATTTTTCTCAAATATATTGTGTTTTAAATTTGTATTATTTGTTTGTTGATAAATAATTTGATCAAAACATTTGCCTACATCTCTGTGTGGTTTTTCTGTCATCAACCTTCCTAGTCATAATTTGTGTTTATGTTTTATAGACTCGGTACAACAGGTTTGAAAAAGAAGGCAGCATTTAGCAGACACTATTATATTATATATATATATATATCAATACAAAAATGTTAGAAAGCAAAAGAGGTAAGTGATGAGTCACAAAAAAGTGGTGCTGTTTGTTTGATACATACATGTAGATGCTGTATTTCATACTATAAGTTATTCCTCCACAGTCTAAAATATTACTGTATCATTTACAGCCGCAGGTATCTTTGTGAAACTTTAGAGAACCTTCATGAGAAAGGAGTTGATACTGAATGAGGGAGGAGTTTACCACATGCCTTAACACCTAGTGGTCATTCAGCAAGATTAACATTGCCTCACGTGTGTACATGGTATTGGGTGAGTATCTGTTTATGTTGAACATCTGTTTTCTGTGTCCTAACCTAAACTTGTCACAATTTAGCCTGGCTAATGCCTACCCTGGCTTACCATCTCAACAGAGGACAGAGATGAGGTGCCTGGTTTTGTGTCACTTATTTGCATATAAATGTTGAATGTGTCAGTTCCTATAATTTCTTTAAAAATGTAGTAATGTTTCAGCTTCTCTTGGGACTTAATGAAGCACAAACAGAATATCTGACTCCTGGGGTATGGTGGGAGAGATACTTTTCTAAGACCACAGTGTACCAGAACACCATCAATCTTTTGGAACAGGAGGATGGGGGAATCTAGATCTTCTCTTTGTGATTTTCACAGACCTTTAGATTAGTGACTGAGGCCCTGTACCTATTACTCACTATGAACCTCTGACAATTCAGTTTACCTTATTTCTCACAGAAATAATGAAAGAGACATGAGGACAAGTCTGGTCACAGCATCGGCAGACTGGGATGCCAGTAATATTCCCCCATCATGCAGTAGTGAACTCACACAGTGGCTTCGGAGATAGTGAAATTGTGTTTCACAATTCCCCACCATGCATTAGTTAATTCACGTGGTGGCTTCATAGATAGTGAAATTGTGTTTCACAATTCCCAATCATGCAGTAGTTCATTCACATGGTGGCTTCGGAGATAGTGAAATTGTGTCTCACAGTTCCCCATCATGCATGAGTTAATTCACGTGGTGGCTTCGTAGATAGTGAAATTGTGTTTCACAATTCCCCATCATGCAGTAGTTAATTTGGTTAAGAGATGTGTGGTTAAGGGATGTGTGGTTGAGGGACGGGTGGGTGGAGGATGTTTGGGTGGGTGACTATGTAGGTTGGGAGATGGTGGGGGTGTGGGTGGGTTCGGAATTTGTGGGTGGGAGGGAGATTTTGTGGGTCGTGCGGGGTTTGTGTGTGGGTAGGTGCGGGATGTGTGACTTGGCGGGGAGATGTGTAGGTGGGTGGGGGATTTGTGGTTGGGGGGTGTGTTTTTGGCTGGGTGGTCGGGGGTGGATGAGGGTATGTGGGTGGGTGATTGTTTGTGGGTTATCAGATGGGTGGAGGATATGTGTGTGGGTTGGGGATGTGTGGGTGGGGGGCATGTATGTGTGCCTGAGGTGTGTGTGTGGTTGGGTGGAGATGTGTGGGTGGGTGGGGGATGTGTCTCATAACATGGTAATATGCATTGTTTATGTTTACAACATTCATTTGACAATGTATTTTTCCTATGTGTGTGTAATATACACTATTGCTGAACAAAAGATGAGTGATTGGAAGGGCCAAATGTAAGATGGGCCTGCGTGCCCAATTTGTTACCCTTTGAAAAGAAAGTCCTTTCGTTCGTTCATTCACATGGTGGCTTCTGAGATAGTGAAATTGTGTCTCACAATTCCCCATCATGCATTAGTTAATTGACGTTTGAGGGATTGAAATCAGTCACTTTGATGTGAAACAGACCACTTCTTGTTGATTTTGATGGTATGAGACATCATCTATTCAAAAATCAATGGCAAACTACTGAACTAACATTACCTAGTAAATCACAAAGAGCCACAAATGTTGGGGTTGGTTGTGATGTTCTGTAAAGGACATGAAAGTAACTTTACCATGCAGTAGTTGAGTGAAACACCAAGTTTTAACCAGCATTCCCAAGACATCCTGAAGCATAAACAAACATTTTGAAACTATTACGATATAAATATTGAGCACAACCCACAATTGGCATCGCTGATCATATTCTGGTATGAACCACGTCAATGTGGAAGCACTAGACTCGAGTTTCGCTATCATTTGAGCTAATTTGAAACAAACCCCGGATCACTGGTGTATGAAGTGGAGGTGTAACCACTACACCATGCAGTACACGCTGGACGTGACCAAATTAACACACCAGAATATTACAGCGTCACTCCTCCTTGTTAACAACCAAATAAATCTATTTGATTTTTGCTCGCTGGACTTTAGGCGGCCTGGTGTGCCTTGCCAGTGAGAAGACCTGATCATTCGGGGCCACATTGATTGACGGATGTCAGTGTCAGCGATCGGGCAAATCTTGAGCTAAGTCTACGATGAATGACATTGTTATATTCTGTTGTGATAATTTATTTGATACTGGAGATATACCTTCAGAATTATGTACCTCTGTATTTATTGCAATCCCAAAGAAATCAGGAGCCTTGGAATGTGATCAAGATAGAACAATTAGTATAATGAATCACATCAAAAAGATTTTGCTACGAATTATCGTGCAAAGAGTGAGGAAGAAAATACAACCTGAAATAGGGGAAGAAAAATGTGGGTTTGTAGAAGGAAAGGGTACAGTAAATGCTGTGTATATGCTGCGAACAGTTATTGAACGTGCTATAGAAGTAAACAAGGATATACATCTTTGCTTTATTGACTATACAAAGGCTTTTGATAGAGTTAGACATGTCAACATGGTGGATATGCTTGCAGATCTACAAATTGATGGGAAAGTCATTAGACTTATAAAAAACATATATTGGAAACAACAAGCTGCTATAAGGATTGATAATGAAGTGGGACAATATCAGCCAATTAAGAGAGGTGTTAGGTAGGGATGTGTAATGTCTCCAGATCTTTTTTCCCTATACAGTGAAAATATTTTCAGAAATGTAGAAGATATAAATGGAATCAGCATTGGAGGATGAAACATCAGTAACATTAGAAATGCAGATGATACAGTATTGATTGCAGACAATGCGCAGGATCTACAACAACAATTAGTAGATGCGGTTGTTGTACACAGTGAGCAACTGGGGTTAGAATTAAATTGTAAAAAGACACAGGTTATGGTCATCACTAGGAAGAATGAAGTGCCACAATGTAATATACAATTAAATGGGAATATTCTTAACTGATTCGATGCCGACGATCACTCAGTTGCCAAACAGTCTCAACTTTTTTGCCCCTTGATCACTGTATTGCCAAGATCTTAGCAGTTCGTTTGTTTGTTTCGTTTGCATGCCAATCTTAATTTGAATGCCCCAAAATTTTGTTTTTCATATGAAGAAGGTTTTTCACTTACACACAGGCCATGACAATGCAGAATGGAGGCAGAAAATAGATGAACATTGAGGAATATTCTTAGTAAAGTTTTGTTTACTTTTCTGATTTGACAACGGCATCGACTCTGATTTTTGGCCTCACATATTTACATTAGATAATAGTTTTAAACAATTTAGATTGTAGTTATTCTGATTTAAAGGACTTTGTGAATGATTCTAAACTGAGTGATAGCACATGTTAAATGTGGTTGTTTGGTTAAAATTAACTGTGTATGAATGTAAACAAAAATAACCGGCTACCTTAGCCGCTAACCATGAAAGTTTGTCATCATGTCGAATTAGCTAATAGGCCACATTTGTGCTCCTAAAGTTTGCTTTGCCTATCACAAAGTATTTAAGAAGTATTTAAATAATTAAATTTAAAAGAATAATAATTCTAACTAAATAAAAAATAGCGTAAATTTTGTGTTTATCAGCAGAAAACGGTCAACACCTGTCTCGTGATTTTCCGACATTTTCTATTTTATGTGACATTTTATGTGGATTTGTGGTTGGGGGATGTGTTTTTGGCTGGGTGGTCGGGGGTGGATGAGGGTATGTGGGTGGGTGATTGTTTGTGGGTTATCAGATGGGTGGAGGATATGTGTGTGGGTTGGGGATGTGTGGGTGGGGGGCATGTATGTGTGCCTGAGGTGTGTGTGTGGTTGGGTGGAGATGTGTGGGTGGGTGGGGGATGTGTCTCATAACATGGTAATATGCATTGTTTATGTTTACAACATTCATTTGACAATGTATTTTTCCTATGTGTGTGTAATATACACTATTGCTGAACAAAAGATGAGTGATTGGAAGGGCCAAATGTAAGATGGGCCTGCGTGCCCAATTTGTTACCCTTTGAAAAGAAAGTCCTTTCGTTCGTTCATTCACATGGTGGCTTCTGAGATAGTGAAATTGTGTCTCACAATTCCCCATCATGCATTAGTTAATTGACGTTTGAGGGATTGAAATCAGTCACTTTGATGTGAAACAGACCACTTCTTGTTGATTTTGATGGTATGAGACATCATCTATTCAAAAATCAATGGCAAACTACTGAACTAACATTACCTAGTAAATCACAAAGAGCCACAAATGTTGGGGTTGGTTGTGATGTTCTGTAAAGGACATGAAAGTAACTTTACCATGCAGTAGTTGAGTGAAACACCAAGTTTTAACCAGCATTCCCAAGACATCCTGAAGCATAAACAAACATTTTGAAACTATTACGATATAAATATTGAGCACAACCCACAATTGGCATCGCTGATCATATTCTGGTATGAACCACGTCAATGTGGAAGCACTAGACTCGAGTTTCGCTATCATTTGAGCTAATTTGAAACAAACCCCGGATCACTGGTGTATGAAGTGGAGGTGTAACCACTACACCATGCAGTACACGCTGGACGTGACCAAATTAACACACCAGAATATTACAGCGTCACTCCTCCTTGTTAACAACCAAATAAATCTATTTGATTTTTGCTCGCTGGACTTTAGGCGGCCTGGTGTGCCTTGCCAGTGAGAAGACCTGATCATTCGGGGCCACATTGATTGACGGATGTCAGTGTCAGCGATCGGGCAAATCTTGAGCTAAGTCTACGATGAATGACATTGTTATATTCTGTTGTGATAATTTATTTGATACTGGAGATATACCTTCAGAATTATGTACCTCTGTATTTATTGCAATCCCAAAGAAATCAGGAGCCTTGGAATGTGATCAAGATAGAACAATTAGTATAATGAATCACATCAAAAAGATTTTGCTACGAATTATCGTGCAAAGAGTGAGGAAGAAAATACAACCTGAAATAGGGGAAGAAAAATGTGGGTTTGTAGAAGGAAAGGGTACAGTAAATGCTGTGTATATGCTGCGAACAGTTATTGAACGTGCTATAGAAGTAAACAAGGATATACATCTTTGCTTTATTGACTATACAAAGGCTTTTGATAGAGTTAGACATGTCAACATGGTGGATATGCTTGCAGATCTACAAATTGATGGGAAAGTCATTAGACTTATAAAAAACATATATTGGAAACAACAAGCTGCTATAAGGATTGATAATGAAGTGGGACAATATCAGCCAATTAAGAGAGGTGTTAGGTAGGGATGTGTAATGTCTCCAGATCTTTTTTCCCTATACAGTGAAAATATTTTCAGAAATGTAGAAGATATAAATGGAATCAGCATTGGAGGATGAAACATCAGTAACATTAGAAATGCAGATGATACAGTATTGATTGCAGACAATGCGCAGGATCTACAACAACAATTAGTAGATGCGGTTGTTGTACACAGTGAGCAACTGGGGTTAGAATTAAATTGTAAAAAGACACAGGTTATGGTCATCACTAGGAAGAATGAAGTGCCACAATGTAATATACAATTAAATGGGAATATTCTTAACTGATTCGATGCCGACGATCACTCAGTTGCCAAACAGTCTCAACTTTTTTGCCCCTTGATCACTGTATTGCCAAGATCTTAGCAGTTCGTTTGTTTGTTTCGTTTGCATGCCAATCTTAATTTGAATGCCCCAAAATTTTGTTTTTCATATGAAGAAGGTTTTTTCACTTACACACAGGCCATGACAATGCAGAATGGAGGCAGAAAATAGATGAACATTGAGGAATATTCTTAGTAAAGTTTTGTTTACTTTTCTGATTTGACAACGGCATCGACTCTGATTTTTGGCCTCACATATTTACATTAGATAATAGTTTTAAACAATTTAGATTGTAGTTATTCTGATTTAAAGGACTTTTGTGAATGATTCTAAACTGAGTGATAGCACATGTTAAATGTGGTTGTTTGGTTAAAATTAACTGTGTATGAATGTAAACAAAAATAACCGGCTACCTTAGCCGCTAACCATGAAAGTTTGTCATCATGTCGAATTAGCTAATAGGCCACATTTGTGCTCCTAAAGTTTGCTTTGCCTATCACAAAGTATTTAAGAAGTATTTAAATAATTAAATTTAAAAGAATAATAATTCTAACTAAATAAAAAATAGCGTAAATTTTGTGTTTATCAGCAGAAAACGGTCAACACCTGTCTCGTGATTTTCCGACATTTTCTATTTTATGTGACATTTTATGTGGATTTGTGGTTGGGGGATGTGTTTTTGGCTGGGTGGTCGGGGGTGGATGAGGGTATGTGGGTGGGTGATTGTTTGTGGGTTATCAGATGGGTGGAGGATATGTGTGTGGGTTGGGGATGTGTGGGTGGGGGGCATGTATGTGTGCCTGAGGTGTGTGTGTGGTTGGGTGGAGATGTGTGGGTGGGTGGGGGATGTGTCTCATAACATGGTAATATGCATTGTTTATGTTTACAACATTCATTTGACAATGTATTTTTCCTATGTGTGTGTAATATACACTATTGCTGAACAAAAGATGAGTGATTGGAAGGGCCAAATGTAAGATGGGCCTGCGTGCCCAATTTGTTACCCTTTGAAAAGAAAGTCCTTTCGTTCGTTCATTCACATGGTGGCTTCTGAGATAGTGAAATTGTGTCTCACAATTCCCCATCATGCATTAGTTAATTGACGTTTGAGGGATTGAAATCAGTCACTTTGATGTGAAACAGACCACTTCTTGTTGATTTTGATGGTATGAGACATCATCTATTCAAAAATCAATGGCAAACTACTGAACTAACATTACCTAGTAAATCACAAAGAGCCACAAATGTTGGGTTGGTTGTGATGTTCTGTAAAGGACATGAAAGTAACTTTACCATGCAGTAGTTGAGTGAAACACCAAGTTTTAACCAGCATTCCCAAGACATCCTGAAGCATAAACAAACATTTTGAAACTATTACGATATAAATATTGAGCACAACCCACAATTGGCATCGCTGATCATATTCTGGTATGAACCACGTCAATGTGGAAGCACTAGACTCGAGTTTCGCTATCATTTGAGCTAATTTGAAACAAACCCCGGATCACTGGTGTATGAAGTGGAGGTGTAACCACTACACCATGCAGTACACGCTGGATGTGACCAAATTAACACACCAGAATATTACAGCGTCACTCCTCCTTGTTAACAACCAAATAAATCTATATGATTTTTGCTCGCTGGACTTTAGGCGGCCTGGTGTGCCTTGCCAGTGAGAAGACCTGATCATTCGGGGCCACATTGATTGACGGATGTCAGTGTCAGCGATCGGGCAAATCTTGAGCTAAGTCTACGATGAATGACATTGTTATATTCTGTTGTGATAATTTATTTGATACTGGAGATATACCTTCAGAATTATGTACCTCTGTATTTATTGCAATCCCAAAGAAATCAGGAGCCTTGGAATGTGATCAAGATAGAACAATTAGTATAATGAATCACATCAAAAAGATTTTGCTACGAATTATCGTGCAAAGAGTGAGGAAGAAAATACAACCTGAAATAGGGGAAGAAAAATGTGGGTTTGTAGAAGGAAAGGGTACAGTAAATGCTGTGTATATGCTGCGAACAGTTATTGAACGTGCTATAGAAGTAAACAAGGATATACATCTTTGCTTCATTGACTATACAAAGGCTTTTGATAGAGTTAGACATGTCAACATGGTGGATATGCTTGCAGATCTACAAATTGATGGGAAAGTCATTAGACTTATAAAAAACATATATTGGAAACAACAAGCTGCTATAAGGATTGATAATGAAGTGGGACAATATCAGCCAATTAAGAGAGGTGTTAGGTAGGGATGTGTAATGTCTCCAGATCTTTTTTCCCTATACAGTGAAAATATTTTCAGAAATGTAGAAGATATGAATGGAATCAGCATTGGAGGATGAAACATCAGTAACATTAGATATGCAGATGATACAGTATTGATTGCAGACAATGCGCAGGATCTACAACAACAATTAGTAGATGCGGTTGTTGTACACAGTGAGCAACTGGGGTTAGAATTAAATTGTAAAAAGACACAGGTTATGGTCATCACTAGGAAGAACGAAGTGCCACAATGTAATATACAATTAAATGGGAATATTCTTAACTGATTCGATGCCGACGATCACTCAGTTGCCAAACAGTCTCAACTTTTTTGCCCCTTGATCACTGTATTGCCAAGATCTTAGCAGTTCGTTTGTTTGTTTCGTTTGCATGCCATTCTTAATTTGAATGCCCCAAAATTTTGTTTTTCATATGAAGAAGGTTTTTCACTTACACACAGGCCATGACAATGCAGAATGGAGGCAGACAATAGATGAATATTGAGGATTATTCTTAGTAAAGTTTTGTTTACTTTTCTGATTTGACAACGGCATCGACTCTGATTTTTGGCCTCACATATTTACATTAGATAATAGTTTTAAACAATTTAGATTGTAGTTATTCTGATTTAAAGGACTTTGTGAATGATTCTAAACTGAGTGATAGCACATGTTAAATGTGGTTGTTTGGTTAAAATTAACTGTGTATGAATGTAAACAAAAATAACCGGCTACCTTAGCCGCTAACCATGAAAGTTTGTCATCATGTCGAATTAGCTAATAGGCCACATTTGTGCTCCTAAAGTTTGCTTTGCCTATCACAAAGTATTTAAGGAGTATTTAAATAATTAAATTTAAAAGAATAATAATTCTAACTAAATAAAAAAATAGCGTAAATTTTGTGTTTATCAGCAGAAAACGGTCAACACCTGTCTCGTGATTTTCCGACATTTTCTATTTTATGTGACATTTTATGTGGATTTGTGGTTGGGGGATGTGTTTTTGGCTGGGTGGTCGGGGGTGGATGAGGGTATGTGGGTGGGTGATTGTTTGTGGGTTATCAGATGGGTGGAGGATATGTGTGTGGGTTGGGGATGTGTGGGTGGGGGGCATGTATGTGTGCCTGAGGTGTGTGTGTGGTTGGGTGGAGATGTGTGGGTGGGTGGGGGATGTGTCTCATAACATGGTAATATGCATTGTTTATGTTTACAACATTCATTTGACAATGTATTTTTCCTATGTGTGTGTAATATACACTATTGCTGAACAAAAGATGAGTGATTGGAAGGGCCAAATGTAAGATGGGCCTGCGTGCCCAATTGTTACCCTTTGAAAAGAAAGTCCTTTCGTTCGTTCATTCACATGGTGGCTTCTGAGATAGTGAAATTGTGTCTCACAATTCCCCATCATGCATTAGTTAATTGACGTTTGAGGGATTGAAATCAGTCACTTTGATGTGAAACAGACCACTTCTTGTTGATTTTGATGGTATGAGACATCATCTATTCAAAAATCAATGGCAAACTACTGAACTAACATTACCTAGTAAATCACAAAGAGCCACAAATGTTGGGGTTGGTTGTGATGTTCTGTAAAGGACATGAAAGTAACTTTACCATGCAGTAGTTGAGTGAAACACCAAGTTTTAACCAGCATTCCCAAGACATCCTGAAGCATAAACAACATTTTGAAACTATTACGATATAAATATTGAGCACAACCCACAATTGGCATCGCTGATCATATTCTGGTATGAACCACGTCAATGTGGAAGCACTAGACTCGAGTTTCGCTATCATTTGAGCTAATTTGAAACAAACCCCGGATCACTGGTGTATGAAGTGGAGGTGTAACCACTACACCATGCAGTACACGCTGGACGTGACCAAATTAACACACCAGAATATTACAGCGTCACTCCTCCTTGTTAACAACCAAATAAATCTATTTGATTTTTGCTCGCTGGACTTTAGGCGGCCTGGTGTGCCTTGCCAGTGAGAAGACCTGATCATTCGGGGCCACATTGATTGACGGATGTCAGTGTCAGCGATCGGGCAAATCTTGAGCTAAGTCTACGATGAATGACATTGTTATATTCTGTTGTGATAATTTATTTGATACTGGAGATATACCTTCAGAATTATGTACCTCTGTATTTATTGCAATCCCAAAGAAATCAGGAGCCTTGGAATGTGATCAAGATAGAACAATTAGTATAATGAATCACATCAAAAAGATTTTGCTACGAATTATCGTGCAAAGAGTGAGGAAGAAAATACAACCTGAAATAGGGGAAGAAAATGTGGGTTTGTAGAAGGAAAGGGTACAGTAAATGCTGTGTATATGCTGCGAACAGTTATTGAACGTGCTATAGAAGTAAACAAGGATATACATCTTTGCTTTATTGACTATACAAAGGCTTTTGATAGAGTTAGACATGTCAACATGGTGGATATGCTTGCAGATCTACAAATTGATGGGAAAGTCATTAGACTTATAAAAAACATATATTGGAAACAACAAGCTGCTATAAGGATTGATAATGAAGTGGGACAATATCAGCCAATTAAGAGAGGTGTTAGGTAGGGATGTGTAATGTCTCCAGATCTTTTTTCCCTATACAGTGAAAATATTTTCAGAAATGTAGAAGATATAAATGGAATCAGCATTGGAGGATGAAACATCAGTAACATTAGAAATGCAGATGATACAGTATTGATTGCAGACAATGCGCAGGATCTACAACAACAATTAGTAGATGCGGTTGTTGTACACAGTGAGCAACTGGGGTTAGAATTAAATTGTAAAAGACACAGGTTATGGTCATCACTAGGAAGAACGAAGTGCCACAATGTAATATACAATTAAATGGGAATATTCTTAACTGATTCGATGCCGACGATCACTCAGTTGCCAAACAGTCTCAACTTTTTTGCCCCTTGATCACTGTATTGCCAAGATCTTAGCAGTTCGTTTGTTTGTTTCGTTTGCATGCCATTCTTAATTTGAATGCCCCAAAATTTTGTTTTTCATATGAAGAAGGTTTTTCACTTACACACAGGCCATGACAATGCAGAATGGAGGCAGAAAATAGATGAATATTGAGGAATATTCTTAGTAAAGTTTTGTTTACTTTTCTGATTTGACAACGGCATCGACTCTGATTTTTGGCCTCACATATTTACATTAGATAATAGTTTTAAACAATTTAGATTGTAGTTATTCTGATTTAAAGGACTTTGTGAATGATTCTAAACTGAGTGATAGCACATGTTTAAATGTGGTTGTTTGGTTAAAATTAACTGTGTATGAATGTAAACAAAAATAACCGGCTACCTTAGCCGCTAACCATGAAAGTTTGTCATCATGTCGAATTAGCTAATAGGCCACATTTGTGCTCCTAAAGTTTGCTTTGCCTATCACAAAGTATTTAAGGAGTATTTAAATAATTAAATTTAAAAGAATAATAATTCTAACTAAATAAAAAATAGCGTAAATTTTGTGTTTATCAGCAGAAAACGGTCAACACCTGTCTCGTGATTTTCCGACATTTTCTATTTTATGTGACATTTTATGTGGATTTGTGGTTGGGGGATGTGTTTTTGGCTGGGTGGTCGGGGGTGGATGAGGGTATGTGGGTGGGTGATTGTTTGTGGGTTATCAGATGGGTGGAGGATATGTGTGTGGGTTGGGGATGTGTGGGTGGGGGGCATGTATGTGTGCCTGAGGTGTGTGTGTGGTTGGGTGGAGATGTGTGGGTGGGTGGGGGATGTGTCTCATAACATGGTAATATGCATTGTTTATGTTTACAACATTCATTTGACAATGTATTTTTCCTATGTGTGTGTAATATACACTATTGCTGAACAAAAGATGAGTGATTGGAAGGGCCAAATGTAAGATGGGCCTGCATGCCCAATTTGTTACCCTTTGAAAAGAAAGTCCTTTCGTTCGTTCATTCACATGGTGGCTTCTGAGATAGTGAAATTGTGTCTCACAATTCCCCATCATGCATTAGTTAATTGACGTTTGAGGGATTGAAATCAGTCACTTTGATGTGAAACAGACCACTTCTTGTTGATTTTTGATGGTATGAGACATCATCTATTCAAAAATCAATGGCAAACTACTGAACTAACATTACCTAGTAAATCACAAAGAGCCACAAATGTTGGGGTTGGTTGTGATGTTCTGTAAAGGACATGAAAGTAACTTTACCATGCAGTAGTTGAGTGAAACACCAAGTTTTAACCAGCATTCCCCAAGACATCCTGAAGCATAAACAAACATTTTGAAACTATTACGATATAAATATTGAGCACAACCCACAATTGGCATCGCTGATCATATTCTGGTATGAACCACGTCAATGTGGAAGCACTAGACTCGAGTTTCGGTATCATTTGAGCTAATTTGAAACAAACCCCGGATCACTGGTGTATGAAGTGGAGGTGTAACCACTACACCATGCAGTACACGCTGGACGTGACCAAATTAACACACCAGAATATTACAGCGTCACTCCTCCTTGTTAACAACCAAATAAATCTATTTGATTTTTGCTCGCTGGACTTTAGGCGGCCTGGTGTGCCTTGCCAGTGAGAAGACCTGATCATTCGGGGCCACATTGATTGACGGATGTCAGTGTCAGCGATCGGGCAAATCTTGAGCTAAGTCTACGATGAATGACATTGTTATATTCTGTTGTGATAATTTATTTGATACTGGAGATATACCTTCAGAATTATGTACCTCTGTATTTATTGCAATCCCAAAGAAATCAGGAGCCTTGGAATGTGATCAAGATAGAACAATTAGTATAATGAATCACATCAAAAAGATTTTGCTACGAATTATCGTGCAAAGAGTGAGGAAGAAAATACAACCTGAAATAGGGGAAGAAAAATGTGGGTTTGTAGAAGGAAAGGGTACAGTAAATGCTGTGTATATGCTGCGAACAGTTATTGAACGTGCTATAGAAGTAAACAAGGATATACATCTTTGCTTTATTGACTATACAAAGGCTTTTGATAGAGTTAGACATGTCAACATGGTGGATATGCTTGCAGATCTACAAATTGATGGGAAAGTCATTAGACTTATAAAAAACATATATTGGAAACAACAAGCTGCTATAAGGATTGATAATGAAGTGGGACAATATCAGCCAATTAAGAGAGGTGTTAGGTAGGGATGTGTAATGTCTCCAGATCTTTTTTCCCTATACAGTGAAAATATTTTCAGAAATGTAGAAGATATAAATGGAATCAGCATTGGAGGATGAAACATCAGTAACATTAGAAATGCAGATGATACAGTATTGATTGCAGACAATGCGCAGGATCTACAACAACAATTAGTAGATGCGGTTGTTGTACACAGTGAGCAACTGGGGTTAGAATTAAATTGTAAAAAGACACAGGTTATGGTCATCACTAGGAAGAATGAAGTGCCACAATGTAATATACAATTAAATGGGAATATTCTTAACTGATTCGATGCCGACGATCACTCAGTTGCCAAACAGTCTCAACTTTTTTGCCCCTTGATCACTGTATTGCCAAGATCTTAGCAGTTCGTTTGTTTGTTTCGTTTGCATGCCAATCTTAATTTGAATGCCCCAAAATTTTGTTTTTCATATGAAGAAGGTTTTTCACTTACACACAGGCCATGACAATGCAGAATGGAGGTAGAAAATAGATGAATATTGAGGAATATTCTTAGTAAAGTTTTGTTTACTTTTCTGATTTGACAACGGCATCGACTCTGATTTTTGGCCTCACATATTTACATTAGATAATAGTTTTAAACAATTTAGATTGTAGTTATTCTGATTTAAAGGACTTTGTGAATGATTCTAAACTGAGTGATAGCACATGTTAAATGTGGTTGTTTGGTTAAAATTAACTGTGTATGAATGTAAACAAAAATAACCGGCTACCTTAGCCGCTAACCATGAAAGTTTGTCATCATGTCGAATTAGCTAATAGGCCACATTTGTGCTCCTAAAGTTTGCTTTGCCTATCACAAAGTATTTAAGGAGTATTTAAATAATTAAATTTAAAAGAATAATAATTCTAACTAAATAAAAAATAGCGTAAATTTTGTGTTTATCAGCAGAAAACGGTCAACACCTGTCTCGTGATTTTCCGACATTTTCTATTTTATGTGACATTTTATGTGGATTTGTGGTTGGGGGATGTGTTTTTGGCTGGGTGGTCGGGGGTGGATGAAGGTATGTGGGTGGGTGATTGTTCGTGGGTTATCAGATGGGTGGAGGATATGTGTGTGGGTTGGGGATGTGTGGGTGGGGGGCATGTATGTGTGCCTGAGGTGTGTGTGTGGTTGGGTGGAGATGTGTGGGTGGGTGGGGGATGTGTCTCATAACATGGTAATATGCATTGTTTATGTTTACAACATTCATTTGACAATGTATTTTTCCTATGTGTGTGTAATATACACTATTGCTGAACAAAAGATGAGTGATTGGAAGGGCCAAATGTAAGATGGGCCTGCGTGCCCAATTTGTTACCCTTTGAAAAGAAAGTCCTTTCGTTCGTTCATTCACATGGTGGCTTCTGAGATAGTGAAATTGTGTCTCACAATTCCCCATCATGCATTAGTTAATTGACGTTTGAGGGATTGAAATCAGTCACTTTGATGTGAAACAGACCACTTCTTGTTGATTTTGATGGTATGAGACATCATCTATTCAAAAATCAATGGCAAACTACTGAACTAACATTACCTAGTAAATCACAAAGAGCCACAAATGTTGGGGTGAAAATAGGGGAAGAAAAATGTGGGTTTGTAGAAGGAAAGGGTACAGTAAATGCTGTGGATGTTCTGTAAAGGACATGAAAGTAACTTTACCATGCAGTAGTTGAGTGAAACACCAAGTTTTAACCAGCATTCCCAAGACATCCTGAAGCATAAACAAACATTTTGAAACTATTACGATATAAATATTGAGCACAACCCACAATTGGCATCGCTGATCATATTCTGGTATGAACCACGTCAATGTGGAAGCACTAGACTCGAGTTTCGCTATCATTTGAGCTAATTTGAAACAAACCCCGGATCACTGGTGTATGAAGTGGAGGTGTAACCACTACACCATGCAGTACACGCTGGACGTGACCAAATTAACACACCAGAATATTACAGCGTCACTCCTCCTTGTTAACAACCAAATAAATCTATTTGATTTTTGCTCGCTGGACTTTAGGCGGCCTGGTGTGCCTTGCCAGTGAGAAGACCTGATCATTCGGGGCCACATTGATTGACGGATGTCAGTGTCAGCGATCGGGCAAATCTTGAGCTAAGTCTACGATGAATGACATTGTTATATTCTGTTGTGATAATTTATTTGATACTGGAGATATACCTTCAGAATTATGTACCTCTGTATTTATTGCAATCCCAAAGAAATCAGGAGCCTTGGAATGTGATCAAGATAGAACAATTAGTATAATGAATCACATCAAAAAGATTTTGCTACGAATTATCGTGCAAAGAGTGAGGAAGAAAATACAACCTGAAATAGGGGAAGAAAAATGTGGGTTTGTAGAAGGAAAGGGTACAGTAAATGCTGTGTATATGCTGCGAACAGTTATTGAACGTGCTATAGAAGTAAACAAGGATATACATCTTTGCTTTATTGACTATACAAAGGCTTTTGATAGAGTTAGACATGTCAACATGGTGGATATGCTTGCAGATCTACAAATTGATGGGAAAGTCATTAGACTTATAAAAAACATATATTGGAAACAACAAGCTGCTATAAGGATTGATAATGAAGTGGGACAATATCAGCCAATTAAGAGAGGTGTTAGGTAGGGATGTGTAATGTCTCCAGATCTTTTTTCCCTATACAGTGAAAATATTTTCAGAAATGTAGAAGATATAAATGGAATCAGCATTGGAGGATGAAACATCAGTAACATTAGATATGCAGATGATACAGTATTGATTGCAGACAATGCGCAGGATCTACAACAACAATTAGTAGATGCGGTTGTTGTACACAGTGAGCAACTGGGGTTAGAATTAAATTGTAAAAAGACACAGGTTATGGTCATCACTAGGAAGAACGAAGTGCCACAATGTAATATACAATTAAATGGGAATATTCTTAACTGATTCGATGCCGACGATCACTCAGTTGCCAAACAGTCTCAACTTTTTTGCCCCTTGATCACTGTATTGCCAAGATCTTAGCAGTTCGTTTGTTTGTTTCGTTTGCATGCCATTCTTAATTTGAATGCCCCAAAATTTTGTTTTTCATATGAAGAAGGTTTTTCACTTACACACAGGCCATGACAATGCAGAATGGAGGCAGAAAATAGATGAATATTGAGGAATATTCTTAGTAAAGTTTTGTTTACTTTTCTGATTTGACAACGGCATCGACTCTGATTTTTGGCCTCACATATTTACATTAGATAATAGTTTTAAACAATTTAGATTGTAGTTATTCTGATTTAAAGGACTTTGTGAATGATTCTAACTGAGTGATAGCACATGTTAAATGTGATTGTTTGGTTAAAATTAACTGTGTATGAATGTAAACAAAAATAACCGGCTACCTTAGCCGCTAACCATGAAAGTTTGTCATCATGTCGAATTAGCTAATAGGCCACATTTGTGCTCCTAAAGTTTGCTTTGCCTATCACAAAGTATTTAAGGAGTATTTAAATAATTAAATTTAAAAGAATAATAATTCTAACTAAATAAAAAATAGCGTAAATTTTGTGTTTATCAGCAGAAAACGGTCAACACCTGTCTCGTGATTTTCCGACATTTTCTATTTTATGTGACATTTTATGTGGATTTGTGGTTGGGGGATGTGTTTTTGGCTGGGTGGTCGGGGGTGGATGAGGGTATGTGGGTGGGTGATTGTTTGTGGGTTATCAGATGGGTGGAGGATATGTGTGTGGGTTGGGGATGTGTGGGTGGGGGGCATGTATGTGTGCCTGAGGTGTGTGTGTGGTTGGGTGGAGATGTGTGGGTGGGTGGGGGATGTGTCTCATAACATGGTAATATGCATTGTTTATGTTTACAACATTCATTTGACAATGTATTTTTCCTATGTGTGTGTAATATACACTATTGCTGAACAAAAGATGAGTGATTGGAAGGGCCAAATGTAAGATGGGCCTGCATGCCCAATTTGTTACCCTTTGAAAAGAAAGTCCTTTCGTTCGTTCATTCACATGGTGGCTTCTGAGATAGTGAAATTGTGTCTCACAATTCCCCATCATGCATTAGTTAATTGACGTTTGAGGGATTGAAATCAGTCACTTTGATGTGAAACAGACCACTTCTTGTTGATTTTGATGGTATGAGACATCATCTATTCAAAAATCAATGGCAAACTACTGAACTAACATTACCTAGTAAATCACAAAGAGCCACAAATGTTGGGGTTGGTTGTGATGTTCTGTAAAGGACATGAAAGTAACTTTACCATGCAGTAGTTGAGTGAAACACCAAGTTTTAACCAGCATTCCCAAGACATCCTGAAGCATAAACAAACATTTTGAAACTATTACGATATAAATATTGAGCACAACCCACAATTGGCATCGCTGATCATATTCTGGTATGAACCACGTCAATGTGGAAGCACTAGACTCGAGTTTCGCTATCATTTGAGCTAATTTGAAACAAACCCCGGATCACTGGTGTATGAAGTGGAGGTGTAACCACTACACCATGCAGTACACGCTGGACGTGACCAAATTAACACACCAGAATATTACAGCGTCACTCCTCCTTGTTAACAACCAAATAAATCTATTTGATTTTTGCTCGCTGGACTTTAGGCGGCCTGGTGTGCCTTGCCAGTGAGAAGACCTGATCATTCGGGGCCACATTGATTGACGGATGTCAGTGTCAGCGATCGGGCAAATCTTGAGCTAAGTCTACGATGAATGACATTGTTATATTCTGTTGTGATAATTTATTTGATACTGGAGATATACCTTCAGAATTATGTACCTCTGTATTTATTGCAATCCCAAAGAAATCAGGAGCCTTGGAATGTGATCAAGATAGAACAATTAGTATAATGAATCACATCAAAAAGATTTTGCTACGAATTATCGTGCAAAGAGTGAGGAAGAAAATACAACCTGAAATAGGGGAAGAAAAATGTGGGTTTGTAGAAGGAAAGGGTACAGTAAATGCTGTGTATATGCTGCGAACAGTTATTGAACGTGCTATAGAAGTAAACAAGGATATACATCTTTGCTTTATTGACTATACAAAGGCTTTTGATAGAGTTAGACATGTCAACATGGTGGATATGCTTGCAGATCTACAAATTGATGGGAAAGTCATTAGACTTATAAAAAACATATATTGGAAACAACAAGCTGCTATAAGGATTGATAATGAAGTGGGACAATATCAGCCAATTAAGAGAGGTGTTAGGTAGGGATGTGTAATGTCTCCAGATCTTTTTTCCCTATACAGTGAAAATATTTTCAGAAATGTAGAAGATATAAATGGAATCAGCATTGGAGGATGAAACATCAGTAACATTAGAAATGCAGATGATACAGTATTGATTGCAGACAATGCGCAGGATCTACAACAACAATTAGTAGATGCGGTTGTTGTACACAGTGAGCAACTGGGGTTAGAATTAAATTGTAAAAAGACACAGGTTATGGTCATCACTAGGAAGAACGAAGTGCCACAATGTAATATACAATTAAATGGGAATATTCTTAACTGATTCGATGCCGACGATCACTCAGTTGCCAAACAGTCTCAACTTTTTTGCCTCTTGATCACTGTATTGCCAAGATCTTAGCAGTTCGTTTGTTTGTTTCGTTTGCATGCCATTCTTAATTTGAATGCCCCAAAATTTTGTTTTTCATATGAAGAAGGTTTTTCACTTACACACAGGCCATGACAATGCAGAATGGAGGCAGAAAATAGATGAATATTGAGGAATATTCTTAGTAAAGTTTTGTTTACTTTTCTGATTTGACAACGGCATCGACTCTGATTTTTGGCCTCACATATTTACATTAGATAATAGTTTTAAACAATTTAGATTGTAGTTATTCTGATTTAAAGGACTTTGTGAATGATTCTAACTGAGTGATAGCACATGTTAAATGTGGTTGTTTGGTTAAAATTAACTGTGTATGAATGTAAACAAAAATAACCGGCTACCTTAGCCGCTAACCATGAAAGTTTGTCATCATGTCGAATTAGCTAATAGGCCACATTTGTGCTCCTAAAGTTTGCTTTGCCTATCACAAAGTATTTAAGGAGTATTTAAATAATTAAATTTAAAAGAATAATAATTCTAACTAAATAAAAAATAGCGTAAATTTTGTGTTTATCAGCAGAAAACGGTCAACACCTGTCTCGTGATTTTCCGACATTTTCTATTTTATGTGACATTTTATGTGGATTTGTGGTTGGGGGATGTGTTTTTGGCTGGGTGGTCGGGGGTGGATGAGGGTATGTGGGTGGGTGATTGTTTGTGGGTTATCAGATGGGTGGAGGATATGTGTGTGGGTTGGGGATGTGTGGGTGGGGGGCATGTATGTGTGCCTGAGGTGTGTGTGTGGTTGGGTGGAGATGTGTGGGTGGGTGGGGGATGTGTCTCATAACATGGTAATATGCATTGTTTATGTTTACAACATTCATTTGACAATGTATTTTTCCTATGTGTGTGTAATATACACTATTGCTGAACAAAAGATGAGTGATTGGAAGGGCCAAATGTAAGATGGGCCTGCATGCCCAATTTGTTACCCTTTGAAAAGAAAGTCCTTTCGTTCGTTCATTCACATGGTGGCTTCTGAGATAGTGAAATTGTGTCTCACAATTCCCCATCATGCATTAGTTAATTGACGTTTGAGGGATTGAAATCAGTCACTTTGATGTGAAACAGACCACTTCTTGTTGATTTTGATGGTATGAGACATCATCTATTCAAAAATCAATGGCAAACTACTGAACTAACATTACCTAGTAAATCACAAAGAGCCACAAATGTTGGGGTTGGTTGTGATGTTCTGTAAAGGACATGAAAGTAACTTTACCATGCAGTAGTTGAGTGAAACACCAAGTTTTAACCAGCATTCCCAAGACATCCTGAAGCATAAACAAACATTTTGAAACTATTACGATATAAATATTGAGCACAACCCACAATTGGCATCGCTGATCATATTCTGGTATGAACCACGTCAATGTGGAAGCACTAGACTCGAGTTTCGCTATCATTTGAGCTAATTTGAAACAAACCCCGGATCACTGGTGTATGAAGTGGAGGTGTAACCACTACACCATGCAGTACACGCTGGACGTGACCAAATTAACACACCAGAATATTACAGCGTCACTCCTCCTTGTTAACAACCAAATAAATCTATTTGATTTTTGCTCGCTGGACTTTAGGCGGCCTGGTGTGCCTTGCCAGTGAGAAGACCTGATCATTCGGGGCCACATTGATTGACGGATGTCAGTGTCAGCGATCGGGCAAATCTTGAGCTAAGTCTACGATGAATGACATTGTTATATTCTGTTGTGATAATTTATTTGATACTGGAGATATACCTTCAGAATTATGTACCTCTGTATTTATTGCAATCCCAAAGAAATCAGGAGCCTTGGAATGTGATCAAGATAGAACAATTAGTATAATGAATCACATCAAAAAGATTTTGCTACGAATTATCGTGCAAAGAGTGAGGAAGAAAATACAACCTGAAATAGGGGAAGAAAAATGTGGGTTTGTAGAAGGAAAGGGTACAGTAAATGCTGTGTATATGCTGCGAACAGTTATTGAACGTGCTATAGAAGTAAACAAGGATATACATCTTTGCTTTATTGACTATACAAAGGCTTTTGATAGAGTTAGACATGTCAACATGGTGGATATGCTTGCAGATCTACAAATTGATGGGAAAGTCATTAGACTTATAAAAAACATATATTGGAAACAACAAGCTGCTATAAGGATTGATAATGAAGTGGGACAATATCAGCCAATTAAGAGAGGTGTTAGGTAGGGATGTGTAATGTCTCCAGATCTTTTTTCCCTATACAGTGAAAATATTTTCAGAAATGTAGAAGATATAAATGGAATCAGCATTGGAGGATGAAACATCAGTAACATTAGAAATGCAGATGATACAGTATTGATTGCAGACAATGCGCAGGATCTACAACAACAATTAGTAGATGCGGTTGTTGTACACAGTGAGCAACTGGGGTTAGAATTAAATTGTAAAAAGACACAGGTTATGGTCATCACTAGGAAGAATGAAGTGCCACAATGTAATATACAATTAAATGGGAATATTCTTAACTGATTCGATGCCGACGATCACTCAGTTGCCAAACAGTCTCAACTTTTTTGCCCCTTGATCACTGTATTGCCAAGATCTTAGCAGTTCGTTTGTTTGTTTCGTTTGCATGCCAATCTTAATTTGAATGCCCCAAAATTTTGTTTTTCATATGAAGAAGGTTTTTCACTTACACACAGGCCATGACAATGCAGAATGGAGGTAGAAAATAGATGAATATTGAGGAATATTCTTAGTAAAGTTTTGTTTACTTTTCTGATTTGACAACGGCATCGACTCTGATTTTTGGCCTCACATATTTACATTAGATAATAGTTTTAAACAATTTAGATTGTAGTTATTCTGATTTAAAGGACTTTGTGAATGATTCTAAACTGAGTGATAGCACATGTTAAATGTGGTTGTTTGGTTAAAATTAACTGTGTATGAATGTAAACAAAAATAACCGGCTACCTTAGCCGCTAACCATGAAAGTTTGTCATCATGTCGAATTAGCTAATAGGCCACATTTGTGCTCCTAAAGTTTGCTTTGCCTATCACAAAGTATTTAAGGAGTATTTAAATAATTAAATTTAAAAGAATAATAATTCTAACTAAATAAAAAATAGCGTAAATTTTGTGTTTATCAGCAGAAAACGGTCAACACCTGTCTCGTGATTTTCCGACATTTTCTATTTTATGTGACATTTTATGTGGATTTGTGGTTGGGGGATGTGTTTTTGGCTGGGTGGTCGGGGGTGGATGAAGGTATGTGGGTGGGTGATTGTTCGTGGGTTATCAGATGGGTGGAGGATATGTGTGTGGGTTGGGGATGTGTGGGTGGGGGGCATGTATGTGTGCCTGAGGTGTGTGTGTGGTTGGGTGGAGATGTGTGGGTGGGTGGGGGATGTGTCTCATAACATGGTAATATGCATTGTTTATGTTTACAACATTCATTTGACAATGTATTTTTCCTATGTGTGTGTAATATACACTATTGCTGAACAAAAGATGAGTGATTGGAAGGGCCAAATGTAAGATGGGCCTGCGTGCCCAATTTGTTACCCTTTGAAAAGAAAGTCCTTTCGTTCGTTCATTCACATGGTGGCTTCTGAGATAGTGAAATTGTGTCTCACAATTCCCCATCATGCATTAGTTAATTGACGTTTGAGGGATTGAAATCAGTCACTTTGATGTGAAACAGACCACTTCTTGTTGATTTTGATGGTATGAGACATCATCTATTCAAAAATCAATGGCAAACTACTGAACTAACATTACCTAGTAAATCACAAAGAGCCACAAATGTTGGGGTTGGTTGTGATGTTCTGTAAAGGACATGAAAGTAACTTTACCATGCAGTAGTTGAGTGAAACACCAAGTTTTAACCAGCATTCCCAAGACATCCTGAAGCATAAACAAACATTTTGAAACTATTACGATATAAATATTGAGCACAACCCACAATTGGCATCGCTGATCATATTCTGGTATGAACCACGTCAATGTGGAAGCACTAGACTCGAGTTTCGCTATCATTTGAGCTAATTTGAAACAAACCCCGGATCACTGGTGTATGAAGTGGAGGTGTAACCACTACACCATGCAGTACACGCTGGACGTGACCAAATTAACACACCAGAATATTACAGCGTCACTCCTCCTTGTTAACAACCAAATAAATCTATTTGATTTTTGCTCGCTGGACTTTAGGCGGCCTGGTGTGCCTTGCCAGTGAGAAGACCTGATCATTCGGGGCCACATTGATTGACGGATGTCAGTGTCAGCGATCGGGCAAATCTTGAGCTAAGTCTACGATGAATGACATTGTTATATTCTGTTGTGATAATTTATTTGATACTGGAGATATACCTTCAGAATTATGTACCTCTGTATTTATTGCAATCCCAAAGAAATCAGGAGCCTTGGAATGTGATCAAGATAGAACAATTAGTATAATGAATCACATCAAAAAGATTTTGCTACGAATTATCGTGCAAAGAGTGAGGAAGAAAATACAACCTGAAATAGGGGAAGAAAAATGTGGGTTTGTAGAAGGAAAGGGTACAGTAAATGCTGTGTATATGCTGCGAACAGTTATTGAACGTGCTATAGAAGTAAACAAGGATATACATCTTTGCTTTATTGACTATACAAAGGCTTTTGATAGAGTTAGACATGTCAACATGGTGGATATGCTTGCAGATCTACAAATTGATGGGAAAGTCATTAGACTTATAAAAAACCATATATTGGAAACAACAAGCTGCTATAAGGATTGATAATGAAGTGGGACAATATCAGCCAATTAAGAGAGGTGTTAGGTAGGGATGTGTAATGTCTCCAGATCTTTTTTCCCTATACAGTGAAAATATTTTCAGAAATGTAGAAGATATAAATGGAATCAGCATTGGAGGATGAAACATCAGTAACATTAGAAATGCAGATGATACAGTATTGATTGCAGACAATGCGCAGGATCTACAACAACAATTAGTAGATGCGGTTGTTGTACACAGTGAGCAACTGGGGTTAGAATTAAATTGTAAAAAGACACAGGTTATGGTCATCACTAGGAAGAACGAAGTGCCACAATGTAATATACAATTAAATGGGAATATTCTTAACTGATTCGATGCCGACGATCACTCAGTTGCCAAACAGTCTCAACTTTTTTGCCCCTTGATCACTGTATTGCCAAGATCTTAGCAGTTCGTTTGTTTGTTTCGTTTGCATGCCATTCTTAATTTGAATGCCCCAAAATTTTGTTTTTCATATGAAGAAGGTTTTTCACTTACACACAGGCCATGACAATGCAGAATGGAGGCAGAAAATAGATGAATATTGAGGAATATTCTTAGTAAAGTTTTGTTTACTTTTCTGATTTGACAACGGCATCGACTCTGATTTTTGGCCTCACATATTTACATTAGATAATAGTTTTAAACAATTTAGATTGTAGTTATTCTGATTTAAAGGACTTTGTGAATGATTCTAAACTGAGTGATAGCACATGTTAAATGTGGTTGTTTGGTTAAAATTAACTGTGTATGAATGTAAACAAAAATAACCGGCTACCTTAGCCGCTAACCATGAAAGTTTGTCATCATGTCGAATTAGCTAATAGGCCACATTTGTGCTCCTAAAGTTTGCTTTGCCTATCACAAAGTATTTAAGGAGTATTTAAATAATTAAATTTAAAAGAATAATAATTCTAACTAAATAAAAAATAGCGTAAATTTTGTGTTTATCAGTAGAAAACGGTCAACACCTGTCTCGTGATTTTCCGACATTTTCTATTTTATGTGACATTTTATGTGGATTTGTGGTTGGGGGATGTGTTTTTGGCTGGGTGGTCGGGGGTGGATGAGGGTATGTGGGTGGGTGATTGTTTGTGGGTTATCAGATGGGTGGAGGATATGTGTGTGGGTTGGGGATGTGTGGGTGGGGGGCATGTATGTGTGCCTGAGGTGTGTGTGTGGTTGGGTGGAGATGTGTGGGTGGGTGGGGGATGTGTCTCATAACATGGTAATATGCATTGTTTATGTTTACAACATTCATTTGACAATGTATTTTTCCTATGTGTGTGTAATATACACTATTGCTGAACAAAAGATGAGTGATTGGAAGGGCCAAATGTAAGATGGGCCTGCATGCCCAATTTGTTACCCTTTGAAAAGAAAGTCCTTTCGTTCGTTCATTCACATGGTGGCTTCTGAGATAGTGAAATTGTGTCTCACAATTCCCCATCATGCATTAGTTAATTGACGTTTGAGGGATTGAAATCAGTCACTTTGATGTGAAACAGACCACTTCTTGTTGATTTTGATGGTATGAGACATCATCTATTCAAAAATCAATGGCAAACTACTGAACTAACATTACCTAGTAAATCACAAAGAGCCACAAATGTTGGGGGTGAAAATAGGGGAAGAAAAATGTGGGTTTGTAGAAGGAAAGGGTACAGTAAATGCTGTGGATGTTCTGTAAAGGACATGAAAGTAACTTTACCATGCAGTAGTTGAGTGAAACACCAAGTTTTAACCAGCATTCCCAAGACATCCTGAAGCATAAACAAACATTTTGAAACTATTACGATATAAATATTGAGCACAACCCACAATTGGCATCGCTGATCATATTCTGGTATGAACCACGTCAATGTGGAAGCACTAGACTCGAGTTTCGCTATCATTTGAGCTAATTTGAAACAAACCCCGGATCACTGGTGTATGAAGTGGAGGTGTAACCACTACACCATGCAGTACACGCTGGACGTGACCAAATTAACACACCAGAATATTACAGCGTCACTCCTCCTTGTTAACAACCAAATAAATCTATTTGATTTTTGCTCGCTGGACTTTAGGCGGCCTGGTGTGCCTTGCCAGTGAGAAGACCTGATCATTCGGGGCCACATTGATTGACGGATGTCAGTGTCAGCGATCGGGCAAATCTTGAGCTAAGTCTACGATGAATGACATTGTTATATTCTGTTGTGATAATTTATTTGATACTGGAGATATACCTTCAGAATTATGTACCTCTGTATTTATTGCAATCCCAAAGAAATCAGGAGCCTTGGAATGTGATCAAGATAGAACAATTAGTATAATGAATCACATCAAAAAGATTTTGCTACGAATTATCGTGCAAAGAGTGAGGAAGAAAATACAACCTGAAATAGGGGAAGAAAAATGTGGGTTTGTAGAAGGAAAGGGTACAGTAAATGCTGTGTATATGCTGCGAACAGTTATTGAACGTGCTATAGAAGTAAACAAGGATATACATCTTTGCTTTATTGACTATACAAAGGCTTTTGATAGAGTTAGACATGTCAACATGGTGGATATGCTTGCAGATCTACAAATTGATGGGAAAGTCATTAGACTTATAAAAAACATATATTGGAAACAACAAGCTGCTATAAGGATTGATAATGAAGTGGGACAATATCAGCCAATTAAGAGAGGTGTTAGGTAGGGATGTGTAATGTCTCCAGATCTTTTTTCCCTATACAGTGAAAATATTTTCAGAAATGTAGAAGATATAAATGGAATCAGCATTGGAGGATGAAACATCAGTAACATTAGAAATGCAGATGATACAGTATTGATTGCAGACAATGCGCAGGATCTACAACAACAATTAGTAGATGCGGTTGTTGTACACAGTGAGCAACTGGGGTTAGAATTAAATTGTAAAAAGACACAGGTTATGGTCATCACTAGGAAGAACGAAGTGCCACAATGTAATATACAATTAAATGGGAATATTCTTAACTGATTCGATGCCGACGATCACTCAGTTGCCAAACAGTCTCAACTTTTTTGCCCCTTGATCACTGTATTGCCAAGATCTTAGCAGTTCGTTTGTTTGTTTCGTTTGCATGCCATTCTTAATTTGAATGCCCCAAAATTTTGTTTTTCATATGAAGAAGGTTTTTCACTTACACACAGGCCATGACAATGCAGAATGGAGGCAGAAAATAGATGAATATTGAGGAATATTCTTAGTAAAGTTTTGTTTACTTTTCTGATTTGACAACGGCATCGACTCTGATTTTTGGCCTCACATATTTACATTAGATAATAGTTTTAAACAATTTAGATTGTAGTTATTCTGATTTAAAGGACTTTGTGAATGATTCTAAACTGAGTGATAGCACATGTTAAATGTGGTTGTTTGGTTAAAATTAACTGTGTATGAATGTAAACAAAAATAACCGGCTACCTTAGCCGCTAACCATGAAAGTTTGTCATCATGTCGAATTAGCTAATAGGCCACATTTGTGCTCCTAAAGTTTGCTTTGCCTATCACAAAGTATTTAAGGAGTATTTAAATAATTAAATTTAAAAGAATAATAATTCTAACTAAATAAAAAATAGCGTAAATTTTGTGTTTATCAGCAGAAAACGGTCAACACCTGTCTCGTGATTTTCCGACATTTTCTATTTTATGTGACAATGATTCGCTTCAAAATAGTATGTTTTTATTGTGATTTATTGGTGTTATGGAGCCGTTCTAGTGATACTTGTGTAGCAGAGTGGTGTAGTTATCATAATTAAGTAAGTTTCATAGGATTTTAAACACCGTTGGAGCAGTAGCGCCTTGGTAAATGGAAATTTCACGTACTTGTCACCTCTGTCATCAATTTATTTTTTACAACATCTGCTAATATTATTATTATATTTCTAACTTTTAGCAACAGTAGCAATACCAATGTGTTCCTTGTGCAATGTCCTTTAATTTGATATATAATACAATATATTTACTACCATTTTAATTTTTAGATCAGTATTATGACATACCCCTACTTCCCATTTTCTGCCATCAATTTCTGCTTGGGCAAAACCCATGTTTTGTTTGGCACTCAATCAGTTAAACAAGTGAATCAGTACAATTATCTCGGAACAGTCATAACATCTGATGGGAGATGCCTTGAAGAGATTAGAACAAGAATCGCCATGGCAAAAGTAGCCTTTTGCAATATGAAAAACATTCTGACCAATAAAAAGATGTCAATTGAAATGAGAAAAAGAGTGTTGAGGGTATACATAGAGCCTGTTCTTTTGCATGGATGTGAAACTTGGACTTTAAGCAGTCAAGCTGAAAAACATCTGATAGCTGCAAAAATGTGGTTTCTGAGGAAAATGCAAAGAATACCATGGACAGACAGAAAAACCAATGACCAAGTAATACAGGAGACAAATGAAAATCGTAAATTGATTAGAGAAATTAGATGTAGACAGTCAAAATTTTTTGGACATGTTATGAAAACAAATGGATTAGAGAACTTAGTGACAACTGGCAAGATTGAAGGGAACAGACCAAGAGGAAAATACCTGGATGGCTTGGCCACATGGCATGGATGAGACAGGAACACTGAGCTGATCCATGACTGGTGATCGAGTGAAATGTCGAGTCATGACCGCCCAAGCTTTCCGGCATGGCACATGATTGATTGATTGATTGATAATTTGGTTGCATCCAGTTAGTTACACACTCGCTTCACACGCTAGTGATCCGGGGTTTGTTTCCGGGTCCGGTCAAGGATATGCACTACTGACGAGCTCAAATGAGAGTGAAACTCGACCAGAAAACGATCAGCGTTGCCAATAGTGGGTTGTGCTCAATATTTAAATCTCAAATCCCGAAACAACCAAATAAATCTATTACGATATATTCTGGTATGAACCACGTCAATGTGGAAGCACTGCTGTGTAAACTAATTAATTAAATCAACATCATCAAGTGACATACCAACTAGCGCGGATAATGTGGCTAAAGGTTTGCAAACGCGGTTTGTGAGCCCGTATACCCGGGTTCGAAACACAGCGTGCTGGTTTTTTCGAAAAAGGTATAGATGCCGGTTGTTTAGAAAGCAATGGCAAACTACTGACCATTAAATTTGCCCAGGAATCACGAACAGCGAAAATGCTGGGGTTGACTGCTATGTCCTGTGAAGGACATGCAGCTTAATTTTTTTTGTTTTAGCTCACACTATCTGCAAAAGTGTTAACAGAACAGTACATGTTCTTATATTCTTCCTTGCCATGATGAGAGACTGTCAAGGATATTTTTTTTCTGTCTTCCTCTGTCTCTTCTTCCATTGATATTTATAGCAGAGTAGGGGGGGGGGGGCAAAGATAGCCGTGTCGTATAGAAGATCTTGATACAAATAACACAAGTCTGCAGCAATCCAAGTTTCGTTGTTTATTGGTTGTTCTCCATACCAAAAGGGCAAGATAGTATAGAAAGTTGTTGACATACCAAGGACCAAGGTTTAAAAACTTAAGCCTGCTCAAATTAAATCATTCCAGATGGAACCAACTACATGCTGCCTATCTAGCTGATGGTGCTCACCTGTGCATTGCTCACTAATACTTCCTTACGTTGCGCACCAGCTAGCCCCACAATGCCATACAACCCCTATAACAGGCTACTCTGTTATATATTTTCACATGTCCTGGTAAATACCGCATAATGCCACATCCACCACACTCACTGGACTTCTTCCTGTTTCCAAACATGAAGAGTCTGTTTCATGGATATCTTTCTTCTAACATCCAGGGCTTGATGACTGAACTGGTGATATAGTTCTGGACCCAGGCAGGCCAGTTCTACAATCAAGGCATCAGATTGGTGAAGAAGACATGGAAGAAGTGCATCACCTTGAGAATGATTAAAGTTCCCACCAATTTCCAGCCACGTGCCCTGACTGCTTCATACAAAAGTGCAAAACTTCTCAACCACACCATGTATATTTAATGTTCTAGGAAGTGATGTTTTCTGTCTGGTTCTTGTTAGTTTAGATATTCTGGCATGCAAAACATCCTTATTTATGTCTTCATACTCAGTAATATTTTAAACACAGTTTTAGCATCCTTTATCATTTGTGTTTCTCAGATGAAACCAAATGAGTAAATATTTCCTGCATTCATTAAAGGAGAAACAAAACCGGATGCTGACGTTAAAGTATGATGGTATATAATTTGCTTTTCTTACAAGTATAACAATGTTTGTTATATTACTAATTATTCACTGCATGATAAGGAACTAAAGTGGTAGCAAATTATATTATTTGGCACAACTAGATCAAATAATTGTGATTTTATTTTTTCAAGACAGTGTGGCACTTTATATTATCAACATTCAAAAACATGTGAACATTGCTTTACCACTAAATCATTTGGTTATGAATAGCAAATGTCACGTATGTGATGTATCATTTATTGTTAGTTCAACTCTAAAAGAGCATATACTGTTGAGAAGCCTCACATGTGTGGAGTTTGTAGAGGGTCATTTCCCAATAGTAGGAGTCTAACGAAGAATAAGAAGAATGCATACTGGTGAGAAACTATGCAAATGTGATCTTTGTGGAGATTTATTTGCTAATAATGATAGTCTAATACAACATAAGAGAATACATACTGGTGGAAAGCTTTACAACTGTGAAGTGTGTGGAGTATCATTTACTTATTTTTCAAATCTTCAAAAACACAAAAGAAGACATACAAGTGAGAAGCCTTACAAATGTGATGATTGTGGAGCTTCATTTGCCTATAGTTATAGTATAATACAACATTTAATGAAACATACTGGAGAGAAGCCACACAAATGTGATGATTGTGGAGCTTCATTTGCCTATAGTTGTAGTTTAATACAACATTTAATGAAACATACTGGAGAGAAGCCACACAAATGTGATATAAATGGGGCTTCATATTCCTGTAATAGAAGTCTAACAAATCATAAGCGTATGCATACCAGAAAAAAACCATACATATCTGATATTTGTGGAGCATCATTTAGTGTTAGTTCAACTGTAAAAAGACACAAACATTTACATATTGGTGAGAAGCCTTACAAATGTGATATGTGCGGAGCATCATTTATTAGTCTAAAAAAACACATTAGAACACATACTGGTGAGAAGCCTTACAAATGTGATGTGTGTGGGGCTTCATTTGCTACTAGTTCACATCTACAACAGCACAAAAGAATACATACTGGTGAGAAGCCATTCAAATGTGATGTGTGTGGAGCATCATCTACTTATAGATCAAATCTAGAAAAGCACAAAAGAACACATACTGGTGAGAAGCCTTACAAATGTGATGTGTGTGGAGCATCATTTACTAGTCGTTCATATCTAACACAACACTTTAGAACTCATACTGGTGAGGCGCCATTCAAATGTGATGTGTGTGGGATTTCATGTGTTTCTAGTTCAAATCTACAACGACACATTAGAACACATACTGGTGAGAAGCCTTACAAATGTGATATGTGTGGAGCATCATTTACTAGTCGTTCAGATATAAAACAACACATTAGAACACATACTGGTGAGAAGACTTTCAAATGTGATGTATGTGGGGCTTCATTTACTTCTAGTTCACATCTACAATGGCACAAAAGACCTCGTACTGGTGAGAAGCCTTACCTATGTGATGTGTGTGGAGCATCATTTACTAGTAATTCAGATCTAAAACAACACATTGGAAAACATACTGGTGAGAAGCCTTTCAAATGTGATGTGTGTGGAGCATCATTTACTTTTAGATCAAATCTAGAACAACATAAAAGTACTCATACTGGTGAGAAGCCTTACATATGTGATGTGTGTGGAGCATCATTTACTGCTAGATCAAGTCTAAAACGACACAAAAGAACACATACTGGTGAGAAGCCATTCAAATGTGATGTATGTGGAGCATCATTTACTGTTAGATCAAATCTAGAACAACACATAAGAACACATACTGGTGAGAAGCCTTACAAATGTGCTGTGTGTGGAGCATCATTTACTAATCATGCACATCTAAAACAACACATTAGAACACATACTGGAGAGAAGCCTTACAAATGTGATATGTGTGGAGCATCATTTACTGTTAGATCAAATCTAGAACAACACAAAAGAACACATACTGGTGAGAAGCCTTACAAATGTGATGTGTGTGGAGCATCATTTACTAATCGTGCACATCTAAAACAACACATTAGAACACATACTGGTGAGAAGCCTTACAAATGTGATGTGTGCAAAGCATCATTTACTGCTAGATCAAGTCTAAAACGACACAAAAGAACACATACTGGTGAGAAGCCATTCAAATGTGATGTGTGTAGAGCATCATTTACTAATCGTGCACATCTAAAACAACACATTAGAACACATACTGGAGAGAAGCCTTACAAATGTGATATGTGTGGAGCATCATTTACTAATCTTGCACATCTAAAACAACACATTAGAACACATACTGGTGAGAAGCTGTGACAGGTACATGTCAGCTCTTAGTCAGCGCTGAATGTTGGGTGGCGCTCACCAAACCTGACACCTCACATTGTGCCAACGGCTTCGGGCAGAGGAGCGCAATTGGGAGGATACAAACCTTACCCTAGGGCGAGGAAATGCATCCTAAAGACTAAATGTATGGCAAGGCAGACCAGGCCTTAAGCTTTGGTTGACAACTGGCCTAGGATGGAAGCTCCGGCAGGCGGACAGTTAGAGTATTGCTTTACTGATCTGGCAGCTTTTGCAGCTTGTCTTGTTCTAGATGTATTGGCATTACCTTTCCTCTGGAGTAAAATAGGCAGACAGAGAGAGCGATCATGCTGCATGGGCAACACATGACCTCTACAATTCAGCCCAGGCTTTGTGCTATGGAGAGGTATAACTCCATCCCTGGTCTTAACCAGTCTCGGAATCAAAACGAGAGGTAGCAGTTACAGGTTATAAGTCCTTGTCAATTGGTGTAGACAGGGGCCCCACAGGTTGCCTCTGACTGTGGGAGACACCTAGGGTGTCACTAATCAGCTACCGCCCGCCTCAAGCTAGGCAGCCCTCTGCCAGTTGGGTGCTGATATGCCTCAGCTTGCCTGCTTCAATAGTTGATTGGTGCTAGGACAAAATTTGAATCACACACTGCAAAACCAATACACCAGGCGTTAAAAAGAATAATAGAAACCTTAAGCTATAGCTTGCAACCTGGAACATAGGAACCATGTGTCCAGGATTTTCCACTGATATTGATGATGTAAGAAAAATGACTGTGATTGATGCCTGACTCCATCGTCTTAACATTGATATTGCTGGCCTGCAGGAGACTTACCTCACTGAGGAAGGGTCACTCATGGAAAACAATTACACCTATTTTTGGAAGGGTTGAGGGCAGGAAGTAAAATGGCAACATGGAGTGGGCTCTGCAGTAAAGAATTCATTACTGGGTATTACTGAAATTCTAGCTTGAGGTATCGAAAGACAAGGAGTGTGCTTGGCAATCTCTTGTGGTTTTGCCACCATTATCACTGCATAGGCATCGAGACACTCAATTCCTCTGATGATGTGAAGGATTCATTCCATGAGGAGTTCTGTGATCAAGGCAGTTCCAATATCTGATTATATTTATATCAGTGACTTCAATGCTCATGTGGGCAGTGACTCAAGTTCATGGCCAGTGTGCCTTGGAAAATTCATCGGTCACATGAATAAAAATGGGCAAAGGCTGTTGGAGCTTTGCACCAGAAATGTCCTATGTATTACAAACTCCTTTTTTTAACACAAAAGAGTGACATAAAGACACATGGAAACATCCAAGATCCGGCCATTGGCACCAGCTGGACTTCATCATCACACGGAGACAACATCTAAACCAAAAACCATTAACTCAAAGTTACCTCAGTGCTGATTGTGACACAGATAATTTTTTGGTTTTTGCAACCAAAGAGAATCTATACTGCTAAACACAAATCTATCCCCAGGATTAATATTCTCAACATCAAAGATCCTGATTTGAGTGTTTTGAGTTCCAACAGCACTTAGAAGGCACTTTCACTGAAACATCAGAAAATTGTACAGCAAGTGAAAAATGGGGTATACTTAAGGAGACTGTTTATAAAACAGCGGTAGGAGTTTATGGCATTGTGGATCATAAGAGGCAGGACTGGTTTGAAGCAAACAGCGAGAGACTGCAGCCTTTGATTGATAGAAAGAAGATAGCTTTCTTAAGAAACAAGGAAAGAACAACTCAAAACACTCCGTGAGCTGAAAAAAAGCTAGAAAGGATGTGCACAAAGGCTGCCAGGCAGTCTGCAAATGACAATTGGATCAAATTATGTGAGTGCATTCAAAATGCAAGTGATAAGGGAAACATCAGAGGCATGTATGAAGGGATAAAGAAAGCCTGTGGTCCAATGATTAAAAGAAGTGCACCATTGAAAACCTTGACTGGAGAAATCATCACTGATGAGAAACATCAGATGGGTAGAGCTCTACTTAGAGCTTTACTCAAGTGAGACCAAACTAGCGGATGATGCCCTCAATGCCACAGAGGCACTACCAACCCTTGACCACCTGGACACACTTCCCACCATAAAAGAAGTTAAGTGTGGTATAAATGAACTTGCTTCTGGCAAAGCTCCAGGTAAGGATGGGATTCCAACAGAGGTTATCAGGAGTGGGCAAGACACACTCACTCTACAGATCCACCAGCTAACAGAGCTATGCTGGCAAGAAGGACAAGTCCCACAGGATTTCAAAGATTCAAGCATCATAACACTGTATAAGAACAAGGGCGATCGGAGCAACTGCAACAACTATAGGGGTATCTCACTTCTGTGTATTGTTGGAAAAGTATTTGCCAGAATTGTTCTGTGCAGACTTCAAGTCCTAAGAGATCAAGTCTACCCCAAATCACAGTGCGGCGTCAGAACCGGTCTACCACTGATATGATATTCTCATTGCGACAAATGCAAGAAAAATGCCGTGAACAGAATCAACCAGTGTTTATTGCCTTCATCGACCTCACAAAGGCATTTGATGTGGTCAGTCGTGAGGGTTTGTTCAAGGCACTAAAGAAGATTGGCTGCCCACCAACTCTTCTGTCCATTGTGGAATCGTTCCACACAGGCATGAAGGGTATGATGAAGTTTGATGGTACTTCAGAAGAGTTTTAAATCAAGAGTGAAGTAAAGAAAGGTTGTGTACTTGCACCCACCCTCTTTGGAATATACTTTTCACTTCTACTGAAATATGCCTTTCGTGATCAGGATGGTGGTATATACATTCACTCACGCTCAGATGGCGGCCTCTACAATGCTCAAAGATTGAAGGCTAAGACCAAAATTAGGAGGGTACTGATCAGAGAGTTGCTCTTTGTAGATGATGCTACAATTACGGCTCACTCTGAGGGAGAATTACAATGTCTTCTATCTGCATTCTCCAATGCTTGTTATGAATTTGGTTTAAAATTAGCAAACAGAAGACACAGATTATGTCACAAGGTGCACATGGGGTACCATCAATCTTTATTGACGATGCTGAACTGGAGATAGTAGACCATTTTACATATCTAGGATCAGTGGTAAACAGTAAATTATCCTTAAATCAGGAAATCAACATCAGGATTGGTAAGGCAGCAACAACAATGAACAATCAATCAATCAATCACGTGCCATGCTGGAAAGCGTGTGCGGTCATGACTCGCCATTTCACTCGATCACCAGTGTCGTGGATCAGCTCAGTGTTCCTGTCTCGTTCATGCCATGTGGCCAAGCCATCCAGGTATTTTCCTCTCGGTCTTCCTCTTGGTCTGTTCCCCTCGATCTTGCCAGTTGTCACTAAGTTCTCCAATCCATTTCTTCTCATAACATGTCCAAAATATTTTGACTGTCTACGTCTAATTTCTCTAATCAGTTTACGATGTTCATTTGTCTCCTGTAGTACTTGGTCATTGGTTTTTCTGTCTGTCCATGGTATTCTTTGCATTTTCCTCAGAAACCACATTTCTGCAGCCATCAGATGCTTTTCAGCTTGACTGCTCATTGTCCAAGTTTCACATCCATACAAAAGAACAGGCTCTATGTATCCCCTCAACACTCTTTTTCTCGTTTCAATTGACATCTTCTTATTGGTCAGAATGTTTTTCATCTTGCTAAAGGCTACTTTCGCCATGGCGATTCTTGTTCTAATCTCTTCAAGGCATCTCCCATCAGATGTTATAACTGTTCCAAGATAATTGTACCGATTCACTTGTTGAAGAATATTTCCATTTACTTGTATATTACATTGTGGCACTTCTTCCTTCCTACTGACGACCATAACCTGAGTCTTTTTACAATTTAATTCTAACCCCAGTTGCTCACTGTGTACAACAACCGCATCTACTAATTGTTGCAGGTCCTGCTCATTGTCTGCAATTAATACTGTATCATCTGCATATCTAATGTTATTGATGTTTCGTCCTCCAATGCTGATTCCATTTATATCCTCTACATTTCTGAAAATATTTTCACTGTACAGGGAAAAAAGATCTGGAGACATCACACATCCCTGCCTAACACCTCTCTTAATTGGCTGATACTGTCCCACTTCATTATCAATCCTTATTGCAGCTTGTTGTTTCCAATATATGTTTTTTATAAGTCTAATGTCTTTCCCATCAATTTGTAGATCTGCAAGCATATCCACCATGCTGACATGTCTAACTCTATCAAAAACCTTTGTATAGTCAATAAAGCAAAGATGTATATCCTTGTTTACTTCTATAGCACGTTCAATAACTGTTCGCAGCATATACACAGCATTTACTGTACCCTTTCCTTCTACAAACCCGCATTGTTCTTCCCCTATTTCAGGTTGTATCTTCTTCCTCATTCTTTGCATGATAATTCTTAGCAAAATCTTTGGGATGTGACTCATTATACTAATTGTTCTATGTTGATCACATTCCAAGGTTCCTGATTTCTTTGGGATTGCAATAAATATAGAGTTACATAATTCAGGAGGTATATCTCCAGTATCATATAATGTGTTCAGCAGTCTGGTGACTTGATCTAGTCCAAATTCTTCTAAAGCTTTAATCATTTCTGTTGTGATGTTATCTGCACCGGGGGCCTTGCCAGCTTTCATATGCTTAAGAACATTTCGAACCTCCATCTCCAAAATTGGCGGTCCTTCATTATTAAATCTAATATTATACTGTTCGTCTCTGTTATCATCATAAAGGTGTTTCACATAATCTGTCCATACCTGTAGAATCTGGTCTTTTTCTATTATGATTTTGCCATCTTCAGTTTTTAGACACCCGGTTGATGTACTTGTTCTTTTATTAGTAAGTTCCTGAATTCTTTTGTGCACTAATTCGGTATTTTGACTGTTGTGTTGGCTTTCAATTTCTAAGCACTTTTCCTCAAGCCATGCTTCTTTTGCCTCCTTACATAATGTTCTGACTTGTCTGTGAATTTCTTCATATTTGACAGAATTATTTTTGCTGAGTCTTCTTGTTTCCATGAGGTGTAAAATTTCTTCAGTCATCCATTTCTTACGACCCACTTTCTTTAATTTTGGAATAGTTGTTTCTGCAGCCACATTGATTGAATTCTTCAACGTTTCCCATTGATCATCCACATCCTGGAATAGGATCTCTAGATCAGACAAAATTTCAAATCTGTTCTGTACTTCTATGTTGAATTTGTTTTGTATTTCCTTGTCATTACTCAATGTACACAAATCATATTTAGTGTTTCCTGTTATATTCTTGACTTTCTTCAACTTTATCCTCAATGTTCCTGTGAGTAATCTGTGGTCACTATAACAATCAGCACTGGGAACTGTTTTTGCTATTGTTAATGCATTTCTAAATCTTCTGCTAGTCAGTATGTAGTCAATCTGGTTTCTAATCCTGGTATCAGGACTCCTCCATGTCCATAATCTTCTAGGGTGTTGTTTGAACCAGGTGTTTCCTACAATCATTTCCTGTTCTTTTGCCCACTCTACGAGTCTGTATCCTCTTTCATTTCTCTCTCCTAAACCATAGTTTCCTACTGTGTATCTATCTCCTTGATTTCCTACTTTTGCATTGAAGTCCCCTATAATGATGTTTATTTCTGAATTTTTACATTTCTTTAAGGCAGACTCTATGTCATTATAAAATTCTTCTACACTATCTTCACTGGATTCTCCTGTTGGGACATATACTTGAATAATATTTATGCTAAAAGGTCTGCCACTTAATTTAACTAGTAGAACTCTGTCCGACACGGCCCAATATCCTTGAATAGATTTTGATGTTTTTTAACAACAATGAACAGGTTAACAAAAAGAATCTAGGAGAACAGGAAGCTTACTACCAAGACAAAAGTTGTGGTCTATCAAGCCTGTGTCCTTAGTACTCTTCTTTATGGCAGTGAAACCTGGACAACTTACACCAAGAGAAACGTTTAAACAGCTTTCATATGCGGTTTCTGTGAAGAATACTTGGTATTAAGTGGCAAGACAAAATCACAAATACTGAAGTATTGGAAAGATCAGGTTGTGTGACAGTTTATTCCATGCTCAGTCTTTGTAGACTTAGATAGATAGGACATCTTAGGAGGATGGATGATGGTAGAATACCAAAGGACATCTTTTTTGGGGAATTACAGATGGGTAAGAGATCTTAGGGTCGGCCTCTACTATGATACAAAGATGCGTGTAAGCGGGACATGATTGATACAGGCATTGATAATGCACATTGGGAGCAAGTCACAGCTGATTGTGTTGAATGAAGGGCAAAGATCAGATATGGAATAAAGACAAAGGAGAAAATTATTGCAGATAGGTCACACACTGAGCGTGTGAGACGTAAGATGGTGCTTGATGGTGGAAATGACCATGATTTCACATGTAACCATTGTGGACAAACATTTACAGCATGAATTGGTTTGATTAGTCACATTCACTACCACCATGTGTTTTAGCTGTTATGCCTTGTTGAAACACAATGTAACAAACTATCTGTCAACGAATGAATGAATGAACAAACAATCTTTATTTTCAAAGGGTTAAGAATTGGGCACGCAGGCCCGTCTAACATTCTGCCCTTCTCTATTTCCTCTCATACATTCTTTCATTCAACACCACTTATGAAGCTAATCTTTGACAACAAAAGAACAATAAGCATTAAAATGCATGAAAAATAATCAATAATACATGACTCACTGAGGCAATGTTTAACATGGGCATTATAAATAACTAGGGAAGGTGTAACGTGCCATACATATGAGATTGTTTATTGGCTAGTTGTCGTTTGAGATAATTTACCATTATTATTTTGTTTTGTTTTTGTTTATGGGGGAATGTAGTCTGCACTGAGGTAGTGTTCAAACAGGTTGCGACTGTATGTATAATGATTGGTGGTGTCCTTGATTTCTTGTGATTGTTCCACAACTGAGCAGCAAGGTATGCTAAGCTTGTTTTATATAAGTCTATCCTAGGTTTAGGGACATGAAGTATATTTAGTCGTTCGCTATGTCTTGCGTTATATTTAAACAATGGCCAAAGGTAGCTTGGAGCAATTTGAAATAGGATATTGTGAGTTAGTTTAGCCTTATTAAAAAGTAGGCGTTTGTGGCATGGCAGTATCTGAAGACGTTTATGTAGGTTAGAACTGTCAGTAAACTTTTCACCATTAATTACACACTGCCCTTTTCTGGAGTGAATAATAGCATTTTGGTATAGTATTTTAGCTATTTGTTTAACGAGAGCATGAACATGGGAGTTAAAAGTTAGATTTTGATAAATGATAAGACCCAGTGCCTTGTGCTCGGTGACACTTTCTACAGGCATGCTACCAATGTGCAGCTGAAGAGCTCTCTGTGAGTTTAGTTTGTGAAGTCTTTTCCTGGTTGCTATTAACATAGATTTTGTTTTAGAAATGTTAATTTGCATGCGGTTTGCATGACTCCAGTTAACTATGCTACAGTGAAGTCTGGATAAGTAGAAGTCACAGTGACTGAAGGAATTTGTTCTATTTATCAGAAATTCTACTTATTCAGACTGCACACATTTACACTAATACCATGCAGTAGCATTAAGTAAAATGATTGTACCACTTAGGAAACAGTGAACAAATAAATAGCAATACAATATCAGAAATGTTGAAATGTTTAATTATTTTAGAAAGTGGAACACTAAAGTCATATGAACTTTTCCAAATTAATTAAAGAAAAAGTCTGTGATTTTGCTTTGCTTCTTGACCATTGAAAAATGTTGTCCCATGGCCTGTTTAAAGGCACAAAATGGTGAGAATGCATCATCTGAACATCCAGTCTGCATCATGTAAATGTCAATTTTGTCAATCCATGCCAAAATATCTGACTGTGGTACAGGTTGTGCTTGTAGCCCACAATAATCCTCATAATTAGAGTCAGGGCTTGAAGGGTCTGTTGGTTGAATGAATGGCATACATAGCCCTATAATATCAGTGCTTGAAAGAGTGGCACTAGTAGAAACATCATTGTCAATGTTCACAAACTCCTCTGGTTCAATCTTCAGCTCTTTATACAATCTAGCAAGTAATGGCTCCACTGAAATGTCAGTAACATTGCTCTCACTGCTCGCTGATGGTGTGGAATTCTCATTTAGAGAGACATCTACTGCAGGTAAGAAGCCAGCCTGTCTAAAGCAGTTTGCAATAGTTGCTGGTAAAGCTCTGTCCCATGAAGATTTTAACATAAGAATATCACCAAGAAGGGTTATCTTTAAATCATCACAAATGAGGTCAGCATCCATATGACACACAAATTTTGACAGCGCTGTGGATCTTTAAAGAACTTTCAGATTTTGAATGATACCTTGATCACAAGGCTGAAGTGTTGATGTGGCATTAGGTGGCAGAAACAAAAGCTCTGTTGCCTTAAGATTGTTAATTATTGTGTGGGCTGAATGATTGTCAACCATTAAAAGAACTTTTCTTTGTTTACACATCATTGAATAATCAAATTCTTGTAGCCACTCATTGACCAGTTCTAATGCCATCCAGGACTTTGAATTGGCTCTGTAATTCACACACGTTTTCAAGACTTTGAAACAACGAGGATGTTTACATTTTCCACACAATCACAAATAAAGCCATTTTTCACTACCATCCATATTGGAACACACAACCACTGTTATTCTTTCTTTTGATCCCTTCCTCCCTCCCTCCTCCCCCCCCCCCCCCCCCCAAATGACACTTTATTTTTGAAAGAAAATGTTTTATCAGGTAACAATCTCTAAAATAAGCCAGTTTCATCGGCAGTAAATACATCTGCAGAATTATATTTAGCTAAAGCAGGTCTGAGCACGTCTTCTTCTATCCATGAATGAGTCGTTGCTTCATCCACTGACTGTTTCTCTCCACACACATTCTTGTACGTGATGCAATGTCATTTTTTGAAACGATCCAACCAGCCAGCACTAAAATTCCAGTCTGTCTGACCTCCAAGACTTGCAAATTCTTCTGCTTTCGCAATAAGCAAAGTCCCATTTACTGGTACATTTGCCGATCTAATCACAGTGAACCATTTTAAAAGGGCAGCATCAACAAAATCACACCTAGCAGTTCTTCTAGATCGCTGTCTGTCACCGTCGATTTGATATTCGAAAAACAATTTTCTGTAGCAGTCTTTATGCTTTAAAATGTCAGAAAGTGTCGATGTTGGAATACCAAATTCTCTAGTTATATTCACTTTCTTCTTCCCACTACTTTGAACCTATTCCAACAGCTCAATCTTTCTTTTTAAAGGTAAAGTAGCAAGCTTTCGTCCACTAGCTGCCATTGATGACATGTAGTGAGATATCGTATGTGCAAGATTCTCTGGGCTGACTAAAAATAATTTTTTCGCAAAAAGAAATTTAAAAAAAATTTTTTTTTTTGGGGGGGGGGGGGGGGGGGGGGGGGGGGGAATGAACAGTTCGACTTAAACATGAACACTTATATAGTCAGTATTCATTTTTATGTTCGACTAATCCGAAAATTCGAGATAACCGAATTCGACATATCAGGACTTTTTATACAATGATAAAGAAGGATAATAGCAGGGACTAAGCCAGTAACGTTGACTTGAGAGAAATTCTACTTATCCGAGTTTGACTTAAGTGGACTCGACTGTGTATATTATGAACACTAATAGAAAGGTCAATAGAGACACAGAAAGACATATATTTGCACTTCATAGATTATACTAAGATATTTGATAAAGTAAAACATGATAAACTGATTAATATGTTGGAAGCTAACACATCGATGGGAAATATTTAAGAATAATAAAGAACATTTATTGGAACCAAGTAGCAGCAATTAAAATGGGAAATACAGAGGGTAGTTAAGAACAGATAAAGCTATGAGTATGACAGGTGTGTGTCTTGCCACCGGATCACTTTTCCCTTTATAGCGTAATAATGAGAGATATCAAAGAGATGCAGGGATACTAATTGGAGGTTATAATATAAACAATACATGCTTTGCGGATGACACAGTATTGGTGGAGGGTAATGCAGCAGACCTACAACAATTGTTGGACATTGTAGTAAAACAAAGTGCAAATAAAGGACTCTCCTTGAATATCAAGAAAACAGTAACAATGGTGATATCAAAGAAAATGGTGATACCAAAATGTGACATAGAAATAGAAGGGAACATTCTTAACCAAGTGGATCATTTTAAATACCTAGGGGCATTTATAACATCAGATGGAAGATGTACAACAGAGAGAATAGGACAGGCAAAAGCCACATTTCAGAAAATGAAGAATATCTTATGCAATAAGTCACTAGTGTCCGGTTTCCGGTTACGAGCGGACGTGTTTTCACAAGCTCTCTCAATTTTTATATAATTTACCAAAGTTTTAACCATTTAAGTCGAGATGCTGTGTATATCATTGTGTTCGTTCTAAAACTGGATATAATAATATTAATATCTTAAGTTTATTTAGTGAAATTGGATTTCTTTGTGCAATGCACGGTAAGAACATTCAATTTTGAAATCTACCAATGATCGATTAACGACATGTGATTAAACCATGCGTGACTAGCGCGTGGTATGTTGCCAAGCACACAATATCCATTTCAAGTGATAGCTCACATGACTTCAAATTGCCCGTGGCGTGTCTAGACTACAATGAGTTCACTGCATTCTTCAAGCGGGTTTGATAACATGGTGCAGTAATGTCATCGATAGTAGAGGCCTCTCTGGAGGTGACTGGTGTTAAAACAAGATCTGGTTTACGATCGGCCGTGAATAAAACATACACTCTAAACAAAGAGAAGGCGGTGAAGACCAAGCTAGCCAAGTGTGTGAACCCAGTCGGCTGAGTCGTCCAACGCACCAACTCTGGCCAATGTGTTACAGTATCCTTTAACAATACACTCCATTATGAGGCATTTCGAACGTGCCTCATCAACTATTACAAGCCTGAACTAATTCAACACAGACAAGATAGAAGCGGGGCCGACGTTGAAGACCTGATTACGGCGCCAGTCCTTACAATACACTTGTATCATTCGAGAACAAATTATTAGCTCAAGGCAGCGTTGAAAACATTAAATCTTGGCTAAAATTAGACTATGCCGAGCTGGAAAAATCAATACATGCATTAATGAGTAGAGATATATCAAAGACACAAGATATCATCAACATGCTCGTCTCGAGTGAGGAACCAGAATCTACACAGCCCACAACTAATATTGTGGACATCACAGCAGACAATGTTTATCAACTAACACATACAATGAGTGAACAGGACAATACCATCAACACGAGGCCAACTACCCTACCAGTTCTCTTGGCCATTGAATATCCAATGGATCACCTCCAAAACAACGTAGAGACCAACGTAAGAGTAGCAGATGAATTACCAGCCTTAGATAAGATGCCAACTATTAATGGACAATCGTGCGATTGCCATAGGCATATTGAGGTAATAGAACAATCCTTAAAGACGCTCATTGTTACTGTTACAGCGAACATTGTAGCTAATAGCAAGACCAGCAGTGACTACACTGCAGCAGAAATTACGCTTTTGAGAGACGAAAATCTGTAGCTAAGAAAAACAATAGAAACTTTATAGCATGAGTCCGCTACCAACTCAATTGAATGTAATTCCCAAGCAGCTGTGTCAACTTTGGAGAATCTAGAAGCCCAGTTTCACCTAAACCAAATAACTAAACAAGACACGAAACAACCTCAACGTGCAGAGGAAGATAAAACGCTACAAGCAGTCTATCCCATTGGTGTAAAAATAAGCAACAGATTCGAAGTGCTTCAAGAAAATTCATCAGAAAATGTACAGTGCTATAGTGCACTGCCAACATACAACACACACCTCCAGGAAACACAGGGAGAGTCACATGGAGACGTACAGACTGCTGCTAAATGGAAGAAGCAACGGGCAAGGCGTACTGGCAACCAACATTTGCAGCCAGCAAAAACCGACTGTACACACATTATAATAGGCGACTCTCTAATGAAAGGTCTATACAGTGACCGGATGGCCACTTCAGACAAAGACATTGTTTCCACAATCCCATTGCCATTGTTAACAGACAAGATTAGTAGGCTGGCTGTAAATAGTAATGTTACAAAGGCAAGCGTTCATATTGGTATTAATGCACCATGAACAACCAGCAAATCACAGCATCTCAACTGCTGGCACTCTTGAACGGGTTACGTCACACTTTTCCTAACTCGTCTATACTCTTCTCCATCATATCACTGAGTTATGGATTCCAGCGTCGTCTAGCTGACATAAATAACAACATACTGCAGAAGTTTTGTTCTCACAACAACATACAATTCAACAACAAACCGGTGTTTACTTCACAGTCTAGAGCACCTAAAAAGCGACTTTATAAGGATCAAGTACATTTGTCTACATTGGGCACCAGCTTACTCGCCAAAAATATCAAATACCCAGAACGGACACAACCTACATCCAATACTGGATAGTGTAGTACACTTCTAGCTACTCCACCTCAAGCTCAAACCAGACGACATACTCCCGCCACATCAAGTACCATGATAAACAATCTTCCACAACAAATCAAAGACACCACCAATCATTATACATACAGTCGCAACCTGTTTGAACACTACCTCAGGACAGATTAAATGCCCCCTTAAAGAAAAACAGCAACAAAGACAATAATAATAGTAAATTATCTCGAATTAGATTAAATATCTAGATAATTAGATAATTAAATATCTCACATCTAGCAAAAAAATAACATTCCCATATGTATGGCACGTTACACCCACCTTGGGTATTCATGATGCCCATGTTAAACATTGCCAAGCCAACGAAAGTAGAATTGGCACTGGAAAAAATTGAATTTCTTGGCCATAAGATATCTAAAGGCCATTTAAGTACTGATGATAAGATCGTGACGAAAATTCTAAACCTCACGATGCCAACAACAAAAAAAAAACAAGTGAGAAGTCTACTTGGTTTAGTGAACTATTACAACAAGTTCATACCAAATTTGGCACAAATTACGAGTGATATTTTCAGATTTGTTGAAAATAAATGCAAAGATAAATGTACAAGATGCTACTTTAATTAATGCAATGTCAAAACTAAAGCATTATTTCAGTAATATCCCTATTTTGAGGTTGCCAAATAAAGACTTACCTTATATCCTCAGATCTGATGCGAGTACTACAACCATATCAGGGGTACTCCTCCAAACCTACGACGGGATTTTGCATCCAATTGTCTACGTAAGTCGAAAACTGACTACGGCTGAGTCGAAATATGGGGTCTCTCAACTGGAGGCTCTCGCGATTGTGTTTTGCATTACTAAATTAGATAAATATCTTGCTGGGACACATTTCGTCGTTGAAACTGACAATTCCCCACTGACTGTCATTGAGAAAGGACTGCCCAAGAACAACAGAATGTATCGATGGGCCGTTATTATCCAAAACTATTCGTTTGCCGTGAGACATATCACTGGTGTAAGGAGAATTTTAGCTGATTTGCAAACCAGACCTTCCGAATTCCAAATCGAGGAAAGGAATGACGCAACATCATCACCTTCACCTGGGACGACATCATAGTTAGCTATGTATATAATTAGATTTCGCTAATGACATTATATTATGTGTTGCATGTACAAAGCCATTGAATTTTTATATAAGTTGTACTATTAGGCATATTTTCCCTTTAGAAATAATGTGAAACCATTTAGAATATATAGATGAATCCCTGCTAGAAATGGCAGCAAATATATTTAGAAATAGATAAACGTACTAGCGATTTTGTTAATCATAGAAATCCTTAATAAATTAATACCAACAGAATTTTACATGACAAATTTACATGCCTTTATAATAACTTAAACTGAGAAATTAAGCTACATTAAGAAATATTAGTAATTGGTGTTTATGCACGCAATAAATTGCATGCATTTTGAATTGCATATTCCTATACTTCGTAAGTAGTTAACCATCCACATGTTAATTTAAGGGAAATTTAACACATTTCTCCTAGATTACTACTTTAGTTAAATTATCTTTCCCTAGTAATAACATCCATTACATTAAAATTACACCAGTTTAATCAGCAGTTTTTTTCCCTTAGTCTAGCTTAAAGCAAGACGACAAGCATGTAAATAAAATATGTATTATATAATTCACTGCTAGAAAGCAAGTGGATACTAATAAGCTCTGTAATAATTGTAAAACTAGCAAGTTTTATTTTATTGAGATAAACATTTTTAATAACACTTAGTGCAACCAAGAGAATGAAAAAACTGCGTGAAAGAAGGAATGAATGCATTAAAAATGAGACGTATGAAAAGTGGTGCACTTTTTTTGCACACATGTTTTTCCTAATGATTTGTCTGCGTCTTCTGTGTAACACATGTGAGCGTGTAGTGATTTTATATGTGTTGAATTTAAATTTACATTACTACTATGGTCATGTTTTCATGCATCGCAGTTTGGCAACTGAGCTCAGAACCGTAAATAATTGTTTTCTGGTGCTTGCAATAGAAAACCATCAATTGTAGATGGTTTTTCGAATTCTGCATCAGATTTTTCAGAAATTTGGAAAGTTTCATCGCTAACTTGCTTTAATTATGGTTGAAAAACAGGCGACAATGTTACGATCATGAAACCTAAGACGACGGATTGACTATATAAATATCATTGTAGAACAAACATTGATCTCGCTAGCGTAGTCGTTAGCAGTCCGCCTGTCACACGGGAGACCGCGGTTCTCTTCCCGGCTGGTCATGTTTTTAAAAAATTTTTCACAACATTATTAGGTGATATAATAGAAACTATTACACATTACGAACTAAAATATTATATAGAACTAAGAAACCGGAAGTTTGTGAATAAAGTGTGCTCTATGGATCTGTGCGAGCTGCCGACTGCTGGGGGAGCACATGCCACAGAGGCAGCGGAATGATTGCGTGTCGGAATCGATGGATCCAATAGATGTCTTTGTTTAATGTGAATTTTAATTGCCATATAAAATATTGCCCCTGAATCAGCATAGTTTTATCGCTAAACTTGCTCGAATTGTGGTTGAAAAACAGATTTTCTGCGAAGATGTGACTTTGTGAATTGGAAATCCACGGGTCATGACGGCCACCGCATATCGATTACTCACTTTTCAACACACAAAACGTGGGATTTGACCTACTAAAGTTAAAGAGAACACAAGTTTAAAGATTATTAATAATTTATTTGTATACTTGTACTATTTTGTAATCATTTAACATGACGGAACATATTTTTGAAGTCAGTTTTCATTTGACCGTTTGAGACAATCTCGCACACATACCCGCTTGTTGAGGTAATCGGACACATTGGAGAGCTACACTTACGGGTGGATAGCATGAACAATCGCAACTCGTCTCACCTTCACAAAAATCTGAATATCTTCACTTATAAGTGACATACAGACATCATTGAGATACCATTAGATTTTGAATTTCAAGGCCTATCTACTGTCGTGCTCTCATTTGTAAATACTCAAAATTAAATTGATGATAGGGCTCGCTAGTATAAGGTATGACGACATCAATATGTGTACTGACACCGAGCTAGAGGAACTAGCAGACCTGTACAACAACCAGCATAGGGAGTGCTAGCAAGAATCAAGGAGTGGTTATGGCATATATATATATATATATATATATATATATATATATATATATATATATATATATATATATATATATATATATATATCTGTGCACATACACACATAAACATATGAACTAGTATCTATGTGCACGCACACCCGACCGCATATACAGTGTAGTTGCTAACTAGTAGGGGGTTAGTGATTATGTGTCTCTCTCTCTCTCTCTGTCCCTCTCTCTCTCTCTGTCCCTCTCTCAACAATCTTGCTTCTCTGTGCCTACCCATGCCATGTGTGGCGTGTTGTAGGCTCTTTTCCAATCTCTCTCTCTCTCTCTCTCTCTCTCTCTCTCTCTCTCTCTCTCTCTCTCTCTCTCTCTCTCTTCCATCGTGCTTCTCTGTGCCTACCTATTCCAACTATATGGATGGTGGTCTGATGTTACACAGCCCCAATAACAACCACTGGGGGGTTTGATCCTCATATACGTTGTATAAAAATCAACCTTACTGGCTCTATTTCATAGGGTACAGTACGAGTGAAGCCTCGTATGTGTAGACCGACCGACCCCTCATACATCAGGTGGCGTGTCGTAGGCACTTTTCCAATCTCTCTCTCTCTCTCTCTCTCTCTCTCTCTCTCTCTCTCTCTCTCTCTCCATCTTGCTTCTCGTGCCTACATATTCCAACTATATTGCTGGTGGTCTGATTTTAACACAACCACTGGATGATTTGATCCTCAAATACGTTGAATAACAATCAACCTTACTGCCTTTATTTCATAGGGAACAGTATGAGTGAAGCCTCGTATTTGTAGACCGACCGACCCCGCATACACCAGGGGCGTGTCGTAGGCACTTTTCCAATCTCTCTCTCTCTCTCTCTCTCTCTCTCTCTCTCTCTCTCTCTCTCTCTCTCTCTCTCTCCATCTTGCTTCTCTGTGCCTCTCTCTCTCTCTCTTCCATCTTGCTTCTCTGTGCCTACATATTCCAATTATATTGCTGGTGGTCTGATTTTAACACAACCACTGGGTGACTTGATCCTCAAATACGTTGTATAACAACCAACCTTAGTGCCTCTATTTCATAGGGAACAGTATGAGTGAAGCCTAATATTTGTAGACCTACCCACTCCGCATATCTCATGTGGTATGTCACAGACAGTTTTCCAACCTCTTATTTTATTTTATAGTTAATTTTTTACTCTCTCTCTCTCTCTCTCTCTCTCTCTCTCTCTCTCTCTCTCTCTCTCTCTCTCTCTCCTAATAATCTTGCTTCTCTGTGCCTACCCTCACCATGTGTATTACCAGTGGTTGGGTCTTATGCAGCCCCTATAAAACAAGCACTGGGTGATTTTGAGACCGACCCATCCGCATTCCTCATGCGGTATGCCGCAGGCAGCTTTCCAACCTCTCTCTCTCTCTCTCTCTCTCTCTCTCTCTCTCTCTCTCTCTCTTTGCATCTTGCTTCTCTGTGCCTACCTATTTCACGTGTATTACCAGTGGTTGGATCTTACACAGCCCCAATAACTCAAGCACTGGGCGAGTAGATCCTTAAATATGTTGTATAACAATCAACCATACTGACTATTTCATAGGGTACAGTATGAGTGAAACGTCGTACGTGTAGACCGACGCACTCCGCATACCCCATGTGGTATATCTCAGGCACTTTTCCTCTCTCTCTCTCTCTCTCTCTCTCTCTCTCTCTCTCTCTCTCTCTCTCTCTCTCTCTCTCTCTCCCCTCTCTCTCTCTCTCTTCTTACATATACTTTGCACATGCCCACATACACGAGCATTTTGTCTGTTGAGGTGTGTCTATGTATGTATGCGTGTTCACGCATATCAGTCCACCCAGACTTTAAGACTCGTCCCTATAATAACACAATGGGGTTTTGGTTTTTTAAAAAGTCGCTTAAAAGTCGACAGGGTCAACTTCATTGCACCGGGTTTTATCCCACATGGCTCGGTCTCTTTCCGCAGCTCGGAAAGCGTCGCACAAAGCACGAACTCCGTAGCTTTTGGCGACGACCCACAGGAGTCTCCAAAACATTTAACTTGTAAACCAAAAGACGCGGCCTGGAATCGAACCCACAACCTTCGGAGCACGAGTTAAATGGCTTGACCACTTCGCCACAGAGACTCCCTTGGGGTTTTCGTTAATACCACCTTCAATCTTGCGCGCTTCATACTTCACTAGTACATCCACTGTGATTGCTCAGATGCCCTTACCAGACCAGTTACCGTCCTCCTACCCCACCCCCTTCCTTCTATGTGCTCACTGAACAGTAACACCCAGCACCGGGTATCAGAATACATCGGGAATTTTCTTAGTCACCTACAGATCCGAACGGTGAGGTGAGTATGAACGTTTTCTCTATTAACATTTTTTTCAATTAAACATTTTCTTCAACTAACATTCTTTTCAATTCTCATTTTCTCTTCATTGCTTCAATTTTTCCATGCTTTTGTTCTTCTCGTCCTGTTGTCACCTTCTGATGTAGTCACAGGAGATCTCCTTAACTGCATGTTGTGTTTGTGAGTGTATTTGTTTGCTGATGAAGGCTAAACGCCGCAATGTTCTGCATGTGTCTTAACTCTGTTATGTAACGCTGCACTACTTTGTGTCTTTTTATATTGTTTACACTTTCAGAGCTTTACCGCGGTTCCACCAAATTTTATTCACTCAGTAGCAGGGCGACAGAACCATGTACTAGCAGTCTAACATGAGGAAAATGCAATTGCAAACCGTTGCCGCAAGCATAAACATGTCACAGGCTTAACGGTTCATTACCTAACGCCATGTTGGCGACCGGAACTCACGACACCAGTTCTATGTTGGTTTATCAATATTCTTTGGCTTCCTGTGTAGTGTTCTTGTTTGGCCACCCCTCTTTTAATGTGCTGTTCTCGCAGTCAAGCCATACTTGTAGATTCACAGTCATCACACAGTTCTCGCAAAAGACTTACTTCTCGTAGAGCATTCAGAATGTCAACCTGATCCATGATGCGTCCGCCGTCCACAGTAGCCTTTCCTGCGATCTTGTCAGCCCGCTCATTTCATTGTACTCCCGCGTGCCCTGGCACGAAGATGAAACTAATCTTTGCCAGCCGAGACCGCTCCAGAGACAGTAACCACTCTCTTCGGATCCACCCAATCTCTATCCTCTTGAGCATACTCATTAAGTCGTTAAGGAAACATGCCCTAGTAAATGTCTGTGTTATTGCTTTACTTACTGCCATGACTTCCATAATCAGGCTACTTGTGGTCTCAGCAAAAGCATCAGAGTCCTCCTTCACAATTCTCTCTTCCCCCCCCCCCCCCCCCGGCCTGAGCCGTAAAGGCCCTTGAGCTTCTCACATGCGGGACGACCAACCCATCTGTGTAGATGACAGCATCACCGTCTAGTGAATTCTCGAAAATCAACGCTTGTACTTCCGCCTCCACAACAGCCAGATTTTCTTGTCTGCATTTTCTATCTAGTTGGATACAAACTGAAAAGGACGTAGAATTCTGTTGGCACTTGCAACCACTCCTCGCAAGGTTCTAGGTCCTCAAGTGAACACACCTGTTGAAGAATATCTTCGGCTTGACCCATCCACGACCGTCCTCTGCCCTTCACCTTCCTAATTTCACAATGCAGTGGATGTTGTGTGCTTGCGTTAACTCTGAGGTAGGTGCGTGCTCTGCAAATTTGTATTCTGTCTTCAATGGTTGGAAAATCAAGAAGGTAGTGAACCGCACTGCATGTTGTATCTCTTGTACATCAAGAATAATGTGCATAGCTTCATTCTGTATCCTTTCCATCCTTTCTACCTACTTACTACTTTTTACTTACGGCTGAGAGTCAGTATTGCCATTGCATACTGAAAAACGCCTTCTCTGCTGACTGCATCAAAAGCTGTGGTAGGCCTTCATGGACGATATGACAATTCTGACACCGAAGGCGAGTGATGCCCTCAGCATACTCCACAGACTAGACGAACTAATTCGCTGGTGCTGGATGAGCTTCAGGCCCAAGAAATCAAGAAGCCTGTCGATCGTGAAGGGTAAAGCTGCGGAAAGGTTTTTCATTGTTGCCAGGCAAGCGATTCCCACGGTGACAGAGGAACCAGTAAAGAGGCTCGGTCGTGTGTACGATGCAACCCTGACGAATGTGGTGGTAGAGATACAAGAAATGTTGGCGAACGGTCTGCGTACTAAGGATCGAAGCAGGCTAATAGGTAAATTCAAGATTTGGTGTCTCCAATTCATGTTTATTCTGAAACACCTGTACCTGTAGCCGCTATTCATATATGATAAAGGCATGACCACAAAAAAAAAAAAAAAAAAAAAAAAAACCGATGGAAATGAAAATAAGTAAGTACATAAGGAAGTAGCTTGGGGCGGCACCATTCCTCCCGATATTGTAATGAATGCATCACCAAACAACGAGAAGTAAATTGTGAGCTTTACTAGAACACTGATTACAAGTAGCAAATTTGACCTTGTCGGCCAAAGCCTTCGTTAGCACAGAATAAACAAACCCAAACCGGCACACATCTACATGAAACACATTACATGACAATATTAAGGTTACTTATCTGAATCTGGATCCTTGTTTGGAGCGACTGACGCTTTAGATGACTATCAGTGGATTGTATGAACCGGATGCTATGGTCAATGGATCAAAGGTCAATACCGTCAGAAGCTCAGGTATTAGCTAAGCCACCCAGCGGGAGGAGAGGCGGGTGGGGGTGGAAAGGTGCCCATGTGAGCGAAAAGCTAAAAATTGGGATTGGCGCTCTGTGGCGAAGGTGTCACGGATGCAGTTCGCAATTCCTCTTTCTGTCCTTGAAACACAGCTTCACGGGCGACCTGGATGCAGACCGCCATTGCGTTAGTCCTCATAGAATGACGTGAGTACCGGTCACTCAGAAAACAACTACAGACCACCAAACGTAAACTTGAGAAGTCCCACACAGCAAACATAATTATGGGGTTGACTGCGATGTCCTGTAACGGATATGCAACTATCTTTTAGTGGACTATGCAACTGCGGGGATGGGAGGGGGTGGGGTTTGGAAGATAAATGAAACTGTGTTAGACATTGAGGCTGTGAGGGGAGAATGAACCCAACTGGAATATGAGACAGTTTTCCAATGTCTTACGATCCCGTTCGTGGGATGCGCACGATTTGATCGCCGTGACCTGTATGTGGGCCACGCGACAGTGGTCAGGACTGTTGAAGTGCATGGATACCGGTTTATTGGGGCCACTATTGGTATCGAAAGTTAACTGTTAATTACACGAAAAACACTACATGAAAATATTAAAGTTACTTATCTGTATCCTTGCTTGGCTGAATACGTCTTGAGAGGCTATAGGCGGATGGGATTAACCGGATGTGTATTTGAAAGGATCAACAGACTAAAGATCAATAAAGCCAACAGCTTGGGGATTGGCTAAGCCAACCAGTAAGGGAACACACGCTGGGGAATGGGGCTACTCCCATGAGCCCGAAAGGAAAAAAAATATGGATCAGGAGAGCACTATAGCCGGCTCTGTGGTGAAAGTGTCACAAATGCAGTTCGTAATTCTGCATTCCCACGCTCGAAACACCACTGCGGGTGATTTGGATGCAGACCGCCCTGCGTTGGCCTTGATAAAACAGCACAAGGGTTGCTCGTTCAGAAAGCAACGACAAGCAACTGAACGCAAACTAGCGAGGAAGTCAGTAACAACAAAAATCATTTGCAACATTTTTTTTTCCAGTCAAGTGACTTCTCACATTTTTTCAAATGACCAGTTTAAGTTTAAACAAATAACTTCAAGCGTAACAATTAGATGCAAGCCCTGAAAGATACAAAGATGAAATAAACACCAGTGCATCGTCCTTAAGAATAAAAACTTCTGGAGGATTTACAATAAACAATCTCACTATTGTTCAGCATTCTTTGTGTAATTATTAATAAATCATTTCAAATGTGTACACTATTCTGTACAACTATTTTATTCAGCATGACAGATGCATTCATGCTCAAGATTACTCAGATTATCCAATACTGAACATCTACACCAGGTATGTCATTTTACAAGCAATAATGACTGTTCTTGTCTGTCAAGACATACCATCAGATTTGTGAAAAAGAAGTTTCCATCAGATTTGTGAAAAAGAAGTTTCCAGAAAAATATTGATTCACTTTTGTGACATTGGGTTTCAGAAAAAAATTAAAAAATGTTTTTTAACACATGTATATATCACTTTGATACATATCATTCAATCAGATCAGTAGCCAAGACAACATCTGTCATTTTCCAAGACACACAGCTTGAAAACTTGTGTTAGCTTCCAGAAAATAGAGTTGTATCAAAACCCTTAACAGTCACAAAGAGAAAATCCACTACAAGTAAGTCACTAAGGTAAAGGAACTTTTAAGATGCCAGAAGGTGTGATGGGTTTATGGTGCCATCCCTCCAATATATAGACCAATCAGCACTCGATGGGTGGGTCAATATCAAGTGGGCTGCCTTTACTTCCCCAGACATTTCCCGCTGCCTGTTTTAGGATGGTTGACTTTGGAGCCCAGGTCAGTTTTAGGATGGTTGACTTTGGATCCCAGGTCAATTTTAACAAAATGCACTTATGTGTATTCAAATACATGATCACTGTGCCAGCAGGCAAGCATGCTAGTCACTTCACTGCCATGGCTACCAACCACCACTACAAACACCTTATTTTATTGTAAGAGAACAGCTGTAATAGAAAGTTGATCAAATACAAGTTTGCCAAGAGACATCTGTTACAACAACTTTGCCAGTCACACTCCAAGAGAACAGTGTTTTGAAAATCCAATAGATGAAACTTAAATATTCAAAGCATTATCCTGCAACAAATCAATAACACTACAATTTATGTTGCCTGCCATTAGGGGCATCGTGCGGGGGGTGCGGGCCGCACCGGGTGACACCATCAAGGGGTAACACCAAAATAAAAAAATTGCAAATTTGACAAAGCAGACATAGCTCTGTCTAGTCGGGTTTCATAACCATTCATTGTTAAATACATGAGCAGGCACTTTTAAAAGCAGACCAATTTGGAATAACAGTAGAGAGAAGATTAAGGTTCAAGAAGAGAATGGCAGGGGAACAACTCAGAGATGCTTCAGATGCTGGACTCACTATGCAAGAAGAAAACAATAGGACGATGCTGGAGTGTATTGATCGTTTTCATTCTGAACTCCAGACCAGATCAACAGCGATCAAGGACGTAGCAAATATGTTTGAGGCTGTTCAAGCCAAGAGTCTTCTATCAGCAACTGAAGAAGAGTTGCTGGTGTCAGTTCCAAAATTGACCACTTTCTATGATGAGCTATCCGAAGTAGAGCTTTTAAAAGAAATACCAAGGCTGAGAAGACACCTGAAGGCAGCAGATATTGATATCCACAAAGCCAAAGACTGGTCAATATTTGATATTTTAAAATTCATAGTTGACTGGGATTTCCTTGAATCTCTCCCAATACTCTCACTAAGCCTACAACTATTTCTTACGATCTGTGTGTCTGTGGCTTCATGTGAGAGTAGCTTTTCAAAACTGAAACTTATAAAGAACTATTTGCGATCAACCATGGGACAGTCAATACTTTCTGATCTGGCTATATTATCAATTGAAAGTGATATGGTGAAAGATATTGATTTTGATGATGTGATTGACAGGTTTGCAGCTTTGAAGACCAGGATGGGAAACTTTTAATTTTAAATAACAGAAATTTTAATGTTAAATAACAAAAATTTAACTTTGTCCGAGTTTGTCGAAGTTCTTTATTTATGTTTTACCTGAAGTATTGAAGTTATATTGTTCAATTTGTTTTCTTTCTTATGTCATTATTAACTTTTTGACTTATTTTACAAACATTACTATATGCGATTATATATGGTACAGGAACACTCGGAAGAAGACCATGGTGAAAGTCTAGAGGGGTGACACCAAGAGTTTACCGCACTGGGTGACACCAACCCCAGTGACGCCACTGCCTGTCATTACCACTTCAAAGAAGAAATTCCCTTACTATTATCTCCACTCCAGTAAGTCAACCAAAGACATTTTTATTCAGCCATTGGTTACTGAGCCACTCGACTTTAGCATAATGTCAGAAGAAGGGGTACGCCACCGCCTAGATGAAAGTATTATTCACTGGTGAGCAACCCCAAATAGTCAGAAACTGACTAGGGACAAAATCTATATGGCTGAACTACAGATTCAATCAATCAATCATGTGCCATGCCGGAAAGCGTGGGCGGTCATGACTCGCCATTTCACTCGATCACCAGTGTCGTGGATCAGCTCAGTGTTCCTGTCTCGTCCATGCCATGTGGCCAAGCCATCCAGGTATTTTCCTCTCGGTCTTCCTCTTGGTCTGTTCCCCTCGATCTTGCCAGTTGTCACTAAGTTCTCCAACCCATTTCTTCTCATAACATGTCCAAAAAATTTTGACTGTCTACGTCTAATTTCTCTAATCAGTCTACGATGTTCATTTGTCTCCTGTAGTACTTGGTCATTGGTGTTTCTGTCTGTCCATGGTATTCTTTGCATTTTCCTCAGAAACCACATTTCTGCAGCCATCAGATGCTTTTCAGCTTGACTGCTCATTGTCCAAGTTTCACATCCATACAAAAGAACAGGCTCTATGTATCCCCTCAACACTCTTTTTCTCGTTTCAATTGACATCTTTTTATTGGTCAGAATGTTTTTCATCTTGCTAAAGGCTACTTTCGCCATGGCGATTCTTGTTCTAATCTCTTCAAGGCATCTCCCATCAGATGTTATAACTGTTCCAAGATAATTGTACCGATTCACTTGTTGAAGAATATTTCCATTTACTCGTATATTACATTGTGGCACTTCTTCCTTCCTACTGACGACCATAACCTGAGTCTTTTTACAATTTAATTCTAACCCCAGTTGCTCACTGTGTACAACAACCGCATCTACTAATTGTTGCAGGTCCTGCGCATTGTCTGCAATTAATACTGTATCATCTGCAAATCTAATGTTATTGATGTTTCGTCCTCCAATGCTGATTCCATTTATATCTTCTACATTTCTGAAAATATTTTCACTGTACAGGGAAAAAAGATCTGGAGACATCACACATCCCTGCCTAACACCTCTCTTAATTGGCTGATACTGTCCCACTTCATTATCAATCCTTATTGCAGCTTGTTGTTTCCAATATATGTTTTTTATAAGTCTAATGTCTTTCCCATCAATTTGTAGATCTGCAAGCATATCCACCATGTTGACATGTCTAATGCTATCAAAAGCCTTTGTATAGTCAATAAAGCAAAGATGTAGTATATCCTTGTTTACTTCTATAGCATGTTCAATAACTGTTCGCAGCATATACACAGCATTTACTGTACCCTTTCCTTCTACAAACCCGGCATGTGATGGCAGGGAGACCGGTCAAGCAAACACAGTTGGCCACCATCACTTCATTGAGTTGTTATCTACCAGAATATTTTTGTACATGCTTTGTGGCTGTTCCTGTCAAGATCACTGTGATAGCCTGTTCACTGTGATACCCCATCATTAGAGATTAACAAGTGTTGAGTAAAGAGGAACACAACCATAAACATCACATCCGTGAAAGACAAGTCAAAGACCGCCTCTCACATCATGAGCTGTACTGGGTATATGGTGCTCTCACACCATGAGCTGTACTGGGTATATGGTGCTCTCACACCATGAGCTGTACTGAGTATATGGTGCTCTCACACCATGAGCTGTACTGGGTATATGGTGCTCTCACACCATGAGCTGTGCTGGGTATATGGTGCTCTCACACCATGAGCTGTGCTGGGTAATTGGTGCTCTCACACCATGAACTGTACTGGGTATATGGTGCTCTCACACCATGAGCTGTACTGGGTATATGGTGCTCTCACACCATGAGCTGTACTGGGTATATGGTGCTCTCACACCATGAGCTGTGCTGGGTATATGGTGCTCTCACACCATGAGCTGTGCTGGGTAATTGGTGCTCTCACACCATGAACTGTACTGGGTATATGGTGCTCTCACACCATGAGCTGTACTGGGTATATGGTGCTCTCACACCATGAGCTGTACTGGGTATATGGTGCTCTCACACCATGAGCTGTGCTGGGTAATTGGTGCTCTCACACCATGAACTGTACTGGGTATATGGTGCTCTCACACCATGAGCTGTACTGGGTATATGGTGCTCTCACACCATGAGCATGTGAAAGTATTCCTACATACATAGTATGAAATGCAAACAAGTTGTAGTAACATGATTATCTACAACGACTGAGAAACTAATAGTTTCCATAGAGTAACAGACATCTAACATGATAAATGAAAGTCAAAAGTCTGCCTCACAAAAGGTATCTACTTGTAAAGAATAACCCTTATAGCAAAATGATATTGTACACAGAACTTAGAAAGAATAGTGCACACTCAAGTAACCTACGACAATGATAGGTCTTGCAAACAACCTAGATCAGATATAGACTGAAAATCAGTACATACATTTAAAAGACTAGATGGTTACCAAGAAATATACATTTACTCTCTCTTCTCACCTGTTCGAAGATTTTTCATTCCTGATCTGAGTGTCAGAATCTTCTAGCACATATACCCTTCCTTATCTTCCACAGGCGTTTAATTGCCTCCTGGGATCTGTTTCACACATCCCTACAGTGCAGACTCCCATCATGTCCGGTCATAAATTCTTTCTGAACTGGCCTTCACACCTAGCTCCTCTATGTCTGGTAGAAAGTCCACAGGCCCGGTTTTAATTGCCTCTGTCAGACACCCAACACCTAATTTCTGGATCCAGTCCGAATGATTTATTATCCTCCTAACACCACGCCTTTCTACCTTTCTACAGGTAATTACTAGCCTCTAGTCAAGTGTTGGATCGGTTTACAAGGTCTGTTTCACACTCTACTGAGTCTGTGTGATGGGATGGACTTGGCATGTTTACAGCCCCAGGTTGCTTGTGTCATGCCTGGACAGTTTTACTTGCCACTCAAAGTCGCAGTCCGTTTAACACTGCATGTCTGTGTGGTGTTATTATCAATTCTGGGTCAGTTTCTCCTTCCCCCAACATTCTTTATGATAGAGAATTTCATTTCTTGTTCTGTAATTTCTCTACATGGTTCATCAAAAGTGAACCGAAAATTGTTCTGGGATGTAAAGGCTGCATTTCACGACACATAATCAACAGTGAACACAAGAAGAAGAAGAAGAAGAAGAAGAAGAAGAAGAAGAAGCATAATCAAATAACTTTACTTTGCAAATGCCAAAAATTATACAATTATTCATAATGGTGTATTACATTAATGCCTGTTACAAAGAATTACAATTTCTAATTTACTACACAAGAGCACACAAATGGTTATATTCCACCACAAGTTAAACAAGTTAACCCAGTGAATTGTGGAATGAGATAAACTAAACAATGAAAACAGTTTCAAATTTACACCAGAAAAGAAACACAAAGAAAACAAATGTTTCACTTATTCATGAAAACCATGGACAGCTCAGTCAGCATCACTGTTTCCCTGTCAGACTGTGGCTGTAACAGTTGCCAAAGTGCATGTGATAGACTAGTGTGGCAATATTATTATTCTGTGTAGGCTTCTAATCAGTTGTGATAGTCATCATTATTTGTAAATGTACAGGCTGAAATTACGGACATACCTACACAATTGTAATTACTTAGTATGTAATATATACACTACACATAAATAGTTTGCACTGGCTGTTAAGGCAGGGAGACCGGTCAAGCAAACACAGTTGGCCACCATCACTTCATTGAGTTATCTACCAGAATATTTTTGTACATGCTTTGTGGCTGTTCCTGTCAAGATCACTGTGATAGCCTGTTCACTGTGATACCCCATCATTAGAGACCAACAAGTGTTGAGTAAAGAGGAACACAACCATAAACATCACATCCGTGAAAGTCAAGTCAAAGACCGCCTCTCACATCATGAGCTGTACTGGGTATATGGTGCTCTCACACCATGAGCTGTACTGGGTATATGGTGCTCTCACACCATGAGCTGTACTGGGTATATGGTGCTCTCACACATGAGCTGTACTGGGTATATGGTGCTCTCACACATGAGCTGTACTGGGTATATGGTGCTCTCACACCATGAGCTGTACTGGGTATATGGTGCTCTCACACCATGAGCTGTACTGGGTATATGGTGCTCTCACACCATGAGGTGCACACTGGGTATATGGTGCTCACACCATGAGCTGTACTGGGTAATTGGTGCTCTCACACCATGAACTGTACTGGGTATATGGTGCTCTCACAACATGAGGTGCACACTGGGTATATGGTACTCTCATACCATGAGCTGTACTGGGTATATGGTGCTCTCACACCATGAGCTTACTGGGTATATGGTGCTCTCACAAAATGAGCTCTACTGGGAATATGGTGCTCTCACACCATGAGCTGTACTGGGTATATGGTGCTCTCACACCATGAGCTGTACTGGGTTTTTGGTGCTCTCACACCATGAGCTGTACTGGGTGTATGGTGCTCTTACACCATGAACTGTACTGGGTATATGGTGCTTTCACACATGAGCTGCACTGGGTATATGGTGCTCTCACACATGAGCTGTACTGGGTATATGGTGCTCTCACACCATGAGCTGTACTGGGTATATGGTGCTCTCACACCATTAGCTGTAATGGGTATATGGTGTTCTCACACATGAGCTGTACTGGGTATATGGTGCTCTCACACCATGAGCTTTACTGAGTATATGGTGCTCTCACACATGAGCTGTACTGGGTATATGGTGCTCTCACACATGAGCTGTACTGGGCACACCATGAGGTGCACACTGGGTATATGGTGCTCACACCATGAGCTGTACTGGGTAATTGGTGCTCTCACACCATGAACTGTACTGGGTATATGGTGCTCTCACAACATGAGGTGCACACTGGGTATATGGTGCTCTCACACCATGAGCTGTACTGGGTATATGGTGCTCTCACATCATGAGCTGTACTGGGTATATGGTGCTCTCACACCATGAGCTGTACTGGGTATATGGTAATCTCACACCATGAGCTGTACTGGGTATATGGTGCTCTCACACCATGAGCTGTACTGGGTATATGGTGCTCTCACACCATGAGCTGTACTGGGTATATGGTGCTCTCACACCATGAGCTGTACTGGGTATATGGTGCTCTCACACCATGAGCTGTACTGGGTATATGGTGCTCTCACACCATGAGCTGTACTGTGTATATGGTGCTCTCACACCATGAGCTGTACTGGGTATATGGTGCTCTCACATCATGAGCTGTACTGGGTATATGGTACTCTCACACCATGAGCTGTACTGGGTATATGGTGCTCTCACACCATGAGCTGTACTGGGTATATGGTGCTCTCACACCATGAGCTGTACTGAGTATATGGTGCTCTCACACCATGAGCTGTACTGGGTATATGGTGCTCTCACACCATGAGCTGTACTGGGTATATGGTGCTCTCACACCATGAGCTGTACTGGGTATATGGTGCTCTCACACCATGAGCTGTACTGGGTATATGGTGCTCATTCATTCATATTTTATGTTTGCTCTCATTCGCTTTAAACTCAAGCATAGTCCACACACACAATAATTCTAGAAGTGCTGGACTGAGTTTTGCATGTGGATTAGCTTTCCCTATTAAATGTGTCCCTCGCCATCAGACAAACCCACTCTGACTTCAGAAGTAATTCATTTATTCACTAGCATGACCTTTGCAGAACCTCACTCCCATAACCTTCCGGAAAAATGCTCGGTCATAAGCAAGATACCTCACATCCCATACATTCACCTGGAGATCATCTGCCATATCCTGTATCCATCTTCTGTCTGGCCTTCCTCTTCCACTCTACCTGGGCATATATGCCTCCACTATTGTTCTATCCAAAGTTTGATGATGTTATTAGACAGATTGACATTTGATGGGTGATATTATTGATTTGTTAAGACACAATTATAATGTTGGGGTATTTTAGAGTGCAGAGAAATCAAAATGAATATATTTCTAAAGTTTAAACACACAAGCCACAAACAATATGTTGTCCAATTTATTGCCTGGCATATTTCACTGCATCTCGTCAGGTGCATACTGCAGAGTTACATATCATATGAAGTGAATAAATGAATTATACCAGGGCTGAAATACTTAAAACACATAGTCACTGATATTGTTTGAATGTGGAGCATCAGTTTTCCACATAATAATTCAGTTATCAGTTGGGATAGAAAGAAAAAGCAGCGGCTGCAGCAGGATACAACAATATGAAATGGAAACAAATAGGTATATTAAACTCCTGCGAGAAAAAACGTACTAAACATCAACATACCTTACAAGGAGATCCACGTGTCACGAAATACAGGTGAAAAATCCGAAATCAGAAGAACTCAAAAAAATATAAAAAATGAATTATAAATTAAGATAAAATACACACGAACGCGTACAATACGACACACAGACGTTTCGATTCTCAGAATCTTTGTCAATGACAACACAGATAGCTAACAACGAGGTACAGGAAACAACGACACAACACAAACACACGACCTATCACTTAGCCATGTGAGGCAGAAAAGAGTTGGGGGTCAGTTGGGGTATCTTCATTGCACTCTTGACAGTTCCATAGGTGCTCAGATCCTCCCACCAGCATATGCATCAGCATCCGGTGGCTAATAGTGCCAGTTCTGTGTTGGTTGACGAGGGCCTCGTTTTCCCGATGTACCTCTCGCGTCTGGCTATGCCAAGTCTTTCATCCTGGACAGCGATGTGGAATCACTGACGTCAAAGTCCTCTGTTCTCGCCACATCTTTGAGGACGTTAATAACATCGGCACGATCCATGGGCTGGCCATCTACAAAGGTGCAGATCCAGCCAGTTGCTTGCTGCTTGCTTGCTTTCGTTGGCTTGAGCTCCAACGCGAAGTCCTGTATGTCGGATGAAGGCATCCTGTTGTCCAACATCAGTGTGATGTCATACAGGACCTGAGGTTTGCGTGAGTATCCGTTGTCCCATGTCTGGCTTATTGGTGTGCAGACTGGTGGTTCCTCGCCGTACAGGCAGATACTCTCCGACTTCGGAGGAGCCAGCCAGTTTATGAGCTCGTTCATTTCACTCAACTCCCGCATGTCCCGGACGAAGATGAAGTTGACTTTACGGACAACAGACTTCCGCAGCGACTCAGTCCACTGTCTACGTACAAATCCAACTTCGACTTTCTGAATCATGCTCATTGAATCACTTAGTACACACACGTTGGTATAATGCTGTGATTCCAGCCATTTGAAAGCCCGTGTAACTGCCATCACCTCCATCGTCATGCTGCTCGTGGTCATAGAGTGGGCACCACTGGATTCTTGAACGGTTCGGCCCGCTGAACGGGCTGTAAATGCCCACGCACTTCTGTGCTGCTTAACAACAGATCCATCTGTATAGATGAGCACTTCGGGGCTATCTGAGTGTTCATAGATGAGCGCGTTGACTTCTGCATTGACAGCGACAGGGTTCTGCTCTCTGCACCGTCTGTCGAGTGTGATAATGCAGGAGAAAGTGCACTTAAAAGCTGGAGGCACCGGCACCCATTCCTTGCCGGGAGTGATACTGGTAAGACTGCAGACCTGTCTGACGACATCTTCCTCCCGACCCATCCATGATTTGCCCCTCTTTAGCCTGTTGCCTTTTTCTCTGAATATAGCGTCATGCAGAGGGTGCTGCTCATCTGCACTTATTTTTAAGTATGCACAATCTCTCCAGATCTTGATCCTGTGGTTTATTGTCGAGAAGTCAAGGAAGTATCTCATTACTACACAGCTGGTGTCTCTCGTGCAGCTCAAAATGATGCGCATGGCTTCGTTTTGCACCTTTTCAAGTCTTCCAGTCTGTGTAGGGCTGACAGTGAGGATGGCCAGGGCATACTCGATGCGTGAAAGCACCAGTCCTTGGAACAGAAGTATTAGCAGTCTTTGCTCGATATTGGCAGTCGCCATGACTCTCATTGCTGACAAACCTTTTCGAGCTTTCATTATGACATAATCGACATGATCTCTGAAGGACAGGCTACGATCAAGCCTCACGCCAAGATATGTCATCGACTGGGTTCGACTCAAAATACTCCCAAGTCTGTGTTCACAATATGGTTGTTTAGGGAGAACCATGTAACCGTTGCCTCTGCAGGGTTGACAAGGGCTCCGGCATCAGCACACCATGATGAAATTCGATCTAGTTCGCCCTGCATATCATTGGCAACCGCCTGTCTATCTCGACCCTGTCGATACACGAGAATGTCGTCAGCAAATGACAGAGTCCTACCCCTCATGTCCAATTGTTGTTCAGTGATCGGCACCTTGAACACGTTGAATAGTACTGGTGACAGTGGTGAACCCTGCGGCAATCCTGGACATATCGTTATCAGCTTAGAAGACCAACTCCCGCATGGTAATTGCAAATTTAAAATGCAGTCTTTCTGTTGGCTGGAACCATCTAATTACCAATGTCTTGATGTGTTTGAGCAATCATTTATTGTTCATCAAATGCAAAACACAAGATGTCTTCTCTTTTTAAACTTTATGTTTTCTATTAAACATGTCTCAAAATCGCCGAGCTAAGCATTTTATGACCTGTCGACTGCACAGGGATTCATGAAGACTGATTAAATACGTTTTCCACCCACTACTTGGTATATTTTTGATTACTTGATTTGCTAATTGTCTTTCCATTCTACCTATGTAAGTTGCTTGGCACTCACAACTGGAATTGATAAATGCAGTTAGATTTAGTGTACAGAGACAATTGTTCTTTCACAGATGGGAGTAATATCTAAGTGATTTTATATCAAATCAGCAATAAAGATTGTTTGCAATACAGCTGTATAATGTATTTGTTTCATTAGAGTCCCCTCAAAAGGTTGTTGAAAAAAGCACTTGAAGTCTGACAAGACTTGCTTAGGACTCTGGGCTATGTTTACCAGATTCCTGACCCAGATAATGCTCTGGACCACTGGTTGAAGACCTTTCTAAGTGTATTTGTTCCATTTAAGGAAGTTCGAGTTAAACATTACACTAATCCCCCATAGATCACCCAGGAGGTAGTTGAAATTATGAGAGACCGGGACAGGGTACATAAAAGTAGAGATCTAACCAGTACGGTAGTCTGAGAAACAAAGTTCATTATATTATTTGAAAGGACAACCAAAAAATATTTAATAACTTAATAATAGATAAAACCAACACCAAAGATACACAGAAAGAAATTAATACCTTGCCAAACAAAAACACCAGTCATCACAATCATTACCATCAAATCAGGTTACATGTGATCAATTTAGTAGTTTCTTTTAATCCGACATAAACCAATTGAAGGCTGCAATACCAGATTCTCCTTATGACATCTCTTTATTGTCATCATTTTGTGAGAACAAATGCTATAGTGACATTCCCTCCGACATAACGCTAATAATGACCACTGAAGTATTTACTCATCTTAATAACCTAAAAAAACAATAACTCATCAGGACTAGATGGAATCAGTAATTAGATCCTTTGCTACGCTGCATGGGTGATCTGCGAGTCAGTAACTTTTATTATATATAATCAATGTTTCAACTAAGGTAACTTCCTATCAGCCTTTAAAATCGCTAAAGTTTACCATCATTTAAAAACTGGTTGATTAGACGACTGTCTCATGAGTAATTATAGGCCAATTTCCATATTATCCTCACTATCCAAACCGCTATAAAGCACATCCACAAAACAACACTAGAACACTTAGTTCACCACAAACTAATTGTTGACAGCCAGTCAGGGTTTCAGCCAAAATATTCTTGTCATACGGCCCTAACAAACATGATAGAAAACTGGCATTAGATTAGATTTTGAACTATGATAAAACCCAGTTCCTTGTGCTCGGTTACACTTTCTACAGGCGTGCTGCCAATGTGCAGCTGAAGAGTTCTCTGCGAGTTTAGAGTGTGAAGTCTTTGCCTGATTCCTATTAACATTGACTTTGTTTTAGTAATGTTAATTTGCATGCGGCTTGCATGACTCCAGTTAACTACACTATTTATTTCCTGTTGCAAGGATAATTCTAGCACATTACGATCAATAGCGTTTGTATTCTGTCGTGGGTTTGAATCCCAATCAAAGAGGGGATTTGTTAAGTTGGCTGGGGCTCCCAAAATAAAATGAATAACAGGAAATGGTTTGGGAAGTAAAGAAGGCCAGCATGAAACTGATCATATCACACATAAAATGCTGATTGCTCAATACAAACTTGGGGCTAGAACCATAGACCCACTACAGCTCATAGTGTGGGAAAGGCATTTTTACTTTTTTATGTATATACACGGAAATTATTACGTTAATCTGTGTCCTAGTCCAGATATGTAAACATTGTAGTTTTGGACAAGGACATTCAATACATGAAATTTGTTAAATTAATCTGTGGGCTTCTGGAAATGAAAGATGTTACATCACCTTGTGTATGAATATTGTTAGACATTGCTTCATCAATGACCAAGATTTTCCCACAGAAAAATAATAGTAATCACAAACACAGAAATCTCTCCAAAATGCAAGATCACAGTAATTGTGAGCTGAGTTCATGAACTGAAGCTAATGGAAGATGTATAAAATGGTAAAATGTAAAATAATCTTGGCACAGAACGGTGTCAGCACACAAATAGATGCAGGTCACAAGATGTGGTGGATAGCATGTTTACCCACGCCATTCAGCAAGGCACTTGATGACACTTCTGGACATGATTTTCATATAACTGTTAACCTCTGAAGTCGGAGTGGGTTCACCTGAAGGCGATGGACATCGGTAAAAGGGAAAGCAAGCCCACATGCAAAATTCAGTCCCTTACTACTTTAAACAGTGTGTAAGGACTACGCTTGATTTTTAAGCGAGCGAACAAAAAGAAGAATAAGATATAAATGTTATATTTTTGTTGACCAATGCTTCTTCACATTTAATGGAAAATGAACATGATGTAATATACAAATATTTCTTTCTAGGCAAACCTCCTAGCCCAAAGAAACATCAGTGGAACATAAGCTTTACAGACCACTGAGAAAAAAGACAGTGACATTTAGACAAGAGACAACATTGCAGATATAAGCAGTCAATTTCAGGCAAACAAAAAAAGTTTCAGAATGGTTCTAAACAAGGAAATCAAACAGAATACATACTGTCGATCAAAACTTAAAATAAGCCCAAATTTTATAATAATAACACAATAAAACAACACTACAACAAACAACATGAACTCATATCATAAGAATGATAAGGTGTCATCATGTTTGTGGTCAACAGACATAGAAATATTCTTGTGTGCTTGGATCATGATGGAGTGGAATGATTTAGCCTGTTGTCTGGTCTCTGGGATGAATAATATATCATTCACATACCAGTGGTATAAAACTAGGTCCTTAATATTTGAGGCTCTTTGTTTTTCTATGTGCACCATAAAGATGTCTGCTAGAATGGGACCTAGAGGACTCCACAAGACCAATTCTGTCAATTTGGTGGTACCAGTTTTCAAAGAGAAATGAATTTAATATTAAATGTGAACAGCAGTAGTAATTTCTTAAATTTCCATGTTGGTAGGCTTAACTCTTGTTTCTTTTCTTTTATGTGATAACAGATGATAATCACCCATGGGAACGTCAATGAAAATAGAGGCAATATCCATTGACGCCACAAGCTTTAGTTTAAGATTGATAGTATCCAGTTGTTTGACCAGTTCAAATGAATCTTTTAATATTAAGTGGTTGAATGATTATCGCACTGGTTTAGCAGTTTCTGCAAGCCAGTTCACCATTCTGTGTTGGAGAGATTTTAGCATAGACTAAATCAGTCTCAATGGTACCCCAGGCATGTACAATTTAGGAAGGCCATAAAGTTGGAGGTTTATGAGCAGTGTGGAATGATTAACTGCAGTCGCTTCACTGATGAATTTACTATCTAAAAGAGACTGAATCTATTTCCTCACTTTGGCATCCATTTCCCCAGGGTTGCTGGATTTAGTGTCTGAGTAAAATTCAGTTGGATTCAATGAAATGTATTCTATTTTGTTGGAAGCAGCAAAGATGTGATTCCTGAGATGAGTGTTGCGAATAGCTTGGATAAAAAATAGTCGCAAAAGTCGAGAGGATCAACTGCATTGCCCCAAATTTTATCTGATATGGCTGTCTCTTTCCCAAAAGAATCACAAAAAGCATGAACACCGTATCTCCAGCAATGACCCCCAGAAGTCTCAGAGAAAATGCACACCTCAACTGAAAGACGTAGCCCAGAATTGAACCCACTGCCTTCAGAGCTATGGAGACTATAGCTTGGATTGCCGGAGTAACTTAACAATGATTGCATGGAAGAGGCTAATGAAAATAGAATCTATATATATAAAATGCAATGTATGTATGTATTTATGTCTGTCCGTTCTTTACGTGTTCGCGAACGGTCCATCCGATTGAGATGAAATTTTCTACACGTCTTCTTCTCATTCCAGTGCAACCGACTGTCATAGTTTTTTTTAGTGTACATCAGCTATTTACTTACTAAAATTTAATTTTGTAATTACATGACTGAACATAAGAAAATATAAAACAAGGGACATAACTTTTAGTAGCATTGTTATATCTTAAGTTAAGTCCCCTGGCTATAGATAGATAGATAGATAGATAGACAGACAGATAGATAGATAGACAGATAGACAGGTAGATAGATAGAAACATACATACAGAGATAGACAGATAGACAGACAGACAGATCCCTGCCAGGGACTGGGCAAAGCCGGGCCGGGTCAGACAGACAGACAGAGAGACAGTCGGGAACGGGAACTTATATGACTACTTATATGAATTAAATGAGATGCTCCCCACCAGGGACTGGGTGAAGCCGGGCCGGGTCAGACAGACAGACAGACCCCCGCCAGGGACTGGGCGAAGCCGGCCGGGTCAGACAGACAGACAGAGAGACAGTCGGGAACGGGAACTTATATGACTACTTATATGAATTAAATGAGATGCTCCCCACCAGGGACTGGGTGAAGCCGGGCCGGGTCAGAGAGACAGACAAGCAGACAGACAGACAGATAGATAGATAGATAGATAGATAGATAGATAGATAGATAGATAGATAGATCCCCGCCAGGGCCCGGGCACAGCCAGGCTGGGTCAGCTAGTATTATATACAAGCATCAAAAAGAGACAATCACAATCTTTAGTACTGTAATGAGAAGAGAAGCGTGGGAAAGCATTGTGACAACTGGACAGGTCAGTGGGAAAGGACCATGATCATGGGCAGACCGAGAGAGATGATGCTGGATGGACTGTATGGCGACATTGAGAAATATTATCAGTAGAGCTGATCCTGAATAGGGACCAAGATCTGAGGAGATACATGGGCACCTATGGTAGTTGGCAAGGCACATGAAGACGATGCAGTCTCATATGTTTCTTTAGATTAAAAGTCTGAGTAAACAAAGCACCAAAATCATCACACTTTTAGGTTTCTCTTGTATGTGTTGTCTTGTGAATCTTCAGATAGTCAGCTCGAGTAAAAGAAGCATCACAAACATCACACTTGTAAGGTTTTTCTCCTGTATGTGTTCTCTTGTGAGTCTTCAGATTGCCAGCTGTAGTAAAAGAAGCACCACAAATATCACACTTGTAAGGTTTTTCGCCTGTATGTATTCTCTTGTGAGTCTTCAGGTGGCCAGTTTTAGCAAAAGAAGCACCACAATCATCACACTTGTAAGGTTTTTCTCCTGTATGTGTTCTATTGTGAACCTTCAGATTGCCAGCTTGTCTAAAAGAAGCACCACAATCATCACACTTGTAAGGTGTTTCTCCTGTATGTGTTCTATTGTGAGTCTTCAGACTGACATCTGTAGTAAAAGAAGCACCACAATCATCACACTTGTAAGGTTTTTCTCCTGTATGTGTTCTCTTGTGAACTTTCAGATTGCCAGCTTGTGTAAAAGAAGCACCACAATCATCACACATATAAGGTGTTTCTCCTGTATGTGTTCTCTTGTGAGTCTTCAGACTGCCAGCTTGAGTAAAGGAAGCACCACAATCATCACACTTGTAAGGTTTTTCTCCTTTATGTGTTCTCTTGTGTGTCTTCAGATTGCCAGCTGTAGTGAAACAAGCACCACAAACATCACACCTGTAAAGTATTTCTCCTGTATGTGATCTCTTGTGAGTCTTTAGACAGTCAGCTCGAATAAAAGAAGCACTACAAACATCACACTTATAAGGTTTTTCTCCTGTATGTATTCTCTTGTGGGTCTTCAGGTGGTGAGCTTCAGTAAAAGAAGCACCACAAACATCACACTTGTAAGGTTTTTCTCCTGTATGTATTCTCTTGTGAGTCTTCAGTTTGCCAGCTGTAGTAAAAGAAGCACCACAATCATCACACTTGTAAGGTTTTTCTCCTGTATGTATTCTCTTGTGAGTCTTCAGTTTGCCAGCTGTAGTAAAAGAAGCACCACAAACATCACACTTGTAAGGTTTTTCTCCTGTATGTATTCTCTCGTGAGTATTCAGACTGCCAGCTGTAGTAAAAGAAGCACCACAATCATCACACTTGTAAGGTTTTTCTCCTGTATGTGTCCTCTTGTGAATCTTCAGATTGCCAGTTTGTGTAAAAGAAGCACCACAATCATCACACTTGTAAGGTTTCTCTCCTGTATGTCTTCTCTTGTGATTCATGTACTGTTGGCACTCTAGATGGTCATCTTGAATCAAAAGGCAATCCCGTTCATTACATTTGTTTGGCATCCCTTCACTATGTGTTCTCTTATATCTTTCTATACAAACATGTGGATTAGAAACATCAGACAAGTGTCCAGTGTTAGTTCTTTCAGAGCTATAACTGTCATAATCAAAAATGTCATCACAAGACTTTGCAAAGCTCTGTGTATATTTTACTTGTGTTTCCTTATTTTGTTGCTGACAATTCTCAATAACCAGAGATAGTTTATTGTTTGTATCAATCACAGATGACACATGTTCTGACATTTGACAATTATATTCATGTTTTACTGATGCCTTACAACTGTTATCAAACATGCTTGATTCTGAGTTGCTGTGTTCTGTCATTTCTTGAACATCTCGTAGTTCTTGTTTCACAACCTTAATGTCTATACTGTCATATGTCCACTTTTGTGAATGCTCTTGTGTGGAGTGGTAAGGACTCCTTGAAGACCAAGCGTGTACTTCTGAAACACAACAAAGTAAATCATTAATATCCTCGTGAATATACTAAGTATTGATTATGACTAGATGTTTATGTGTAATCAAGCAGGCAAGCACTGCAGCTATAGACAATTGGTTTCAAGTGAACAAAAGATGGAGAAGAATTATTAATTTGCTCATGTATGATTTAAGCTGATATATGATATAACTTCATGATGATCTAAGCTGATGCATGATCTAAGTAGATGTAAGATCTAAGTTCATGATGATATAAGCTGATGTAGGATCGAAGCTGATGTATGATCTAAGTTAAGGTGTAAAATAAGCTGATGAATGATCTAGGCTGATGTATGATATAAGCTGATGTATGATATAAGCTGATGTATGATATAAGCTGATGTATGATCTAAGCTGATGTATGATCTAGGCTGATGTATGTTATAAGCTGATGTATGATATAAGCTGATGTATGATCTAGGCTGATGTATGATAATAAGCTGATGTATGATAATAAGCTGATGTATGATCTAAGCTGATGTATGATATAAGCTGATGTATGATCAAGGCTGATGTATGATATAAGCTGATGTATGATCTAGGCTGATGTATGATCTAAGCTGATGTATGATCTAGGCTGATGTATGATATAAGCTGATGTATGATCTAGGCTGATGTATGATCTAGGCTGATGTATGATATAAGCTGATGTATGATCTAAGCTGATGTATGATCTAGGCTGATGTATGATCTAGGCTGATGTATGATATAAGCTGATGTATGATCTAAGCTGATGTATGATATAAGCTGATGTATGATCTAGGCTGATGTATGATAATAAGCTGATGTATGATCTAAGCTGATGTATGATATAAGCTGATGTATGATATAAGCTGATGTATGATAATAAGCTGATGTATGATCTAAGCTGATGTATGATATAAGCTGATGTATGATCTAGGCTGGTGTATGATATAAGCTGATGTATGATATAAGCTGATGTATGATATAAGCTGATGTATGATATAGGCTGATGTATGATCTAAGCTGATGTATGATAATAAGCTGATGTATGATATAAGCTGATGTATGATATAAGCTGATGCATGATCTAGGCTGATGTATGATCTAAGCTGATGTATGATCTAGGCTGATGTATGTTATAAGCTGATGTATGATATAAGCTGATGTATGATAATAAGCTGATGTATGATATAAGCTGATGTATGATATAAGCTGATGTATGATCTAAGCTGATGTATGATCTAGGCTGATGTATGTTATAAGCTGATGTATGATCTAGGCTGATGTATGATAATAAGCTGATGTATGATCTAAGCTGATGTATGATATAAGCTGATGTATGATCTAAGCTGATGTATGATATAAGCTGATGTATGATCTAGGCTGATGTATGATATAAGCTGATGTATGATCTAAGCTGATGTATGATATAAGCTGATGTATGATATAAGCTGATGTATGATATAAGCTGATGTATGATCTAAGCTGATGTATGATATAAGCTGATGTATGATCTAGGCTGGTGTATGATATAAGCTGATGTATGATATAAGCTGATGTATGATATAAGCTGATGTATGATATAGGCTGATGTATGATCTAAGCTGATGTATGATAATAAGCTGATGTATGATATAAGCTGATGTATGATATAAGCTGATGCATGATCTAGGCTGATGTATGATCTAAGCTGATGTATGATCTAGGCTGATGTATGTTATAAGCTGATGTATGATATAAGCTGATGTATGATAATAAGCTGATGTATGATATAAGCTGATGTATGATATAAGCTGATGTATGATCTAAGCTGATGTATGATCTAGGCTGATGTATGTTATAAGCTGATGTATGATCTAGGCTGATGTATGATAATAAGCTGATGTATGATCTAAGCTGATGTATGATATAAGCTGATGTATGATCTAAGCTGATGTACGATCAAGGCTGATGTATGATATAAGCTGATGTATGATCTAGGCTGATGTATGATCTAAGCTGATGTATGATCTAGGCTGATGTATGATATAAGCTGATGTATGATAATAAGCTGATGTACGATATAAGCTGATGTATGAAATAGGCTGATGTAAGATCTTCTTCTTCATCTGCGTTCATCTGGAGTTTTTTTTCCCCAGACGTGACTGCGTTGTGCCTGTTTACATCAGAGCTGTGTTCTTTTGCAGTTAGGCCGACACATCCAACTTCTGCGGGCATTTGTTGACCGGGTTAACCTTCCTGGGGGTTTCTTAGGATGTTTGACTCTCACTGTTGTGCTATCGCCCATCTCAGCTGGCTCATATAGAACAGCCAAAGATATCCTGGTCAGACCTCAAGGGAAGGCAGGGGCAGACCATGGGCATTTCCCGCCATGCAAGGAGGCTTCTATACTTGCAGAGCTAACACACAGCGCTCTGGTACTGGGCTCACCCAAGGAATCGTCACGTCCTGCACATGGCTGCTTAGCCTTACTTCCGTGTATTGGGCGTTCCGTTCACCATAGGCTGTTCTTCCAGAAACCAGAAGAATGCAGTCTGCAGATGATATCCACACAGTGAGCTTTTGATTCGGACTTTCCACGTAATGGATTTGCTATCCAAGCAATAATCCATTTCATGCCTCTGGGACGCCTTTGTAACTGACATACCTGTAGTATGAGGTTTGGCAGTCTAAATACTTCTTCATGCACCTTTAAATGTCAACCTGAATGTAGTTAAAGTAAGCTGCAGTCAACTTGAGCTTGTTGATATTTCCATAGAGCTCATCCTCAAATGAAGCAGGTGTGGGCCAAAATATCTTTCTCTGTTCTGCATATATTGGGCACTCCTGCAGCAAATGTTCAGCTGTCATTTTACGAGTTCTACAATTACATTCATTGGTATATCCTATCTTTAGTTTATTGAACAAGTGGTATTTCAGCCTGTTATGTCCTGTGCGGAGTCTGAAGATTGCTACTTGTTCTCTTCGGTCGAGTTTGTAATATGCATCATCCTTCTGGTGGCCTGTATGCTCTGAGAGTTTTTACTCTCATTTGGTTGTGCTTCCGGTTATGAGCAGACGTGTTTTCACAAGCGCTCCCAATTTTTATAGAATTTATCAAAGTTTTGCCAATTTCAGTCGAGATGCTGTGTATATCATTGTGTTCGCTCTAAAACTGGATCTAATACGAATTAATATCTTAAGTTTATGTGACTGTTATTTAGTGAAATGAGGATTTCTTTGATAAATGGACGGTAAGATCATTCAATTTTGAAATCTACCAATTATCAATTAACGACGTGTGATTAAACCATGCGTGACTAGCGCATGGTAAATCGCCAAGCACACAATATCACAAGTCCCTGATCAGTTCTGTGTTCTTGTCTCAATAATCAAAACAAACGAACCACAACACATGACTTCAAATTGCCCGCAGCGCTTCTGACTACAATGAGTTCACTGCATTCTTCAAACGGGTTTGATAACATGATGCAGTAATGTCATCGATAGGAGAGGCCCTTCTGGAGGTGACTGGTGTTAAAACAAGATCCGGTTTACGATCGGCTGTGAATAAACCATACACACTAAACAAAGAGAAGGCGGTGAAGACCAAGCTAGCCAGGTGTGTGAACCCAGTCGGCCGAGTCATCCAACACACCAACTCTGGCCAATGTGTTACAGTATCCTTTAACAATACATTCCATTAGGAGGCATTTCGAACATGCCTCATCAATTATTACAAGCCTGAACTAATTCAACACGGACAAGATAGGAGCGGGGCCTACGTGGAAGACCTGATTACGACGTCAGTCTTTACAATACACTTGTATTACTTGAAGAACAAATTATTAGCCCAGGGCAGTGTTGAAAACATTAAATCTTGGCTAAAATGAGACTTTGTCGAGCTGGAGATCTCAAAACATAGTCACGAGTAGAGACATATCAAAGACACAAGATATCATCAATATGCTCGTCTCAAGTGAGAAATCAGAATTTACACAGCCCGCAACTACAGCTGTGGACATCACAGCAAACAATGTTTCTCAACTAACACATACAATGAGTGAACAGGACAATACCATCAAAACGGGGCCAGCTACCCCACCAGTGTGCTTGGCCATTGAATATCCAATGGAGCACCCCCAAAACAACATAGAGACCAACATAAGAGTAGAAGAAGAAATACCAGCCTTAGATAACATGCCAACTATCAATGGACAATTGTGTGTTTGTCATAGGCACATTGAGGTAATAGAACAATCCTTAAAGGCGCTCACTGCTACTGTTACAGCGAACACTGAAGCTAATAGCAAGACCAGCAGTGACTACACTGCTCTCACAGCAGAAATCATGCTCCTGAGAGAGGAAAATCTGTTGCTAAGAAAAACAATAGATACTTTACAACACGAGTCCACCACCAACCCAGCTGAGCAAGCATGTAATTCCCAAGCAGCTGTATCAACTGTGGAGAATCTTGAAGCCCAGTTTCACCAAAAACAAATAACTAAACAAGACGCAAAAAAACCTCAACGTGCAGAGGAAGATAAACCGCCACAAGCAGTCTATCCCATTGGTGTAAAAATAAGCAACAGATTCGAAGTGCTTCAAGAAAATTCGTCAGAAAACGTACAGTGCTATAGTGCACTGCCAACAGACAACATACACCTCCAGGAAACACAAGGAGAGTCACATGAAGAGGTACAGACTGCTGCAAAATGGGAGAAACAATGGGCAAGGCGTACTGACAACCAACATTTGCAGGCAGCACGACCCGACTGTACACACATTATAACAAGCGACTCTCTAATGAAAGGCAAGACATTGTTTTCATAATTCCATTGCCTGGGGCTGGTGTTGAACGGCTAACAGACAAGATTAGAAGGTTGGCTGTAAATCGTAGTTAAAACATTAAAAAGGCAAGCATTAATATTTGTATTAATGACACCATGAACAACCAGCAAATCACAGCATCTCAACTGCTTGCGCTCTTGAACGGATTACATCACACTTTTCCTAACTCGTCCATTTTCTTCTCCTCTATCATATCACCGAGTTATGGATTCCAGCTTCGTCTAGCTGGCATAAATAACAACATACTGCAGAAGTTTTGTTCTCACAACAACATACAGTTCATCAACAACACACCGGTGTTTACTTCACAGTCTGGAGCACCTAAAAAGTGACTTTATAAGGATCAAGTACATTTGTCTACACTGGGAACCAGCTTGCTCGCCAAAAATATCAAATACCCAGAACGGACACAACCTACATTCAATACTGGATCGCGTAGGAACTTTTAGCGACACCACCTCAAACTCAAGTCAGATGACATACTCCCACCACATCAAGTACCAATAGGCCAGAAGAGAGCACACCACTCATAACCACGGCACCTGATATCCAAGCCAGATGGAACATTTCCACCACACCAAATCCGCACTATACGCCCTCTTTCACACAGGAGGGTGATAATTATGAAGATACGTTCCCTCGTCTCCACAGCAAGGATAAATTCAGCAGTAACAACAATGTGCCACCACAGCCTCCTGTTAGCCATGAATCAGAGCCTGTAGTTGGAAATCATTACACACCCATGAGAAATCAACAGTACCCATTCCATTGTAACCCAGAGTTGTTATACCTCACATGTTTTAGCCCAGCTTCACTTCGTCAGGCACTTATGATGTCACTGTACCAAGGACCAACACAGCCTGGTATTTACTAGCAATTCAGTACAAAGCAACACCAGATCTCGGTACAAGAAAGAGCCTCTTCTACAAATTTTATGTGCATACTTGGTTATTGTTTTATATAGAAACGTATTAGATTGTACATAACTATAAACATTTACTCATATTGAAGTCACCTAGTAGTTGGCTATCTTTATCGAAACCCCAGTGCAGGAAATATCTGGTATGAAAAATCTACCACTACAATGGATGTAGTCTTTAGTAATGCTAGAAAAATAATACTGCTGGGCGACTTCAACATAGACATAACAAATCAACAAAACATGGGAAAACATAATAGAGTCATATAACTTCCAACAGTTAGTCAAACAAGCCACTAGAATAACAAAATCATCTGCAACACTTATAGATCATATCTATACTATGTGTGCTGACAACATCATAGAATGTATGGTACCAATTAATGCAATGAGCGATCACTACCCAGTTTGTTGCACATGTACCAAAATTCCGAAACACAAACATATAAGAATAAAATATAGAAATTATAAACACTTCAATCAAGATGCCTTCTTACAAGACTTGCTCAACTCATCTCTGGACTATGTTTACAGCTTCCTGACCCAGATGATGCTCTGGACCACTGGCTGAATACCTTTCTAAGTATATTTGATAAGCATGTTCCATTTAAGGAAGTTTGTGTTAAACATCACACTAAGTCCCCGTGGATCACACAGGAGGTAGTTGAACTTATGAGAGACCGGGACAGGGCACATAAAAATAGCTATGATAAATAACTATGTACCGTAGTCTGAGAAACAAAGTTCAATATGTTATCCAAATGGAAAAGAAAAACTATTTTAAGAACTTAATAATAGATAAAACCAACACTAAAGATATATGGAAAGCAATTAATACCTTGACAAACAAACACAAATCATCACAATCGTTACCATCAAATCAGGTTACATGTGATCAGTTCAGTAGTTTCTTTCAGTCTGACATAAACCAACTGAAGGCTGCAATATCAGATGTGCCTCATGACATATCTTTATTATCATCATTCTGTGAGAGCAAATGCTATGTAGACATTCCCACAAAGATACCGCTAATGACGTATTCATTCATCTCAGTAACCTATAAAACAATAACTCATCAGGACTAGATGGAATCAGTAATCAGATCCTTCGCTATGCTGCACCGGCATCTGCGAGTCACTAACTTTTATATACAATCAATGTCTCACCAAAGGTCACTTCCCATCAGCCTTTAAAATCGCTAAAGTGTATCCTCATTTAAAAGCTGGTTCATTAGACGATTGTATCATGAGTAATTATAGGCCAATTTCCATATTATCCTCTTTATCCAGACCGCTAGAAAAGCACATCCACAAAACAAAACTAGAGCACTTAGTACGCCACAAACTAATAGCTGACAGTCAGTCAGAATTTCTGCCAAAATGTTCCTGCCATACGGTCCTAACAAATATGATAGAAAACTGGCATCAAAATATTAACAATAGTACTCTATGTGGAACGATGTTTATAGACTTTAAAAAAGCATTCAATATGATAGATCGTAATATTCTAATTAAAAAACTAGAAACAATGAAAGTAAGCTGTAATATAGTGACATTAATAAACTCATTCTTATTAGACATAAAACAAGTAGTATCACACAATAAATCTCTATCCCAAGCCATTACCATTCAGAGGTCTATACTTGGCCCTCTGTTATTTGCCATTTATATAAATGATCTTCCCTTATATCTGTCATTGTCCTGCGATCTATTTGCAGACGACTGCACATTATATACAAACGCTATTGATCGTAATATGCTAGAATTATCCTTGCAACAGGAAATAAATAGTTAACTGGAGTCATGCAAACCACATGCAAATTAACATTTCTAAAACAAAATCTATGTTAATAGGAACCAGGCAAAGACTTCACACTCTAAACTCGCAGAGAACTCTTCAGCTGCACATTGGTATAGCCTATGGAAAGTGTAACCAAGCACAAGGCACTGGGTCTTATCATATATCAAAATTTATCCTTTAATTCCCATGTTCATGCTCTAGTTAAACAAATAGCCAAAAAAGTATACCAACTTGCCCAAAATTAAAAACTTCCTCGACGAAAACACAAGAAAGATATTCTATACTTCCCACATACAAACACATATTGATTATTGCTCCACAATCTGGGAAGGATGCTCCAAATCAATAACAAAAAGCCTTTACTCACTTCAGAAAAGGGCAGTGCGTATAATCAATGGTGATAAGTTTACAGACAATTCTAACTTACATGAACATCTTCAGTTACTGCCACTCCACAAACACCTACTTTTAAATAAGGCTAAACTAACTCACAAAATCCTATTTCAAAATGCCCCAAGCTACCTTTGGCCATTGTTTAAATATAACGCAAGACATATCGAACGACTAAATATACTTCATGTCCCTAAACCTAGGATAGACATATATAAAACAAGCTTATCATACTCTGCCACTCAGTTGTGGAATAACCTTCCACAAGAAATCAAAGACACCACCAATCATTATACATACAGTCATAACCTGTTTGAACACTACCTCAGGACAGACTACATGCCTCTTTATTAAAAAAAAAAAACAGCAACAAAGACAATAATAATGGTAAATTATCTCGAACGACAACTAGCCAGAAAAAAAAATTCCATATGTGTGGCACGTTACACCCACCTTGGGTATTTATGATGCCCATGTTAAACATTGCCTCAACGAGTCATGTATTATTGATTATTTTTCATGCGTTTTAATGCTTATTGTTCTTCTGTTGTCAAAGAATTGCTTCATAAGAGATGTTGAATGAAAGAATGTATGGAGGAAATAGAGAAGAAGGGCAGAATGTCAGATGGGCCTGCGTGCCCAATTCTTAACCCTTTGAAAATAAAGATTTTCGTTCGTTCGTTCGTTTGTTCGTTCGATTCCCATTTGGTTCTATAAGTGCTTTTTATAAACCTCTTTGCCTCATTATAGGTTATGTCTATGTCATGCTGTGGTAGTCGTCTGCCCTCTTTTGCTAGTCTGTCAGCCTCTTCATTTCCAGGTATACTGTAATGTGATGGGATCCACTGTATTACAACTTTTTTTATTTTTTCTTACATAGTCCATAGAGTGCCGCTCTTAGGTCAGCTAGTTCTGTGCTGTTTTTGCTCTTCAGTATTGAGACAGCTGACTTTGCATCTGTGAAGATAGCTATTTGCTTCTCTTTATTTTCCTCCATCAAGAGCATTTCTGCTGCAGTTTCAAAGTATCTACCTCCTCTTTGAAGTTACTTGAAAATTTTCCAGTTGCCACTGTTCCCCCCCCCCCCCCCCCCCCCCACTCTTTTTAAATTTAGGAGAATTCCTCCTCCTCCATATTCTATTGAATTTTTGGCTGATCCATCTGTATATGCATGGTCCAATTGCTACTTTGGTAATGTTCTTTTATGTAGTTTAGGGTTATTTTTCTTCTTTCGGTTTCATTCTGGGTGTTCTTTTTCTCAATACCAGGAATTTTTTTTATCATCTCAGGCAGTTGCTGCTGTCTCCAAGCTGGGAACTTGTGTGCATTTTACATGGGTTTGACTGTTGATATGTTAAGTATGGGATCTGCCCTAATCTTTTGTTTTGCAGTTTCTACAAAGTTGTTACGCTTCAATCTTCCCTTTCCAAAACCATTAAACCTGTTATACATAGAGTGGTCTGTCAATCTTCTAAATTTTTCTGCTTGTTGCTGGGCTCTGCTATCTCTTCTATCCTGCATTGGTTGTAAACAATTGATCTTTTCTAGTTCATTAATAGGCGTTGTCTTCAGGCTTCCAGTTATGATTCGCATTCCTTGATTTTGGACTCTACTTATTTTGTTAAAGTTTGACTTAGCTGCTGTTGCCCAAGCTGTAATGCCATATTCCAGTACTGGCCTCACCTGTCCAATACATAACTTCTTGAGAACTTTCTCATCTGCTCCCCACATTGTACCAGCAAGCTTTTTCATGATTGCCAGTCTTTGCCTTGCTCTTGTTCGATTTTTGTCAACCTGTGTCTTCCATGTCAGGCGACGATCAAAGGTGACTCCTAGATAGTTTGGATTTTCTTCATGGTGCAATATTTTTCCATTTAATACTAGCTAGGGTTGCTGAGATTTATTTGAGAGGGAGAACACTGTGCATGTTGTTTTCTCCTCACTTATCTTCACTAGCAATGATTTTGACCAGTCCTCTAGCGCTAATAAGGCTTGCTGTATTCTGCTGTTAGCTGTACTAATATATTCTTCAGATGTCCATATGGCTAGGTCATCTGCAAAGGAAGATGCATGTACTCTGGCTGGAAAATTTTCCGTGATGTCATTTATATATGCTAGGAATAATGTTGGTGAAAGAACTCCCCCCTTGGGGGACACCTTACTCCAAAAGCATCCTTTTGCTGGTTTGTCCTTGTACTTTTGCCTTGGCAGTTCTGTTCTCAGGGTAGAGGCTGATCCATTTGTACATTTTCCCACAAACATGCATTTTTTGCAGAACTTTCAGTTCTTCCTTCTATACTTCATCAAATGCTTTTTCAAAATCTATCCAGACCGCTAGTGTGTGCTTTTTTCTCTTGGAAGGTGCCACATATCAGTCACTGACATATAGCAGACTGAGAAAGGCTGAAGGGAGCTTCCCTAAAACATGCACCGAAATGTACAATTATAGTGTGCACAGGGAAACTAGGGAAGCGTCACGAAAAACGTGACTAAGGGGGTTAGACTTGGGCTGCCGTCCTGGTCGGACGCAGCATGTCTGGTGAGCAATGGCTAACTGTTAGTTAGGCCGCTCTTTGTGTGCAGCTGTATGAATGTCAGATGTTACGTATATTATATTCCCTGTCGAACTGTTGTGTATCCGAAAGCACGGATGGATTAAAAGTAACTGTCAAGAAGAAAGTCTTCGTGAAATTATATTCCAGTACCTGTGTTGGTCTTCTATAAAACAAGGTATCAAGTATTATTCATATTATGTTAAACCCTAGATACATCAATGAGCCTATACAGCATTCACTTCATGGCAAATGGGGACTTGTACCGGTAGTAATTATGAACTAAACTCGAGATTTATTATCAGTTTCTGACATTGTAAAGTAATCTAACGAATCGAGCCATATACTTGAGAAGGCCAAGGTCACATGCAGATTTTTATCATGACGCCATCATATATAATTTACTATATGTGGAATAATCTCAAACCAAGTAACCAAATTTTTGGAGCAGTGGTGATGACATCATCATTTTGGTCATACACAAAACATCCGGAAAGTATCTTACGATTTTGGTTCAAAGAACTGTTCAAATTGACACACGCAAGTTCTCAACATGCAATTATTTGATCATATGCAGATACTATTCGTTTGCACAGATACAGGAAGATTTAATTAACAAAAATTCAATCGACATATATACTGTGGTAATCATAATTGTGTTAAGAGAAAGGAGAGCGTACATGAACTATGCTGTTACTCATTTCAAATTGAGTTTAAATGTTGTTCGACAGTATGCGAAAGTCTCGACTGTGATCAACCGTATTACTGGTTCATCATTTGTGTCCGTATTGATTGTCCTCATTTATTTCGGATGCTGACCTGGTCTTAACAGGCACTCCGAAAAGAGGCAACTACCGATCACCTGATCGTAACTTGTAAAAAGATACATGCTAATAACATGGTATTGAACTGTTTGTTCACAAGACAGATTCCGTATGCTCCAGTTCACATTTTTACCTCAAATACTTGACCTTGTATAAGTCAAGAAAGAAGTTAAACAGTCAGTGAACAGAGGAATTATATACGCGGTTTTACAAGAACATTCGCAAGAAATTTCTTGAATTACAACGACACAAGATTATCATTTGTAAACAGTCGAAATACACTGAACGTTGAAAGTTTCAGTAATAAAAAAATTGAATTCCTGGAAACGATAGTTTGGATGAAGTCAAATTGATACGTGAACATTGAGAAGTAAACACTTGGAAGAAAGCAAGTGAATCTTATTTTAAAATTATGAACCAAAATTCTCAGAACATTCAAATATTCAAATTAGGAGAAATTTCTTGAAAGAAGACGATTACATCGAAATTCGAGTTTCATAACAGTGATGAACAATTCTTACATCAACCTTGAGAAAAAGTTTACATTCAATTATGAAGCTGAAATCATAACCAGATGTTACTGGTTAGTCAAAATCAAGATACGCAATTATTCGTTATCAAATTACGAACTTATTTGGCTACATTATCAAATTTGAGAAATATCAGTGCATGTTTCAACTTTAAGGATATCTGCTCACATTTTACTGCTTGGGAGGAATGGTTCAAAGACAACCCCGAATCAACAAATCCGCATCTACATCTATTATGTCGTTTTAAAGATAAATAATTGCACGTCAAGTTAAAGTGCAAACGACGCGCACCATCCTAAACTCAGAGAAAGCCGAAATTGCAGCTCGTATAAAGATCAGTTACAGACTGCAAGTATTTAATATTTGTCGATATTAAGTGGATGTCATTCGCCACACACAACTTAAGAGATTAAACCTGTACTATTCCACATATCTAAATGACAAGGGAACACATTATCAGTTTTGATGTCCGCTATCAGGAGACATATTACACATGATAATACCAATTGATTACATAGGACATGTTTTGAAATTAGACGTAGTCTACACATTACAGTGCACAACTCTTGAACAGTAATTGTACTATCGTTCAAGCCAAGAGCAACAATCTGTTGGGGACACAGCTTTTCTGTTATAAATCAACATCTACATAAATATTTCAGGTTTTCAACGACACGAACATCATATATCAGAACATTAGCTAGCATGTCGTCAAGACTTATTCTGAAGATACAATATATTTATTCAAAATTTGAAAGCGAAACTCAGATCATTGTGCTGTGTGCCATTTGATCGTGCACGTCTTCAATTTCCATTCGTCTTCACAGATACAGCAAATACAAGTTTCAACGGGAAATTAATTGACAAATAAACTTTTGCGGTTCCATTTGTGTCAAATCGGAGGAGCGCGTTCATTGACATTTTTATAAACGCTACATACCGAGAACTAATTGTGTATAGAATCAGTACGACACACATATAGAATCGAAATTTTGACTTTGAAAGAATCGGTCTACAACGGAATTATATTTTATACCGATCAATAATCAATATAATTTCAGAGCTGCTGGAATCTTAAAACACATACGTCAATTAAAGCATGATTTGCATACATGAAACTTTCTTAGGCCATGCTACAGCCAACAGTGGCCAGTCTACCCAATTGATATTATTAAGCTAAAATCATGACCAGATTTTGCTTATTGGCCCAGGCCGAGGTACTCAAGTCACGAAATCCATATATGCTTCATATTTAAAGGTATTTTATCGCATCTTACTGCTTTTGAGGAATTGCTCAAGGAAATAAAATCACCAAACCCGCAGATGCTTATTCATCCACGTCTATTATCTCAACCGTACTCAAATATGTCGAGACCAGAAAAAAAATTCCGTTCAACGTGTTCAGGATAGGCGATAACTTTTCGAACAGTCGCCCGAATCGATGAGTGGATACAATGTTTGAGACCTCCTTTATATGGATGTCCAATTACTCCATCATTAACTCCACCTCAGTTATTTTCTGCATTGGAATATCTGATACTAGAGGACAAACTTCTGTGTCAACCATGGACAACAATTTATTTTACCAATCACAAATTAGAAATACACGACGTTGTTGAATTGAATGAAAACATACACGGATATGGTCGAGGAACTGTGTGATCAGAATGACATTTAAAAACGGCTAATACACCTGAAAGTTAAGAGATAATTTAATTTAATTTACATCGTCATAAATAAAAGAATTTCATGTTATTCTCACGTGAATCCAGCACGTGATTAAGGTTGTTCATGACTTCAATGATAGGAAACTAAGTGAATGGTGTTTATTTATTGTATTCGTTGGTGATGGTCATTTGATCTGTTGTATTTGTGCTAAATGTTAGTATACAGATCCTTACATATTGGTTTTAGACTATGCATGTGGTCTTACAAATTAGTTTTGATTTACTGCTTGATCATACGCAAAGGTTTGTCAATTGTGGTTATAATAAAGGTACAGAGGAAAACACACGTGATGTGAGGGTGCAGTGAGGTGTACTGGGGTAGAAGCAACTCCCCTGAGCGGATGTAACAGTACACTAGTATTGTACCAAGATAGGTGAAGACAGTCAATATCATACCGACATATCATCATGGTACTAGAAGATGAGTTATGGATACTAACTTATATGGTTATTTCAGCAATTTTACAGGCACCAATGGGTAGATTAAAGCATGATGAGTTAGCTTCTCTACATACAGGTATGAGCGTTGGGCAATGATACCACATTACAACGGTTGATTGAAGAAGAAGATTTATCATGCTGGAGTGAAGAGTATTAGTTTATTAGAATATTTACGGAAATAGGATTGGTTAGGTGCTATTATGACATTGCTAGTTGAATGAATTATATTGTTGTATTATTGGTACAGCACTTAATAAATATCCCTTAAATTAGAATGTGATCAGCGACAGCCTCTACCTCACCTACAACTATTAAATGAGAATGCAGGATATATACAGAACCAGCGACAACGAGGATCGGCAACTGATACAGACGGCATGATACCGATTGATACTCTCGTCCACAACTCCGGGTTTTGACCTAGAGTGAGGACATTAGGGACTAATGGTATCATTAGTTGGACCGGCCCTCCCATAGGCCGGCCACATGACGCTCACCGTGGGTGTGAGCAGGAGGGCATGCCCATCAATAATTTTATTTTTTTTGAGGGTTATTAACGGGAACCATAATGTCATGTTCAGCAATTGATACTTAGGTTGTCAGTGATGCTATTGGTCATGCATAATGAATGTATATGAATTAAATGATATCATTTAATTTGTAGGGCGGGGGGCATAATGCCACATATCAGTCACTGACATATAGCAGACTGAGAAAGGCTGAAGGGAGCTTCCCTAAAACATGCACCGAAATGTACAATTATAGTGTGCACAGGGAAACTAGGGAAGCGTCACGAAAAACGTGACTAAGGGGGTTAGACTTGGGCTGCCGTCCTGGTCGGACGCAGCATGTCTGGTGAGCAATGGCTAACTGTTAGTTAGGCCGCTCTTTGTGTGCAGCTGTATGAATGTCAGATGTTACGTATATTATATTCCCTGTCGAACTGTTGTGTATCCGAAAGCACGGATGGATTAAAAGTAACTGTCAAGAAGAAAGTCTTCGTGAAATTATATTCCAGTACCTGTGTTGGTCTTCTATAAAACAAGGTATCAAGTATTATTCATATTATGTTAAACCCTAGATACATCAATGAGCCTATACAGCATTCACTTCATGGCAGAAGGCATCCTCTATTTCCTGAGCTATATAGGTTCTCCGGGGAAAAGTCCAGAGAAGACGCAGTCTGGGAGCAAGAGCCCACCTACATCTCCCCCTAAAAGGAGATGGCATGAGAAATGGTGCAAGAAGTGCAAGTCGCCCACTCATAATACGAGGGACTGTACTGAAAAGGTGAAGAGCTCCCACTTCGCGGCCTGCCTAGTGGAACCAGAGGGGGTTTCCACCGAAAAGGTCAAGGTCGCCGAAGAGACTCTGGACCCGGAAAGACCATCGGTGGTAGAGTTGATCGAAGTGAACGGTCAACAAGCTGAATGCTTATATGACACAGGACTGGATTGTGAGGCAGTCATAGCTGCCTATCTAGTCAAGCCAGAACAACTCACAGGGGATAAAATCGAGATACAACCGGCGATGAAGAGTGCTGTGGCTATGACTTTGCCGATCGCCCAGGTGGAGATCAGGTCAAGGTACGTCACGGGCACGATTCAAGCAGCCGTGTTATCCGATCCCCTCTTTCCCGTAATCCTGGGGAGCCGATATGTATTCCTAGGAAAGCCTAAGGAGCCCATCCGCATAGGCGACCTACAGACGCGGTCCCAACGGGAAAATGAAGAGGCGGTCGCAATAATCTCTAAACCCTTGCCGGGGGAATTGCGCACTGCCCAGGGCGAGGACATGACTTTGCGTTGTTGCTATAAGAAGCTACCGAGAAGTACTGACCCACCGAAACGAGGTCAGTACTACATGAAGAATCGGCTGCTCTACCGGAGAGCAGGAGGGGGAGAGAAACTGCACGGGCAGTTGGTGGTCCCGAAGGACTCCCGTCCCCACATTCTTCATATGGGGCACACCATGTCCGAAAGGGGACATATGGGTGTCGTTGCGACGCTTCAACGGATATCCTGCCATTATTACTGGCCAGGAATGACCGGCGACGTACGCCGGTGGGTTAAGTCTTGCCCAGTGTGCCAAAAGACAATACCAAAGAACTGGACTAAGAATAGATTATCTCTGAAGGTGGGAGACGGAGTATTAGTGTGGGGTCCAACGGACACCAATATACTCGAGGTAGGATGGCAAGGACCTTTTCCCGTTGAAAGGGTAGTGTCCAAGTCTAACTACGAGATCCGGATCCGAGGAAAAGGGAAAATTTTCCATGTGAATCTCCTCCGGGAAGGGGAGAAGAGATCCGGTGAGGAGTCTCCGCACCTGATGGCGATGGCTGTAGCTGTTAAAACGGTTACGGGTCCAGACGGGGACCGAGAGAACCCAGTACTGCATAGGGAGGTCTATGGGAACGTACGGGGTAGATCGGATTTTCTACCCGAGGATAGGGGGAAAACCACCCGTCGGAGAGAGGCCCAGAGTGACAGGGTCACTGGTAACTTCGGTCGGAAGGGAGGGAGAGCGTCGGGTAGGGCGCAAGAGACCCAGGACTCCGTCCGACGATCAGCTGACCAGCCTCGCTCTCGAAAGAGATGGCTGGGGAAGCTCCAGTCCAGAGGGTTCTGGACAAAGAGACAGTCCGTCGAGGACGAAACCGTTGATCCATGTGCGAATCGCGTATGGAGACCTAGCGGTAGGGACGACATGGTTACAGGGGGAATGGAAAGGTCCACCAGTATTGCGACCCATCGCGTACGCGAGTCGGAGACTCCTACCGACCGAGCGTAACTACCCGATGGTCGAGTGTCTGTCGCTGTTCTAGGCTGTCCAAGAGTTCCAGCCATACTTGTATGGTGTACCATTCCAGGTACAGTCAGATCATCAACTGTTGATGTTCCGGGCAACCTCCCAAAAGCTCAATGCCCGTTTGATGCGTTGGTCTTTGTTGCTTCAGCCCTACAACTTTACTGTGGAATACATTCCCGGAAAGGAGAATATGGGGGCTGACTTCCTGTCCAGACATTCAGTCCCGGAGGAAGAGGCTGAGTCCACTCGGACCGAACCTCCGGCTGATAAGAGTCGACTCGGTGAACTCTCTTAAGAGAGGGCCTATGTCACGAGATAGAAGCCATAGATTCGACCTTGTGGTATAAGGCAGACAACCCTACTATTGCCCGACCCGGTTCTCTGGAAAATTACCGCCCTTTGGCTGGCGTTCTAGATTATTCTAAAAACCCAGACCAGGTGAATTTGATTCATCGGCTGACAGCGCATGGTTTTGGCACATGCGCCGAGGATTAGGCCGGGCGGACAAAGAAGAGTTTCTGGCTGTCAGGGCGCGTGGACAGATGCTTTTGTGCACAGTGTGTTTTCATTAGAGAGAGCTGGGGCGACAGATGTCTCAAGATGGTTAAAGAAATCCGACGTTTAGTCCTGCCGAGTTACAGCTACTCCAGTATGAAACTGTGTTCAGCAATCTGAAGGTATGTGTACCCTTTAGTTTATTTCACTTTGGTACTCAGTGACCCGATAATGATAGGCGGTGTGTACTAACCGTGGCGCGGGAAAGTGGGGCATGTGTGAACAGACTACTGGCGTTGCCTGAAGGCAAAACCTGTTGAAGCGGTTATTTGCTAGCAGTGTAATACAGGTATATTTATTGTGTTAGCGGCGCTGGGGTTATTCACAGCTACTGTAGGTTGGGTTAAATTGGTTCAAGACAACGAGAGCTTTAATTTGAGTTCACACATGAACCAGCTTACTGAAATCGAACGTCGTCGATGCAGAATGACGTCACGAGGAGGAAAGCGGAAGTGGTGTAGGACGTCGCCTATACTAGGGCATGTGCGGGTTCAATCGACGCAGCTCGGCGAGGCGATTGTAGTGCGAAGATATATAGAACTATCGGAGGTCGTTTCAAGGTCGTGGCTTGAGTCGAAAGTCTTTATCACTTGGTGGGCGACCACTGGCTTCTTTGCTTGGCTTTTCTCATCTGTCTTATAGATAGTGTCCCTCAATGGACTGCCAGCTTAATATAGTTGATTCCGGAGAGGTGGACAATGTGTGAGAATTGACCGACAGGACAGGGCTGTCCTATAAGGGCAGTGACACCGTTCTAAATGCTCCGGCCCTTAAGGAGGGAGGGAGAGAACAGGGTGTGGATCTCTGCTACATGGAGAACTATTAAGACCATGTATATACTATTGGATTTAGATTTTGTACCTGAGGCACGGTACTATATCTGCGCTGGCTGGTAATAGGGACATGAACCAGGGAGATTGGCGTGACCCCAGGAAGGGGTCCAGATGCTCATCACCGGCCCTACTTCAGGGCCATTCTGCCTACCATTACTAATGATTCACTAACCCTATATGTCATGTAGAAGTTTTGCAGAGTAGGCCGACACCTCAGTGACGAGTGACCAGCCACCTTGGCACAAGCTATACTCCAGTCCGGGGAAGATAAAGCGGGACTTAGCAGCCTGTCAGGTCCTGGACCCCGTTCTTCACTGGCACCTGTGAGCAGCATATGAAGGGACTGTGACTCTCCTGTGAAGAGTCCATGTAGCTGAGGAAGGTGGTGAGAGTGAACTCGCTCAGGGTAAGCTTGGTTCTAGATACTTTCACTGAGTGTTGTCTTCCGCAGGTCTACCTTCGTGAGTGAAGTCTTATCAGATGGTGACGGGTCCAGTGAGTGAGACCAGGCAAGTGTGATTAGCGGACCAAGAACCCTACAATGAATCCTACCATGTATGTGTCACCCGAGTTTACTACACAAGAGGTTGAGTCCGACTAACCCTTGGCCGTCGTCAATACCAAGTATGTTTACTATGTCTATGATATTTGCAGACTGACTACACTCACGGCAAGTACCTTTATGGAGTGATTGTGCCTTGTATCAGAACTATCGACAGATCCACTACCAGCTAGAACCGGATTGTATTGACTTTGAGTGCCAGGCCAGTTTGGCCTATGAATCCGCTGGAGTCTAGAGACTGTATCTCCAGCATCAACATTTCTCCTCATCATCTGAGAAGTTGCTCTCATCTTTATGACACGCTTTTGAACTTTATCAGAGAGGGCAACTCCGTGTTCATATTGTGGCCTCCTGCCAGATCTTGAACATTTTGTCATCTGTGTGGAACACTCATTTGGAGCATCACGGAGTAGGTTTTCCAGAACTAGTCCAGGTCGACCAACTATTATCCTTTCATCTGGGCGAAGACGAGAGCTGGATGGAAGACTATCCAACCCTGGTGAGATCTAGTAACAGGATGACCTGTGGCGTCTACTCGAAGCCTTTCCAGTGATGACTGCTCCACCCTTAAGCTACGCCCAGGCTTGCTGTCTGGACTGTTCTATCGGTTAATAGGTCTATCTCATCATCCTCATCCCCACCATCATCACCCTCATTTGTACAATACACATTTTTGTTTCCATATAGATGCCAGAGTTGAGTGTTGAGTCATGCAGTCAGGACGATGTGTGGGTAGGGTAATATCCCTTGGTTGACTGCAGTGAGATAGGTATACAGAGACCGGTGGGGTAACGTAGACTGAGGTTCCCTAGTCCCAGGCAGATCACTTCCCGTTAGTAAGGTGTGACACCAGTTTCCCCTCACCCCAAGGAATGGTGTGACATTATTTGGGGGCTCGTCCGGGATGGTGTGACGATTCAGCTCTGGCAATTACTAGGTCATTGACACCTTATCTTGTTTTCTGTATAGCAAGTCTAGTCTACATAGGTCTTTGGTCCTATTTCCACTCTTTACTTTGACATAGTGACTTGTGGTGTGCAGTGTTGTGGTCCATAGATTAGCTTTGTGTATTGAGATATATACATTGCCTTGTTGGTTATACCACTCACACTACTAACCCACTCTCTTCAATCATGGCATCTACCAAATTAAATATGGCAGAGGTGCGAGCTACAGGCGTAGATATGGGCCTGGAAGGTGACGCACTCCAGAAGTACATACTGGAGGTGGAGAGAGACTTCCGTCAGGAAGAACGAGAGAGAAGACAACGTGAAGCCGAACAAGAGAATAGAAGGATAGCCTTAGAGGAACGCAAGATGGCTCACGAGGATAAAAAGCTCGAAGCGGAAAGGGAAGCCAAGAAGCTTGAGGCTGAACAAGAGGCTCAGAAGAGAGAACACGAGTATAGGATGCGGGAGTTAGAACTCAAAGCCCAATCTGAGGGAGCGGTAGGTGGAACTGGTCTCCCTGGTTCACCTAAGGTAGATAGACATGGCTATCACGCCATGAAGTTCCCTCTTGCTCCTTTTGAAGAGGACAAAGAGAAAATAGATCAGTTTTTGCAAAAATTCGAGGCGATGGCTGTTGCCATGGGTCTTGACAAAGACAAATGGTCTCTGAAACTATCACAAGGTTTACGAGGTACTGCGTTCGAGGTCTATACGAGGTTACCGGCGGGACAGGAAAACAATTACGACGCATTGAAGTTAGCGTTGTTGAAACGTTTTGAAATGACCGCTTACACGTACCGGAAGAAGTTCCGAACCGCAAAGCGAGAACAGGGCGAATTGTTTGCCGCGTTTAGTTTGCGACTGAAATCCTATTTACTCAAATGGATGGAATTAGCTGGGTTTGCCCAAGACTACGAGAGTCTCGAGGAACTCTGTATAGTTGATCAGATGCGAAAACAGATGTCTAAGCCGCTTAAAATGTTCTTGGGAGAACAAGGGGCAGAACGGTTGGACGTAGTGACTAAGTTAGCCGAACGGTACGTATTAGTACATGGCGAAGCGGGGGAAGCCGGTCCCAATAGTACTAAAGGTTCGGATAATTCTGATAAGAAGAAGAAGAAATTCACTCAACAGAAGAAGGTAGATTCTCCGGGGAAAAGTCCAGAGAAGACGCAGTCTGGGAGCAAGAGCCCACCTACATCTCCCCCTAAAAGGAGATGGCATGAGAAATGGTGCAAGAAGTGCAAGTCGCCCACTCATAATACGAGGGACTGTACTGAAAAGGTGAAGAGCTCCCACTTCGCGGCCTGCCTAGTGGAACCAGAGGGGGTTTCCACCGAAAAGGTCAAGGTCGCCGAAGAGACTCTGGACCCGGAAAGACCATTGGTGGTAGAGTTGATCGAAGTGAACGGTCAACAAGCTGAATGCTTATATGACACAGGACTGGATTGTGAGGCAGTCATAGCTGCCTATCTAGTCAAGCCAGAACAACTCACAGGGGATAAAATCGAGATACAACCGGCGATGAAGAGTGCTGTGGCTATGACTTTGCCGATCGCCCAGGTGGAGATCAGGTCAAGGTACGTCACGGGCACGATTCAAGCAGCCGTGTTATCCGATCCCCTCTTTCCCGTAATCCTGGGGAGCCGATATGTATTCCTAGGAAAGCCTAAGGAGCCCATCCGCATAGGCGACCTACAGACGCGGTCCCAACGGGAAAATGAAGAGGCGGTCGCAATAATCTCTAAACCCTTGCCGGGGGAATTGCGCACTGCCCAGGGCGAGGACATGACTTTGCGTTGTTGCTATAAGAAGCTACCGAGAAGTACTGACCCACCGAAACGAGGTCAGTACTACATGAAGAATCGGCTGCTCTACCGGAGAGCAGGAGGGGGAGAGAAACTGCACGGGCAGTTGGTGGTCCCGAAGGACTCCCGTCCCCACATTCTTCATATGGGGCACACCATGTCCGAAAGGGGACATATGGGTGTCGTTGCGACGCTTCAACGGATATCCTGCCATTATTACTGGCCAGGAATGACCGGCGACGTACGCCGGTGGGTTAAGTCTTGCCCAGTGTGCCAAAAGACAATACCAAAGAACTGGACTAAGAATAGATTATCTCTGAAGGTGGGAGACGGAGTATTAGTGTGGGGTCCAACGGACACCAATATACTCGAGGTAGGATGGCAAGGACCTTTTCCCGTTGAAAGGGTAGTGTCCAAGTCTAACTACGAGATCCGGATCCGAGGAAAAGGGAAAATTTTCCATGTGAATCTCCTCCGGGAAGGGGAGAAGAGATCCGGTGAGGAGTCTCCGCACCTGATGGCGATGGCTGTAGCTGTTAAAACGGTTACGGGTCCAGATGGGGACCGAGAGAACCCAGTACTGCATAGGGAGGTCTATGGGAACGTACGGGGTAGATCGGATTTTCTACCCGAGGATAGGGGGAAAACCACCCGTCGGAGAGGCCCAGAGTGACAGGGTCACTGGTAACTTCGGTCGGAAGGGAGGGAGAGCGTCGGGTAGGGCGCAAGAGACCCAGGACTCCGTCCGACGATCAGCTGACCAGCCTCGCTCTCGAAAGAGATGGCTGGGGAAGCTCCAGTCCAGAGGGTTCTGGACAAAGAGACAGTCCGTCGAGGACGAAACCGTTGATCCATGTGCGAATCGCGTATGGAGACCTAGCGGTAGGGACGACATGGTTACAGGGGGAATGGAAAGGTCCACCAGTATTGCGACCCGTCGCGTACGCGAGTCGGAGACTCCTACCGACCGAGCGTAACTACCCGATGGTCGAGTGTCTGTCGCTGTTCTAGGCTGTCCAAGAGTTCCAGCCATACTTGTATGGTGTACCATTCCCGGTACAGTCAGATCATCAACTGTTGATGTTCCGGGCAACTTCCCAAAAGCTCAATGCCCGTTTGATGCGTTGGTCTTTGTTGCTTCAGCCCTACAACTTTACTGTGGAATACATTCCCGGAAAGGAGAATATGGGGGCTGACTTCCTGTCCAGACATTCAGTCCCGGAGGAAGAGGCTGAGTCCACTCGGACCGAACCTCCGGCTGATAAGAGTCGACTCGGTCAACTCTCTTAAGAGAGGGCCTATGTCACGAGATAGAAGCCATAGATTCGACCTTGTGGTATAAGGCAGACAACCCTACTATTGCCCGACCCGGTTCTCTGGAAAATTACCGCCCTTTGGCTGGCGTTCTAGATTATTCTAAAATCCCAGACCAGGTGAATTTGATTCATCGGCTGACAGCGCATGGTTTTGGCACATGCGCCGAGGATTAGGCCGGGCGGACAAAGAAGAGTTTCTGGCTGTCAGGGCGCGTGGACAGATGCTTTTGTGCACAGTGTGTTTTCATTAGAGAGAGCTGGGGCGACAGATGTCTCAAGATGGTTAAAGAAATCCGACGTTTAGTCCTGCCGAGTTACAGCTACTCCAGTATGAAACTGTGTTCAGCAATCTGAAGGTATGTGTACCCTTTAGTTTATTTCACTTTGGTACTCAGTGACCCGATAATGATAGGCGGTGTGTACTAACCGTGGCGCGGGAAAGTGGGGCATGTGTGAACAGACTACTGGCGTTGCCTGAAGGCAAAACCTGTTGAAGCGGTTATTTGCTAGCAGTGTAATACAGGTATATTTATTGTGTTAGCGGCGCTGGGGTTATTCACAGCTACTGTAGGTTGGGTTAAATTGGTTCAGGACAACGAGAGCTTTAATTTGAGTTCACACATGAACCAGCTTACTGAAATCGAACGTCGTCGATGCAGAATGACGTCACGAGGAGGAAAGCGGAAGTGGTGTAGGACGTCGCCTATACTAGGGCATGTGCGGGTTCAATCGACGCAGCTCGGCGAGGCGATTGTAGTGCGAAGATATATAGAACTATCGGAGGTCGTTTCAAGGTCGTGGCTTGAGTCGAAAGTCTTTATCACTTGGTGGGCGACCACTGGCTTCTTTGCTTGGCTTTTCTCATCTGCCTTATAGATAGTGTCCCTCAATGGACTGCCAGCTTAATATAGTTGATTCCGGAGAGGTGGACAATGTGTGAGAATTGACCGACAGGACAGGGCTGTCCTATAAGGGCAGTGACACCGTTCTAAATGCTCCGGCCCTTAAGGAGGGAGGGAGAGAACAGGGTGTGGATCTCTGCTACATGGAGAACTATTAAGACCATGTATATACTATTGGATTTAGATTTGTACCTGAGGCACGGTACTATATCTGCGCTGGCTGGTAATAGGGACATGAACCAGGGAGATTGGCGTGACCCAGGAAGGGGTCCAGATGCTCATCACCGGCCCTACTTCAGGGCCATTCTGCCTACCATTACTAATGATTCACTAACCCTATATGTCATGTAAAAGTTTTGCAGAGTAGGCCGACACCTCAGTGACGAGTGACCAGCCACCTTGGCACAAGCTATACTCCAGTCCGGGGAAGATAAAGCGGGACTTAGCAGCCTGTCAGGTCCTGGACCCCGTTCTTCACTGGCACCTGTGAGCAGCATATGAAGGGACTGTGACTCTCCTGTGAAGAGTCCATGTAGCTGAGGAAGGTGGTGAGAGTGAACTCGCTCAGGGTAAGCTTGGTTCTAGATACTTTCACTGAGTGTTGTCTTCCGCAGGTCTACCTTCGTGAGTGAAGTCTTATCAGATGGTGACGGGTCCAGTGAGTGAGACCAGGCAAGTGTGATTAGCGGACCAAGAACCCTACAATGAATCCTACCATGTATGTGTCACCCGAGTTTACTACACAAGAGGTTGAGTCCGACTAACCCTTGGCCGTCGTCAATACCAAGTATGTTTACTATGTCTATGATATCTGCAGACTGACTACACTCACGGCAAGTACCTTTATGGAGTGATTGTGCCTTGTATCAGAACTATCGACAGATCCACTACCAGCTAGAACCGGATTGTATTGACTTTGAGTGCCAGGCCAGTTTGGCCTATGAATCCGCTGGAGTCTAGAGACTGTATCTCCAGCATCAACATTTCTCCTCATCATCTGAGAAGTTGCTCTCATCTTTATGACACGCTTTTGAACTTTATCAGAGAGGGCAACTCCGTGTTCATATTGTGGCCTCCTGCCAGATCTTGAACATTTTGTCATCTGTGTGGAACACTCATTTGGAGCATCACGGAGTAGGTTTTCCAGAACTAGTCCAGGTCGACCAACTGTTATCCTTTCATCTGGGCGAAGACGAGAGCTGGATGGAAGACTATCCAACCCTGGTGAGATCTAGTAACAGGATGACCTGTGGCGTCTACTCGAAGCCTTTCCAGTGATGACTGCTCCACCCTTAAGCTACGCCCAGGCTTGCTGTCTGGACTGTTCTATCGGTTAATAGGTCTATCTCATCATCCTCATCCCCACCATCATCACCCTCATTTGTACAATACACATTTTTGTTTCCATATAGATGCCAGAGTTGAGTGTTGAGTCATGCAGTCAGGACGATGTGTGGGTAGGGTAATATCCCTTGGTTGACTGCAGTGAGATAGGTATACAGAGACCGGTGGGGTAACGTACACTGAGGTTCCCTAGTCCCAGGCAGATCACTTCCCGTTAGTAAGGTGTGACACCAGTTTCCCCTCACCCCAAGGAATGGTGTGACAAATATGCATCATCCTTCTGGTGGCCTGTATGCTCTGAGAGTTTTTACTCTCATTTGGTTGTGCTTCCGGTTATGAGCAGACGTGTTTTCACAAGCGCTCCCAATTTTTATAGAATTTATCAAAGTTTTGCCAATTTCAGTCGAGATGCTGTGTATATCATTGTGTTCGCTCTAAAACTGGATCTAATACGAATTAATATCTTAAGTTTATGTGACTGTTATTTAGTGAAATGAGGATTTCTTTGATAAATGGACGGTAAGATCATTCAATTTTGAAATCTACCAATTATCAATTAACGACGTGTGATTAAACCATGCGTGACTAGCGCATGGTAAATCGCCAAGCACACAATATCACAAGTCCCTGATCAGTTCTGTGTTCTTGTCTCAATAATCAAAACAAACGAACCACAACACATGACTTCAAATTGCCCGCAGCGCTTCTGACTACAATGAGTTCACTGCATTCTTCAAACGGGTTTGATAACATGATGCAGTAATGTCATCGATAGGAGAGGCCCTTCTGGAGGTGACTGGTGTTAAAACAAGATCCGGTTTACGATCGGCTGTGAATAAACCATACACACTAAACAAAGAGAAGGCGGTGAAGACCAAGCTAGCTAGGTGTGTGAACCCAGTCGGCCGAGTCATCCAACACACCAACTCTGGCCAATGTGTTACAGTATCCTTTAACAATACATTCCATTAGGAGGCATTTCGAACATGCCTCATCAATTATTACAAGCCTGAACTAATTCAACACGGACAAGATAGGAGCGGGGCCTACGTGGAAGACCTGATTACGACGTCAGTCTTTACAATACACTTGTATTACTTGAAGAACAAATTATTAGCCCAGGGCAGTGTTGAAAACATTAAATCTTGGCTAAAATGAGACTTTGTCGAGCTGGAGATCTCAAAACATAGTCACGAGTAGAGACATATCAAAGACACAAGATATCATCAATATGCTCGTCTCAAGTGAGAAATCAGAATTTACACAGCCCGCAACTACAGCTGTGGACATCACAGCAAACAATGTTTCTCAACTAACACATACAATGAGTGAACAGGACAATACCATCAAAACGGGGCCAGCTACCCCACCAGTGTGCTTGGCCATTGAATATCCAATGGAGCACCCCCAAAACAACATAGAGACCAACATAAGAGTAGAAGAAGAAATACCAGCCTTAGATAACATGCCAACTATCAATGGACAATTGTGTGTTTTGTCATAGGCACATTGAGGTAATAGAACAATCCTTAAAGGCGCTCACTGCTACTGTTACAGCGAACACTGAAGCTAATAGCAAGACCAGCAGTGACTACACTGCTCTCACAGCAGAAATCATGCTCCTGAGAGAGGAAAATCTGTTGCTAAGAAAAACAATAGATACTTTACAACACGAGTCCACCACCAACCCAGCTGAGCAAGCATGTAATTCCCAAGCAGCTGTATCAACTGTGGAGAATCTTGAAGCCCAGTTTCACCAAAAACAAATAACTAAACAAGACGCAAAAAAACCTCAACGTGCAGAGGAAGATAAACCGCCACAAGCAGTCTATCCCATTGGTGTAAAAATAAGCAACAGATTCGAAGTGCTTCAAGAAAATTCGTCAGAAAACGTACAGTGCTATAGTGCACTGCCAACAGACAACATACACCTCCAGGAAACACAAGGAGAGTCACATGAAGAGGTACAGACTGCTGCAAAATGGGAGAAACAATGGGCAAGGCGTACTGACAACCAACATTTGCAGGCAGCACGACCCGACTGTACACACATTATAACAAGCGACTCTCTAATGAAAGGCAAGACATTGTTTTCATAATTCCATTGCCTGGGGCTGGTGTTGAACGGCTAACAGACAAGATTAGAAGGTTGGCTGTAAATCGTAGTTAAAACATTAAAAAGGCAAGCATTAATATTTGTATTAATGACACCATGAACAACCAGCAAATCACAGCATCTCAACTGCTTGCGCTCTTGAACGGATTACATCACACTTTTCCTAACTCGTCCATTTTCTTCTCCTCTATCATATCACCGAGTTATGGATTCCAGCTTCGTCTAGCTGGCATAAATAACAACATACTGCAGAAGTTTTGTTCTCACAACAACATACAGTTCATCAACAACACACCGGTGTTTACTTCACAGTCTGGAGCACCTAAAAAGTGACTTTATAAGGATCAAGTACATTTGTCTACACTGGGAACCAGCTTGCTCGCCAAAAATATCAAATACCCAGAACGGACACAACCTACATTCAATACTGGATCGCGTAGGAACTTTTAGCGACACCACCTCAAACTCAAGTCAGATGACATACTCCCACCACATCAAGTACCAATAGGCCAGAAGAGAGCACACCACTCATAACCACGGCACCTGATATCCAAGCCAGATGGAACATTTCCACCACACCAAATCCGCACTATACGCCCTCTTTCACACAGGAGGGTGATAATTATGAAGATACGTTCCCTCGTCTCCACAGCAAGGATAAATTCAGCAGTAACAACAATGTGCCACCACAGCCTCCTGTTAGCCATGAATCAGAGCCTGTAGTTGGAAATCATTACACACCCATGAGAAATCAACAGTACCCATTCCATTGTAACCCAGAGTTGTTTATACCTCACATGTTTTAGCCCAGCTTCACTTCGTCAGGCACTTATGATGTCACTGTACCAAGGACCAACACAGCCTGGTATTTACTAGCAATTCAGTACAAAGCAACACCAGATCTCGGTACAAGAAAGAGCCTCTTCTACAAATTTTATGTGCATACTTGGTTATTGTTTTATATAGAAACGTATTAGATTGTACATAACTATAAACATTTACTCATATTGAAGTCACCTAGTAGTTGGCTATCTTTATCGAAACCCCAGTGCAGGAAATATCTGGTATGAAAAATCTACCACTACAATGGATGTAGTCTTTAGTAATGCTAGAAAAATAATACTGCTGGGCGACTTCAACATAGACATAACAAATCAAACAAAACATGGGAAAACATAATAGAGTCATATAACTTCCAACAGTTAGTCAAACAAGCCACTAGAATAACAAAATCATCTGCAACACTTATAGATCATATCTATACTATGTGTGCTGACAACATCATAGAATGTATGGTACCAATTAATGCAATGAGCGATCACTACCCAGTTTGTTGCACATGTACCAAAATTCCGAAACACAAACATATAAGAATAAAATATAGAAATTATAAACACTTCAATCAAGATGCCTTCTTACAAGACTTGCTCAACTCATCTCTGGACTATGTTTACAGCTTCCTGACCCAGATGATGCTCTGGACCACTGGCTGAATACCTTTCTAAGTATATTTGATAAGCATGTTCCATTTAAGGAAGTTTGTGTTAAACATCACACTAAGTCCCCGTGGATCACACAGGAGGTAGTTGAACTTATGAGAGACCGGGACAGGGCACATAAAAATAGCTATGATAAATAACTATGTACCGTAGTCTGAGAAACAAAGTTCAATATGTTATCCAAATGGAAAAGTAAAACTATTTTAAGAACTTAATAATAGATAAAACCAACACTAAAGATATATGGAAAGCAATTAATACCTTGACAAACAAACACAAATCATCACAATCGTTACCATCAAATCAGGTTACATGTGATCAGTTCAGTAGTTTCTTTCAGTCTGACATAAACCAACTGAAGGCTGCAATATCAGATGTGCCTCATGACATATCTTTATTATCATCATTCTGTGAGAGCAAATGCTATGTAGACATTCCCACAAAGATACCGCTAATGACGTATTCATTCATCTCAGTAACCTATAAAACAATAACTCATCAGGACTAGATGGAATCAGTAATCAGATCCTTCGCTATGCTGCACCGGCATCTGCGAGTCACTAACTTTTATATACAATCAATGTCTCACCAAAGGTCACTTCCCATCAGCCTTTAAAATCGCTAAAGTGTATCCTCATTTAAAAGCTGGTTCATTAGACGATTGTATCATGAGTAATTATAGGCCAATTTCCATATTATCCTCTTTATCCAGACCGCTAGAAAAGCACATCCACAAAACAAAACTAGAGCACTTAGTACGCCACAAACTAATAGCTGACAGTCAGTCAGAATTTCTGCCAAAATGTTCCTGCCATACGGTCCTAACAAATATGATAGAAAACTGGCATCAAAATATTAACAATAGTACTCTATGTGGAACGATGTTTATAGACTTTAAAAAAGCATTCAATATGATAGATCGTAATATTCTAATTAAAAAACTAGAAACAATGAAAGTAAGCTGTAATATAGTGACATTAATAAACTCATTCTTATTAGACATAAAACAAGTAGTATCACACAATAAATCTCTATCCCAAGCCATTACCATTCAGAGGTCTATACTTGGCCCTCTGTTATTTGCCATTTATATAAATGATCTTCCCTTATATCTGTCATTGTCCTGCGATCTATTTGCAGACGACTGCACATTATATACAAACGCTATTGATCGTAATATGCTAGAATTATCCTTGCAACAGGAAATAAATAGTTAACTGGAGTCATGCAAACCACATGCAAATTAACATTTCTAAAACAAAATCTATGTTAATAGGAACCAGGCAAAGACTTCACACTCTAAACTCGCAGAGAACTCTTCAGCTGCACATTGGTATAGCCTATGGAAAGTGTAACCAAGCACAAGGCACTGGGTCTTATCATATATCAAAATTTATCCTTTAATTCCCATGTTCATGCTCTAGTTAAACAAATAGCCAAAAAAGTATACCAACTTGCCCAAAATTAAAAACTTCCTCGACGAAAACACAAGAAAGATATTCTATACTTCCCACATACAAACACATATTGATTATTGCTCCACAATCTGGGAAGGATGCTCCAAATCAATAACAAAAAGCCTTTACTCACTTCAGAAAAGGGCAGTGCGTATAATCAATGGTGATAAGTTTACAGACAATTCTAACTTACATGAACATCTTCAGTTACTGCCACTCCACAAACACCTACTTTTAAATAAGGCTAAACTAACTCACAAAATCCTATTTCAAAATGCCCCAAGCTACCTTTGGCCATTGTTTAAATATAACGCAAGACATATCGAACGACTAAATATACTTCATGTCCCTAAACCTAGGATAGACATATATAAAACAAGCTTATCATACTCTGCCACTCAGTTGTGGAATAACCTTCCACAAGAAATCAAAGACACCACCAATCATTATACATACAGTCATAACCTGTTTGAACACTACCTCAGGACAGACTACATGCTCTTTTATTTAAAAAAAAAAACAGCAACAAAGACAATAATAATGGTAAATTATCTCGAACGACAACTAGCCAGAAAAAAAAATTCCATATGTGTGGCACGTTACACCCACCTTGGGTATTTATGATGCCCATGTTAAACATTGCCTCAACGAGTCATGTATTATTGATTATTTTTCATGCGTTTTAATGCTTATTATTCTTCTGTTGTCAAAGAATTGCTTCATAAGAGATGTTGAATGAAAGAATGTATGGAGGAAATAGAGAAGAAGGGCAGAATGTCAGATGGGCCTGCGTGCCCAATTCTTAACCCTTTGAAAATAAAGTTTTTCGTTCGTTCGTTCGTTTGTTCGTTCGATTCCCATTTGGTTCTATAAGTGCTTTTTATAAACCTCTTTGCCTCATTATAGGTTATGTCTATGTCATGCTGTGGTAGTCGTCTGCCCTCTTTTGCTAGTCTGTCAGCCTCTTCATTTCCAGGTATACTGTAATGTGATGGGATCCACTGTATTACAACTTTTTTTTATTTTTTCTTACATAGTCCATAGAGTGCCGCTCTTAGGTCAGCTAGTTCTGTGCTGTTTTTGCTCTTCAGTATTGAGACAGCTGACTTTGCATCTGTGAAGATAGCTATTTGCTTCTCTTTATTTTCCTCCATCAAGAGCATTTCTGCTGCAGTTTTCAAAGTATCTACCTCCTCTTTGAAGTTACTTGAAAATTTTCCAGTTGCCACTGTTCCCCCCCCCCCACTCTTTTTAAATTTAGGAGAATTCCTCCTCCTCCATATTCTATTGAATTTTTGGCTGATCCATCTGTATATGCATGGTCCAATTGCTACTTTGGTAATGTTCTTTTATGTAGTTTAGGGTTATTTTTCTTCTTTCGGTTTCATTCTGGGTGTTCTTTTTCTCAATACCAGGAATTTTTTTATCATCTCAGGCAGTTGCTGCTGTCTCCAAGCTGGGAACTTGTGTGCATTTTACATGGGTTTGACTGTTGATATGTTAAGTATGGGATCTGCCCTAATCTTTTGTTTTGCAGTTTCTACAAAGTTGTTACGCTTCAATCTTCCCTTTCCAAAACCATTAAACCTGTTATACATAGAGTGGTCTGTCAATCTTCTAAATTTTTCTGCTTGTTGCTGGGCTCTGCTATCTCTTCTATCCTGCATTGGTTGTAAACAATTGATCTTTTCTAGTTCATTAATAGGCGTTGTCTTCAGGCTTCCAGTTATGATTCGCATTCCTTGATTTTGGACTCTACTTATTTTGTTAAAGTTTGACTTAGCTGCTGTTGCCCAAGCTGTAATGCCATATTCCAGTACTGGCCTCACCTGTCCAATACATAACTTCTTGAGAACTTTCTCATCTGCTCCCCACATTGTACCAGCAAGCTTTTTCATGATTGCCAGTCTTTGCCTTGCTCTTGTTCGATTTTTGTCAACCTGTGTCTTCCATGTCAGGCGACGATCAAAGGTGACTCCTAGATAGTTTGGATTTTCTTCATGGTGCAATATTTTTCCATTTAATACTAGCTAGGGTTGCTGAGATTTATTTGAGAGGGAGAACACTGTGCATGTTGTTTTCTCCTCACTTATCTTCACTAGCAATGATTTTGACCAGTCCTCTAGCGCTAATAAGGCTTGCTGTATTCTGCTGTTAGCTGTACTAATATATTCTTCAGATGTCCATATGGCTAGGTCATCTGCAAAGGAAGATGCATGTACTCTGGCTGGAAAATTTTCCGTGATGTCATTTATATATGCTAGGAATAATGTTGGTGAAAGAACTCCCCCCTTGGGGGACACCTTACTCCAAAAGCATCCTTTTGCTGGTTTGTCCTTGTACTTTTGCCTTGGCAGTTCTGTTCTCAGGGTAGAGGCTGATCCATTTGTACATTTTCCCACAAACATGCATTTTTTGCAGAACTTTCAGTTCTTCCTTCTATACTTCATCAAATGCTTTTTCAAAATCTATCCAGACCGCTAGTGTGTGCTTTTTTCTCTTGGAAGGCATCCTCTATTTCCTGAGCTATATAGGTTCTCCGGGGAAAAGTCCAGAGAAGACGCAGTCTGGGAGCAAGAGCCCACCTACATCTCCCCCTAAAAGGAGATGGCATGAGAAATGGTGCAAGAAGTGCAAGTCGCCCACTCATAATACGAGGGACTGTACTGAAAAGGTGAAGAGCTCCCACTTCGCGGCCTGCCTAGTGGAACCAGAGGGGGTTTCCACCGAAAAGGTCAAGGTCGCCGAAGAGACTCTGGACCCGGAAAGACCATCGGTGGTAGAGTTGATCGAAGTGAACGGTCAACAAGCTGAATGCTTATATGACACAGGACTGGATTGTGAGGCAGTCATAGCTGCCTATCTAGTCAAGCCAGAACAACTCACAGGGGATAAAATCGAGATACAACCGGCGATGAAGAGTGCTGTGGCTATGACTTTGCCGATCGCCCAGGTGGAGATCAGGTCAAGGTACGTCACGGGCACGATTCAAGCAGCCGTGTTATCCGATCCCCTCTTTCCCGTAATCCTGGGGAGCCGATATGTATTCCTAGGAAAGCCTAAGGAGCCCATCCGCATAGGCGACCTACAGACGCGGTCCCAACGGGAAAATGAAGAGGCGGTCGCAATAATCTCTAAACCCTTGCCGGGGGAATTGCGCACTGCCCAGGGCGAGGACATGACTTTGCGTTGTTGCTATAAGAAGCTACCGAGAAGTACTGACCCACCGAAACGAGGTCAGTACTACATGAAGAATCGGCTGCTCTACCGGAGAGCAGGAGGGGGAGAGAAACTGCACGGGCAGTTGGTGGTCCCGAAGGACTCCCGTCCCCACATTCTTCATATGGGGCACACCATGTCCGAAAGGGGACATATGGGTGTCGTTGCGACGCTTCAACGGATATCCTGCCATTATTACTGGCCAGGAATGACCGGCGACGTACGCCGGTGGGTTAAGTCTTGCCCAGTGTGCCAAAAGACAATACCAAAGAACTGGACTAAGAATAGATTATCTCTGAAGGTGGGAGACGGAGTATTAGTGTGGGGTCCAACGGACACCAATATACTCGAGGTAGGATGGCAAGGACCTTTTCCCGTTGAAAGGGTAGTGTCCAAGTCTAACTACGAGATCCGGATCCGAGGAAAAGGGAAAATTTTCCATGTGAATCTCCTCCGGGAAGGGGAGAAGAGATCCGGTGAGGAGTCTCCGCACCTGATGGCGATGGCTGTAGCTGTTAAAACGGTTACGGGTCCAGACGGGGACCGAGAGAACCCAGTACTGCATAGGGAGGTCTATGGGAACGTACGGGGTAGATCGGATTTTCTACCCGAGGATAGGGGGAAAACCACCCGTCGGAGAGAGGCCCAGAGTGACAGGGTCACTGGTAACTTCGGTCGGAAGGGAGGGAGAGCGTCGGGTAGGGCGCAAGAGACCCAGGACTCCGTCCGACGATCAGCTGACCAGCCTCGCTCTCGAAAGAGATGGCTGGGGAAGCTCCAGTCCAGAGGGTTCTGGACAAAGAGACAGTCCGTCGAGGACGAAACCGTTGATCCATGTGCGAATCGCGTATGGAGACCTAGCGGTAGGGACGACATGGTTACAGGGGGAATGGAAAGGTCCACCAGTATTGCGACCCGTCGCGTACGCGAGTTGGAGACTCCTACCGACCGAGCGTAACTACCCGATGGTCGAGTGTCTGTCGCTGTTCTAGGCTGTCCAAGAGTTCCAGCCATACTTGTATGGTGTACCATTCCAGGTACAGTCAGATCATCAACTGTTGATGTTCCGGGCAACCTCCCAAAAGCTCAATGCCCGTTTGATGCGTTGGTCTTTGTTGCTTCAGCCCTACAACTTTACTGTGGAATACATTCCCGGAAAGGAGAATATGGGGGCTGACTTCCTGTCCAGACATTCAGTCCCGGAGGAAGAGGCTGAGTCCACTCGGACCGAACCTCCGGCTGATAAGAGTCGACTCGGTCAACTCTCTTAAGAGAGGGCCTATGTCACGAGATAGAAGCCATAGATTCGACCTTGTGGTATAAGGCAGACAACCCTACTATTGCCCGACCCGGTTCTCTGGAAAATTACCGCCCTTTGGCTGGCGTTCTAGATTATTCTAAAAACCCAGACCAGGTGAATTTGATTCATCGGCTGACAGCGCATGGTTTTGGCACATGCGCCGAGGATTAGGCCGGGCGGACAAAGAAGAGTTTCTGGCTGTCAGGGCGCGTGGACAGATGCTTTTGTGCACAGTGTGTTTTCATTAGAGAGAGCTGGGGCGACAGATGTCTCAAGATGGTTAAAGAAATCCGACGTTTAGTCCTGCCGAGTTACAGCTACTCCAGTATGAAACTGTGTTCAGCAATCTGAAGGTATGTGTACCCTTTAGTTTATTTCACTTTGGTACTCAGTGACCCGATAATGATAGGCGGTGTGTACTAACCGTGGCGCGGGAAAGTGGGGCATGTGTGAACAGACTACTGGCGTTGCCTGAAGGCAAAACCTGTTGAAGCGGTTATTTGCTAGCAGTGTAATACAGGTATATTTATTGTGTTAGCGGCGCTGGGGTTATTCACAGCTACTGTAGGTTGGGTTAAATTGGTTCAGGACAACGAGAGCTTTAATTTGAGTTCACACATGAACCAGCTTACTGAAATCGAACGTCGTCGATGCAGAATGACGTCACGAGGAGGAAAGCGGAAGTGGTGTAGGACGTCGCCTATACTAGGGCATGTGCGGGTTCAATCGACGCAGCTCGGCGAGGCGATTGTAGTGCGAAGATATATAGAACTATCGGAGGTCGTTTCAAGGTCGTGGCTTGAGTCGAAAGTCTTTATCACTTGGTGGGCGACCACTGGCTTCTTTGCTTGGCTTTTCTCATCTGTCTTATAGATAGTGTCCCTCAATGGACTGCCAGCTTAATATAGTTGATTCCGGAGAGGTGGACAATGTGTGAGAATTGACCGACAGGACAGGGCTGTCCTATAAGGGCAGTGACACCATTCTAAATGCTCCGGCCCTTAAGGAGGGAGGGAGAGAACAGGGTGTGGATCTCTGCTACATGGAGAACTATTAAGACCATGTATATACTATTGGATTTAGATTTTGTACCTGAGGCACGGTACTATATCTGCGCTGGCTGGTAATAGGCACATGAACCAGGGAGATTGGCGTGACCCAGGAAGGGGTCCAGATGCTCATCACCGGCCCTACTTCAGGGCCATTCTGCCTACCATTACTAATGATTCACTAACCCTATATGTCATGTAGAAGTTTTGCAGAGTAGGCCGACACCTCAGTGACGAGTGACCAGCCACCTTGGCACAAGCTATACTCCAGTCCGGGGAAGATAAAGCGGGACTTAGCAGCCTGTCAGGTCCTGGACCCCGTTCTTCACTGGCACCTGTGAGCAGCATATGAAGGGACTGTGACTCTCCTGTGAAGAGTCCATGTAGCTGAGGAAGGTGGTGAGAGTGAACTCGCTCAGGGTAAGCTTGGTTCTAGATACTTTCACTGAGTGTTGTCTTCCGCAGGTCTACCTTCGTGAGTGAAGTCTTATCAGATGGTGACGGGTCCAGTGAGTGAGACCAGGCAAGTGTGATTAGCGGACCAAGAACCCTACAATGAATCCTACCATGTATGTGTCACCCGAGTTTACTACACAAGAGGTTGAGTCCGACTAACCCTTGGCCGTCGTCAATACCAAGTATGTTTACTATGTCTATGATATTTGCAGACTGACTACACTCACGGCAAGTACCTTTATGGAGTGATTGTGCCTTGTATCAGAACTATCGACAGATCCACTACCAGCTAGAACCGGATTGTATTGACTTTGAGTGCCAGGCCAGTTTGGCCTATGAATCCGCTGGAGTCTAGAGACTGTATCTCCAGCATCAACATTTCTCCTCATCATCTGAGAAGTTGCTCTCATCTTTATGACACGCTTTTGAACTTTATCAGAGAGGGCAACTCCGTGTTCATATTGTGGCCTCCTGCCAGATCTTGAACATTTTGTCATCTGTGTGGAACACTCATTTGGAGCATCACGGAGTAGGTTTTCCAGAACTAGTCCAGGTCGACCAACTATTATCCTTTCATCTGGGCGAAGACGAGAGCTGGATGGAAGACTATCCAACCCTGGTGAGATCTAGTAACAGGATGACCTGTGGCGTCTACTCGAAGCCTTTCCAGTGATGACTGCTCCACCCTTAAGCTACGCCCAGGCTTGCTGTCTGGACTGTTCTATCGGTTAATAGGTCTATCTCATCATCCTCATCCCCACCATCATCACCCTCATTTGTACAATACACATTTTTGTTTCCATATAGATGCCAGAGTTGAGTGTTGAGTCATGCAGTCAGGACGATGTGTGGGTAGGGTAATATCCCTTGGTTGACTGCAGTGAGATAGGTATACAGAGACCGGTGGGGTAACGTAGACTGAGGTTCCCTAGTCCCAGGCAGATCACTTCCCGTTAGTAAGGTGTGACACCAGTTTCCCCTCACCCCAAGGAATGGTGTGACATTATTTGGGGGCTCGTCCGGGATGGTGTGACGATTCAGCTCTGGCAATTACTAGGTCATTGACACCTTATCTTGTTTTCTGTATAGCAAGTCTAGTCTACATAGGTCTTTGGTCCTATTTCCACTCTTTACTTTGACATAGTGACTTGTGGTGTGCAGTGTTGTGGTCCATAGATTAGCTTTGTGTATTGAGATATATACATTGCCTTGTTGGTTATACCACTCACACTACTAACCCACTCTCTTCAATCATGGCATCTACCAAATTAAATATGGCAGAGGTGCGAGCTACAGGCGTAGATATGGGCCTGGAAGGTGACGCACTCCAGAAGTACATACTGGAGGTGGAGAGAGACTTCCGTCAGGAAGAACGAGAGAGAAGACAACGTGAAGCCGAACAAGAGAATAGAAGGATAGCCTTAGAGGAACGCAAGATGGCTCACGAGGATAAAAAGCTCGAAGCGGAAAGGGAAGCCAAGAAGCTTGAGGCTGAACAAGAGGCTCAGAAGAGAGAACACGAGTATAGGATGCGGGAGTTAGAACTCAAAGCCCAATCTGAGGGAGCGGTAGGTGGAACTGGTCTCCCTGGTTCACCTAAGGTAGATAGACATGGCTATCACGCCATGAAGTTCCCTCTTGCTCCTTTTGAAGAGGACAAAGAGAAAATAGATCAGTTTTTGCAAAAATTCGAGGCGATGGCTGTTGCCATGGGTCTTGACAAAGACAAATGGTCTCTGAAACTATCACAAGGTTTACGAGGTACTGCGTTCGAGGTCTATACGAGGTTACCGGCGGGGACAGGAAAACAATTACGACGCATTGAAGTTAGCGTTGTTGAAACGTTTTGAAATGACCGCTTACACGTACCGGAAGAAGTTCCGAACCGCAAAGCGAGAACAGGGCGAATTGTTTGCCGCGTTTAGTTTGCGACTGAAATCCTATTTACTCAAATGGATGGAATTAGCTGGGTTTGCCCAAGACTACGAGAGTCTCGAGGAACTCTGTATAGTTGATCAGATGCGAAAACAGATGTCTAAGCCGCTTAAAATGTTCTTGGGAGAACAAGGGGCAGAACGGTTGGACATAGTGACTAAGTTAGCCGAACGGTACGTATTAGTACATGGCGAAGCGGGGGAAGCCGGTCCCAATAGTACTAAAGGTTCGGATAATTCTGATAAGAAGAAGAAGAAATTCACTCAACAGAAGAAGGTAGATTCTCCGGGGAAAAGTCCAGAGAAGACGCAGTCTGGGAGCAAGAGCCCACCTACATCTCCCCCTAAAAGGAGATGGCATGAGAAATGGTGCAAGAAGTGCAAGTCGCCCACTCATAATACGAGGGACTGTACTGAAAAGGTGAAGAGCTCCCACTTCGCGGCCTGCCTAGTGGAACCAGAGGGGGTTTCCACCGAAAAGGTCAAGGTCGCCGAAGAGACTCTGGACCCGGAAAGACCATTGGTGGTAGAGTTGATCGAAGTGAACGGTCAACAAGCTGAATGCTTATATGACACAGGACTGGATTGTGAGGCAGTCATAGCTGCCTATCTAGTCAAGCCAGAACAACTCACAGGGGATAAAATCGAGATACAACCGGCGATGAAGAGTGCTGTGGCTATGACTTTGCCGATCGCCCAGGTGGAGATCAGGTCAAGGTACGTCACGGGCACGATTCAAGCAGCCGTGTTATCCGATCCCCTCTTTCCCGTAATCCTGGGGAGCCGATATGTATTCCTAGGAAAGCCTAAGGAGCCCATCCGCATAGGCGACCTACAGACGCGGTCCCAACGGGAAAATGAAGAGGCGGTCGCAATAATCTCTAAACCCTTGACGGGGGAATTGCGCACTGCCCAGGGCGAGGACATGACTTTGCGTTGTTGCTATAAGAAGCTACCGAGAAGTACTGACCCACCGAAACGAGGTCAGTACTACATGAAGAATCGGCTGCTCTACCGGAGAGCAGGAGGGGGAGAGAAACTGCACGGGCAGTTGGTGGTCCCGAAGGACTCCCGTCCCCACATTCTTCATATGGGGCACACCATGTCCGAAAGGGGACATATGGGTGTCGTTGCGACGCTTCAACGGATATCCTGCCATTATTACTGGCCAGGAATGACCGGCGACGTACGCCGGTGGGTTAAGTCTTGCCCAGTGTGCCAAAAGACAATACCAAAGAACTGGACTAAGAATAGATTATCTCTGAAGGTGGGAGACGGAGTATTAGTGTGGGGTCCAACGGACACCAATATACTCGAGGTAGGATGGCAAGGACCTTTTCCCGTTGAAAGGGTAGTGTCCAAGTCTAACTACGAGATCCGGATCCGAGGAAAAGGGAAAATTTTCCATGTGAATCTCCTCCGGGAAGGGGAGAAGAGATCCGGTGAGGAGTCTCCGCACCTGATGGCGATGGCTGTAGCTGTTAAAACGGTTACGGGTCCAGATGGGGACCGAGAGAACCCAGTACTGCATAGGGAGGTCTATGGGAACGTACGGGGTAGATCGGATTTTCTACCCGAGGATAGGGGGAAAACCACCCGTCGGAGAGAGGCCCAGAGTGACAGGGTCACTGGTAACTTCGGTCGGAAGGGAGGGAGAGCGTCGGGTAGGGCGCAAGAGACCCAGGACTCCGTCCGACGATCAGCTGACCAGCCTCGCTCTCGAAAGAGATGGCTGGGGAAGCTCCAGTCCAGAGGGTTCTGGACAAAGAGACAGTCCGTCGAGGACGAAACCGTTGATCCATGTGCGAATCGCGTATGGAGACCTAGCGGTAGGGACGACATGGTTACAGGGGGAATGGAAAGGTCCACCAGTATTGCGACCCGTCGCATACGCGAGTCGGAGACTCCTACCGACCGAGCGTAACTACCCGATGGTCGAGTGTCTGTCGCTGTTCTAGGCTGTCCAAGAGTTCCAGCCATACTTGTATGGTGTACCATTCCCGGTACAGTCAGATCATCAACTGTTGATGTTCCGGGCAACCTCCCAAAAGCTCAATGCCCGTTTGATGCGTTGGTCTTTGTTGCTTCAGCCCTACAACTTTACTGTGGAATACATTCCCGGAAAGGAGAATATGGGGGCTGACTTCCTGTCCAGACATTCAGTCCCGGAGGAAGAGGCTGAGTCCACTCGGACCGAACCTCCGGCTGATAAGAGTCGACTCGGTCAACTCTCTTAAGAGAGGGCCTATGTCACGAGATAGAAGCCATAGATTCGACCTTGTGGTATAAGGCAGACAACCCTACTATTGCCCGACCCGGTTCTCTGGAAAATTACCGCCCTTTGGCTGGCGTTCTAGATTATTCTAAAAACCCAGACCAGGTGAATTTGATTCATCGGCTGACAGCGCATGGTTTTGGCACATGCGCCGAGGATTAGGCCGGGCGGACAAAGAAGAGTTTCTGGCTGTCAGGGCGCGTGGACAGATGCTTTTGTGCACAGTGTGTTTTCATTAGAGAGAGCTGGGGCGACAGATGTCTCAAGATGGTTAAAGAAATCCGACGTTTAGTCCTGCCGAGTTACAGCTACTCCAGTATGAAACTGTGTTCAGCAATCTGAAGGTATGTGTACCCTTTAGTTTATTTCACTTTGGTACTCAGTGACCCGATAATGATAGGCGGTGTGTACTAACCGTGGCGCGGGAAAGTGGGGCATGTGTGAACAGACTACTGGCGTTGCCTGAAGGCAAAACCTGTTGAAGCGGTTATTTGCTAGCAGTGTAATACAGGTATATTTATTGTGTTAGCGGCGCTGGGGTTATTCACAGCTACTGTAGGTTGGGTTAAATTGGTTCAGGACAACGAGAGCTTTAATTTGAGTTCACACATGAACCAGCTTACTGAAATCGAACGTCGTCGATGCAGAATGACGTCACGAGGAGGAAAGCGGAAGTGGTGTAGGACGTCGCCTATACTAGGGCATGTGCGGGTTCAATCGACGCAGCTCGGCGAGGCGATTGTAGTGCGAAGATATATAGAACTATCGGAGGTCGTTTCAAGGTCGTGGCTTGAGTCGAAAGTCTTTATCACTTGGTGGGCGACCACTGGCTTCTTTGCTTGGCTTTTCTCATCTGCCTTATAGATAGTGTCCCTCAATGGACTGCCAGCTTAATATAGTTGATTCCGGAGAGGTGGACAATGTGTGAGAATTGACCGACAGGACAGGGCTGTCCTATAAGGGCAGTGACACCGTTCTAAATGCTCCGGCCCTTAAGGAGGGAGGGAGAGAACAGGGTGTGGATCTCTGCTACATGGAGAACTATTAAGACCATGTATATACTATTGGATTTAGATTTTGTACCTGAGGCACGGTACTATATCTGCGCTGGCTGGTAATAGGGACATGAACCAGGGAGATTGGCGTGACCCAGGAAGGGGTCCAGATGCTCATCACCGGCCCTACTTCAGGGCCATTCTGCCTACCATTACTAATGATTCACTAACCCTATATGTCATGTAGAAGTTTTGCAGAGTAGGCCGACACCTCAGTGACGAGTGACCAGCCACCTTGGCACAAGCTATACTCCAGTCCGGGGAAGATAAAGCGGGACTTAGCAGCCTGTCAGGTCCTGGACCCCGTTCTTCACTGGCACCTGTGAGCAGCATATGAAGGGACTGTGACTCTCCTGTGAAGAGTCCATGTAGCTGAGGAAGGTGGTGAGAGTGAACTCGCTCAGGGTAAGCTTGGTTCTAGATACTTTCACTGAGTGTTGTCTTCCGCAGGTCTACCTTCGTGAGTGAAGTCTTATCAGATGGTGACGGGTCCAGTGAGTGAGACCAGGCAAGTGTGATTAGCGGACCAAGAACCCTACAATGAATCCTACCATGTATGTGTCACCCGAGTTTACTACACAAGAGGTTGAGTCCGACTAACCCTTGGCCGTCGTCAATACCAAGTATGTTTACTATGTCTATGATATCTGCAGACTGACTACACTCACGGCAAGTACCTTTATGGAGTGATTGTGCCTTGTATCAGAACTATCGACAGATCCACTACCAGCTAGAACCGGATTGTATTGACTTTGAGTGCCAGGCCAGTTTGGCCTATGAATCCGCTGGAGTCTAGAGACTGTATCTCCAGCATCAACATTTCTCCTCATCATCTGAGAAGTTGCTCTCATCTTTATGACACGCTTTTGAACTTTATCAGAGAGGGCAACTCCGTGTTCATATTGTGGCCTCCTGCCAGATCTTGAACATTTTGTCATCTGTGTGGAACACTCATTTGGAGCATCACGGAGTAGGTTTTCCAGAACTAGTCCAGGTCGACCAACTATTATCCTTTCATCTGGGCGAAGACGAGAGCTGGATGGAAGACTATCCAACCCTGGTGAGATCTAGTAACAGGATGACCTGTGGCGTCTACTCGAAGCCTTTCCAGTGATGACTGCTCCACCCTTAAGCTACGCCCAGGCTTGCTGTCTGGACTGTTCTATCGGTTAATAGGTCTATCTCATCATCCTCATCCCCACCATCATCACCCTCATTTGTACAATACACATTTTTGTTTCCATATAGATGCCAGAGTTGAGTGTTGAGTCATGCAGTCAGGACGATGTGTGGGTAGGGTAATATCCCTTGGTTGACTGCAGTGAGATAGGTATACAGAGACCGGTGGGGTAACGTAGACTGAGGTTCCCTAGTCCCAGGCAGATCACTTCCCGTTAGTAAGGTGTGACACCAGTTTCCCCTCACCCCAAGGAATGGTGTGACAAATATGCATCATCCTTCTGGTGGCCTGTATGCTCTGAGAGTTTTTACTCTCATTTGGTTGTGCTTCCGGTTATGAGCAGACGTGTTTTCACAAGCGCTCCCAATTTTTATAGAATTTATCAAAGTTTTGCCAATTTCAGTCGAGATGCTGTGTATATCATTGTGTTCGCTCTAAAACTGGATCTAATACGAATTAATATCTTAAGTTTATGTGACTGTTATTTAGTGAAATGAGGATTTCTTTGATAAATGGACGGTAAGATCATTCAATTTTGAAATCTACCAATTATCAATTAACGACGTGTGATTAAACCATGCGTGACTAGCGCATGGTAAATCGCCAAGCACACAATATCACAAGTCCCTGATCAGTTCTGTGTTCTTGTCTCAATAATCAAAACAAACGAACCACAACACATGACTTCAAATTGCCCGCAGCGCTTCTGACTACAATGAGTTCACTGCATTCTTCAAACGGGTTTGATAACATGATGCAGTAATGTCATCGATAGGAGAGGCCCTTCTGGAGGTGACTGGTGTTAAAACAAGATCCGGTTTACGATCGGCTGTGAATAAACCATACACACTAAACAAAGAGAAGGCGGTGAAGACCAAGCTAGCTAGGTGTGTGAACCCAGTCGGCCGAGTCATCCAACACACCAACTCTGGCCAATGTGTTACAGTATCCTTTAACAATACATTCCATTAGGAGGCATTTCGAACATGCCTCATCAATTATTACAAGCCTGAACTAATTCAACACGGACAAGATAGGAGCGGGGCCTACGTGGAAGACCTGATTACGACGTCAGTCTTTACAATACACTTGTATTACTTGAAGAACAAATTATTAGCCCAGGGCAGTGTTGAAAACATTAAATCTTGGCTAAAATGAGACTTTGTCGAGCTGGAGATCTCAAAACATAGTCACGAGTAGAGACATATCAAAGACACAAGATATCATCAATATGCTCGTCTCAAGTGAGAAATCAGAATTTACACAGCCCGCAACTACAGCTGTGGACATCACAGCAAACAATGTTTCTCAACTAACACATACAATGAGTGAACAGGACAATACCATCAAAACGGGGCCAGCTACCCCACCAGTGTGCTTGGCCATTGAATATCCAATGGAGCACCCCCAAAACAACATAGAGACCAACATAAGAGTAGAAGAAGAAATACCAGCCTTAGATAACATGCCAACTATCAATGGACAATTGTGTGTTTGTCATAGGCACATTGAGGTAATAGAACAATCCTTAAAGGCGCTCACTGCTACTGTTACAGCGAACACTGAAGCTAATAGCAAGACCAGCAGTGACTACACTGCTCTCACAGCAGAAATCATGCTCCTGAGAGAGGAAAATCTGTTGCTAAGAAAAACAATAGATACTTTACAACACGAGTCCACCACCAACCCAGCTGAGCAAGCATGTAATTCCCAAGCAGCTGTATCAACTGTGGAGAATCTTGAAGCCCAGTTTCACCAAAAACAAATAACTAAACAAGACGCAAAAAAACCTCAACGTGCAGAGGAAGATAAACCGCCACAAGCAGTCTATCCCATTGGTGTAAAAATAAGCAACAGATTCGAAGTGCTTCAAGAAAATTCGTCAGAAAACGTACAGTGCTATAGTGCACTGCCAACAGACAACATACACCTCCAGGAAACACAAGGAGAGTCACATGAAGAGGTACAGACTGCTGCAAAATGGGAGAAACAATGGGCAAGGCGTACTGACAACCAACATTTGCAGGCAGCACGACCCGACTGTACACACATTATAACAAGCGACTCTCTAATGAAAGGCAAGACATTGTTTTCATAATTCCATTGCCTGGGGCTGGTGTTGAACGGCTAACAGACAAGATTAGAAGGTTGGCTGTAAATCGTAGTTAAAACATTAAAAAGGCAAGCATTAATATTTGTATTAATGACACCATGAACAACCAGCAAATCACAGCATCTCAACTGCTTGCACTCTTGAACGGATTACATCACACTTTTCCTAACTCGTCCATTTTCTTCTCCTCTATCATATCACCGAGTTATGGATTCCAGCTTCGTCTAGCTGGCATAAATAACAACATACTGCAGAAGTTTTGTTCTCACAACAACATACAGTTCATCAACAACACACCGGTGTTTACTTCACAGTCTGGAGCACCTAAAAAGTGACTTTATAAGGATCAAGTACATTTGTCTACACTGGGAACCAGCTTGCTCGCCAAAAATATCAAATACCCAGAACGGACACAACCTACATTCAATACTGGATCGCGTAGGAACTTTTAGCGACACCACCTCAAACTCAAGTCAGATGACATACTCCCACCACATCAAGTACCAATAGGCCAGAAGAGAGCACACCACTCATAACCACGGCACCTGATATCCAAGCCAGATGGAACATTTCCACCACACCAAATCCGCACTATACGCCCTCTTTCACACAGGAGGGTGATAATTATGAAGATACGTTCCCTCGTCTCCACAGCAAGGATAAATTCAGCAGTAACAACAATGTGCCACCACAGCCTCCTGTTAGCCATGAATCAGAGCCTGTAGTTGGAAATCATTACACACCCATGAGAAATCAACAGTACCCATTCCATTGTAACCCAGAGTTGTTATACCTCACATGTTTTAGCCCAGCTTCACTTCGTCAGGCACTTATGATGTCACTGTACCAAGGACCAACACAGCCTGGTATTTACTAGCAATTCAGTACAAAGCAACACCAGATCTCGGTACAAGAAAGAGCCTCTTCTACAAATTTTATGTGCATACTTGGTTATTGTTTTATATAGAAACGTATTAGATTGTACATAACTATAAACATTTACTCATATTGAAGTCACCTAGTAGTTGGCTATCTTTATCGAAACCCCAGTGCAGGAAATATCTGGTATGAAAAATCTACCACCTACAATGGATGTAGTCTTTAGTAATGCTAGAAAAATAATACTGCTGGGCGACTTCAACATAGACATAACAAATCAAACAAAACATGGGAAAACATAATAGAGTCATATAACTTCCAACAGTTAGTCAAACAAGCCACTAGAATAACAAAATCATCTGCAACACTTATAGATCATATCTATACTATGTGTGCTGACAACATCATAGAATGTATGGTACCAATTAATGCAATGAGCGATCACTACCCAGTTTGTTGCACATGTACCAAAATTCCGAAACACAAACATATAAGAATAAAATATAGAAATTATAAACACTTCAATCAAGATGCCTTCTTACAAGACTTGCTCAACTCATCTCTGGACTATGTTTACAGCTTCCTGACCCAGATGATGCTCTGGACCACTGGCTGAATACCTTTCTAAGTATATTTGATAAGCATGTTCCATTTAAGGAAGTTTGTGTTAAACATCACACTAAGTCCCCGTGGATCACACAGGAGGTAGTTGAACTTATGAGAGACCGGGACAGGGCACATAAAAATAGCTATGATAAATAACTATGTACCGTAGTCTGAGAAACAAAGTTCAATATGTTATCCAAATGGAAAAGAAAAACTATTTTAAGAACTTAATAATAGATAAAACCAACACTAAAGATATATGGAAAGCAATTAATACCTTGACAAACAAACACAAATCATCACAATCGTTACCATCAAATCAGGTTACATGTGATCAGTTCAGTAGTTTCTTTCAGTCTGACATAAACCAACTGAAGGCTGCAATATCAGATGTGCCTCATGACATATCTTTATTATCATCATTCTGTGAGAGCAAATGCTATGTAGACATTCCCACAAAGATACCGCTAATGACGTATTCATTCATCTCAGTAACCTATAAAACAATAACTCATCAGGACTAGATGGAATCAGTAATCAGATCCTTCGCTATGCTGCACCGGCATCTGCGAGTCACTAACTTTTATATACAATCAATGTCTCACCAAAGGTCACTTCCCATCAGCCTTTAAAATCGCTAAAGTGTATCCTCATTTAAAAGCTGGTTCATTAGACGATTGTATCATGAGTAATTATAGGCCAATTTCCATATTATCCTCTTTATCCAGACCGCTAGAAAAGCACATCCACAAAACAAAACTAGAGCACTTAGTACGCCACAAACTAATAGCTGACAGTCAGTCAGAATTTCTGCCAAAATGTTCCTGCCATACGGTCCTAACAAATATGATAGAAAACTGGCATCAAAATATTAACAATAGTACTCTATGTGGAACGATGTTTATAGACTTTAAAAAAGCATTCAATATGATAGATCGTAATATTCTAATTAAAAAACTAGAAACAATGAAAGTAAGCTGTAATATAGTGACATTAATAAACTCATTCTTATTAGACATAAAACAAGTAGTATCACACAATAAATCTCTATCCCAAGCCATTACCATTCAGAGGTCTATACTTGGCCCTCTGTTATTTGCCATTTATATAAATGATCTTCCCTTATATCTGTCATTGTCCTGCGATCTATTTGCAGACGACTGCACATTATATACAAACGCTATTGATCGTAATATGCTAGAATTATCCTTGCAACAGGAAATAAATAGTTAACTGGAGTCATGCAAACCACATGCAAATTAACATTTCTAAAACAAAATCTATGTTAATAGGAACCAGGCAAAGACTTCACACTCTAAACTCGCAGAGAACTCTTCAGCTGCACATTGGTATAGCCTATAGGAAAGTGTAACCAAGCACAAGGCACTGGGTCTTATCATATATCAAAATTTATCCTTTAATTCCCATGTTCATGCTCTAGTTAAACAAATAGCCAAAAAAGTATACCAACTTGCCAAAATTAAAAACTTCCTCGACGAAAACACAAGAAAGATATTCTATACTTCCCACATACAAACACATATTGATTATTGCTCCACAATCTGGGAAGGATGCTCCAAATCAATAACAAAAAGCCTTTACTCACTTCAGAAAAGGGCAGTGCGTATAATCAATGGTGATAAGTTTACAGACAATTCTAACTTACATGAACATCTTCAGTTACTGCCACTCCACAAACACCTACTTTTAATAAGGCTAAACTAACTCACAAAATCCTATTTCAAAATGCCCCAAGCTACCTTTGGCCATTGTTTAAATATAACGCAAGACATATCGAACGACTAAATATACTTCATGTCCCTAAACCTAGGATAGACATATATAAAACAAGCTTATCATACTCTGCCACTCAGTTGTGGAATAACCTTCCACAAGAAATCAAAGACACCACCAATCATTATACATACAGTCATAACCTGTTTGAACACTACCTCAGGACAGACTACATGCCTCTTTATTAAAAAAAAAAACAGCAACAAAGACAATAATAATGGTAAATTATCTCGAACGACAACTAGCCAGAAAAAAAAAATTCCATATGTGTGGCACGTTACACCCACCTTGGGTATTTATGATGCCCATGTTAAACATTGCCTCAACGAGTCATGTATTATTGATTATTTTTCATGCGTTTTAATGCTTATTATTCTTCTGTTGTCAAAGAATTGCTTCATAAGAGATGTTGAATGAAAGAATGTATGAGAGGAAATAGAGAAGAAGGGCAGAATGTCAGATGGGCCTGCGTGCCCAATTCTTAACCCTTTGAAAATAAAGTTTTTCGTTCGTTCGTTCGTTTGTTCGTTCGATTCCCATTTGGTTCTATAAGTGCTTTTTATAAACCTCTTTGCCTCATTATAGGTTATGTCTATGTCATGCTGTGGTAGTCGTCTGCCCTCTTTTGCTAGTCTGTCAGCCTCTTCATTTCCAGGTATACTGTAATGTGATGGGATCCACTGTATTACAACTTTTTTTTATTTTTTCTTACATAGTCCATAGAGTGCCGCTCTTAGGTCAGCTAGTTCTGTGCTGTTTTTGCTCTTCAGTATTGAGACAGCTGACTTTGCATCTGTGAAGATAGCTATTTGCTTCTCTTTATTTTCCTCCATCAAGAGCATTTCTGCTGCAGTTTTCAAAGTATCTACCTCCTCTTTGAAGTTACTTGAAAATTTTCCAGTTGCCACTGAGAATTCCTCCTCCTCCATATTCTATTGAATTTTTGGCTGATCCATCTGTATATGCATGGTCCAATTGCTACTTTGGTAATGTTCTTTTATGTAGTTTAGGGTTATTTTTCTTCTTTCGGTTTCATTCTGGGTGTTCTTTTTCTCAATACCAGGAATTTTTTTTATCATCTCAGGCAGTTGCTGCTGTCTCCAAGCTGGGAACTTGTGTGCATTTTACATGGGTTTGACTGTTGATATGTTAAGTATGGGATCTGCCCTAATCTTTTGTTTTGCAGTTTCTACAAAGTTGTTACGCTTCAATCTTCCCTTTCCAAAACCATTAAACCTGTTATACATAGAGTGGTCTGTCAATCTTCTAAATTTTTCTGCTTGTTGCTGGGCTCTGCTATCTCTTCTATCCTGCATTGGTTGTAAACAATTGATCTTTTCTAGTTCATTAATAGGCGTTGTCTTCAGGCTTCCAGTTATGATTCGCATTCCTTGATTTTGGACTCTACTTATTTTGTTAAAGTTTGACTTAGCTGCTGTTGCCCAAGCTGTAATGCCATATTCCAGTACTGGCCTCACCTGTCCAATACATAACTTCTTGAGAACTTTCTCATCTGCTCCCCACATTGTACCAGCAAGCTTTTTCATGATTGCCAGTCTTTGCCTTGCTCTTGTTCGATTTTTGTCAACCTGTGTCTTCCATGTCAGGCGACGATCAAAGGTGACTCCTAGATAGTTTGGATTTTCTTCATGGTGCAATATTTTTCCATTTAATACTAGCTAGGGTTGCTGAGATTTATTTGAGAGGGAGAACACTGTGCATGTTGTTTTCTCCTCACTTATCTTCACTAGCAATGATTTTGACCAGTCCTCTAGCGCTAATAAGGCTTGCTGTATTCTGCTGTTAGCTGTACTAATATATTCTTCAGATGTCCATATGGCTAGGTCATCTGCAAAGGAAGATGCATGTACTCTGGCTGGAAAATTTTCCGTGATGTCATTTATATATGCTAGGAATAATGTTGGTGAAAGAACTCCCCCCTTGGGGGACACCTTACTCCAAAAGCATCCTTTTGCTGGTTTGTCCTTGTACTTTTGCCTTGGCAGTTCTGTTCTCAGGGTAGAGGCTGATCCATTTGTACATTTTCCCACAAACATGCATTTTTTGCAGAACTTTCAGTTCTTCCTTCTATACTTCATCAAATGCTTTTTCAAAATCTATCCAGACCGCTAGTGTGTGCTTTTTTCTCTTGGAAGGCATCCTCTATTTCCTGAGCTATATAGGTTATTTGATCTTGAGTGGATCTGTACTTTCTGAATCCTGCTTGGTGTGGTGTTAAGAGTTGGTTTTCTTCCAGATGTTATGTTAGCCTGCCAGTGATAATGCGTTCCATTAATTTTCCTACACAGCTAAGTAAACTGATAGGTCGATAGCCATTTGGTTCTTCCAGGTCTTTTCCCTTCTTTGCGACTGGTATTAATATAGCTTCCTTCGATGCCTGTGGGACCATTCCCCTCTTCCAGCTGTAATTTAGGACTGCTAGTAGTTTCTATTTTTGCTTAGTGCCTAGACCTATTAGCATTTCATTTGTGATTCCATCCTTTCCTGGTGATTTCTTCTTTTTTTAGGGTATTCATTGCCTGTTCCATTTCTTCCATTGTTAGATTTGCCATCATATATTCTGCTGCTGTCTCTGTATTACTATGATGTATCTGTTTGTCTTTGATTGCTTTCTTCTGTTCAGTTGTAATATCAATGTGGTTTGCACTGGCATAGTGTTCCATTAGTGCATTTGCAGCTTTTTTTCCTGTAAGCAAGGCATTTCCTTGTTTAATTGTTATTTGTTTGTTTCTAGGTCCTTCATTGTTCATGGCTTTCAGTTTCCATAGTTTGTTTCCATCCCTGTCAAATTCAGGTTTTCTGTTTTTTCCTCCTACAATCTCTTGTTGTTTGATTTACTGTTCTTTTATATTTTGCTGAGATGGCTTTGAGATAGATGTTCGCTTCAGTTGTTTGTTCTTTCTCTGCGGTCTTCCTGGCATCTTCAACTTTGTCCTCAAAAATTTTTAGTTCTACAGTCCAGTATAATTTGTAATTTTTCCTCCCTCCTCTTGGAATAGAGTCAGTGGCCGCCTGTATTATTGCTCTGTTTAGACTTTTCACCATTTGCTTTATGTTGCCATATCGTGTATTTATGTTTTCACAACATTTGTCTGTTAGTATGGCAAATCTGTCCCAATCTGCTCGTTTGTAATTCCAGTGGGGCAAAGGCTTTTGCTCCTGTGGAACATACTCCATATTCATTACAAGCTTGATTGGTCTGTGGTCACTACCTGGTAATTGGTCAAGCACATGGCGATCGATTTAGTGGAGGATGTCTCCTGTGCAGAAAGCTAAGTCTGGAGTAGAAGTGGTAAACCATCTTCTGGAGTAGAAGCTCTGTGTGTCATCCGCCTTGTTGAGTAGATGGAGATTTGAGTCTATTTCCCAGTCCTCCACTTCATCTCCTCTTTTGTCAGTATCTGGGTATCCCCATCTTTGATTGATTGATTGATTGATTTAGGAATCGACATCACAGCATTCGGGGCATTCCCATAAGTGCTCCGTCCCCATCCTCAGCAGCCAGCGAAGAGTTCCAACACTAATAGTACCAGTAGCAATCTGATTATAAGTCTGTCTCGCCTTTCCTCTGAGCGTTGAGCGTCGGCCAGATCCCCTCGTGACTCCTCGCTGTCTCATTCTTGCCAGACCATGGTAATCCATTTGCTCCTCTGAGGTGTGCACGTGCTCCCACAAGGCCGCAACCACGTTGTCTTGTCATGTATCAATACTCCACCAAGTTCTGCAGAGCCAGCCAATCTGTCCGCCTGTTCATTTCCCAGCACACCGGCATGCCCCGGAGAAAAGATCCAGGCGATGCTTGTCACCCGTGACTTCCGAAGCGAAGCAAGCCACTCCTGCACTGAAGCCTGCCCAGTCCTCACCCTCGTCAGCATGCTTTCTGAGTCAGTTACAATCACGATGTGTGTGTGTGTGTGTCGTATTCTCCATCCAGCAGGAGAGCCGCAGTGACTGCCTCCACCTCCATTCTTAAGCTGGATGTTGTGGTATCATATGCCAGGCTCTCCTGCCCCAAACATCGACCATTAGCTTTGGCTATGAACCCCCAGCCACTTCTCTCACCTCTTGACACCGAACCATCTGTGTAGATAGTCACATCACCCGAGTGAGCATTGTCCTGAATTAGTTGCTGGATTTCCACTTCAGTGGCCCCTGCTGGCCACTCCCTGCACTCCCGGCTTAATGTGATTATAACTCTGCACAAGTCTGACTGCTCCGCTGGCACTCTGACCCACTCCTCTCCACGCCTAATGTTCTCCAAGGGGCACACCTGTCTGATCGTATCCTCCGCCTGAGCCATCCATGATTTCCCTCTTATCAGTCGCTGACCCTTAACTGCGTCCAGCGCCTCATGCAGTGGGTGGTCTGTGTCTGCAGCTACTCTGAGGTATGCCTTCGCCTGCATCACCTTGAGCCTACCAGCAACAGTCGGCAGACCAAGGATGTAACGCATACACACTACTGGGGTGTCTCTAGTGCATCCCAGAATGACCCGCATAGCTTCGTTCTGTATGCGCTCTAACTTCACCAGCTGACTCTCTGAGACAGTGAGCAGACCTAATCCATAATCAATTACTGAGAGGATCAAGTGCTGGTATAGTGTGAAAAGCATTCTTTGCTACATGTCCATTGCAGCCATAGTTTTAAGTGCACTGAGTCCCTTTTGAGATCTTGTCACAACCGTCTCCACATGGTCCTTGAAGGATAGGCTCCTGTCAAATGTGATCCCCAGATACTTCAGTTTGTTCTCTCTGCTGACATTTCTACCATCTATCGCGAGGCTTGGGACATCAGCTCTTACAATCCTGTTGTCCAGAGAGCACCACAAAACAGCTGCCTTTTCCGGGTGGATGACAGCCCTCATTTCTGTGCACCAGTCAATCACTTTATCTACTGTCGCCTGTAACTCCTGGACTGTTTGCTCCCTATCTCTCCTCTGCCTATATGCAAGAATATCATCTGCAAATGTTAGTATTCTTCCAACCCCTGGTGCTTCTAGGTTTGCAATCTTGCTCGTATACACATTAAAGAGCACCGGTGAGACTGCAGATCCCTGTGGCAGTCGCGGGGTTAACATATGTGGCTCTGAGGTCCATGCACCCAGACGGAGAGCAACCCGAATGAGAGTGCAGGACGGCTGCTATCCAGTTCACCGACCAGGGATTGACCCCCTTCTCCACCAGTGCGGTCATCAAAATATCATATCGAACTCTATTGTACGCATCCTCAAGATCAAGCGCTACCGTCATCGTTTCCTGTCTACTCTGGAACCCCTCATAAATATCAAAGGCAAAAGTGGCTACATTTGACCAGGTATCTTTTCCTGGCCTGTAGCTCCCCAGGCCTCTTGGAAGAAGCTTCCCCCTTTCCAAAAAATCCTGCAGCTTAACAGCGACTATTTTCTCTAAAACCTTCCCAAATGTATTTTGAAGGGTGATGATCCTATAGCCGCTAAGCTTTGACTGATCCTTGAATGGTTTTGGGAGAGGGATGAGATAGCTGTGCACCCAATCCTGCGGTACTGATGCTGTCCTAATGCTCTGGTTAAAGCAGTCGGTCATCTCCTCCAAGTCTGCATTGCTCAAACCCTTCATGTGGCCATACCTGACCCCATCGGGCCCTGGTGCCGTGTCTTTTGCCTTTTTCAAAATGTGTTTAACATCTTCCACCCGTATGATGTCTTCATACTACATATTCTTCGTGGTGCCAGATAACTTCTCTCTAACTGCATCCCTGGTGTCCGCATTATTATGATTGGTTTGCTCTAAACATCTCTGGAGAAATGCCTCCCCTTTCTCTTTGTCTGTTGTCACGCGCACACCATCATCTCTATCAATTGTTCCCACTGTCATAAGCCGATCTTTTCTCTGCATTAGCCTGTGCAGTTTCCAGAATTTTCGCAGTGTTTTATCACCTCCATTTTGCCTTTTTGGCCTCTGCAGCACAGCGCTTGAAAACCTCCATCTTGTCTTTCTTGACATTTTCCTCTGTGTCCACTTCCTCTCGTGAGCTTCGAAGTGTCTGTCGCACTTTCTTTAGCTGCTTCACTGCAGCTCTCTTTGCTTTCCAAGCATGGTCTACTTCTGGGGTCCACCATGGGGGCTGCAAAAAGGGAGTTTTAACAGTCCTGTTGCATGCCCCTTGTCTGAGGCGTCCAAGAAGGCAATCGGTCCACTCATACCGGAAGGTCTTGCGCGCTCTCCCGGCTTTAACTTTCCTGGGTTTAGAGATCAGGACTGAGCATAGCATGTGATCACTCCCATGGTCATTCAAAACAGTCCACTTTACATCAAGGACTGATGACTGGGAGACAAGTGCCAAGTCAATAGCTGTATCTGCGTCGCCAGGCCTCATTGCCATTCTTGTCGGCCTACCATCATTTATGCAGATCCCATCGGAGTCCACCATGGCATCTGCAAGGGCAATTCCCTGTCGGTTTTCTCCACTACTGTCCCAATCTCTGTTCCTTGCATTGAAGTCTCCACATATGAGTAGCCTATCACCTGGTAATTCCTCCAGTTCCTTAAGCCAGTCCCAGTGTTCCTTTCTGATAAAACAGTCCACTGTGGCATATACATTTATGATGTTCCAACTTAAGCCACCAATCTCCATGTGTATACCCTGGACCTCTCTTGCACTGTGATTCCACTGGCTCAAGTCAAGTACCACATGCTTCACTCCTTCCTTCACCAGCAGACCTTGTCCATGTCTCTTCTGCCCAGTAGGGTTTATATAACTGGCGTACCCAGGGCAATGGTATTTGTCTGTATTTAGCTCCTGGAGCATGAGGACATCAAAATCATATATTAGTCTCTCCAATACAGGACCTCTCTGTCTGGCACTGCGACAATTCCAGTATCCCACTCTTACATAGTTGAAACCTAGTCTCTCCACTTTTCGTCTTGTTCTCCTGGCACCTGCCCTCCTATATCTATGCCGTCTTCTCACACCATTTCCTCGTCTTCTCCTCCTCACTCTCTCTTCACTAGCCTCTGAGGGATGTGTCAAGCGCAGAACACGTGCTCTGTAGCTCCGGCGATGATTCCCGTATTTAAATAAATCCATAGGCAAAGTTTGGATATTGCAGGAAATAAACGGTCACCCTAGCATTGCCTGCTTGCTAGGGAAGAGGCAGGGGATGTCCTGCAGGAGCCCATATGCCTGGTGCCGCCCAGCACACCTGCCAGATGTCCCCAACGTTCACGACCAGTTAACCCATGGTCATCCAGTTCCTCAGCATGCTGGTCCACCTTGAATTTGGGGGTTTATATTTGGAGTTTTCCGTCTCCTAGATGGACTGCTGTCCAAAGCTAACGGGTTCCACCTACCCGGGAGAGGGGTTAGAGCACCCCGACTCGCTTGGCAGGCACGTCTCCGAGCATATGAGGTATTTTCTAAGGAACTCAGATCCCACCCTGAGATCCTGCCTCGCCCTCTGTGCCCAACGCGAGTTGATCCGCGGCTGCTTATTGGGTATTCGCAGCTAACCTCTATATCTAAAGGCCGTTCCACGATCCGCCACCTGTGGACGTGCTGGGTCGGGGATGGTCACCCCAGCTTTACCCAGATCCCCATCTTTCTGAACAGCTATTAAAGTCTCCAACAATAATGCAGTTTGTGTCAGTTATTTTCATGTTTGAGAGTGTAAGATTCTTATCTGCTGGGCTATACAGGTTGTAAATTCTTATTTTCACGCCCTTTATCATTATATCAACACCTATAGTTTCCATTTGGTTGTTAGAGATCACAGATACTTCGCTGCAAGGTATTGTATTTCGTGTAAGTATTAGAACTTCTCCTTTGTATCCTTTGCGGTTGAAACGTGTGGCCTGATATCCTCTGACTGTGAATTTGCGATTGGCGTTGAGGTGTGTCTCTTAAATGCATGCCACATCTATTCTATCTTTATGAAGACGCTGTGTTAGGGAGACTTTCTTGTTATAAACTCCTTCGGCATTCCACTATAGTATGTTGAGTGTCCGGGGTGCTTGGTCAATAGCTCTTAACCTACTTCTCTGTGCCTTGACTCCACAGCACAGAGGGAGGCAACCAACAGTAGTCATGGGTGGACCCCTCGAGGCAGGGGGCGCGGCACTATAACCGCCTGATGGGACTTCGCGGGATCAGCACCATAACGATTAATTTTAATTTGTGACATCATGTATTAAGTTATGCTGCACTGCTTTGTCAAGCCTGTGGCTCAGTACATCCGATTTCGACAAGCATTCTTTGGGGTGCTTTCCCTAACCTTTGACTGTCCCCAGTCTACCTACAAGGCAGCAGGTTTGTGTGTCGCTTGGTCTGGTTACTCTCCCTTGACCTGTCCGACATGGGTGACCCTACCAGTAGCTTTGCTACCATCGGCATAGCTCTTGGGGGTCATTGGAACGCTCAAGCCCCTCTACCTTGCCACGGTGGACACACAGCCGAGGGGATGTAAGATCTAAGTTTATGATATAAGCTGATGTAGGATCTAGGCTGATGTAGGATCTAAACTGATGTATGATCTAAGCTGATGTAGGATTGTATGATCTAGACTAGTGTATGATCTAGACTAGTGTATGATCTATGCTAATGTATGATCAAAGTTCATGAGGATATGAGCTAATGTATGATCTAGGTTGATGTGTGATCAAAGTTCAGGTATGATCTAGGCTGATGTATGTTCTAGGCATATGTATGATCTAGGATGATGTAGGGTCTAGGATGATGTAAGTTCTAGGCTGATGTAAGATCTAAGTTCAGGTATGATCTATGCTGATGTATGATCTAAGTTTATGTATGATCTAGGCTGATGTATAATGTAAGCTCAGGTATGATCTAAAAGAGGTGAAGTGACTGCATGAGTGAAAATTAACAGATTAACATGTACTCATGTTTTATTTATTACCGACAATTTTCACTTATGGAATCTATCATAAGTACAGTTATCCCTAAAAAAACGTATAACAGCGAGAAATATTTTTATTTCATTGCAGACACGATCATGAGTTTAGTTTAGTTTTTTTAGTTTTAGTCGTTGGATCAACATCACGGCACACGGGTTTAACCCCATAAGTGCTCCGTTTTCCTCCTAACTCAAACCTGAGTCTGGAGAAACTCAGCTCAGTGCACGAACTCCGTAGCACATGGTGAGGATCCTGAAATACTTTATGAGTGTTAACCTCCTGCCTGATACTAACATCTATGGTACAACTTGAGGTGACAAATTAAAGAAAACCTATGGTGGCACGTCAGAAAAACATAAACAACTTGGTCTGTCAATCTTCTAAATGTTTCTTCTTTTTTCTGGGCTCTACTATCTCTTCTATCCTACATTGGTTTTAAGCATACTGATCTTTTCTGGCTTGTTAATAGGTATTGTTTTCTGGCTTCCAATTATGATCAGAATTCCTTGATATTGGACTCTACCTATTTTGTTAAAGTTTGACTTAGCTGCTGTTGCCCAAGCTGCAATGCCATATTCCAGTAATAACCTCACCCGTTCAGTATATAAATTCTTGACAACTTTCTCATCTTCTCCCCACGCTGTACCAGCAAGCTTTTTCATGATTTGCCATTCTTTGCCTTGCTCTTCTTCGATTCATCTCAACCTGTGTCTTCCCCGTCAGGTGCCAATCAAAGGTAACTTGTAGATAATTTGGATTTTCTTCATGTCACAATATTTTTCTCCGTTCAATACTAGCTTAGACTGCTGAGTTTTATTTGAGAGGGTAAACATTGTGCATGTTGTTTTCTCCTCAGTTATCTTCACTAGCAATGATTTTGACCAGTCCTCTAGCACCAATAAGGCTTGCTGCATTCTACTGTTAGCTGTACTATGTTCTTCAGATGTCCATATGGCTAGGTCATCTGCAAAGGATATGTGTGCACTCTGGCTGGAAAATTTTCCGTGATGTCATTTATATATGCTAGGAATAATGTTGGTGAAAGAACTCCCCCCTTGGGGGACACCTTGCTCCAACAGCATCTTTTTGCTGGTTTGTCCTTGTACTTTTGCCCTGGCAGTTCTGTTCTCAAGGTAGAGGCTGATCCATTTGTACATTTTCCCACAAATCTGCATTGTTTGCAGTTTTAATTTCAGTCCTTCCTTCCATACTTTATCAAATGCTTTTTTTCTAAATCAATCCAGACCACTTGTGTGTTATTTTTCTTTTAAGGCATCCTCTATTTCCTTAGCTATGTAGGTTATTTGATCTTAAGTGAATATGTGCTTTCTGAATCATGCTTGGTGTGGAGTTAAGAGTTGGTTTCCTTCCAGATGCTGTTGATAATGTGTTCCATTAATTTTCCTACACAGTTAAGTAGACTGATAAGTTAATAACTATTTGGTTCTTCTAGTTCTTTTCCTTTCTTTGGGACTGGTGTTAGTATAGCTTCCATCCATGCCTGTGGGACTATTCCTCTCTTCCAGCTGTAATTTAGGACATCTAGTAGATTCTTAGCGCTGGCTTCGTGGCTTAGAGGTTATGACTTTTCTCCTAATCTCGTATACTCTCGTGGGTAACGTGATGACGGTGAGAATCAGCAGTAGTTCAAATCGCATTGGTAACTTACGGGGTATGTGAGCCGGCCACTCAGAAAGCAATGGCAAACTACTGAGTGTAATCTTGCCAAGAAATCAACATACAGCTGAAAGATGCTGGTGTTGACAGCGATGTCCTGTAAAGGATATGCAAAAAAAAAAAAAAAAAAAGGTAGATTCTTGCTTTAGTACCTTGTCATATTAGCATTTCATTTGTGATTCCATCCTTTCCTGTTGATTTCTTCTTTGTTATGGTACTCCATTTCTTACATTTTCAGATTTGCCATCCTGTATTCTGCTGCTGTCTCTGTAATACTATGATGTGACTGTTTATCTTTGACTGCTTTCTTCTGTTCTGTTGTAACATCAAAGTAGTTTGCATTAACATAGTGTTCCATCAGTGCATTTGCAGCCTTTTGTTTCCACCTGTAAGCAAGGCATTTCCATGTGTAATTATTATTTGTTTGTTTCTGGGTCCTTCATTGTTCATAGCTTTCACTAGTTTCCATAGTTTGCTTCCATCACTGTCAATGTTCAGGTTTCCTGTTTTTTCCCTCCAACAATCTCTTGTTGTTTTAATGTTCTTTTATATTTTGCTGAGATAGCTTTGAGAGAGATATTCACTTCAGTTGTTTGTTCTCTCTCTGTCGTCTTCCTGGCATCTTCAACTTTGTCTTTCAAAATTTGTATTTCTTCAGTCCAGTATGGTTTGTAATTTTTCCTTGCTCCTCTTGGAATTTGCCCAGTGGCCGCCTGTGTTATTGCTTTGTTTAGACTTTCCACCATTTGTTTCATGTTGTCATGTCATATTTTTATATTTTCACAGTATTTGTTTGTTAGTATGGCAAATCTATCCTAATCAGCCTGTTTGTAATTCCAGTGAGGCAAAGACGTTTGCTCCTGTGGAACATACTCCATATTCATTACAAGCTTGATTAGTCTGTGTTCACTACCTGCTAATTGGTCAAGCACGTGGTGATTAATTTTGTGGAGGATGTTTCTTGTGCAGAAGGTTAAGTCTGGAGTGGAAGTGTTGAATCATCTTCCAGAGTAGAAGCTCAGTGTGTCATCTGTTTTGTTGAGTAGATGGAGATTAAAGTCTATATCCCAGTCCTCCACTTCATCTCCTCTGTTGTCAATATCTGAGTATCCCCATATTTCTGAACGGCTATTAAAGTCTCTGAATATAATGCGGTTTGTGTCAGTTATTTTCATGTTTGAAAGTGTTAGGTCCTTATCGGCTGTGCAATATCGATTGTAAATTCTTATTTTCATGTCCTTTATCATTATATAAACACCTATAATTTCCAATTGGTTGTCAGAGATCACAGATACTTCAATGAAAGGTATTGTATTTTGTGTAAGTATGAGAACTCCTTTGTGTCCTTCGCAGTTGAAACATATGGCCTGATATCCTCTAACTGATAATCTGTGATGGGCGTTGAGGTGTGATTCTTGGATACATGCCATATCTATTACATTTTTATGAAGACGATTTGTTAGGGAGACTTTCTTGTTATAAACTCCTTCAACATTCCACTGTAGTATGTTGAGTGTCCAGGGTGTTTCGTCAATAGCTCTTGCCCTATCCGTCTTTGTCTTGACTCCACAGCACAGGGGAAGGTAACTTCATGGGATTAGCAACATTCTCAATTATTGTAATTTGTGGCATCATGATTGCGTTACGTGCACTTTTTGTCAAGCCTGTGGTTCAGTACATCTGACTTCGACAAGCATTGTTTGGGCGTGCTCTCCCAAACCCCTTACTTCCCCCAGTCTACCTACAAGGCAGCAGGTATGCGTCTCTTTTTGTCTGGTTCCTATCCCTTGATCTGTGCAACATGGGAGAAAAAGGGCCTACTAGTGAATCATGTTTAAATTTCCCACCCCTGTCATCATTTATACTGTCATAAGATGTTTGCAATTCTACTCCATTACTTCTTGTTTTTGTTGCCTACACTTGAATAATATTTATATCTCTTGGTCTGGCTTTGAATTTGACAATGATAACTATCTGATTTACTCAAATAATTATTCACTGGTTTATCTGCTTCCTCATAAAACATTAGTTCTACTCATTTTCCGTATGTATTACCACCTGAAAAAAATTATAGTGTGTTATTGCTTTACCAGATCTCCTCCAAATCATCTCACTCATGCCTAGGTTATTAATCTTTATATTTTCCATTTCTTTTTTTACATTATGAAACTTTCCTATCCCAACTATATCCTGATATTCCTTGTTCCCATTTTAAACTTGTCTTGGGAAGATAATGTGGTGGTTTTCCCTTGACTTCCATATTCACACGGGGGCTTTTACCTCTGCCTTTGACAGCAATTTCCTATTGTCAGGACAAGAGAGTGCCCTGCTCTGCTTAACTGCAGAGTTGTGCATTGATCCCTGGGGACACTTGGTCCCACCTATGATCTTATTTTTCTTAGTGTCTGAATATATTTACATTCTACTATAGAGTTAATTTTGATGGTATAATGCTTTGACAATACAGAAAGCAATGGGCAACTCTAAATGTAGAATTATCTAGTAAATCACAAACAGCCAATAAATGCTGGGGTTGATTGCAACATCCTGTAAAGAATATTCAACTAACTGTTACGTTATATTGCACATAATCTTACCTTGACCTACACAGACTTCAGGTTGTTCTATCTTGACATGTGATGGTAGTTTACTCTCCATCTTATGTCTACAGTCAGTCTGAAAGGATTTGTAAAATACATTTGTATGCAAACATGAACTATATAAATGAAGTTGATATTTTGTTTTTCAAGATGATTAATGATGCAAAATGTCTTATGAATACTTCAAAACACAATTTGTGATATAGTATTCATCAAGTCACTTTTAAGGATTTGAGTCTGGGAACTTATCACAGAGTAATTATATTAGTTTATTGTGACAAAAAACAACAACATAATAATACACAAAATTTTTATGGAAAATCCATATTAATTATGTCATACATCATACATACATTAAAGTTGTTGCAATACTTATAGCAGCAGCCGTTCTTTGTTGTATCTTTTTAACCCCTTCCATACATTCAATAATGAGATAATTGGAGAGAAAAACAAGAAAACCTTGTCATCAATGTTCCCTCTAAATCGTTGTTTAGGAGCAAGAATGTTTACTTTGTTAGCTTCTAACATGAGAGTTGAAAGCATGCCTACATTTGATAATTAGGTTCACTTGGTCCCAGTATTGTTGGCTTGTGCACTGAAGCTCAATGAGCTGGACTTTGTTGATGACATTGCCTTCTGGTCCATTGACATTGAAATAGATGCACAATTTGGCTAAATACATTAGATGGGAGGTCAAAACAATTAAGTCTAAAAACTCTTAGGAAAAGACACATATAATTAGAATAAATCAAGCAAATGATAACCTGATTTTCCTTGGTGAAACAACTTCAAGAGACAGAATTATAGTATAATTCATACACTTATTTAGGTAGCAATGTAGACACTGATGGGTCAACATGTACAGATATTAAAATAAGAATTAAAAAGGCAAGAGAACTTTCAAAGCAACTGGACATTTCATAGGAACTGGGCTTTAGAGGTACTCGTAACTTACGTCCCAAGTCAAGGACAGGAAGTCAACTGGTGTAGGAGTTTAAACCCTTACCTCGATGCCAGCACACCAAATGTTTAACCATGTGCGTTCATATCCATTCGGCCATGCTGACCTCCCCTGAGAATTGTATTACATGAAAAGCCTTTGTCCAGAACAGACAGGGCAAATGAAATAAAGGAAGACCTGAACACACAAGGAGAAAAGAGTTAGAGACAGAAATTAATAAGATCAGGAGAACATGGGCAGCTGCATGAGATAGCTAAAGATAGAATGGCTTGGGTTGAATTGATTGATGAGCCATACCAAATGGGGGATAAAGTAAATCCAACATTAGTTAGTCTGTCTTTCCTCTTGATCCCAGGGCGGCGCATAGGGCAGAAGTCATGGCTCTCCATGTCTGGCAGTTCGCTGCTACCTGTTGTAGATCTTGGATGTTCACTTGGCCGTTGAATGAGCCTTCTCTGATGATGGTTCTATGCAGGGTCTCTCTTGGTCTTCCCCGTTTTCTTTTCCCTACCAGTGACCATATGAGGGCTTGGTAGGGGAGTTTTGTCTTGTCCATTCTGAGTACATGGCCGTTGTAGTGCCAACAGCGTTTTCTTATAAATTCAACATGGCAAGTTCCAAAGTATCACAAAATATATCAGGCCAAAGGCATTTAATCTTTCACCCTGGCACAAAAGACTTCCTTTCTAGGTCTATGTTCATGGATTCCCACATTCTTGTGACAAAAGTTGACCATCCGGCAGTAGCATTTATTTGTCCATTGTGCAGCTGAAAGACACAATTCATTCAAAAACAAACAATAATATATCCATTATAATTGACTTAAGAGTTTGAATGAGGCATCATTCAACCATTAGATTTCATTATGTCAGTTCTATCCAACTTATTTTAATTGTTTGTATTCCTCCATAGGGAAGTGTCATGAAACTGTCTAAAGAGGATGGGAGGTCACAACAACTAGGTCTACAATTCATAGGTGAAAGTTGAAGATAATAAGAATAAACACAACACATGATAACCTGATCTCTCTTAGTGAATAATAATAGATAAGAGAAGTAAACAGATTTGTCTAGTTCTCTCCATGAGTTCCCTAAGTGAAACCTTACTTTGAGAAGTGGAATCATACCTACCATACAAAAACTTACGTACACATGTAGATAAAGATGGGGGAACATATGATATTTTATTTTAAAGTTGCATATCCCTTTCCCTGTAATGCAAACAATAATGAGCAAGAACGCGAGGACTTCTACGAAGACATACATGATGTGCTAAATAAAATAGATAAGCAGGACAACACCATAGTTATGGGAAACTTCAATGCAAGACTAGGACATAACAGAGTGGGCATAGAAAAACATCTGGGAGCATTTGGAGATCAGCATAATGAAAAGAATGATAACAGAAGTAGACTGATAGAGCTTTGCATAACAAACACATTCTATAAACATAAAAATTCACAAGTATACACCTAGTATAAATGGAACGATCTAGATACTAAAAGCCAAATTGATTTTATATTAACAAGAAATAACAGAAAGAGAAATATATTAGATGCAAGGGCAGTGTCCAATTTCAGTATAAACACAGATAATAAGGCAGTCGTCACAATAAGAATCATCAGAAGAAGAAACCAAAGAGCAGGAAAATACATGCCATACGAATCAGTAAACTTAAAAAACCTTAAAGAGAAAATTATAAGAAAGAACTAACTGAACTCTTTGTAAAATTACCTACATAAAGAAAAACAGTGGAAGAAGAATGGGAATGTTCATATCAAGCATTTTAAATACTGCAAAACAACATGTGGAACCACGAATAAAACACAAAACACGGATAAAGAAAATAACAAGTTGGTGGAAAGCAGAAGTAAAGAAAGCGGTAAAAGACAAAAAGGAAAAATATAAAAAGTGGCTGAAGAGCAAACAGGAATGTGATTACATAGAATATAGAATAGCGAGAAGACATGTGAGTAGAACAGTAAAGAGGGAAAAAGAAAAAGACTGGGAAGAGTATGGAGAAACCCTAAATAAAAACTACAAGGAGGCAACTAGAAACTTCTACAAAAAGATAAGTGCAATGGAGAGGAGAAGAACCAGAGGAGAACACTTTGACCCAACTGAAATAATTAACAGCGAATATGGAGAACCAATAAGTGAACAAAAAACAAATCCTAATAAAATGGAAGCAGTATTTCGAACAATTTCTCAACATCTCATCAGATGTCACAGGAATTCAAGAGACCTACACAGATGTCACCGTCAGTCTATGACCCGTTTGAGGCAACCTCGCAAGGACTGGCATAGCGTGGAGGTAATGGACACACTGAAGAGTTTCAAAGTGATGGCAAACATGTGAATATATTATCCCAACTCACCTTCACAAAAATGTGAATATATCAAGTTAGCATTGACATACAGGCATCATTGAGGTACCAATTGATTTTTCAAGGCCAATCTATCTTTGGTGTCTCATTAGTAAATACTCAATTTTAAAATCACGGTAGACAATGTGAATTATAATTATTGATAGCTGCCCCACCACCAACTTATAAGTTATAGTTGGTATAATAATATAATATTAATTAGCGTGTTCCATCGTGCCACTACCTGAAATTAAAACGGAAGTCATATACAGTCATTCCTCCATGATTGACCTTGTCCCAGAAAATGCTATCTAATTCACCATGCATTCTTTTGACGTCATTCATTCACTCAAATCTCATGTGACAAGAACACATGTCATCCTGGGTTTTCCAGGAAAGGTTTACCTAATATTCTGTGCACCGCGATTGGTTGAAATCATTGTGACCTTTTATATAAATAAAGATATATTTTATACTTACCGTAATTAATTTTTTTTCGGTTCTGTTAACAGATATACATAAAGTCTAGATGGATTTTTAAAATTTTATATCCAAATTTACATACATTTGGAAAGTTTCATCGCAATATATGTTTCATTTATGGATAAAACAGAACATTTTCTGCCAAGATGTGTTTTTGTTCTTTGGGCATATCGATCGAGCTGGCATGTACACTTTGTAACACTATTCTGGTGCTGTTAATAGATATACATAAATTTTAGATAATTTTCAAATTCTCCATCCAAATTTACATACATTTGGAAAGTTTCATCGCAACATATGTTTTATTTGTGGATGAAAAAGAACATTTTCTGTGAAGCGTGTCTTTGTGAATGGGGAAACGAATGGCCATGGGCCATGGCGACTGCGCATGGGCGTAGCAATCGGAATGGCATGTACACTTTCACTTTTCAACACTTAAAACGTGCAATTTGACCTATTAAAGTTAAAGAGAACACAAGTTTAAAGATTATTAATAACTTATTTGTATACTTGTACTATTTTTTAATCAATTAACATGACAGAACATATTTTTTAAGTCAGTTTTCATAATCCGCCTATGACCCGTTTGGTTGAGGCAACATCGCATGCGGAGAAAAATGGAAGAATGAACCATATGAACCGTAATGAAGTTTTTTTTTCTGGCGCTGTCAATAGAATTTCGATTGTAGGTGGATCTTCTAATTCTGCATAAAATTTTTCAGACATTTGGAAAGTCTCATCGCTAAACTTGCTTTAATTGTGGTTGAAAAACAGGCTAATATGGTATGATCATGATGCGTGCCTTTGTGAATGGGGAAACCCAAAACAGCGGCTTTACTATATTATTAATCTTTGATGGAAAAATCATCGTGTCCTCGCTAGCGTAGTCGTAAGCATCGTCTGTCATGCGGGAGACCGGGGTTCTATTCCCGGCTGGGTATTTTTTTTTTCCACACAATTATTAGGTAATATAATAGAAACTATTAAACATTACGAACTAAAATATTATATAGAACTAAGAAACTAGAAGTTTGTGAATATAGTGTGGTCTATTTGATCTTTGCAAGCTGCTGACTGCCGGGGAGCGTATCTGAATCAGTAAGGTTTCATCGCTAAACTTGCTCGAATTGTGGTTGCAAAACAGATTTTCTGTGAAGATGTGACTTTTTGAATTGGAAAACCAAGTGTCATGTTGGCCGCGCATATCGATTGCGCTACACTTTATAACACTCAAAACATGTAATTTTAACTGCTAAAGTTACAGTGAATACAATTTTAAAGATTAATAATAATTTATTTGTATACTTATACTATTTTGTAATCATTTAACATCACGGAACATATTTTTGAAGCCAGTTTTCATATAACTGCTTGAGACCATCTCGCACGCACAGACACACAGAGAAAGCTGATGATGGTAATGGACACACTGATGAGAGGTAATATCGGGTGAGGAGCATAGAAATCGCAACTCGTCTCACCTTCACAAAAATGTGAATATCTTATTATTAATAATATTATCTTCACTTAGAAGTAACATAAAAAAGGCATCATTGAGGTACCATTAGATTTTGATTTTCAAGACCTATCTGATCTACTGTGGTGGTCTCATGAGTAAGTACTCAAATTTAAAATCGTGATAGTTCATGCTATATTAATAATTCAAAACAATGTTTTCCCGTGATGAATTTGAATAACGAAGGCACAAACAATGGATTGCACGATTTAAATTTAATTAAATATTAATAATTTAATATTTATAATTCTGAGAACTCGCCTCCTCTCAGTGTATCAAGTACATGTACAATAAAATTACATGCATACTGTTTCTCAAAGTATATACTGCTCGTAGTCCATATTTAAATTCAACAAAATGTGAAAAATTATTTACCTCCGATATTCAACATCAGTAAGATATATGAGAATGGTGTATTCCGCTAGTTAACACGAAACAAGCCGCCATGTTCCCAACAATGCCGGAAGTTATTCAGTTAATACAAAAGCTAAACTCAGGCAACCAGGGTTGCCACTTTTTTTTGACCAAAAGTATCTAGAAACGGCCCAAACAACATCCATAAATATCTAGATTTCGTTGCAAAGTATCTAGGAAAAATAACCAGATTGAGAAAGTAAGAAATTACATATGTATTGATGTAACTGCCGCTCTCCCTGGCGAAAAGTTTACGGCTGTTGCCGTTATCCCGTATATTCTCGTGAGTAAGGCAGCTGCGCCCGAACCGACAGCGGTACGAGCCACGCTGGTAACTTACAGGGGTATGTGAGCCGGTCGCTCAGAAAGCAATGGCAAACTACTGAGCGTAATCTTGCCTTGTACATCAACAGCAGCTGAAAAATTCTGATGTTGACTGCACCATCCTGTAAGGGATATCTTCTTCTTCTTCTTCTTCAGCGTTCCGAGCCATTGAGGTTCTTTGCTGCAAATACAATCTGTCTCCATTCGTCACTCTGGTGGACCTTCTCTTGCCAGTCGTTGATTCCAAGTGCTTGTAGGTCTGTATGTATATTATCTCTCCACCGCCTTCTTGGTCTACCTCGGGGTCTACGGTCATTTATTTCCTGAGTGTAAGCGAGTTTTGTTTCCCTATTATCTTCCATTCTTTCTATATGCCCCAGCCATTGTAGTCTATTAGCCTTCATGATACCAGTGATTAGCGGGGACTTAAACAAATCATAAATGTCTTTGTTACTTCTTCTTTTCCACTCTCCACTTTGTGTATCCCTAATGGGTCCAAAGATGCGTCTTAAAATTTTGTTCTCAAAGGTTTGTAACAAGGCTTCGTCTCCTTTCGTTGTACTCCAGGTTTCAGAGCCATACAGCACAACTGGTCTGATCAGTGTTTTGTATATTGTGATTTTGGTGTTACGAGATAGCGCCTTTGATTTTAGTAGATGTTGTAGTGCATAGTATATCTTATTTCCAGAGTTGATTCTAGTTTGTATTTCTTCCCTTATGATGTTGGAGCAGTTGAAGATTGTACCCAGGTATTTGTATGTTTCCGTTCTTTTAATGGTCATATTATCTATTTGTATGTGGCCAGAGTTTTTAGCCATTCCGTCTCTTGAAATTACCATATATTCTGTCTTATCTTGGTTGATAACCAGCCCCATCTGTTGGGCTTTTTCCTTTAAGTGAGTCAATATTTCTAATGTCTTTTGTTCACTTTGCCCTATAATATCTATATCATCTGCATAACCAAGCAGCTTGGATGTTCCTCCAATATCACATTCCTCCTTTACCTTCCTTACAACTTTCTCTAGAGCCAGATTGAAGAGTAGCGGCGATAGTGCATCACCCTGTTTCAAGCCAGATGTTATTTGGAAGGGGTCTGATTTCCTGCCTTTATATGTTACTATATTATAAGTATCTTCCATGCATAGTTTGGTCATGTTAATTAACTTCCTTGGTATTCCAAATTCCTGCATAACATTCCATAGACTATTCCTATGGACACTATCATAAGCCTTTTTAAAATCCACAAAAATGTTATGGAGATCTCTTTTATATTCCCAATGTTTCTCGGCTATTTGTCGTAAGATAAATATCTGATCTATTGTTGATCTGTTTTGTCTAAAACCCGCCTGGTAGTCACCTAGTATGTCTTCTGAATATGGTTTTAGTCTATTTAGTAATACTGCGGATAGTATCTTATAGCTTGTGGACAGTAGTGATATTCCTCTATAATTTCCACATTGGAACTTGTCTCCTTTCTTAAAGATAGGTATCAATAATGACTCTTTCCAGTCATGGGGTAATTCTTCTGTCCTCCAGATTTTTATTATTAGTTCGTATAGCTTTGGATGTAATGCATGGCCACCTGCCTTTATAAATTCAGCAGCAATTCCATCAGTCCCAGTTGCCTTATTGTTTTTAAGTCGTGTGATTACATATAGGATTTCTTCAAATGTAGGTTCTTCAATTTGTGGTTCGCATGTTAGAACCTCTTCATGTGGGAAAATGTTATTTGGAGCTTCACAATTTAGTAATTCAATAAAATATTCTTTCCATGTGTTGCACATTTCCTCATTGGTATTTATCATATTCCCATTTTTGTCTTTTAAACCATATGTGTTTTGTTGGTGCCCTCGTTTCATTGACTTCAGTACTTTAAAAAATTTTCTGGATTCATTTTTCTGGTGATTAGTTTCCATATCTTTGATTATATTACTCATATATTCTCGCTTCTGCTGTCTGACTATTTTTGTAGCCTCTTTACATTCATTTCTATAATGCTCTTCCTTTTGGATGTTATTGATGTCATTTAACCATACATGTCTGGCATTCTTCTTCCTAGTGACTGCTTCTTCACATTTTTGATTGAACCATCTGTTCTTTCTATGCGTGGTTAACACACGAAGACATTCTTCTGCGGTAGATTGAATTGTATTCTTGATGTTCAACCAAGTTTGGTCAACGCTTTCCTCCAAAGGGTTTTGCAAAGTTTCAAGTTTACATTTTATTTCATCTGTAAATTTCTCTTTGACTGTAATGTCTTGTAGTTTTTCTCTGTTATATGTTGGGTGTAATCTTTGTAATTTAGTATAGAAAGCTCTCTTAAGTTTTATTTTAAATTTTGCTCCAACGAGGAAATGGTCACTGTGGCACTCAGCTCCTCTATAACTTCTGACTTGCTGTATGTTTGATGCATTTCTGTTGTTAATTAAAATGTGATCTATTTGATTATAGGTTCTCTTGTCACATGATTTCCAAGTTTGTTTGTGTATATCCTTTCTTTGTATTCTGGTACTGCTGATCTGCAGTCCTTTGGCTTCTGCTAGGTTGATGACTCCATCCATTATCATTTGAAGTTGTATGTAGGCTTTCCATACCGGCCACTTTTTTATTAGTTTGCTCTCTACCTATTTTTGCATTGAAGTCTCCCAGCACAATCAGGATGTCCTGTTTGGGGGTTTCTTCTATGACATCTTCCAGATCATTATAAAAGTCTTCTTTAATATCATCTTCTTTCTCTTCAGTAGGTGCATGTACATTAATCATCGTTATATTTTTCCATTTACCTTTTATTCGTAATTTACTAATCCTGTCATTAAAAGCTTTAAAGTTTAAAACGTCTGTAAGGGATATGCAACATTAAAAAGAAAATTGATGTGACTTACCTATAGAATCATGTCCTCATCTTCACTGATGCCTGTCTCACAAGATGCACTTAGCTTGGATGATGAAGTTGAAGCTTCACATTCAAAATGACTCTGGTGTACTTTAGCTGTTCCAATTTCTTTTATTATATGATCAGGGAGCTGATAAGTTGAACAGCATTTTCCTGCTCTCATCAGGCCAAATCTTATTGTCAATATAGCATTTAAGAGATCAAGTTTCATCCTGTTTCTTAGTTTACATTTTGTATAATTCACAGTACTGAAAACTCTTTCCGCATCAGCATTTGAATGGGGTAGTATCATGGCAGACATCGCACATTCAAAGAGCTCACGGAATGGACTGTTACCTGAGACATCTTTAAATTGTCTTACTTCACTCCAAAAAGCTTCAGTTTCTGTTTTGTTTGTCCAGTCAACCAAATTTATTTTTGTTAACTAATATTCTGCTTCCGCCACACTAGCCCCTAAAAATTTAATAAATTGACAATATTTAGGTATGTCCTTTACTGGCTGAGGTATGTTGTTAATAGAAAAGAGTGAAATATTTTTCAATACATCTAAATTTTCAGGAAGTCTCTGCTTCAGTTGATCGAATAATGAGACAAGAAAATCTTGACAGCGCTTTCTTAAGTTGTTCTTTTCATTTTCTGTTAACTGTCCTTTTGTTTTTAAACCATCAATTTTTGATTCGATTTGGTATCCCAGGTACGGCTTGGGAGCCAAATAGCTCTCTATAGTGCAAGTGAACAAGTCCGCTTTACAAGTTGGCAATATAAGTCTTTTACCAATTGAGTGAAATAGCAAAGTGAGGTCGTCAAGTAATTTAACTTTATCAACATTTTGAGATTCAAATAGTTTATTAACTTTTTGCACTTCACTTAAAATGGGTTGTGAAAAGAGAAGGAATGCCAAATTTTTTTCATCAGAGTACATTCCATATAGTATTTCAGCTGTGTAGCACTTTTCATTTTGTCTTGTTATTCCTCATGCTCCAGGAGCTAAATACAGACAAATACCATTGCCCTGGGTACGCCAGTTATATAAGGCCAGGAAAAGATACCTGGTCAAATGCAGCCACTTTTGCCTTTGATGTTTATGAGGGGTTCCAGAGTAGACATGAAACGATGGCGGTAGCGCTTGATCTCGAGGATGCGTACAATAGAGTTCGATATGATATTATGATGACCGCACTGATGGAGAAAGGGGTCAATCCCTGGTTGGTGAACTGGATAGCAACCGTCCTGCACTCTCGTCGGGTTGCTCTCCGTCTGGGCGCATGGACCTCAGAGCCACATATGTTAACCCCGGGACTGCCACAGGGATCTGCAGCCTCACCGGTGCTCTTTAATGTGTATACGAGCAAGATTGCAAACCTAGAAGCACCAGGGGTTGGAAGAATACTAACATTTACAGATGATATTCTTGCATATAGGCAGGGGAGAGATAGGGAGCAAACAGCCCAGGAGTTACAGGCGACAGTAGATAAAGTGATTGACTGGTGCACAGAAATGAGTGCTGTCATCCACCCGGAAAAGGCGGCTGTTTTGTGGTGCTCTCTGGACAACAGGATTGTAAGAGCTGATGTCCCAAGCCTCGCGATAGATGGTAGAAATGTCAGCAGAGAGAACAAACTGAAGTATCTGGGGATCACATTTGACAGGAGCCTATCCTTCAAGGACCATGTGGAGACGGTCGTGACAAGATCTCAAAAGGGACTCAATGCACTTAAAACTATGGCTGCAATGGACATAGAGCAGAGAATGCTTTTCACACTATACCAGCACTTGATCCTCTCAGTAATTGATTATGGATTAGGTCTGCTCACTGTCTTAGAGAGTCAGCTGGTGAAGTTAGAGCCCATACAGAACGAAGCTATGCGTGTCATTCTGGGATGCACTAGAGACACCCCAGTAGTGTGTATGCGTTATATCCTTGGTCTGCCGACTTTTGCTGGAAGGCTCAAGGTGATGCAGGCGAAAGCATACCTCAGAGTAACTGCAGACACAGACCACCCACTGCATGAGGCGCTGGACGCAGTTAAGGGTCAGCGACTGATAAGAGGGAAATCATGGATGGCTCAGGCGGAGGATACGATCAGACAGGTGTGCCCCTTGGAGAACATTAGGCGTGGAGAGGAGTGGGTCAGAGTGCCAGTGGAGCAGTCAGACTTGTGCAGAGTTATAATCACATTAAGCCGGAAGTTCAGGGAGTGGCCAGCAGGGGCCACTGAAGTGGAAATCCAGCAACTAATTCAGGACAATGCTCACTCGAGTGATGTGATTATCTACACAGATGGTTGGAGTATTGATACATGACAAGGCAGACGTGGTTGCGGCCTTGTGGGAGCACGTGCACACCTCGGAGGAGCAAATGGATTACCATGGTCTGGCAAGAATGAGACAACGAGGAGTGATGAAGGGATCTGGCCGACGCTCAACGCTCAGAGGAAAGGCGAGACGGACTTATAATCAGATTGCTACTGGTACTATTAGTGTTGGAACTCTTCGCTGGCTGCTGAGGATGGGGACGGAGCACTTATAGGAATGCCCCGAATGCTGTGATGTCGATTCCTAAATCAATCAATCAATCAATCAATTTCGAAGTGTGTCTTCAACTCTAACCATCGGTTCACAATTACTTCAACAGCTGGTTGAATTGATAACCATCTAGTTTTGCAATATGACAGAATTTTCAGTGGTGAGGAACTATCATTTAATGCTTCATATAAATTAATTAATTATTATAATGCTGTTGTCTGACAGATGAATTGGAGAACCAGTTATGTGTTTCAGCAATAAGGAATTCCAGATTGTTGAGCGTTGACCCAAGTCAGTTCAAAGTTTAAATAATGGCAGTTACCATAATTTACGCGCGTCCAGACCGAACATTAAATGGGTAAATGACACCGAAAGAAAAGTAAAATCTAGAAAGTATTCAAAATATCCGACTCCAGATGAAAAGTATCTAGAATTTCATCCAGCATCCAAACGTCAGAAAACGGTATCCAGATGCCGGCAAAAACCTCTAGATCTAGATATAAAATATCTAGAATGGCAACTATGCAGGCAACGACCAAATGTAATAGAACAGTTTTGGTATTTGGCTAGAAACAAAGACTACTATACAAGTAAAAGTTTCACATAAGAAGCAATGGATACACTAGCTCCACGATCATGTGAAAATAATCAACGTGAAAGGCAAGATCTGATCCATCCATCATGTGCCATGCCGATAAGCGTGGGCGGTCATATTCTGCCATCTCACTCGATCACCAGAGTCGTGGATCAGCTCCATGTTTCTGTCTCGACCATAAGATCTGATCATGCGTTCTTCTTCTTCTTCTTCTGCGATCATCCGGAGTTGTTGTTTTTTTTTCGGATGTGATTGCGTTGTGCCTGTTTACAGCAGAGCTGCGTTCTTGCGCCGTTAGGCCGACACATCCGACTTCTGCGGGCATTTGTTGACCGGGTTAACCTTCCCGGGGGTTTCTTAGGACGTTTGACTCACTGTTGTGGTGTTATCCCCTATCCCAGCTGGCCCATATAGAACAGCCAAAGATCCTGGTCAGCCCTCAAGGGAAGGCAGGGGCAGACCATGTCATTCCCCGCCATCCAAGGAGGCTTCCATACTTGCAGAGCCGATACATAGCGCTCTGGTACTGGGCTCACCCAAGGAATCGTCACGTCCTGCACATGGCTGCTTAGCCTCACTTCCGTATATTGGGCCTTCCGTTCACCATAGGCTGTTCTTCCGGAAACCAGAAGTATGCAGTCTGCAGATGACATCCACACAGTGAGCTTTCGATTCGGACTTTCCATGTAATGGATTTGCTAGCCAAGCAATATTCCATTTCGTGCCACTAGGACACTTTTCCACCTTTTATGAAGCCCACACAGCAAGCTTTCGATTTGGACTTTCCACATAATGGATTTGCTATCCAAGCAACCATGCGTTCTATAATACTATTTTAATACTAACAGTACAGAAAGGATTAAAGTATCTATATGAATTATAACAATGTTCAAAAATTAAAATAGGTTCGTGGAAGCTGTGTTAGATGTAAGTAGTGTATGGATGCGTGTCTGCACATGTGTGTGTGTGTGTGGGGGGGGGGGGGGGGGGGGTAAATATATGACGCAATTATAGTGTCACCAATCATCAATCCACACAAAACAGAATAGTATAAGGGAATGTTATGAACCTGCAATTAATAATAGCTTTCAACTTTCTCATTGGGTTTTGTTTGCAAATGAGGAGATTTAAGAAGAACACGAAAAAGATGGAGGAGGAGGAAGTATAAGAAGAACATTAACATACGTAAGATAAGAGCCCAACCCTATCTGCAGAAACTTAAGTGTCACATAATAGACCAACGTGATTTAACCAGTGATGAGAATAAAAGGCGTTCTGATTAGAGGCTTGTTCGAGGCCACAGGTTGTTTCAACAAATCCAGAAAATAGTCTGGGATGCAGCTGCACGTGTGTACCTCTGGTCGACAGATTAGGAACATTCGGTGGTGAGTGAGATAAATCCCGGCATCGCTTTGACAGTTTATCAACATTCGAATACAGATAGAACCCGTCAGATCCTGGTTACAATCAGATGTCAACCATCACAGGTCGGGCAAAGTTAACAGCTGCAGATGTGTAGGGGAAGTGAGTGAGGTGAATCAATACACAACTTTGACAGTTCATAAACAGTTAGATTCACATAGAATTGCTCAGCTCAGGACATGAAACAGTCCCGTCTGTCATTTAGAGTTTCCGGACATCAAGCGAAATGGCGGCTGTGATTGTCACCACTCGACAGAAGATTGGCAGCTTCTTATTGAAAACTGTTGTTGGGATCATACAGTAACTCGCTAACTTGTTGGGGATGTCAAAACATGGGAGGACAACTCTGACAGTGACTAAGCCAGGGGAGATGGATTCCTGACAATAGATGATCGGCCCAAAATAACACCTGTGTGCACATAAAGAATACGTCACGTGACCAAATTTAGGTTGGCCAAAAACCAGATTTGGGGATAAAGAGTGTAACTCGAAACGTCGATCTAGGAAGACGTGCTTTGGCACTGCGGTTAGGGAGTTAAGAACATCTAACGTGTGCGGGATATATTATATTTATTTTACACGTGCCTGTCATGGCAAACTTAGATGTGATTGAGTAAACACTGCAGTGCCGTATAAGGTAGAACCTATTATAATTAGTTCTTATTAATATTGGCTGTAGCCTTGTTAAAACTAGAGTGTGATGATTAGCACTGTTAGTGGAAAACTAGTTAGAGTAGGGAAGTGATACTTGGCTCTGTTAGTTGAAAATAGATTAGTGAAGTGTTGATAAGCTCTACTAGTTGAGAATTGAGTAATGGGGGATAATTGGGATCTTCCAGTGGGTGCTCCGTGGTGGGGGGGGGGGGGGGGGGTTCCGCACGCTGTTGTTGGTGTTTTTTTTTCTTCTTGTCTTGGCCTGATGTAAACCTATGTGTTCAGTTCATCTGTCCCGGACAGAGTTAGGTTCATTGTATTTTGCTGAGCAAAGGCCAATGGCCACGATCATCTAACAAAGATCAGTGACGGGGAGGCTATCACAAGTTGTTTGATCTATTTTACAGGTTCCCTCTGGTTGGAAGGAAGAACACAGAAGAATTGTAAAATCCGATCCCGGATAAATTATGATGCAGAGAGATTGGCCAGCAACTTTATCAATGGGTCTATTCAGTGGAGAGGAATGGTATATGTATCCTACAGGATAAGTACCGAATGAGTTGTAGGTCATACCAGTCTTTAACACACCAGTAGTGATGGATGTTCAGTCCACTTATGACTAGAACAAAAATAAAGGACTCTATTGGAGTATAGACAATAACTGTTTAATAGTGAGAACTATAGAACATTTCGCAAGAAGACAAAACGTCATGTCCATAGGACAGTGTTCCATGTTTTTTCCACTGCACAGGAATTATGAAGTCTGAGTTTCTATAAACTATTAGGAACAGTTGTGTTAGGAACAATAACAGTAGTTTTCACGGATTATATATGTGAATGGGATTCAGATCTCATGGTCATCAGAGCTCCTGGAGGAGGACATGTCTGGATAGAAGGACACGACTTTGGTGAGGTCCATTGTGCTGATTCTTGTGATGTCGTGTAATCCTTGCCATGATGAGTGGACTCTGAACATGAACTCTGTGGTCTGACCTATACATTTACATTAGAATACACGTCACACATTTTCTTCGCATACACGTCTCATATACGTTACCCTTTTCTTTTAATAAATTAATCTTTATTAATTTTTGGAAGCAAGAGTTGTTGAATATGTTGCGTTGGGGGAGAATGAGAGGGGGCATAGTACGACAGTGAGAGAGTGATAGGAAAAGGTGTCCACGGGCTGATGGAGTGTGTTGGACGGAAGCTGGTGGATTCTCCAGGTTATTAAAAGGGAGTAAAATATAATGTTGGTGTTGATTCTTCTCACTCCAGGGACGACACTTTAAAGGAAGACACGACATTAAGTGTATAAAATAATAAAGTCAGTCCCATAGTAGATCTTACTTGAAGATCGCCATTACCACAAAGACACCATACAAGGAAGCAATGCGGAGGTGCGAGACAGCCACGTGCATCTCACAAGCTGAAAGTTCTCAACATCAAGGCCAGATAGACGAGCTAAAGAAACAAGTCAAGCTACTTCAGACACCGACACAAACCAGCGACGACGAAAAACTGCTGACTGACATAAAGGAAATCCAGAAAAGCTTCAAGCAAGAGGTGGAACGCATGGCACTGATAAAGAAGTAGAACGAGCAAATAATACAAACCATCAAACCACAGAGAGAACTGCTAAAGGCTGAAAGGCAACTGATCCAAAACAAACCAGCAGATGCCACGCAAACGACCACAGAGAAGCCACAAGCTGAAACCCAACAAAAGACCAATCAGAAAGGACTATAAGGACTGCATGCATTCAAACGCACATGGAGCCAAAACTGACAAAAGAAACCGCCGGAGGAGATGGACACAAAGGAGAACCACCGGCCAATCCCCCAGCTGACGCCACGGGCATACACTCTTCAAAACCGATAAACCAGCTAACACTGGCACAGAAAACTAGACAAACTTATCCTGCATAGTTAACCACTGCAAATATAACTGAAACCATAGAGGCTAGTTGAACGTTTGTGGAAAGTTTTTTAAATTTATTTTTCCAAAACGGACCCGAACTGGATCCATAGTAGATACGGCCGCCGTGGTAACTTAGCGGCTAGACGCCCGCCTGCCCTACCGGTGGCCTTGGCTTCGATACACATCAGGGCTGTTTCGATTTTTTTTTTTCATTGACCTTGTCTCTCTGGGAAACCCAGCCTAAGATATGTACCAGGAAATGTCTCGAGAAGTAAAGACGCCTAACGTGGTATTCCAACATCAGCCACTGAGTTAGTTTGGTTTATAGAAATATGGACCTGGCTCTATATACCCAATACGCACTAGTCGTGTACAAGGATCCTTGACTTGACTTACATAACAGATACGGCCGTTGGGGTGTGACGTGTTGTGTTCTCACACATTCTTGGTCACGACATAACTCAGTTCCTTTCCCCGTCGCTTTTCCGTTCCTGAACATTCTGACAATTGTCTAGTAGCCATTTTTGAGAGGCGGTGTCATCTCTGGGGTTGTTCTGATCGGAAGAACATAATCCCGCCTCTGCTAGGGAATGAGCATGAAACACTCTCTTTGCAGGATTACAAGGGATTAACGGCGAGAGGATCGACTTCATTGTACCGGATTTAGCCCATATGGCTCGGTTTATGTCTCCAGGACAGCTTGCAGAAAGCGTTGTACAAAGCACGAACTCCATAACTCCAGTGACGACGCCCGGTAGTCTCCAAGAATATTGCACTCATGAACGAAGCCGTCAGGAATCGAACCTGTTTGACCATCAAAAATGATGATGACCATTCATTTCATCCACTGGGGTTGAAATTTTGGAGTCGTGAGTTCTAAGATGGCTTATAAGGCCTATTTTGGCTCGAAATGTTCTTTGACAATGCGGGCAAAGAATGCTTGACGTTCCATAAGGAGGATCTCCTGCAGTGGTTTTTTTTTAAATTTTGTCCAGTCTTTTCTTCACAGCTCTTGCAGTTCTCGTTACTTCACAAGTGACTGCACCATTGCGTAATGATGTATGCCACGAATTTCGGTCATTGGCAGCAGACTCACAAGTGTCATGATGAATTCCAAAAGCTCTTAGTGAGATCTTCAGAGTGTCTTTAAAGCGTTTCCTCTGGCCGATTTGGGAGTGTTTACCACAACGCAGCTCGCCTTAAAGAATTCGGTTTAGGGAGCCTGTGATCTGGCTTGCGAGTTAGGTGACCAGCCTAGTGAGTCTGATTCTTCATTAGTAGAGTTTGGATACTGGGCATGGACTTTCGCTCTAGGACTTCAGTGTCTGGGATCTTATCTTGCCATTTAATCTTCAACAGCTTCATAAGGCAGACTGTGGAAGTGGCTTAATTTCCTTGCGTGTCGCTGATAAACAGTCCAGGTTTCACAAGCATATAGCAGTGTGGATAATACAACTGCTTTGTAGACTTTCAGCTTTGTTTGCAGACTTATTCCATTTCTGTCCCATACATTCTTGTAAAGTCTGCCAAACGCCACGCTGGCCTTGAAGATTATTGCATTCACTTCATCATCAATTGTGGCAGCTTGTGACACAGTGCTGCCAAGATATGTGAATTTGTCCACAACACTTAGTCTATGACCATTCACTTTGATATTCGGCACGGTGCGATTAATCCCTGGAGCTGGCTGGTACATAACTACAGTCTTCTCCAGGGTGATATTGAGCCAAAAGTTGGCACGTGTATATGAGAAAGCTGAAACATTGTGCACGTCTGCCTCTGAGTTGGCATATAGAGCGCAATTATCAGCAAACATAATAGCTCTGACGGTGTCGCTGTTAGTTTTGGTTTTAGCTTTCAGCCTTCTGAGATTGAACAACCTTCTATCCCTTCGGTAGTTGATGTCTATTCCAATGTCGTTTTTCTCGAAGGCATTCGTCAGCATAGCTGAAAACATGAGGCTGAACAGTGTTGGTGCCAGGACACAGCCTTGCTTCACCCGACTGGTGACAGAAAAGGGCTCAGGCACCTAACAATTTTCCTGAACTCTTGCCTGCATACCATCGTGAAATATCCGCACTATTTTGACAACATTTCGTGGACAGCTATATTTCCCCATAATATTCCACATTTCTTTTCTGCTGACTGCATCAAATGCCTTGGCAGGCCTTAATGGACGATACGACAACCCTGACACCGAAGGCGAGTGATACCCGCAGCATACTCCATAGACTAGACGAACTGATTCGCTGGTGCAGGATGAGCTTCAGGCCCAAGAAATCAAGAAGCCTGTCGATTGGGTAGAGGAACCGGTAAAGAGGCTCGGTCATTTGTACGATGCAACCCTGACGAATGTGGTGGTAGAGATAAAAGAAATGTTGGCGAACGGTCTGCATACTAAGGATCGAAGCAGGCAAATAGGTAATTTCAAGATTTGGTGTCTCCAAATCATGCTTATTCCGAAACACCTGTACCTGTAGTCGCTATTGATATATGATAAAGGCACGACCACAAAGAAAACGATGGAAATGAAAATAAGCAAGTACTTAAGGAAGTCGCTTGGAGCGCCACCATTCCTCCCGACGGTCGCACTATATTGTAATGAATGCATCACCGAACAACGAGAAGTAAATTGTGAGCTTTACTAGAACACGATTACAAGAAACAAAATGGACGTTGGGACCAAAGCCTTCTTTAGCACAGCACAAATAAACAAAAACAGACACACAACTACACGAACAGGCTATGAATGAATAATTTAAAAAAACGAGAAGTAGATTGTGAGCTTTACTAAAACACGATTACAAGTAACAAATTTGACCTTGTGGCCAAAGCCTTCGTCAGCACAGAATAAACAAACACAAACCGACACACAATTACATGAAACACACTACATGACAATACTAAGGTTACTTATCTGAATCTAGATCCTTGTTTGGAGCGACTGACGCTTTAGACGACTATCAGTGGATTGTATGAAACGGATGCATGGTCAATGGATCAAAGGTCAATACCTTCAGAAGCTCAGGAATTAGCTAAGCCACCCGGCGGGAGGACAGGCGGGTGGGGGTGGAAATGTGCCCATGTGAGCGAAAAGCTGAAAATTGGGATTGGCGCTCTGTGGCAAAGGTGTCAGGATGCAGTTCGCAATCCCTCTTTCTGCCTTGAAACACAGCTACGGGCGACCTGGATGCAGACCGCCATTGCGTTGGTTCTCATAGAATGGTATGAGTGCTGGCCGCTCAAACAATAACTACAGACCATCAAACATAAGCTGGAGAAGAAGTCCCACGCAGCAAACATAATTATAGGGTTGACTGAATGTGTAGTTGAAAGGGTCAGCGGACTAAAGGCCAATAAAGCCAGAAGCTCGGGGATTGGCTAAGCCAACTGGTGAGGGAACACACGCTGGGGGGATGGGGTTATGCCCGTAAGCGAGAAAGGAAACATATGGATCAGTAGAGCACGATAGCCGGCTCTGTGGTGAAAGTGTCACGGATGCAGTTCGTAATTCCACATCCCAGGCTCGAAACATTGCTGCGGGCGATTTGGATGCAGACCGCCCTGCATTGGCTCTCATAAACCAGCACAAGTGCTGCTCGTTCAGAAAGCAATGACAAGCAACTAAACGCAAACTTGCGATGAAGTCACTAACAGCAAGAATAATACTAGCGTTAACTGCGACGTCCTGTGGAGGACATGCAACTAACTTTACGCACTATGTTGTAAGCACAGAGTAAGCTTGCCCTCCCGTTCCGGTCCCTTATGGAAGATGTCAAAGTCAAAAAAGTCAGAATCGCGATGATTCTGCGTGAGTCTCCAGAAGAAGTAAATAAAGCGAAATAAAGTTAAGATGTGTACTGTGACGCGTGTGTTATGGTGTAGTTTTTCTCAGCTGTGATCCACCATAATTACAAGTGTGTCTGTCGTTGTTTGACATTAACGAGCCAGCATACAAACAAATCCCAACAACAACATGGTAACCATGGGCTAGAGTCGTGAATCAGATGTTGTACCGCCCATTCTTTCTTGTTTGGTTTATTTCTAGACATGGCTAGGGTCGTGAATCAGATGTTGTACAGCCCATTCTTTCTTGTTTGGTTTATTTCTAGACATGGCTAGTGTCGTGAATCAGATGTTGTACCGTCCATTCTTTCTTGTTTGGTTTATTTCTAGACATGGCTAGTGTCGTGAATCAGATGTTGTACCGTCCATTCTTTCTTGTTTGGTTTATTTTTAGACATGGCTAGGGTCATGAATCAGATGTTTTACCGCCGATTCTTTCTTGTTTGGTTTATCTTTAGTGTCAACGTCTTAAAGACCTAGGGAATAAGACTCGGATTCAGACAGGCAACAAAGTCCATACTGTATATTGACAATCTAATTTATTATCGTTAATCTGGCGAATAATGATTTCGCAGTAATCACAATATCACAGTATCTGGTAAATACATCAACAAGTCCTCATGCACATAACTATCACAGCATAACTCTATCAAACTATCTCGTTAATCAACAATCTCTAGATTCACCTTAGTTTCTGTATATCTCGTCCCCCTTAAGCTAAACCCTGCTTCTTGTCCGCTGTCCAGTATTCGTCTGCCCGTTCACGGGCGTCGGGTGGACACGGAGTATGACTCCCCTTGAGCTTCTCGTGAAAGTGGCCCCTGCACGCTACAGGCGGGTTCCACCTGTGTCAACGAAGCAGTAGGCAAACTGACCCCTCGTTCTCGAAGGCCCGAGATTGTTCGGGCACTCGAGCTGTCGCAATTAATTCCCTTCTTAGGGTTTCTGTATTGGTGTTATATCCCTTCTATATATCCCCTATATCTCTATGTCCATATATACTTTATGTGAGACCTTGACAAGGTTCCCCTGCCCTCCGTTCTTGTGGGTTACTATATGCTAATTAGTCTGAACTAATTCTGTCACGGGATCACATGAAGCTATGGCAGTTTGTGGTTGTAGTTTCGTGGATGGGAACTTAGTAATCTGTATCCTTGCACTATGAACTCATCTATTTTCTAGTACACCAATTCAGGGTGATTGCTGAAGAGCTTAACTCTCTTCCATATTCCTAAACCTGCTATCCGACCGAAGTTCCCTGACGCTTCCTGTTGCATTTACAACTGCGCCCTTCTCAAGAATCCATATGATACCAGGACAATGAACTCTTTATTAGAGAGTTTCATCAAGACGAATTGTCTTGGCTTATTTAGGAACACATGCAAATCTTAGTCCCTGAATGTGTATTTTGATACACTTTTACTTCCGTATGTTTTATATAGTGCCCAATATATGATCACTTTTGTTTTCACCAAGTAACTACTTATGCTCTTGTTTGCCTGTTAGTGTGTCTACTCCCTCTTTACTTGCTGTAGCAAAGTGTATGTGCTTTACTTGTTAGTTCTGTGAGTGTATGTTTTACCTAATGTATATAATGTGTGCTACGTGTGTGTATGTGGTGTGTAGTATACTTCTAAGCGTCACGAGCTGGAATATCCTTTATCATGAATTACGCCATTTGTGTAACGCATGAATTGGGTATTCAAACAGTGATTCTTAGAATAATCCTATTATATCTAACACTAAACATGTATAAAAATTTAGACAAGTGTTACATTTTACATCAAACGAAGACAAATTAAAATAACTACTTTTTGCGTACAATTTGTCCGCTCAGTATATCGCTCTCTCATTTAATTCATTTAATTCATTTACTCTCTGATTACTCTCTGATACTCTCTTTAATTCAACATAGGTTTTTGTTAAAATATACATGTTAAGTTAAGGTAAATGTTATCGCCCTTAGAAAAGAACTTCGGCGACTATATTATGTTGAAAACACCAAGTACTACCTGTACTGGTGATAACAGAATGGTTTATAATTTAAATTGAAATGGTTTTAGAAAGAAAATGTTGAAATTGAACGATAATGTTTATGGCATGGTATGATAGAAAAATGAAAAATTGACATGATCACATACTTTATGCATATAATAATACAATAATTTATTACATATTTAACTAATTAAATTAAACTAATTAACTCCATCGACGATCCGTGTGTTGTCGTCCTTTGTCGGTGTGTCTTTAAGATGCTGTTAAAGTTGATAGGTAACGCATTGGTGTCACAGTTTCGTGTAGTTGTTCGCACATGTCGTAATAGTAGTGACATATAGTTGCGAGTATGTCTGATGTTCTGTTCCGTTAGTTGGTGAAGTCCATTAACATTCACTAGTAGGCAAAGTTCGGAATGTTCACATTGTATCATTAGTTGTTAATTTCTGCAGTTGATGAAGTAAATTCACATCTCTTAATAGGCAAAGTTGAGACTGTTCATACTGCATCGTTAATTGCCAATGTGGCATGATACAACACTAGTGGTCCTTTATTTTGAGTAATCTAATATTCAGCGTTTGCTGTAGATATACCTAGACTGTCGAATAGCCTGTCGATATTCATGCAGTTCTACGGTGAGTGTAGAGATACACTGGATTTCATGCATCAGAATAAAATATCACAGTTTGCAATATGGCAAAATATTAGAGTGAATAGTGTCACTCTGCTGGTGCATTGGGTAATCTTGATAAAATATCAGGAATTAAATTATCTGTGCCTTTGATATGGTGAATTTCAAAATCAAAATCTTGTAACAAAAGGCACCATCTTGCCAATCTGTGATTTCTGGGTTTCCCCTCTCTAATGACCAGCAGTGGCGAATTATCTGTGAGGACAACGAAGTGGGTGCCAAGAAGGAACTTACGTAATCGAAGAACACAGAAAACCAAACTTAAGGCCTCCAATTCAGCTGTGGAATATCTGGTCTCAGCTGCTTTCAACTTCCGGCTTACATACAAGATTGGATGTTTCACTCCATCATATTCCTGCATTAGACATCCTCCGATCGCGATAGCACTTGAATCTGTGGTTAATATAAATGGTAAATCTATGTTTGGTAATCTGAGGATGGGTGGCTTGGAAAAAATAGATTTCAGTTTGCAAATTGTATCTTCTAAACTGATACTCTTACAATTCCAAATAATACACAATTGTATGATTATGATGTAATAATAGTTCTAAACAATGTAAGAGTGAATATGAATTTACAATAGGCATATATCAGGGTTATATCAACAATTTTGCACCAATAGGAGTTAATGAACTGTATAATGGTTTTTACAATCTCAATATGGCGCAATGTTGGCTGATATATGAATGAGATGGTGAGTATGATGGATAGTTGGTTTGTTCTCATGATTGTGGTCCAAGATCTATTTTGAAAGATATGTAGTGTTGTTGCAAGTTGTGTGGACAGCAAAAGTAGCAAGAGTGTCAGTAGTTTGACTATGTCAGTTCTACTATTTGGTGAATGTGATTGTCTAGTCTTGTTGGTTGAGTTGTGTGTTTCAAAGAAATTGCTGTATTTGTCTGTTAAACTGGTAGATGGTGATTTGAAAATGTTGCTAGTTTTTGTGCTGATGGATTTTGACAAGCATCGTTTGCTGTTTCTGTTCATGCAATAAAGCGGTTTGTTTGTATGCAATCGTTTCTGATTTTGATTTTGTGTGAAGTCAATTGTTTGTGTTTGTTTATTTGCATACTGTTTGCTTGCATGATTGTTGTTTGATGATGTTATTTCAGTATCTGCATAACTTTCTGCAGGTTTCTGTGTTGTTTCCGTTTTTGTTTTATGTGTCATTGATAGATGATCGATTTGGGATGAACGCATATGATGACACTTGTTTGTTGTTAATACTTCTTTGTCAATAATAGTGTCCCTTGGATATATTTGTATTTCTCAGTTATGTTTCTTGTAATTAATGACGTCACTGTTTATTGTTCTCAGAGAAACACATTGTTTCGACTCGTAGAGTTGGCAATTATGAGTTCTCTCAGTTGATGGTTTGGTAACTGCGTTTTTGTCGTCAAGAAAAATTGTCGCTAATGTGAAATTGTCTTCATTGTCTTTGTCGTGAAGAGAATTTGTCGCTGATGTAGAATTGTCTTCATTTTCGTTTGTAGCAGTGTCGTTAAGAAGTACTGTCGGTACTGTGATTCTGTCTTTATTGTTGTTCTTGTCAGTGTCGGTTCTGTTAGTCTGATTAGCGTCCCCTGTTTTCTCTGTCTGGTTGTTCATGTCATTGTTGTTTCTAGAATAATATGGTTTCAATCCTACCAATCGGAAGTAATTTGACAGAGTTGGATCAGTTCTCTGTTCTTGACTGAATTTAGTGATTGTAGTTTTAGGTGAAATAATTTGTAATGACTCGTCCAGTTGTTCGTCGTGGGTTTTCTGAGTCATTTGTCTGGTCACCACGTTAGCGTCTTCTGTTCTGTGTTGCACATTTACAGGTTCATAGTTTTGTTTTTTGATGGTATCCTTAATTTGAGGTTTTATGCTGGTGGTATAATTGAAAGATTCGACTGCCCCTGTGTTGTGCACCTCTGTAAATTCTTTTAGAATTTCGTCATTTGTGGTCTCCCTTACGTTTTTGGCAGTTGGAGACATAAAATTATGTTCACTTGTCATGGGATTACTGCTTGGTGTTAGAGTGCAGTTTTCTAGCTCCCACTTTTGGATATCTTCTTCTGAACATGATTTTACTGTTGGGAAGATTCCCGACAATAATGTCCGCGCACGGGTTGTCTAACACCGCACACAGTACTTGTCCTGACACAAAAGGTGTTTGAATTTCGGCCAGTGCCAAAGGGTATCTTTCGATGGTACCTGCGAATGTGCGACATGTCACGTAGTCGTTTGTGTAGTCACTGTCCTTAATTAATGTCTTTTTAATGCCAACCAGAGTCGCCCCGCTGTCCCGCATGACTGTACAAAGTTGGTTATTTACAAGACCTTTTACAAATTGTAACTTGCTTTTTGATGCTAAGGCTGCATTTGCCATTTCGTTGGATATTGGAATGGTATGGCCACATTCAAGAGTGGTATCCAATTGGAACTTGTTACATATGTTACAGGTGTTATAGTCATTGGTATTAATGACTTCTAGGGCATTCACTGATTCATTCTCTTTCATTCTTGGTGTCACACTGATTAACCTCATCCATTTCTTCATCACTGGATGTGTCTACCAATACTGCATTGGCTTGTTTCATCATTTTGCGGCCTTCACAACGTCCGCTATAGTGTCCGTACGCCCGACAAAAATAACATTTAACCGCTCTTCCTGTAGGTGTTTCTCTTGTTTCTCTGCTTTTCTACCATCATTTGGAGGTGGTGACGGTAGGTTGGTGCTTTGTCGCATATAGCATATTGTTCATGGGTGGACTGACAATATTGACACAGAGCTGGCTTTGAGAGTTTAGAACGTGGTTTGAATTTGTTATCAGTTGGTTTAGAGTACTTTGTGTTTGTGACAGCTGCTACTTCATTTATGAGTAGTATTTAATTGAAAAATGTCACGATTTGCTGTATAATAGGCACTCCCTTTTTGTTCAACCTCTTCAATTGTCTTGCAATCACTCTGTCGTAGGAATTTAGAGAAAGGGGTGGGTTTTGTGTTCATAATTTTGTCAATTATTATCAGATCCCTTATTTTTTCATAGTTGTTGTTTGTTTTTGCTGATGTAATCCATTTGGTAAAAATATTCTGTACTGAAGAAACATAGTCTACGAATGTTTGGTTGGGTAATGGTGAAAGTTTTGAGAATTGTAATTGATATCCTGCTGTGTCTAAAGAGAAATGTTGCATGATTCTGCGTTTTAGGTAGTCGTAGTCTTTTCTCATGTCTTGTGGGATAGTTTCAATTACTTCGAGGGGTTCTAATGCCAAATTTCTCATGAAGATCATAGCCTAGTCGATTTTTGGAATGCTATGATACATTAAACATTCAAAGTTCTCACAATAGGCACTTATGGAATCTCTGGAACAGAAGGGTTTGACTAGGCCTTTGTATTTGTTATACTTATGTTCTTCTTCCTTACTTCTCAGTTTATTTACGGAGATCTCCATATTGGAATCAATCTCCATTTGTTTGACTTTCAGTTGTGCCTGTGTTTCTATTTCTTTTTGTTTCAGAGCTGCTTCTATTTCTAATTTCTTTGTTTCTGCATTTAATTCTGCTTGTTTGTTAGCAGCCTCAATTTCTAGCTTTTTATTTTCAGTGTCCATTTGTTTTTGTTCTCGTTCGGCTGCCCGGTCTTCTCTCGCTATGTTTTCTGCATGCGTTTTTTGCGCCCATTCCGACAGTTTATCTGCAGTATATCCTAATTTAAGCCCTAGTTCAATACACTGTTCCAGTGTTGACATTTTGTGAATTTAGTTAAATTTAAATTTCTAGAAATTAATTCCCTTTGAAAAAGTTTGGGAGTACAACAATTGGTTATGTCCCTTAATGTTTACATATACACTTTCTATAAGTAATTTCAAATGGACATGAAATTTGCATGTACATATAATAAATCGAAATGCATGGAAAAATGTTACATAAAGACAAATGAGTATCGTTTAGAGATACAATAAGAATGAAATCTATGGGACTTATCTGATTTACTGGTGTCTTTGCTGTAGTGTTGATGTTTGGTTCTCTGGTTCTTTCGCTGCTGCTGGAGAACAATTTAAACGCACAACTTTCTTGCGAAACAATCTGTCGGTGGAATGAAAAAGATTAGTATCTTGTCACAGTTATTGTCCAGTCATGTCAATGTTAATGTGAGTAAGCATGGTTTTAATTAACTTCCTTAGAGGGACAAAGATTTTTATGAGAAGATAGTCGCTGCAATATTGAGACTTTGTCGTGTATGGTTGTAATAGTATTTTTACTTGGCGAAGCCAAGAGCTGTCAAGAATTTTAAGTAGAATTTAATCGTCTTGAGCTTGCCAAAACCGGCTTGGCCCCCAAATAGCTTGTCAACGTCTTAAAGACCTAGGGAGTAAGACTCGGGTTCAGACAGGCAACAAACTCCATACTGTATATTGACAATCTAATTTATTATCGTTAATCTGGCGAATAATGATTTCGCAGTAATCACAATATCACAGTATCTGGTAAATACATCAACAAGTCCTCATGCACATAACTATCACAGCATAACTCTATCAAACTATCTCGTTAATCAACAATCTCTAGATTCACCTTAGTTTCTGTATATCTCGTCCCCCTTAAGCTAAACCCTGCTTCTTGTCCGCTGTCCAGTATTCGTCTGCCCGTTCACGGGCGTCGGGTGGACACGGAGTATGACTCCCCTTGAGCTTCTCGTGAAAGTGGCCCCTGCACGCTACAGGCGGGTTCCACCTGTGTCAACGAAGCAGTAGGCAAACTTGGCTTGTGTCGTGAATCAGTCGCTGTACTGTCCATTACGCCATGCTGACATTCAACAAGGCTGATGATGATGACTATGTCATTGCAGTGGAGGTGCCAGATGTACATAGGAATATATACTACATAAGTAAACAATAGATAAACTATAAACATTAATACTATCATCATTTTCAACAATATTTTGTTTTCTTTAAGTGTCTTGCGGCGGTGTTTCAAATGACCAGTTTAAGTTGAATCAAATAACATCAACACAACCATAAACATCACATCCGTGAAAGTCAAGTCAAGAGGAACACAACCATAAACATCACATCCGTGAAAGTCAAGTCAAGAGGAACACAACCATAAACATCACATCCGTGAAAGTCAAGTCAAGAGGAACACAATCATAAACATCACATCCGTGAAAGTCAAGTCAAGAGGAACACAACCATAAACATCACATCCGCGAAAGTCAAGTCAAGAGGAACACAACCATAAACATCACATCCGTGAAAGTCAAGTCAAGAGGAACACAACCATAAACATCACATCCGTGAAAGTCAAGTCAAGAGGAACACAACAACCATAAACATCACATCCGTGAAAGTCAAGTCAAGAGGAAGACAACAACCATAAACATCACATCCGTGAAAGTCAAGTCAAGAGGAAGACAACAACCATAAACATCACATCCGTGAAAGTCAAGTCAAGAGGAAGACAACAACCATAAACATCACATCCGTGAAAGTCAAGTCAAGAGGAACACAACAACCATAAACATCACATCCGTGAAAGTCAAGTCAAGAGGAAGACAACAACCATAAACATCACATCCGAGAAAGTCAAGTCAAGAGGAAGACAACAACCATAAACATCACATCCGTGAAAGTCAAGTCAAGAGGAACACAACAACCATAAACATCACATCCGTGAAAGTCAAGTCAAGAGGAACACAACAACCATAAACATCACATCCGTGAAAGTCAAGTCAAGGACCAGCTCTCACACCATGAGCTGTACTGGGTGTATGGTGCTAGCCCCATATTTTTAGACCAATTGACATTCCATGGGAGATATGGTGGATTTGTTCAGGCACACAGTTATAATGTTGGAGTATTTTAGAGCTTAAGTTTCAATTAAACAGAAATCAAAATGAATATATTTCTACAGTTTAAACACACAAGCCACAAACAACATGTTGTCCAATTTATTGCCTGGCATATTTCACTGCATCTCATCAGGTGCATACTGAAAAGTTACATATCATATGGAGTGAATAGATGAATTATACCAGGGCTGAAATACTTAAAACACACAGTCACTGATATTGTTTGAATGTGGAGCATCAGTTTTCCCCATGGTAATTGTAAATTTAAAATGAAGTCTTTCTGTTGGCTGGAATCACATTAATTATCAATGCCTTGTTGTATTTGAGCAATCATTTATTGTTCATCAAATGCAAACTACAAGATGTCTTTCTCTTTTTAAACTTTATGATTTCTATTAAACATGTCTCAAAATCGCAGAGCTAAGCATTTTATGACCTGTCGACTGCACAGGGATTCCTGAAGACTGACTATGTTTATCATCTTCCTGATCCAGATGATGCTCTGGACCACTGGTTGAAGACCTTTCTAAGTGTATTTGTTCAATTGAAGGAAGTTCGAGTTAAACATTACACTAAGACCCTGTGGATCACCCAGGAGGTAGTTGAAATTATGAGAGACCGAGACAGGGCAAATAAAAATAGAGATCTAACCACGTACCATAGTCTGAGAAACAAAGTTCAATATTTATTTGAAAGGAAAAGAAAAACTATTTTAATAACCTAATAATAGATAAAACCAACACCAAAGAAATATAGACAGAAATTAATACCTTGACAGACAAACACAAGTCATCACAATCATTACCATCAAGTCAGGTTACATGTGATCAATTTAGCAGTTTCTTTCAATCCAACACAAACCAATTGAAGGCTGCAATACCAGATTCTCCTCATGACATATCTTTATTGTCATCATTTTGTGAGAACAAATGCTATAGTGACATTCCATCCAACATAACGCTAATAACGACCACTGAAGTATTTACTCATCTTAGTAACCTAAAAAAAACAATAATTCACCAGGACTAGATGGAATCAGTAATCGGATCCTTTGCTACGCTGCACAGGTGATCTGCGAGTCAGTAACTTTTACATATAATCAATGTCTCACCAAAGGTCACTTCCCATCAACCTTAAAAATCAATACATTTTATCCTCATTTAAAAATTGGTTGATTAGACGATTGTCTCATGAGTAATTATAGGCCAATATCCATATTTTCCTCTTATCCAAACCACTAGAAAAGCACATTCACAAAACAAAATTAGAACACTTAGTTCACCACAAACTAATTGTTGACAGCCAGTCAGGGTTTCGGGTAAAATATTCGTCATACGGCCCTAACAAACATGATATAAAACTGGCATCAAAATAGTAACAACATTACTCTATGTGTAGCAGTGTTTATAGACTAGAAAAGCATTTAATATGATAGATCATACTATTCTAACTAAAAGTCTAGAAACAATGAAAGTAAGCTTTAATATAGTGACATTAATAAAATTATTTTTATTAGACAGAAAACAAGTAGTATCACACAATAAATCATTATCTCAAGCCTTCAACATTAATACTGGAGTACCTCAGGGCCAATGTTCTAAGAGAGATGGATAGCATAAAAATTAATATACTAGGCGTTAGTGAGATGAGATGGAAGGGATCGGGCAAAATTATAGCTGACAATCACACAATAATTTATTCTGGAGGGGTTACACATGAAAAAGGTGTAGGAATAATATTAGACGAAAAAACAGCCAAGTCAATTAATGGATACTGGTGTATTTAAGATAGAGTAGTTATGGTAAAAGTCAAAGGCAAACCAATAGACATAAATATTATACAGGTATATGCACCAACAACAAGCAGTAGTGATGACGAAATACAACACTTTTACGACGAAATAGAAATGGCGATGGCTCAAATTGGATCACAAGAAATAAAAATAATACTTGGTGATTTTAATGCAAAAGTAGGAAAGGGGAAAATGGAGGATGTAGTGGGGAATTATGGTTTAGGTACAAGAAATGAAAGAGGGGAAAAGCTAATAGAATGGGCAAATATCAATGATATGATAATTGGAAACACATGGTTTAAACACCATAAAAGACGACTGTACACATGGAAAAGCCCTGATAAGAAAATACGCAACCAAATTGACTACATACTAATTAATAAAAGATTTAGAAATGCTTTAATTAATGTAAAGACAATGCCTGGTGCTGACTGTAATAGTGATCATGTACCACTATGTGGACAAATAAAAGTAAGATTAAAGAGAGGGGAAAAAATGGTTAAGAACATGAGACTTAATAAAGAGGTTCTGAAAATAGATAAAGAACTGCAAGAACAATACAGAGTGACTGTGAAAAATAGGTACAATGCGATAGCTAAAATACAGAATATAAATGAACAATGGGAAATGTTAAGGGGCTCCATTCATCAAACTAGCAAAGAAGTATTACCGGAGAGAGGCACAATAGCTAAGAAACAATGGATGAATGAAGAAATCTTAAAACTGATGGACAAAAGAAAACAGAGTAAAAATGACAAACAAGAATACGCTAAGATAAATAAAGAAATAAAAGATAAATGTGGGAAGGCTAAAGAAAGTTCGTTAAACGAGCAATGCAAAAAAATTGAATTAAATTCCATTAATGATACAAAAAATATGTACAGACAAATCAGTGAGCTTACAGGAAGAAAAATAAGAATAAATACAGGGTGTTTGAAATCAAAAACAGGAAAGATATTATTAGAGGATGGTGCTATAATGAAGAGGTGGAATGAGTATATAAGAGAATTATATGACGGAGAAAGGGAAGAATTAACAGAAGATAGTAACTTAGAAGGTCCACCTATTCTGAAAGAAGAAGTCGCTGACGCTATGAAACATATGAAAAAAGGAAAAACAGCTGGGCCAGATGAAATCACAATAGAAGAATTAGAAGCCGGGAAGGTTAACCCGGTCAACAAATACCCGCAGAAGTCGGATATGTCGGCCTAACGGCGCAAGAACGCAGCTCTGCTGTAAACAGGCACAACGCAATCACATCCGAAAAAAAACTCCGGATGAACGAAGAAGAAGAATTAGAAGTGTTGGGAGAATTTGGTGTAGATATATTAACCAAAATGTTGAATGATATTTACAGTAGTGGATATTTACCCAGTGATACGCTGAAATCTGTATTTATAGCAATACCGAAAAGACCAGGAGCAATTGATTGTGAAGATTTTTGTACAATTAACCTCATAAACCATATCACTAAGCTTTTACTCAGAATCATAATGAGAAGAATCAAAAAGAAAATAAAAATTGATATTAGTGAAGAACAGTATGGATTTGTGGAAGGAAAGGGCACAAACAATGCAATTTATACATTACGGACACTAATAGAAAGGTCAATAGAGAAACAGAGAGACATATATTTGTGCTTCATAGATTATACTAAGGCATTTGATAAAGTAAAACATGATGAACTGATTAAAATGTTGGACGATATCAACATTGATGGAAAAGATTTAAGAATAATAAAGAATGTTTACTGGAACCAAGTAGCAGCAATTAAAATGGTAAATAAAGAGGGTAGTTACGAACAGATAAAGCTAGGAGTACGAACAAGGGTGTGTCTTGTCACCAGATCTTTTCTCCCTGTATAGCGAAGTAATATGCCGGCTCCGTGGCCGAGGGGTTAGCAGCTTTCTCCGCTAACCCCGAATACTCTCGTCACGTGACGCGACGAGAATTAGCAGTGGTTCGAATCGCAAAAGTGACTTATGAGAGTATGGAGCCGGTCGCTCAGAAAGTCGTGGCGTGCTGATGAGCGTAATCTAGCCTAGGAATCAACATACAGCTGAAAGATGCTGGTGTTGACCGCAATACCCTGAAACAGGATGGAAACGCGGGAAAAAAAAAAAAAAAAAAAAAAAAATAGCGAAGTAATAATGAGAGAGATCAAAGAGATGCCAGGAATACTAGTTGGAGGTTATAATATAAATAATATACGCTATGCAGATGACACAGTATTGGTGGCGGATAATTCAACAGACCTACAACAATTATTAGACGTTGTAGTAACAGAGAGTGCAAGGAAAGGACTCTCCTTGAATATCAAGAAAACAGTAACAATGGTAATATCAAAGAAAATGGTGACACCAAAATGTGACATAGAAATAGAAGGAAAAATCCTTAACCAAGTGGATAATTTTAGATACCTAGGGGCATTTATAACATCAGATGGAAGATGTACAACAGAGATTAGGAGCAGAATAGGGCAGGCAAAAGCCACATTTCAGAAAATGAAGAGTATCTTGTGCAATAAGTCACTATCACTGATTGTAAGAAAGAGAGTGCTGAAATGCTATATAGAACCAGTTTTGCTGTATGGCAGTGAATCTTGGAATGTAAATGAACAAAGTAAGAAGAAATTAGAAGCAACAGAGATGTGGTTCCTGAGACGAATGTTGCGAATTCCTTGGACTGCCAGAGTAACTAACGATGACTGCCTGAAACAGGCTAATGAAACTAGAACATTATATACAACAATAAGACAGAGACAAACATCTTTCTTCGGTCACGTGATGAGAAGTGAGGCATTGGAGAACATCGTAACAACTGGAAAGATCGAGGGGAAGAGAGGCAGAGGCAGACCAAGAGAAATGATGCTGGATGGATTGAGACGGTGGCATGGAGGAATATCAGCAGCAGAGTTGATCCAGAAAACCAAAGACCGAGATCTGTGGAGAGCCATGAACGCCTATGCCAGCCGGCATGGCACTTGATGATGATGACCTCAGGGGTCTACATTCGGCCCTCTGTTATTTGCCATTTATATAAATGATCTTCCCCTATATCTTTCATCATCATGCGATCTAATTGCACCGTATATACAAATGCTATTGATTGCAATGTACTAGAATCATCCTTGCAACAGGAAATAAATAGTGTAGTTAACTGGAGTCATGCAAACCACATGGAAATTAACATTTCTAAAATAAAATCTATGTTAACAGCAACCAGACAAAGACTTCACTCTCTAAAATCGCAGAGAACTCTTCAGCTGCACATTGGTAGCACGCCTGTAGAAAGTATAACCGAGCACAAGGCACTGGGTCTTATCATTGATCAAAATCTACCTTTAATTCCCATGTTCATGCTCGTTAAATGTCGTATACATGTTCGTTAAATAAATAGCCAAAAATGTATACCAACTTGCCAACATTTTTAAAAATTCCATGATGAAAACATAAGAAAGATATTCTATACTTCCCATACACAAACACATATTGATTATTGTTCCACAATCCGGGTTGGATGCTCCAAATCAATAACAAAATGCCTTTATTCACCCCAGAAAAGGGCAGTGCGTTTAATTAACGATAAAAAAACTTACCGACAATTATAACCTACTTGAATGTCTTCAGTTACTGCCACTCCATAAACGCCTACTTTTTAAAAAGGCTAAACTAATTCACAAAATCCTATTTCAAAATACTCCAAGCTATCTTTGGCCATTGCTTAAATATAACGCAAGACATAGCGAACGACTAAATATATTTCATGTCCCTAAACCTAGGATAGACTTGTATAAAACAAGCTTAGCATACTCTGACGCTCAGTTGTGGAACAATCTTCCAGAAGAAATCAAAGACACCACCAATCATTATACATACAGTCGCAACCTGTTTGAACACTCTCTCAGTACAGACAACACGGCCCCCTAAAATTTTTTTACAAAACAATAATAATGGAAAATTATCACAAACAACAACTAGCCACAAACATTCCCATATGTAAGGTACGTGACACCTTCCTTAGGTATTTATAATGCCCATGTTAAACATTGCCTCAGTGAGTCATGTATTATTGATTATATTTCATACATTTTAATGCTTATTGTTCTTTTTCTGTCTAAGATTACCTTCATAAGTGATGTTGAATGAAATAATGTATTACAGGAAATAGAGAAGGAGGGCAGAATGTCAGATGGGCCTGCGTGCCCAATTCTTACCCCTTTGAAAATAAAGTTTGTTCATTCATCTTATATTAGATTGTAGATTATGATTCACAGTATCAATTCTTCTTTTAGCGTGTCATCATAGCAATAATTCTAGCTCGATTAAACAGGGTCTGTACCAGGCCATGCTTATAATGAATAGGTGCAAAGCTATTTAAATTCAGATATTGGACCGTCCATGTTCCCTTTCAATAGACAGATCTTTGGATGGTGCCAACATGTCAACGTCAAATTAGTATTCATAAGAATGATAAGGTGTCATTATGTTCATGGTCAACAGACATAGAAATATTCTTGTGGGCTTGGTTCATGATAGAGTGGAATGATTCAGCCCATTATCTGGTCTCTGGGATGAATAATATATCATCCACATACCACAGTAAGTTCCCTTGAAGCAAGATGGCGGGACATTTCTTCGTCCCGTAAAATGGAACGTGTTTTTTCTGAAATGTGTATGGATTAAGTGCTTTTTTCGTGGTGAAATGGAGTTCGGACCGTGCAACGGAGTTCGTGCACGCGCGTCCGGTCTTCTTTCGGCGTATCATCGGCACCCGGTGGCGATAGTTAAGCCTAACATGACGGCCAGACGACCAGCTAGGACACAACGTGGTAAGAGGGCGGGCGCGCGCAGAAGGCGCTTAAAATGTGACAGATTGGGTATCGGAAATGTTCGAGTACTGTACTGGAACTGTGCATCATTTAGTCAACGCCGACCCATTCTTGAAAAACTACTCTACGGAAACGATATTGTAGTCTTGCAAGAAACACAGCTCACCGACGGAACAGTCAAAGTTGCGGGATTTCAGGGTTTCTTTAACAGGCGGCACCTCGGACAGGCCATTCTGGTCCGTGACAACATACTAGTGTCTGAGATCGATATGTCCGCCTGGAACAGCGATGCCCTGCAAGTGCAGGCATTAAGAATAATGACACCAGTGCAGCTTGTAATCGTTAACGTCTATGCGCGAAATGGGAAGGTCGACGTGCGACAATGGCAGAGTTTGTTCGATATGGATGAAAGGCATATCATCTACTGCGGGGACTTCAATGCCAGAGGCAGTCAATGGGGGAATTGCATCACCAATAGACAGGGAGAAGATTTGGAGGACGCCCTGGCATCTGCTGCCCTAATCTGTCTGAATGATGGGAAGGTCACTAGAATGGCCACTCGACCAGGCGACCCTGACAGCATCATTGACTTGGCTCTGGTGTCGCCCACCATCGCACCAAGGTGCCGGTGGGGCACACTGGGATACCACGATAGTGACCACTACCCTTGTGTCATCCTGATCAAGAAAGACGGGGCCATGAGTCAAAGAAACAAGACCAATGCCTTCCTGTACGACACCACTGGTCAAGACGCCATAAGCAAGATCAGAAGAAGGAAACTAACTTCCTCCCGTAGGAGACAAGAAAGATGGCTGCAGCCACCATGGTGGAATGGAGAGGTCGAGAAGGTGTGGCTGGGAAAGAGGCAGGCTGTCAAAGACTGGCAAAAGGCCAGAAAGGCTAACATGCCACAGGGTGAGTTGGCGAACCTGAAGACTGAGGTCGTTAGGACGACGACTTTATTCAAATCCTGCGCCAAACAGGCCAAGGCCGACAAATGGGACGAGTTCTGCAGGAAGGTGTGCTCCGAGCAATCTCTTACAACATTCTGGCGCCTCCACAAGAGCATGAACGGTGCTGCACAACGTAGGGGTATTCCAGACTTTCAAGGCACAGACCTCGCATGGAAAAAGTCGGATGCGGATAAAGGTAAGGTCCTTCTTGCACGCTACATAGAACAGACTGACCAGAAAGACGAGCCCGCCAGACAGAGGACCACAACAACACTCTCTCAGTTGTGCGAGGGGGTCGGGACAGACGAAGAATGGACAATCACAGTTGACATATTGCGTGCGATGCTCAAGAAATCACTTAACACCGCCCCAGGCCCAGACGGCATCCGATATGGTGACCTAATGGTGATATCAGATGATGACATGGAAGAACTGGCCAGAGAATTCAACACCAGTATCCAGAGGGGTCAGGTCAAAGAAGAATGGCTACACAGCTACTTGCTGCCAAAACCAAACAAAGACCACTCCAAGATAAGCGGCTACAGAATCATTACGATGCAGAATACTGTTGGCAAGCTACTGGAGAAAATTGTAGCACACAGACTTGCTTGGGACTTGGAACAGCTCGGCTGCTTCCCGCCCACACTTGGAGGATACAGACGCAAAAAAGAGTCATGGCTGAATGTGGCGGTCTTTGCTCAAGATGTTTACGAAGGATTTCAGGTCAGAGAAGAGACATGTGCGGCCGCCATAGACTTAGAGGACGCATATAACAGAGTATCTTTCGAGCACTTGATGCAAACCCTCCACAGACTGAAAGTGCACCCTCACCTTGTACGATGGATAGCTGCAGTTCTACTCCAAAGGAAGGTGGTGCTAAGATGCGGGAGTTGGTCTTCTGAGCCGATAACGATATGTCCAGGATTGCCGCAGGGTTCACCACTGTCACCAGTACTATTCAACGTGTATACGGTGCCGATCACTGAACAACAGTTGGATGGGAGGGGTAGGACTCTATCATTCGTTGACGACATCCTCGTGTATCGACAGGGTCGAGATAGACAGGCGGTTGCCAACTATATGCAGGGCGAACTAGATCGAATTTCCTCATGGTGTGCTGATGCCGATGCCCTTGTCAACCCTGCAAAGGCAACGGTTACATGGTTCTCACTAAACAACCATATTGTGAAAATAGACCTGCCGGCAGTAAGAATGGATGGGAGCATTCTGAGTAGAACCCAGTCAATGACATATCTTGGCGTGAGGCTTGATCATAGCCTGTCCTTCAAAGATCATGTCGACTATGTCATAACGAAGGCTCGAAAAGGTTTGGCAGCAATGAGAGTCATGGCGACTGCCAATATCGAGCAAAGACTGCTATTACTTCTGTTCCAAGGACTTGTGCTTTCACGCATCGAGTATGCCCTGGCCATCCTCACTGTCAGCCCTACACAGATTGGAAGACTTGAAAAGGTACAAAACGAAGCCATGCGCATCATTTTGGGCTGCACGAGAGACACCAGCTGTGTAGCAATGAGATACCTCCTTGACTTCCCGACAATGGAGAGCTTGTGCATACTTAAAAATAAGTGCAGATGAGCAGCACCCTCTGCATGAGGCTGTATTCAGAGAAAAGGGTGACAGGCTAAAGAGGGGCAAATCATGGATGGGTCGGGCGGAAGATGTCGTCGGACAGGTCTGCAGTCTTACCAGTATCAACCCCGGCAAGGAATGGGTGCCGGTGCCTCCAGCTTTTAAGTGTAGATTCTCCTGCATTATCACACTCGACAGACGGTGCAGAGAGCAGAACCCTGCCGCTGTCAATGCAGAGGTTAACGCGCTCATCTATGATCACTCAGATAGCCCCGAAGTGCTCATCTATACAGATGGATCTGTTGTAAAGCAGCAGAGAAGTGCGTGGGCATTCAGCGGGCCGAACCGTTCAAGAATCCAGTGGTGCCCACTCTATGACCACGAGCAGCATGACGATGGAGGTGATGGCAGTTACACAGGCTTTCATATGGCTGGAATCACAGCATTATACCAACGTGTGTGTACTAAGTGATTCAATGAGCATGATTCAGAAGGTCGAAGCTGGATCTGTACGTAGACAGTGGACTGAGTCACTGCGGAAGTCTGTTGTCCGCAAAGTCACCTTCATCTTTGTCCCGGGACATGCGGGAGTCGAGGGAAATGAACGAGCTGATAAATTGGCTGGCTCTGCACCCCCTGTAGATGGCCAGCCCATGGATCGTGCCGATGTCATTAACGCCCTTAAAGATATGGCGAGAACAGAGGATTTTGACGCCAGTAATTCCACATCGCTTTCCAGGATGAAAGACCTGGGAGTAAGAATCGGCACAGCCAGACGCGAGAGGTACATCGGGAAAACAAAGCGCCTCGTCAACCAACACAGAACTGGCACTATTAGCCACCGGACGCTGATGCATATGCTGGGGGGAGGATCTGAGCACCTATGGACATGTCCGGAGTGCAACGAAGATACCCCAACTGATAACTGATAACTAACCACATACCAGTGGTATAGAACTTTTTCCATTGGCACCTTGCCGTCTTGACAGACGATAGTTTGTGCTTTAAAAAGGCATAATAACTTTTAACTATGGCGGTAGCGAGTGTGACTGATAAGGCCAATTTGCGCTGTAAATGTCCGTTCACAGTGGGTGCATCTGAACACGTGGTCATTTCCACCATCATGCACCATCTTACGTCTCAAACGCTTGGTGTGTGACTTTTCTGCAATAATTTTCTCCTTTGACTTTATTCCATTTCTGATATTTGCCCTCCATGCAACACGTTCAGCGGCGACTTGCTCCCAATGTGCATTATCAATGCCTGTATCAATCATGTCCCGCTTACACACATCTTTGTATCGTAGTAGAGGCCGACCCTGAGATCTCTTACCCATCTATAATTCACCAAAAAAGATATCCTTTGGTATTCTACCATCATCCATCCTCCTAAGATGTCCTATCCATCTAAGTCTACGAAGACTGAGCATGGAATAAACTGTCACACAACCTGATCTTTCCAATACTTCAGTATTTGTGATTTTGTCTTGCCACTTAATACCAAGAATTCTTCGCAGACACTGCATATGAAAGCTGTTTAAATTGTTCTCTTGGTGTGAGTAAGTTGTCCAGGTTTCACTGCCATAGAGAAGAGTACTAAGGACACAGGCTTGATAGACAAGGACTTTTGTTTTGGCAGTAAGCTTCCTGTTCTCCCAGACTCTTTTTCTTAACCTGTTCATTGTTGTTGCTGCCTTACCAATCCGGATGTTGATTTCCTGATCTAGGGATAATTTGCTATTTACCACTGATCCTAGATATGTAAAATGGTCTACTATCTCTAGTTCGGCGTCGTCAATAAAGATTGATGGTACCCCATGTGCACCTTGTGACATAATCTGTCTTCTTTTTGCTAATTGTTAAACCAAATTCAGAACAAGCATTGGAGAATGCAGATAGTAGACATTGCAATTCTTCCTCAGAGTGGGTCATAACTGCAGCATCATCTGCAAAAAGTACCTCTCTGATCAGTACCCTCCTAATTTTGGTCTTAGCCTTCAATCTCTGAGCATTGTAGAGGCCGCCATCTGAGCGTGAGTAAATGTATATACCACCATCCTGATCACGAAATGCATATTTCAGTAGAAGTGAAAAGTATATTCCAAAGAGGGTGGGAGCTTAACTCCACTCTTGATTTCAAATCCTTCAGAAGTTGCACCATCAAACTTGATTATACCCTTCATGCCTGTGTGGAACGATTCCACAATGGACAGAAGAGTTGGTGGGCAGCCAATCTTCTTTAGTGCCTTGAACAGACCCTCACGACTGACCAAATCAAATGCCTTTGTGAGGTCGATGAAGGCAATAAACAGTGGTTGATTCTGTTCACAGCATTTTTCTTGCATTTGTCGCAATGAGAATATCATATCAGTGGTAGACCGGTTCTGTCGAAAGCCACACTGTGATTCGGGGTAGACTTGATCTCCTAGGACTTGAAGTCTGCGCAGAACAATTCTGGCAAATACTTTTCCAACAATACACAGAAGTGAGATACCCCTATAGTTGTTACAGTCGCTCCGATCGCCCTTGTTCTTGTTCAGTGTTATGACGCTCGAATCTTTGAAATCCTGTGGGACTTGTCCTTCACGCCAGCATAGCTCTATTAGCTGGTGGATCTGTATAGTGAGTGTGTCTTGCCCACTCCTGATAACCTCTATTGGAATCCCATCCTTACCTGGAGCCTTGCCAGATGCAAGTTCATTTATAGCACACTTAACTTCTGTTATGGTGGGAAGTGTGTCCTGGTGGTCAAGAGTTGGTAGAGCCTCTATGGCGTTGAGGGCATCATCCGCTAGTTTGGTCTCACTTGAGTAAAGCTCCAAATAGTGCTCTACCCATCTGTCCATCTGCCGTTTCTTGTCAGTGATGATTTCTCCAGTCAAGGTTTTCAATGGTGCACTTCTTTTGATCACTGGACCACAGGCTTTCTTTATTCCTTCATACATGCTTCTTATGTCTCCCTTATCACTTGCGATTTGAATGGACTCACATAACTTGATCCAATAATCATTTGCACACTGCCTGGCAGCCTTTTGCACATCCTTCCTAGCTTGCCTTAGCTCACTCAGAGTGTTACGCGTTGGTCTTTCCTTGTTTCTTAAGAGAGCTTTCTTCTTCTTATCAATCAAGGGCTGCAGAGTCTCGCTGTTGGCCGCAAACCAGTCCTGCCTCTTATGATCCACAGTGCCGTAAACCCCTACGGCAGTTTTATAAAGAGTTTCCTTAATTTGACCCCACTTTTCATTTACTGTACAATTTTCTGGTGTATCAGTGAAAGCGTCTTCAAGTTGCTGTTGAAACTGAAAGCACTTTTCAGGATCATGAGTGTTAATAATATTAATCCTGGGGCTAGATTTGTGTTTAGCTGTGTAGATTCTCTTTGGTCTCAGTCTAACCCTTGCAACAACCAAAGAATGATCCGTATCACAGTCAGCACTGTGGTAACTACGAGTCAATGATATATGGTTCAGATGTTGTCTCCGTGTGATGATGAAGTCCAGCTGGCGCCAATGGCCGGATCTTGGATGTTTCCATGTGACCTTATGCATCTCTTTTGTTTTAAAAAAAGAGTTTGTAATACATAGGTCATTACTGGTGCAATGCTCCAGCAGCCTTTGCCCATTTTCATTCATGCGACCGATGTTGTATTTTCCAAGGCACACTGGCCATGAACTCGAGTCCTTGCCCACACGAGCATTGAAATCACTGAGCATATAAATGTAGTCAGATTTTGGAACTGCCTTGATCACGGAGTCTAACTCCTCATAGAACAAATCCTTCACATCATCAGAGGAATCGAGTGTCGGTGCATATGCAGTAATAATGGTGGCAAACCCACAAGAGGTTGCCAAGAGCAGGGACAATAGTCTTTCATTTCCTCCTGCTGGAATTTCAATCATTCCCAGTAGCGAATTCTTCACTGCAAAGCCCACACCGTGTTGCCTTTTTTCTGCCTGCCCTCTACCCTTCCAGAAAAAGGTGTAGTTGTTTTCCCTGAGTGACCCTTCCTCAGCGAGGCGAGTCTCCTGCAGGCCAGCAATATCAATGTTAAGACGATTGAGTTCGGCATCAACCACAGCCGTTTTTCTCACATCGTCAATATTGGTCTGGAGTTCTATAGAACTAGGTCCTTAATATTTGAGGCTCTTTGTTTTTCTATGTGCACCATAATGATATCTGCTAGAATGGGACCTAAAGGACTCCTCAAGACCAATTCTGTCAATCTGGTGGTAGCAGTTTTCAAAGAGAAATGAATTTAATATTAAATGTGAACAGCAGTAATAGTGTCTTAAATTTCCATGTCGGTAGGCTTAACTCTTGTTTTGTTTCTTTTATGTGATAACAGATAATGATCACTGTTTCTTCGATGGGAACGTCAATGAAAATATAGGCAATATTCATTGACGCCACAAGCTGTAGTTTAAGATTGATAGTATCCAGTTGTTTGACCAGTTCAAATGAATCTTTTAATATTAAGGGGTTGAATGATTATTGCACTGGTTTAGCAGTTTCTGCAAGCCATTTCACCATCCTGTGTTGGAGAGATTTTAGCATAGACTTAATCAGTCTCAATGGTTCCCCAGGAATGTACAATTTAGGAAGGCCATAAAGTTGGGGGTTTATGAGCAGTGTGGAATGACTAACTGCAGTCGCTTCACTGACGAATTTACTATCTAAAAGAGACTGAATCTATTTCCTATCTTTGGCATCCATTTCCCCAGGGTTGTTGGATTTAGAGTCTGAGTAAAATTTGGTTGGATTCAATTAAATGGCTTTTATTTTGTTGGAAGCAGCAAAGATGTGATTCCTGAGATGGGTGTTGCGAAAGGCTCGGATAAAAAAAAAGTTGTAAACATCGAGAGGATCGACTTCATTGCCCCAGATTTTATCTGATATGGCTCAGTCTCTTCCCACAGGGTGGCCTGCCAAAAGAGTCGCAAAAAAGCACGAACACTGTATCTCCAGCGATGACCCCCAGAAGTCTAATAGAAAATGCACGTCAACCGAAAGACATAGCCCAGAATTGAACCAACTACCTTCGGAGGGTGAGGCAGATGGCTTGACCACTTCACCATGGAGACTACAGCTTGGGTTGCCAAAGTAACTTAACAATGATTGCCTGGAAGAGGCTAATGAAAATAGAACATTATATACAACCATCAGAAAGAGACAATCACAATCTTTAGTACTGTAATGAGAAGAGAAGCCTGGGAAAGCATTGTGACAACTGGACAGGTCAGTGGGAAAAGACCATGATCATGGGCAGACAGAGAGAGATGATGCTGCATGGACTGTATGGTGACACTGAGAAATATTATCAGTAGAGTTGATCCAAAACAGGGACCGAGATCTGAGGAGATACATGGGCACCTATGGTAGTTGGTAGAGCACATGCTGATGATGCAGTCTCATATGTTTCTTTAGATTACAAGTCTGAGTAAAAGAAGCACCACAATCATCACACTTGTAATAGTTTTCTCCTGTATGTGTTCTCTTGTGAGTCTTCAGATTGCCAGCTGTAGTAAAAGAAGCACCACAAACATCACACTTGTAAGGTTTCTCTCCTGTAAGTGTTCTCTTGTGAGTCTTCAGATTGCCAGCTGTAGTAAATGAAGCACCATAAACATCACACTTGTAAGGTGTTTCTCCTGTATGTTTTCTCTTGTGAGTTTTCAGTTTGTCAGATCGAGTAAAATAAGCACCACAAACATCACACTTGTAAAGTTTGTCTCCTGTATGTGTTCTCTTGTGAACCTTCAGTTTGCCAGCTGTAGTAAAAGAAGCACCACAATCATCACACTTGTAAGTTTTTTCTCCTGTATGTGTTCTCTTGTGAGTCTTCAGATAGTCAGTTCGAGTAAAAGAAGCACCACAATCATCACACTTGTAAGGTTTTTCTCCTGTATGTGTTCTCTTGTGAGTCTTCAGATTGCCAGCTTCACTAAAAGAAGCACCACAATCATCACACTTGTAAGGTTTTTCTCCTGTATGTGTTCTCTTGTGAGTCTTCAGATTGCCAGCTGTAGTAAAAGAAGCACCACAAACATCACACTTGTAAGGTTTTTCTCCTGTATGTGTTCTCTTGTGAGTCTTCAGATTGCCAGCTGTAGTAAAAGAAGCACCACAATCATCACACTTGTAAGGTTTTTCTCCTGTATGTGTTCTCTTATGAGTCTTCAGATAGTCAGTTCGAGTAAAAGAAGCACCACAATCATCACACTTGTAAGGTTTTTCTCCTGTATGTGTTCTCTTGTGAGTCTTCAGATTGCCAGCTTCACGTAAAAGAAGCACCACAATCATCACACTTGTAAGGTTTTTCTCCTGTATGTGTTCTCTTGTGAGTCTTCAGATTGCCAGCTTCACTAAAAGAAGCACCACAATCATCACACTTGTAAGGTTTTTCTCCTGTATGTGTTCTCTTGTGAGTCTTCAGATTGCCAGCTGTAGTAAAAGAAGCACCACAAACATCACACTTGTAGTAGTTTTCTCCTGTATGTGTTCTCTTGTGAGTTTTCAGATTGCCAGCTGTAGTAAAAGAAGCACCACAATCATCACACTTGTAAGGTTTTTCTCCTGTATGTTTTCTCTTGTGAATCTTCAGACTGCCAGCTGTAGTAAAAGAAGCACAACAATCATCACACTTGTAAGGTTTTTCTCCTGTATGTATTCTCTTGTGAGTCTTCAGATAGTCAGTTCGAGTAAAAGAAGCACCACAAACATCACACTTGTAAGGTTTTTCTCCTATATGTATTCTCTTGTGAGTCTTCAGATAGTCAGTTCGAGTAAAAGAAGCACCACAAACATCACACTTGTAAGGTGTTTCTCCTGTATGTGTTCTCTTGTGAGTTTTCAGTTTGCCAGATCGAGTAAAAGAAGCACCACAATCATCACACTTGTAAGGTTTTTCTCCTATATGTGTACTCTTGTGAGTCTTCAGATTGCCAGCTTCACTAAAAGAAGCACCACAATCATCACACTTGTAAGGTTTTTCTCCTGTATGTGTTCTCTTGTGAGTCTTCAGATTGCCAGCTGTAGTAAAAGAAGCACCACAATCATCACACTTGTAAGGTTTTTCTCCTGTATGTGTTCTCTTGTGAGTCTTCAGATAGTCAGTTCGAGTAAAAGAAGCACCACAATCATCACACTTGTAAGGTTTTTCTCCTGTATGTATTCTCTTGTGAGTCTTCAGATAGTCAGTTCGAGTAAAAGAAGCACCACAAACATCACACTTGTAAGGTGTTTCTGCTGTATGTGTTCTCTTGTGAGTTTTCAGTTTGCCAGATCGAGTAAAAGAAGCACCACAATCATCGCACTTGTAAGGTTTTTCTCCTATATGTGTTCTCTTGTGAGTCTTCAGATTGCCAGCTGTAGTAAAAGAAGCACCACAATCATCACAATTGTACGGTTTTTCTCCTGTATGTGTTCTCTTGTGAGTCTTCAGATTGCCAGCTGTAGTAAAAGAAGCACCACAATCATCACACTTGTAAGGTTTTTCTCCTGTATGTGTTCTCTTGTGAGTCTTCAGATATTCAGTTCGAGTAAAAGAAGCACCACAATCATCACACTTGTAAGGTGTTTCTCCTGTATGTGTTCTCTTGTGAGTCTTCAGATAGTCAGTTCGAGTAAAAGAAGCACCACAAACATCACACTTGTAGTAGTTTTCTCCTGTATGTTTTCGCTTGTGAATCTTCAGACTGCCAGCTGTAGTAAAAGAAGCACCACAATCATCACACTTGTAAGCTTTCTCTCCTGTATGTCTTCTCTTGTGGTTCATGTTCTGTTGGCACTCTAGATGGTCATCTTGAATCAAAAGGCAATCCCATTCATTACATTTGTTTGGCATCCCTTCAGTATGTGTTCTCTTATATCTGTCTACACAAACATTTGGACTAGAAACATCAGACAAGTCTTTTTTGTGAGTTCCTTGAGAGCTATAACTGTCATAATCAAAAATGTCATCACAAGACTTTGCAAAGCTCTGTGTATATTTTACTTGTGTTTCCTTATTTTGCTGCTGACAATTCTCAATAGCCAGAGATAGTTTATTGTTTGTATCAATCACAGATGACACATGTTCTGACATTTGACAATCATATTCATGTTTTACTGATGCCTTACAACTGTTATCAAACATGCTTGATTCTGGGTTTCTGTGTTCTATCATTTCTTGAACATCCGGTAGTTCTTGTTTCACAACCTTCATGTCTATGCTGTCATATGTCCACTTTTGTGAATGCTCTTGTATGGAGTGGTAAGGACTCCTTGAAGACCAAGAGTGTACTTCTGAAACACAACAAAGTAAATCATTAATATCCTCATGAATATATCAGGTATTGATTATGAACAGGTGTGTATGTGTAATCAAGCAGGCACACATTGCAGCTATAGACAATCGGTTTCAAGTGAACAAAAGATGGAGAAGAAGAATGATTAATTTGCTCATGTATGATCTAAGCTGATATATGATCTAAGCAGATGTAAGATCTAAGTTCATGATGATATAAAATGAAGTAGGATCTAAGCTGATGTATGATCTAAGCTGGTGTATGATCAAGGCTGATGTATGATCTAAGTTCATGATGATATAAGCTGATGTATGATCGAAGCTGATGTATGATCCATGCTGATGTATGATCTGCTCCGATGTGTGATCTAGGCTGATGTGTGATCTAAGTTCATGTATGATATAAGCTGATGTATGATCTAAGCTGGTGTATGATCTAGGCTGATGTATGATCCAAGTTCATGATGATATAAGCTGATGTATGATCTAAGCTGAGGTATGATCTAGACCAGTGGTTCCCAAGCTTTTCAAGCAGAGGGCCATATTTACTATTTTCGGTAGTTAAGCGGGCCACAACGTTATAAAATTATAAAATTCGTGCAATATCATTCTTACCTATCTTAACTTTTGTCAACAAACTTTTAACACTTTAAAGGCAGTCAATGTCAGTACTACAATCCATCATCATCATGTGCCATGCCGATAAAGCGTGGGCGGTCATGTTCTGCCATCTCACTCGATCACCAGAGTCGTGGATCAGCTCCAGTGTTCCTGTCTCGACCATGCCATGTGGCCAAGCCATCCAGGTATTACTTCTCGGTCTTCCCTTGGTCTCTTCCCTTCGATCTTGCCAGTCGTCACCAAGTTCTCCAATTCATTTCTTCTCATAACATGCCCAAAAAATGTTAGACTGTCTACGTCTAATGACTCTAATCAGTTTACGATCTTCATTTGTTTCTTGAAGGACTTGTTCATTGGTTTTTCTGTCTGTCCATGGTATTCTTTGCATTTTCCTCAGAAACCACATTTCCACAGGCCATCAGCTGTTTTTCAGCTTGACTGCTTATTGTCCACTGCTTCACATCCATATAAAAGTATAGGTTCTATGTAGCACTTCAACACTCTTTTTCTCAGTTTCAATTGATATCTTTTTATTGGTCAGTATGCTTTTCATCTTGCAAAAGCCTACCTTCGCAATGGCAATTCTTGTTCTAATCTCTTCAAGGCATCTCCCATCAGATGTTATGACTGTGCTGAGATAACTGTATCGATTCACTTGCTTAAGAATATGCCCATTTACTTGTATATCACATTGTGGAATTTCCTTCTTCCCAGTGACGACCATAATCTGTGTCTTCTTAATATTCAGTTCTAACCCTAGTTGTTCACTGTGTGCAACAACCGCATCTACTAAATTTTGCAGGTCCTCTTCATTGTCTGCAATCAAGACTGTATCATCTGCATATCTAATGTTATTGATGTATTGTCCCCCAATGTTGATTCCTTCCATATCCTTTATATTTCTGAAAATAATTTCAAGGTACAGGGAAAAAAGATCTGGAGACATTACACATCCCTGTCTTACACTTCTCTTAATAGGCTGATATTGACCTACATCGTTATCAATTCTGAAGGCAGCTTGTTGTTTCCAATATATGTTTTTTACAAGTCTAAGGTCTTTTTCATCAATTTGTAGATCTTCAAGCATCCTTATCATGTCGACATGTCTCACTTTATCAAAAGCCTTTGTGTAGTCAATAAAGCAAAGATATAGATCATTCTTTACTTCTATAGAACGTTCAATTACTGTTCTCAGTATATACACAGCATTTACTGTACCCTTGAGTTTGAGAAATTCAAAACAATGTTTTCCCGTAGTGAATTTGAATAACGAAGACACAAACAATAGATTGCACGATTTATTGCCTGGCATATTTCGCTGCATCTCGTCAGGTACATACTGCAGAAATCACACAACTTACGTGAAATTAACTAGATAAATCCTTCAAGTTGAAATATACACAATTTCGCACAGTAATGTCACTTCAATCGACAATCCTGTAGCGATATTTTACACTTCAGCTTGAGTAATCCATCTAATCACTTCACAGTTGGTAATGGGAGGCGACGTTTGAGAAATTCAAAACAATGTTTTCCCGTAGTGAATTTGAATAACGAAGACACAAACAATAGATTGCACAATTTATTGTCTGGCATATTTACTTACGTAAGTTGTGTGATTTCTGCAGTATGTACCTGACGAGATGCAGCGAAATATGCCAGGCAATAAATCGTGCAATCTATTGTTTGTGTCTTCGTTATTCAAATATAGATCATTGTTTACTTCTATAGAATGTTCAATTACTGTTCTCAGTATATACACAGCATTTACTGTGCCCTTGCCTTCTACAAACCCACATTGTTCATCTCCTATTTTGGGTTGTATTCTCTTCCTAACTCTTTGCATGATAATTCTCAGCAGAATCTTCGTGAAACAATTTAAATGTATATATTATGTGTCCGGCTGTCAACAGAGGTCCAATGCTACATGAATATTTACTTCTTTGTGCCAGTCATCCAATATATAGGTATGCAACAAGGATTTCTTTGTTTGACAGTGATAGGTAAGTGAACTACAAGTGTGAATAGAGGCAATAAAGTAGCCAAATTAGCATTAAAATGTCATAGAAACCTCGTATTATTACGAAAATATTATCCCCAGGTCAGAAGATTCCCCGGTCAAGGTGTTAATCGAGCTGGTCTCTAGGCCAGTGTTTTTCAACCTTTCTGCTGGAGCAGACCTTACAAAAATGTTTACGTTGCTCAAGGAACTCTGTGCGATAATCCAAGATGATCCAAGTATCTGTCCTGCTTTATGTAATAAACCAGATGGGCAAAAATGTTGCATTTAGACGATTTCGGTCTGTTTCGGTGGAATCCCTGGCTGACACTCTCAGAACCCCGATTAAAAAAACTCTGCTCTAGGCTGTTTATTTAAGCCGGCCCTATCTATATAATTTGCAAACCTTATTATGAGATATATTCTATTACCAAAGGTACTTATAAACTGTATATGCACCTTTGGTAAGCTATAGCTTCACCAGTGACCACCAATCCTCTGCTTTTCTTGTGTTTCAAAAGGATTTTAAATTACGTTTTTAATTCAATGTCTTTTTTTTTTCATTTTCAGATCCCGTGTACGTCACCTTTCATTATGGCTACTAAAAAAAGTGGACGATGAGTGTCACATTTTCAATGAAAAACTAGGAGTAAGGTACTTCTTTGTGGAAACAAAGGACCAGAAAACCAGTTGCACAATATGCGGCGAAAGTGTTGCCATTTTGAAAGAGTACAATCTTCGGCGTCACTATGAAACAAAACATCTATCAATATATTCAACGTTTTCTGGAAAGTTACGCTCTGAGAAATATAAGACTATGAAATGTGGTTTAGAAACACAATGAAATCTTTTCACGAGAAAGTTTACTAAAAAATGAATCTGTCACTCGTACAAGTTACAAAATAGTGCACAAGATGGCAGAACGAAGAATACCGTTTACTGAATGCAACTTCATCAAAGAGTGTATGATGAAAGCAGAAAATTACTTGTGTCATGAGAAAGCAGATTTGTTTGGAACTATCAGCCGTTAGGCAAGTTCAGTTGTGCAAAGAACAGAAGAACTTGAAGAGAACATAGTGCTACAGATACAAGAGAAAACCAGGAACTTGTGGTATTCTCTGGCGCTGGATGAGTCTACTGATCTCTTGAGCATGCTACAGCTTCTCATGTTCATTCATGGTGTCAATTTGGACTTTAAGATAATGGAAGAGTTGGCATTCATTTGCAGCATGCATGGAACACCAACTGGAAAAGACATGTTCATGGAAGTGCAAAATATTTTGCAAGACCTTCAATTGAATCAGCTTCGAGGTGTTACAGTTGATGGAGGAAACTTCATGGCTGAGGTGAGGAAGGGTCTCATGGGGCAGATCAGGACTCAGTTGGAAGATTTGCAAATTCCAGGCACTCTGTCCATGCACTGCATCATACATCAGCAAGCAATCTGTGGGAAAGACTTAGATATTTCTTGTGTACTGAAACCAGTAATTTCTGCTGTGAACTTCTTCAAGGACATGCACTTAATCACTGTCAGTTGCAGGCTTTTCTTGAAGAAATTGATTCTGAATTATGTGACTTGCCTTATCACACATCAGTGAGGTGGCTCAGCTGCGGTAAAGTCCTGTTTCGTTTGTACAAGCTCCGAAACAAAATAGATGGTTTCCTTAAAAAAAGATAGAACTGATCCACAGCTGTCAGATCCAACCCGGCTGTCAAAGTTGTCTTTTTTGGTTGACATCACATCCCACATGAATGAATTGAATTTGAAATGTCAGGGAAAGGATAACCTCGTCGCCACCATGCTGTCGTGAACGAGAATCGCCATTCCCAGATGTCGTCTGTTGTAGAAACATTTGAAGCCGGCAATTCGGAGTAGCTGATCACCCAGTCTCGTCTCCTGGAGTGCTACAATGTCGTTCCTGTAAACTAGGGTTTCTAAAATAGAGCCCCGTTGTTTTACACTGGCACAGTTCCAATATAGAATACGGATATTCCAGAGTCCTAGACGGTGACACTTGAGTCTAAAATGTCTCAAACCACCACGCTTACCTTGCTTCTTTCTGCCTGCGCGGCTTCCACGCCGCCTCGTTAGGTTGACTGCTGACTGCTCGGAGAACACATGTTGTTCCGCCATGTTGAAAAAACGAAACACAGAACCCACACACGCTGCTAAAGATTCACTCAAGGATGGCTTCGCTCGATGCATGAACTCCGTAGCACCCACGCAGATCTTGAGTACAAACTCCTGGTTTTACATCCTGGCACACCAATTACACGCAAGAGATGAATAAATCCATCTCCTACGCGAAAAAGTTAATGAACACAAAACAACCCGACCGTCCGTCGCCATCTTGAAACCGGAACAGTTCAAGAACAGTTCACCAATTACATTGATCAATATCTCTTATCTTTAGTTTATAAAACAAGTGGTATTTCAGCCTGTTATGTCCTGTGTGGAGTCTGAAGAAACTTGTTCACTTCGGTCTAGTTGGTAACATGCATCATCTTTCTGGTGGCCTGAATTCTCTGATTCCCAGTTGGTTCTATAAGTGTTTTTATAAACCTCTTTGCTTAATTTTAGGTTATGTCTATATGTCAGGCTGAGGTAGTCGTCCGTCCTCTTTTGCTAGTCTGTCAGCCTCTTCAATTCCAGGTATACAGCAATGTGATGGGATCCACTGTATTACAACTTTTGAGGGATTTCTGACATAGTCAATGGAGTGCTGCTCTTAGGTCTGCTAGTATTTGCTCTGTAGTATTGGGACAGCTGGCTTTGCATGTGTGAAGATAGCTATTTGCTTCTCTTTATTTTCCTCCATCAAGAGCATTTCTGTTGCAGTTTTTAAAGCAAAAGTTACTTTTGAATTTTACAGTTGCCGCTGTGTTTTTCCCCCTCCATTTTTTAAGATTTAGGTGAATTCCTCCTCCTCCATTTTCCATTTAATTTTTGGCTGATACATCTGTATATGCATGGTCCAATCGCAACATGTATGTAGTTTAGGGCTATTTTTCTTCTTTCTTCTTCATTCTGAGCGTTCTTTTTCTCAATACCAGGTTTTCTATCATCTCAGGCAGTTGCTGCTGTCTCCAAGCTGTGAACTTGTGTGCATTGTAAATGATTTTGACTGTTGATATGTTAAGTAAACGATCTGCCCTAATTTTTCTTTTTGCAATTTCTATGCTTCAGTCTTCCCTTTCCAAGACCATTAAACCTTTTATACAAGGGGTGGTCTGTCAATCTTCTTTCTTCTTTTTGCTGGGCTCTACTATCTCTTCTATCCTGCATTGGTTGCAAGCAATTTATCTTTTCTAGTTTGTTAATATGTGTTGTTTTCCGGCTTCCAGTTACGATCTGAATTCCTTGATATTGGACTCTACCTATTTTGTTAAAGTTTGACTTAGCTGCTGTTGCCCAAGCTGTGAAGCCATATTCCAGTAATGGCCTCACCCATTCAGTATATAAATTCTTGAGAACTTTCTCATCTACTCCCCACTTTGCATCAGCAAGCTTTTTCATCATTGCCATTCTTTGCCTTGCTCTTGTTCGATGTGTCTCAACCTGTGTCTTCCACATCAGGCGCCAATCAAAGGTGACTTGTGACTTCTTGTGACTTGGATGTTCTTCATATCACAATATTTGTTTCCGTTCAATACCAGCTTAGGGTGCTGAGTTTTATTTGAGAGGGAAAACACTGTGCATGTTGTTTTCTCTTCACTTATCTTCACTAGCCATGATTTTGACCAGTCCTCTAGTGCTAATAAGGCTTGCTGCATTCTACTGTTAGCTGTACTAATATGTTCTTCACAAGATCATCTGCAAAGGATATGTGTGCACTCTGGCTGGAAAAATGTCCGTGATGTCATTTATATATGATAGGAATAATGTTGGTGAAAGAACTCTCCCCTTGGGGGACACCTTGCTCCTACAGCATCATTTTGCTGGTTTTTCCTTGTACTTTTGTCCTGGCAGTTCTTTCTCAAGGTAAAGGCTGATCCATTTGTACATTTTCCCACAAACCTGCATTTCTTTGTAGTTTTACTTCAGTCATTCCATCCTACTTTATCAAATGTTTTTTTTCTAAATCAATCCAGACCGCTAGCGTGTGCTTTCTCTTTTAAGGCATCCTCTATTTCATGAGTTATATTAAGTGAATGTGTACTTTCTGAATCCTGCTTGGTGTTGAGTTAAGAGTTGGTTTCCTTCCAGATGCCATTGATAATGTGTTCCATTAATTTTCCTACAAAGCGTAAGTAGACTGATAGGTTGATAACTATTTGGTTCTTCTAGTTCTTTTCCTTTCTTTGGGACTGGTGTTAGTATAGCTTCCATCCATGCCTGTGGGAATATTCCTCTCTTCCAGCTGTAATTTAGGACAGCTAGTAGATTTTTGCTTTAGTACCTAGTCATATTAGCATTTCATTTGTGATTCTATCTTTTCCTGTTGATTTCTTCTTTGTTAGGGTGTTCCATTTCTTACATTTTCAAATATGCCATCTTGTATTCTGCTGCAGTCTCTGTATTACTATGATGTGTCTGTTTATCTTTGACTGCTTTCTTCTGTTCTGTTGTAACATCAATGTAGTTTGCATTAGCATAGCATTCCATTAGTGCATTTGCAGCCTTTCCCCCTGTACACATAGCATTTCCTTGTTTAATTGTTATTTGTTTGTTTCTGGGTCCTTTATTGGCTTTCACTAGTTTCCATAGTTTTCTTCCTTCCCTGTCAATGTTCAGGTTTCCTGTTTTTTCCCTCCAACAATCTCTTGTTTGATTTAATGTTCTTTTATATTTTGTTGAGATAGCTTTGAGAGATATATTAACTTCAGTTGTTTGTTCTCTCTCTGCCATCTTCCTGGCATCTTCAACTTTGTCCTCCAAAATTTGCAGTTCTTCAGTCCAGTATGGTTTGTAATTTGTCCTTGCTCCTCTTGGAATTGACCCACTGGTCGCCTGTGTTATTGCTTTGTTTAGAGGACTTTCCACCATTTGTTTCATGTTGCCATGTCATATTTTTATGTTTTCACAGTATTTGTTTGTTAGTATGGCAAATCTATCCTAATCAGTCTGTTTGTAATTCCAGTGAGGCAAAGGCTTTTGCTCTTGTGGAACATACTCCATACCCATTACAAGCTTGATTGGTCTGTGGTCACTGACTGCTAATTGGTCAAGCATGTTGTGATCAATTTTGTGGAGGATGTCTCCTGTGCAGAAGGCTAAGTCTGGAGTGGAAGTGTTGAATCATCTTTCAGAGTAGAAGCTCGGTGTGTCATCCGCTTTGTTGAGTAGATGGAGATTAAAGTCTGTTTCCCAGTCCTCCACTTCATCTCCTCTGTTGTCAGTATCTGAGTATCCCCATCTTTCTGAATGGTTATTAAAGTCTCTGACTATAATGTGGTTTATGTCAGTTATTTTCATGTTTGAAAGTTTTAGGTCCTTATCGGCTGTGCAATACAGATTGTAAATTCTTATTTTCATGTCCTTTATCATTATATCAATACCTATAATTTCTGTTTGGTTGTCAGAGATCACAGATACTTCACTGAAAGGTGTTGTATTTCGCGTAAGTATGAGAACTCCTCCTTTGTGTCTTTCGCAGTCGAAACGTGTGGCTTGATATCCTCTGACTGATAATCTGTGGTGGGCGTTGAGGTGTGATTCTTGAATGCATGCCACATCTATTATATTTTTATGAAGACAATTTGTTAGGGAGACTTTCCTGCTATAAACTCCTTCAACATTCCACTGTAGTATGTTGAGTGTCCTGGGTGTTAGGTCAATGGGGGGGGGGGGGGGGGTTCAGTGTAGAAGATAATGTATTGCCTCATATCTTCATGAAGATTTGATATTGAAATAAAAGAAAACCATATGTCAGTATTATGTTATGGAAAAACAGACAGATCTGATGATGAGGGGCTGAAAATATATTCATTCTATCAGAGAAGGGAAAGTGAAGGAGACATTTCTTTCTATTGTGTCACTGGAAGATGCAACAAGTGCTGGCTACTTTAAAGCTCTAGAGACATGTAAATAACTTAAGTGTTTTCACAGTGATATTTTTGACTGAGCCTCCAATAAAGGACATTTAATGGCTTATTTCAAAATATGTAGCTTTATCTGAGATTGATTCATATTATTCTTTGCCAGTGTTTTAAAAAAATATACTAGCTCCTGAGAAATATTGCCTACTCCTGATATTGCCTACTCCTGAATCATGTTTAAATTTCCCACCCCTGTCACCATTTATACTGTCATAAGATGTTAGTAATTCCACTTCATTACTGCTATGTTGCCTACACTTGAATATTTATATCTCTTGGTTTGGTTTTGAATTTGACAATAATAACTATCTAATTTACTCAAATAACCATTCACTGATTTAGCTGCTTCCTCATAAAAACATTAGTTCTACTCATTTTCCATATGTATTACCACCTGAACAAATCATTGTGTGTTTGTCTGTTAACACATTACCAGATCTCCTCCAAATCATCTCACTCATGCCTAGGTTATTAATCTTTATATTTTTCATTTGTTTTATTACATTATGAAACTTTATTATCCCAACTATGTCCTGACATTGCAAGTTCCTATTATAAGCTTGTCTTGGGAAGATAATGAGTGGTTTTCCCTTGACTTCCATATTCATATTGGGGGCTTTTACCTCTGCCTTTGACAGCAATTTCCTATTGTCAGGACAAGAGAGTGCCCTGCTCTGCTTAACTGCAGAGTTGTGCATTGATCCCTGGGGACACTTGGTCCCACCTATGATCTTATTTTTCTTAGTGTCTGAATATATTTACATTCTACTATAGAGTTAATTTTGATGGTATAATGCTTTGACAATACAGAAAGCAATGGGCAACTCTAAATGTAGAATTATCTAGTAAATCACAAACAGCAAATAAATGCTGGGGTTGATTGCAACATCCTGTAAAGAATATTCAACTAACTGTTACGTTATATTACACTTAATCTTACCTTGACCTACACAGACTTCAGGTTGTTCTATCTTGACACTTGTTGGTAGTTTACTCTCCATCTTATGTCTACAGTCAGTCTGAAAGGATTTGTAAAATACATTTGTATGCAAACATGAACTATATAAATGAATTTGATATTTTGTTTTTCAAGATGGTTAATGATACAAAATGTCTTATGATTACTTCAAACCATAATTTGTGATATAGTATTCCTCAAGTCACTTTTAAGGATTTGAGTCTGGGAACTTATCACAGAGTAATTATATCAGTTTATCATGACAAAATTAAAAAAAAAAAATACGCAAAATTTTTATCGAAAATCCATGTTACTTATGTCATACAACTCAACCTGTGGCATGTTAGCATTTCTGGCTTTTTGCCAGTCTTTGACAGCCTGCCTCTTTCCCAGCCATGCCTTCTCGACCTCTCCATTCCAACATGGTGGCTGCAACCATCTTTCTTATCTCCTGCGGGAGGAAGTTAGTTTTCTTCTTCTGATCTTGCTTATGGCATCTTGACCAGTGTTGTTATACGGGAAGGCATTTGTCTTGTTTCCTTGACTCCTGGCCCTCTCTTTCTTGATCAGGATGATAGAAGTGTAGTGGTCACTGTCGTGGTATCCCAGTGTGCCCCACCAGCACCTTGGTGCTATGGTGGGTGACAGCAGAGCCAAGTCAATGACGCCTGGTCAAGTGGCTATACTAGTGACCTTCCCATCATTCAGACAGACTAGGGCAGCAGATGCCAGGGCGTCCTCCAGATCTTCTCCCTGTCTATTGGTGATGCAATTCCCCCATTGACTGCCTCTGGCATTGAAGTCCCCACAGTAGATGATATGCCTTTCATCCATATCGAACAAACTCTGCCATTGTTGCACGTCGACCTTCCCATTTCACGCATATACGTTCACGATTACAAACTGCACTGGCGTCATTATTCTTAATGCCTGCACTTGCAGGGCATCACTGTTCCAGGCAGACGTATCAATCTCAGACACCAGTATGTTGTCGCGGACCAATGGCCTGTCCGGGGTGCCACCTGTTAAAGAAGCCCTGAAACCCCACGACATTGACTGTTCCGTCACCGAGCTGTGTTTCTTGAAAGACTACAATATCATTTCCGTAGAGTAGTTTTTCAAGATTGGGTCGGCGTTGACTAAATGATGCACAGTTCCAGTACAGTACTCGAACGTGTCCGATACCCAATCTGTCACATTTTAATTGCCTTCTGCGTCCACCTGCAATCTTACCACGCTGTGTCCTTGTCGGTCGTCTGGTCGTCATGTTAGGCTTAACTATCGCCACGCCACTGGGCGCAGATGATACGCCAAAGGGAGTAGGGCGCTCGTGCACGAACTCCATTGCATGGTCCAAACTCCATTCCATCTCGAAAAACACACTTAATCCATAAACATTTAGGAAAAAATACGTTCCATTTTATGGGACCAAGAAATGTCCTGCCATCTTGCTCAAGGAAACTCACTGGAAACTTATCACAGAGTAATTATATCAGTTTATCGTGACAAAAAAAAACAACAACATAATAATACACAAAATTTTTATGGAAAATCCATGTTACTTATGTCATACATCATACATACATTAAAGTTGTTGCAATACTTATAGCAGCAGCCGTTCTTTGTTGTATCTTTTCCCCCGTCCATACATCCAATAATGAGATAATTGGAGAGAAAAACAAGAAAATCTTGTCATCAATGTTCCCTCTAAATCGTTGCTTAGGAGCAAGAATTTTTACTCTGCTAGTTTCTAACATGAGAGTTGAAAGCATGCCTACATTTGATAATTAGGTACACTTGGTCCCAGTATTGTTGGCTTGTGCATTGAAGCTCAATGATCTTTGTTGATGACATTGCCTTCTTGTCCAACACATTGAAATGAGATGCAAGATTTGGCTAAATACATTAGATGGGATGTCAAAACAATTAAGTCTAAAAGCTCTTAGGGAAAGACAAATATAATTAGAATAAATCACCGGGAAGGTTAACCCGGTCAACAAATGCCCGCAGAAGTCGGATGTGTCGGCCTAACGGCGCAAGAACGCAGCTCTGCTGTAAACAGGCACAACGCAATCACATCCGGAAAAAAAAACTCCGGATGAACGAAGAAGAAGAAGAAGAATAAATCAAGCAAATGATAGTCTGATTTCCCTTGGTGAAACCACTTCAAGAGACAAAATTATAGTATAATTTATACACCTAGTTAGGTAGCAATGTAGACACTGATGGGTCAACATGTACATATATTACAATAAGAATTAAAAAGGCAAGAGAACTTTCATAGCAACTGGACATTTCATAGCAACTGGGCTTTAGAGGTACTTGTAACTTACGTCCCAAGTCAAGGACGGGAAGTCAAGTGGTGTAGGGGTTTACACCCTTACCTCAACGTCAGCACACCAAATGTTTAACCAACGTGTGTTCCTATCTATTCAGCCATGCTGACCTCCCCTGAGAATTGTATTACATGAAAAGCCACTGTCCAGAATTGACAGGGCAAATGAAATAAAGGAAGACCTGAACACACAAGGAGAAGAGAGTTAGAGACAGAAATGAATAATATCAGGAGGACATGGGCAGCTGCATGAGATAGCTAAAGATAGAATGGCTTGGGTTGAATTGATTGACGGCCCATACCAAATGGGGGATAAAGTGAATCCAACATGGCAAGCCCTGAAATATCATAAAATATATCAGGCCAAAGGCATTTAATCTTTGACCCAGGCACAAAAGACTTCCTTTCTAGGTCTATGTCCATGGATTCCCACATTCTTGTGACAAAAGTTGACCATCCGGCAGTAGCATTTATTTGTCCATAGTGCAGCTGAAGGACACAATTCATTCAAAACCAAATAATAATATACCCATTACAATTGACTTAGAGTCTTGAATGAGGCACCATTGGATTTCATTATGTTAGTTCTATCAACTTATTTTAATTGTTTGTATTCCTCCAATTTTTTTTCTCTTCAAAACATTAGGGAAGTGTTATGAAACTGTCTAAAGACACTTGATGGGAGGTCACAACAACTAGGTCTACAATTCATAAGTGAAAATTTAAGATAATAAGAATAAACATAAAACATGATAACCTGATCTCTCTTAGTGAATAATAATAGATAAGAGAAGTAAACAGACTTGTCTAGTTCTCTCCATGAGTTCCCTTAGTGAAACCTCACTTCAAGAAGTGGAATCATACCTACCATACATATATTTATGTACCAATGTAGATAAAGATGGGGGAACATATGATTTTTTTTTTAAAGTTGCATATCCCTTTCAGGACATTGCAGTCAACACCAGCATTATTCAGCTGCTGTTGATGTTCTTGGCAAGATTACACTCAGTAGTTTGCCATTGCTTTCTGAGCAACTGGTTCACATACCCCGTAAGTAACCAGTGTGATGCAATCCGCTGTCAAATCTCACGCAGCTGTGTTCCTCACGTGGATATACAGGATTACGGAGAAAGTCGTTAACACTCTTCACCAGGGAGACCAGCACATATGGTATAGAGATATTAAAATAAGCATATAACAAGAACTTCTATAGCACTAAAAGATGTTTCAGCTCTAACGTTAGTTAAATCATGACTGCTGTATGTATCAGAAATATGGAACATATCTCAACCAATTACTAATGAACTACAAACATTCATTCATTGGTGATTACCTCAGACAGGTGTAAGAACATTGCAGTTGAAGACACAGTGACAGTGGGTCTGATTGATCATTATCATTGTCACCAGGCTGCTGTGGGTCTGATTGATCATTAGCATTGTCAGCAGGCTGCTGTGGGTCTGATTGATCATTATCATTGTCAGCAGGCTGCTGTGGGTCTGATTAATCATTATCATTGTCACCAGGCTGCTGTGGGTTTGATTGATCATTATCATTGTCACCAGGCTGCTGTGGGTCTGATTGATCATTATCATTGTCAGCAGGCTGCTGTGGGTCTGATTGATCATTATCATTGTCACCAGGCTGCTGTGGGTCTGATTGAACATTCTCTGAAGCATGATTTTTATTTGCGCTCCCTTGCTTTGAACTCAAGCGTAGTCTATACGCAATACATATTCATGCATTGGACTGAACTTTGAACTCAAGTGTAGTCCATACACAATACATATTCATGCATTGGACTGAACTTTGAACTCAAGCGTAGTCCATACACACTATTTCAAGTAATGCTGGAATGAACTTTGCATGTGGATTAGCTTCCCCTATTAACAGTGTCCCTTGACATCAAGTGAATGCACTCCGACTTCAGAGGTACTTGTAATTTACATCTCCAAGCAAGGACGATAGGTCAGCATTTTGGTCAAACTGCCCGGTGTAGGGGTTGAGCCCTTTACCTCGGCATCAGCACACCGGATGTTTAAGAACACGTGTTCTTATCCATTCGGCCATGCTGACCTACAAGTATGGAGTTGAACCCAGTGATCTGAGTCAGAGACCAAATATAACTAGAGAACATTGTCAAATGAATTTTGTAAACATAAACAATGCATATTACCATGTTATCAGACACATCCACCACCCACCCACACATCCCCCATTCACCCCAACTCCCCCACCCAACCACACACACAACCCAGATACACATACATGCCTCCACCCATCCACCACATTGTGTGTGTAAGTGTGCATGCATGCAGTGTATGCGAGGGAGTGTATCTTCGGGTGTTATGTGAGTACGTGTGCGTAAGTATATGGATGTGTGTATGTGTGTGTATGTGCGTGGGTATATGTGTGTATTTGCGTGTTTATTTTGTATGTGAATGTGTGTATGTTCATGTGTGAGAGAGAGAGAGAGAGAGAGAGAGAGGGAGGGAGAGAGAGAGCAAGAGAGAGATAGAGAGAGAGAGAGAGAGAGAGAGAGAGAGAGAGAGAGAGAGAGAGAGAGAGAGAGAGAGAGAGAGAGAGAGAGAGAGAGAGAGAGAGAGAGAGAGAGAGAGTTCAATTGCATCACTAAAGTTTACGCTACATAATGTATATGTAAAATTATTTCTCCACTTCTTGCAATTGCGAGAATTCTCACGACAATCGTCATTGTCTCAATTGTGTGCAAAGTGTGGGAGTTTGTTCTTATTAGTTTCAGTGATCATGTGAGGCATCATGTATGTGTCTAGATGTGAGGATGTGTGTATGAGTGTGTATGTGAGGGATATGGGTGTGTGTGGGGATGTGGGGAATGTATGTGTGGAGGGGTTGTATGTGGGGGATGTGTATGGGTTAATGGGTGATGTGTGGATGTGTGAAGGGATTTGTAGTCGGTGTTGGATGTATGTGTATGTGAGGGATATGTGTGTGTGGTGGGGGGGGGGGGGGGGGGATATTTGAGAGGATAGTTGGAAGTATGTGGGTGTTGGTGGGTTGGGAGGGGTGTGGGTAGGGAGTGTGTGTTTGGGTGGGTGAATGGGTGTGTAGGAGATTGTGTGGGTTGAGGGATGGGTGTGTAATCGATGTGAGGGGTGTCTGTGAATGGGATATGTCTGTGTGGGTGGGAGTGTGTGAGTGTGGATGGGGTAAATGTGAGTAGGTGCAGGATGTATGTGTGGGTGGTGAGGATGTTTGTAGGTGGAGGATGTGTGAGTGGGTGGGGAGATGTGTATGGGGAATGTATGTGGGGGATGTGTGTGTGTGTGGGGGGGGGGGGGAATGTGTTTATGGGTGGAGTTTTGTGTGGGAGGGGAGATGTGGGGGATATGTGGGATGTGCAGGTGATTGAAGGATGCATGCGAGGATGGGGGATGTGTGTTTGGCTGGGTGGTTGGGGTATGTGTGGGTGGGAGGGTAGACGAGAGATGCATGTGTTGATGGGCACGTGGGTGATGTGTGTGTGAGTGGGTGGATGTGTGTGAGAGATGAGTGTATGGGTGGGGGAGGTGTGTAATTGTGAGAAGTTGTGTGTGAGCGGCGGATGTGTGTTTGTGGGGTATATGTGGGTGGCGGGGTGTGTGTGGGTGGGAGGTGTGTGATTTTGGGTTATGGGTGGGGGATATGTGTGGGCAGGTGGGGAGATGTGTTTATGGGTGGGGATGTGTGTATAGGTGGGGATGTGTAGTTGAGAGATGGCAAATATTGGGTGGGTGGGTGTAGGTTGGCTGATGTGTGTGTGGGTGGGTGGGTGGGGAAAATTGTGAGAGTGCGGGATATGTGTGTGGATAGGTGCAGGATGTGTGGGTATGTGTGTGTGGTTTCTTCTTCTTCTTCTTCTTCTTCTTCTTCTTCTTCTTCTTCTTCTTCTTCTTCTTCTTCTTCATCTCCTCCTCCTCCTCCTCCTCCTCCTCCTTCTTCGTCTTCTTCTTCTCCTCCTCCTCCTCCTCCTTCTTCTTCTTCTTCTTCTTCTTCTTCTTCTTCTTCTTCTTCTTCTTCTTCTTTTTCTTCATCTCCTCCTCCTTCATCGTCTTCCTCCTCTTCTTCTTCTTCTTCTTCTTCCTCTTCTTCTTCTTCTTGGGGAAATGTGTGTGGGTGGGGGATCAGTGGATATGTGGCGGCATGTATGTTCGCCTGGTTCTGTGTGAGTGTGTGGAGGTATGTGTGGGTAGTGGGGGAGATTTGGTGGGTCGGGGATGTGTTGGTGGCTGCGGGATATGAGGGTGGATGGGGGATGTGTCTCACAACATGGCAATATGCACTGTTTATGGTTACAACTTTCATTTGATAATGTTTATTTTTCTCATGTGAATGTATCATGCGTAATATGCATTGTTTATGCTTACAAACTCCATTTTACAATGTGTTTTCCCCTATGTTGTTAATGTAACATGCACATTTGATGAATGAAAGATGAGTGATTGAAAGGGCCGAATGTAAGACGGGCCTGCGTGCCCAATTTGTTACCCTTTTAAAATAAAGTTTGTTCGTTCGTTCGTTCGTTCCTCCTCCCTCATCGTCCTCCTTCCTCCCTCCCCCCCCTCCTCCTAATCCCTCCTCCTCCCTCCTACTCCTGTCTCCTCCTCCTCCCTCCGCCTCCCTCTTCTTCCCTCCTCCACCTCCCTCTTCCTCCTCCTTCCTCTACTCCTCCTTGTTCTTCTTCTACTGCTGCTGCTGCCGCCGTTCAAGAATCCAGTGGTGCCCACTCTATGACCACGAGCAGCATGACGATGGAGGTGATGGCAGTTACACAGGCTTTCATATGGCTGGAATCACAGCATTATACCAACGTGTGTGTACTAAGTGATTCAATGAGCATGATTCAGAAGGTCGAAGCTGGATCTGTACGTAGACAGTGGACTGAATCACTGCGGAAGTCTGTTGTCCGTAAAGTCACCTTCATCTTCGTCCCGGGACATGCGGGAGTCGAGGGAAATGAACGAGCTGACAAACTGGCTGGCTCTGCACCCCCGGTAGATGGCCAGCCCATGGATCGTGCCGATGTTATTAACGTCCTTAAAGATTTGGCGAGAACAGAGGATTTTGACGTCAGTGATTTCACATCGCTGTCCAGGATGAAAGACATGGGAGTTGATTGATTGATTGATTGATTTAGGAACCGACATCACAGCATTCGGGACATTCCCATAAGCGCTCCGTCTCCATCCTCAGCAGCCAGCGAAGAGTTCCAACACTAATAGTTCCAGTAGCAATCTGATTATATGTCCGTCTCGCCTTTCCTCCAAGCGCCGAGCGTCGGCCAGATCCCCTCGTCACACCTCGTTGTCTCATTCTTACCAGACCATGGTGCTCCATCTGCTCCTCCGAGGTGTACACGTGCTCCCACAAGGCCGCAACCACGTCTGCCTTGTCATGCATCAATACTCCACCAAATTTTGCCGAGCCAGCCAATCTGTCCGCCTGTTCATTCCCCAGCACACCGGCATGCCCAGGAGAAAAGATCCAGGTGATGCTTACTACCCGTGACCTCTGAAGCGAAGCAAGCCACTCCGCACGAAGCCTACCTGTTCTCACCCTTCTCAGCATGCTTTCTGAGTCAGTTACAATCACAATGTGTGTATGTATCGTGTTTTCTATCCAGCGGAAAGCTGCACTGACCGCCTCCACCTCCATTCTTAAGCTAGATGTAGTGTTATCATACGCCAGGATCTCCTGCACCAAACGCCGACCATTAGTTTTTACCAAGAACCCCCAGGCACTTCTCCTACCTCTCAACACTGACCCATCCGTGGAGATAATCACATCACCTGGGCGAGAATTTTCCTGAATTAGTTGCTGAATTTCCACTTCCGTGGCCCCTGCTGGCCACTCCCTGCACTCCCGGCTCAATGTTATTACAACTCTGCACAAGTCTGACTGCACGGCTGGCACTCTGACCCACTCCTCTCCTCGCCTGATGTTCTCCAAGGGGCACACCTGTCTGATCGTATCCTCCGCCTGAGCCATCCATGATTTCCCTCTTATCAGTCTCTGACCCTTAACTACGTCCAGCGCCTCATGCAACGGGTGATCTGTGTCTGCAGCTACTCTGAGGTATGCCTTCGCTTGCATCACCTTGTGCCTACTAGCAACAGTAGGAAGACCAAGGATGTAACGCATACACACTACTGGAGTGTCTCTGGTGCATCCCAGAATGACCCGCATCGCTTCATTCTGTATGCGCTCTAATTTCACCAGCTGACTCTTTGAGACAGTGAGCATTCCTAGTCCATAATCAATCACTGAGAGGATCAAGTGCTGGTATAGTGTGAAGAGCATTCTCTGCTCTGTGTCCATTGCAGCCATAGTTTTAAGTGCATTGAGTCCCTTTTGAGATCTTGTCACAACCGTCTCCACATGGTCCTTGAAGGGCAGACTCCTGTCAAATGTGATTCCCAGATACTTCAGTTTGTTCTCTCTGTTGACACTTCTACCATCTATCATGAGGCTTGGGGTATCATCTCTCACAATCCTATTGTCCAGAGAGCACCACAACACTGCCGCCTTTTCCGGGTTGATGACAGCACTCATTTCAGTGCACCAGTCAATCACTTTGTCCACTGTCACCTGTAGCTCCTGGGCTGTTTGATCCCTATTTCTCCCCTGCCTGTATGCAAGAATATCATCTGCAAATGTTAGAATCCTTCCAACCCCTGGTGCTTCTAGGTATGCAATCTTGCTCGTATACACATTAAAGAGCACCAGTGAGATTGCAGATCCCTGTGGCAGTCCCGGGGTTAAAATATGTGGCTCTGAGGTCCATGCGCCTAGACGGAGAGCAACTTGACGAGAATGCAGGACAGCTGCTATCCAGTTCACCAACCAGGGATTGACCCCCTTCTCCATAAGTGCGGTCATCAAAATATCATAGCGAACTCTATTGTACGCATCTTCGAGATCAAGCGCTGCCGCCCTCGTTTCCTGTCTACTCTGAAACCCCTCATAAACGTCAAAAGCAAAGGTGGCCGCATTTGACCAGGTATCTTTTCCTGGCCTGTAGCTCCCCAGGCCTCCTGGAAGAAGCTTTCCCCTTTCCAAAACATCCTGCAGCTTAACAGCGACTATCTTCTCTAAAACCTTCCCAAATGTATTTTGAAGGGTGATGATCCTAAAGCCGGCAAGCTTTGAATGATCCTTGTATGGTTTTGGGAGAGGGATGAGATAGCTATGCAGCCAATCCTGCGGTACTGACGCCGTCCTAATGCTCTGATTAAAGCAGCCGGCCATTTCTTTCAGGTCTACATCGCTCAAAGCCTTCATGTGGCCATACCTGACACTGTCAGGCCCTGGTGCCGTGTCTTTTGCCTTCTGCAAAATATGTTTAACATCTTCAAACAGTATGATGTCTTCGTAAGGCATATTCTCTATTGTGCCAGATAATTCCACTCTAACTGCATCCCTGGTATCCGCATCACTATGATTGGTCTGCTCTAAAAATCTCTGGAGAAACGCCTCCCCTTTCTCCTTGTCTGTTATCAAGCGTACCCCATCCTCTTTATAAATTGTTCCCACTGTCATAGGCCGATCTTTTCTTTGCATTTGTCTGTACAGTTTCCAGAATTTATGCAGTGTTTTATCACCTCCAATCTCCTGGGAGTAAGAGACGGCACAGCCAGACGCGAGAGGTACATCGGGAAAACAAAGTGCCTCGTCAACCAACACAGAACTGGCACTATTAGCCACCGGACGCTGATGCATATGCTGGGGGGAGGATCTGAGCACCTATGGACATGTCCGGAGTGCAACGAAGATACCCCAACTGATAACTGATAACTGCTGCCGCCGCTCCATTTACCCAAGTTAATTGTTGGGGGAAGATGTAAAGATCTTTCAAGTGCTCTTTCTAATACTTTTTGTAAGTTGGTCTTCGTTTACCTAAGGTTGTTCTAACTGCAACCAATAAATGATTAGACAGACAGGCAGGCAGGCAGGCAGGCAGACAGACAGACAGACAGACAGACAGACAGACAGACAGACAGACAGTCGGGAACGGGAACTTATATGACTACTTATATGACTTAAATGAGATGCTCCCCATCAGGGGCTGGGCGAAACTGGGCCGGGTCAGACAGACAGACAGACAGACAGACAGACAGACAGACAGATAGATAGTCTTGAACGGGAACTTATATGACTACTTATATGAATTAAATGAGATGCTCCCACCAGGGTCTGGGAGAAGCCGGGCCGGGTCAGACAGACAGACAGACAGACATATCTCCGCCAGGGTCTGGGCGAAGCCGGGCCGGGTCAGCTAGTGTATATATATATATAAGTCAGGCATTGGTAGCACCTTTGGTAAGGATGGCTCTCATGTCCTTTCAGGACCCATCCCCCACTGGTCCAAGTCTGACACCCAGCTCGTGCCTGTGGCTCCTAGTAGCTGTCAGCATGCGACAGCGGCCACCCCCGGGCAACAGCTGTGAGAGGCTGGCTAAACCAGGCATGGGTATCCGATGTGGTGTCAAACCAAGAGGTAAACTAGGGTATGCCTACCCAGCATGTGAAGACAGGATTCGGCAGACTGCACGGAAGAAATCATTCCTGATTCAACGGGCAAGACGGCGTTTACCTGCAAAGCGTTGTGGAACGTAATGAGCAAGGCAAGGCACGTAGAGCGCCCTGGTCATCCACTGCACCTGTATTCGTCTCCAATCGTCTCGACTTGTCTTGCCACTGGACTCAGATGGACTCAGGCGAGAGAGTGAGGTCGACGAATTGCGCAACTCTTCCTCACTTTAATCCAAGTCATCGCGCAAGTCATTCTTCATCCAACGTCACATATCACCTTCAAGCCCTGTGGCGATGGGCGAGCGGCAAAGCGGCAGGCGTGGGTACGCTGGCAGCCGTAGTCGCAGACCTGCACACAGGCGGCTCAGGCCATATGGTCGCCTTCTGCTGACCGGAGCAGCAGTGGGATTCGGCAGCCCCCTGAGCGACTGAGCAGCCCTCTATAGGAACACACTGCTCACCTCCATAGCATGAGGGAGGGGCTAGAAAAGGTGCCCTAAACATTGTCTGCTTCATCACTACCTAACCAGCTAGCCGCGATTGGTGGGTACCCTAACTGCGGTCGACATACAAAGAAAGATAAAACAAGCAAAGCTAAAAGAGTAAACCATATTCCCTTAACAATTGGAACTTGGAATGTACGCACCCTACTTGACAGAGACGGCGCGTCGGGTCCAGAGAGACGAACAGCACTGATTGGGAGAGAGCTGGGCAGGTACAACATCGACATTGCAGCCTTGAGCGAGACACGACTTGCAGAAGAAGGCCAAATCTGTGAAATTGGTGCCGGCTACACATTTTTCTGGAGTGGAAGGAAAAGCGAGGAAAGACGCCAATCCGGTGTGGGATTTGCCATTAAGTCGGCCCTGGTCGGCAAATTAGCTGGATTTCCAAAGGCTATAAACGACAGGCTCATGACCATGAAGTTGCCTCTGCTGAATGGAAGGAAGCACGCAACCATTGTGAGTGTCTACGCACCAACTATGACCAACGAAGATGATGTCAAGAACAAGTTCTATGAGGACCTGCACAATGTATTAACATCTGTTCCCAAAGGAGACAAACTTATACTCCTTGGGGATTTCAATGCCAGAGTAGGCACGGACACCACCTCTTGGAGTGGCATTATTGGAAAGCATGGAGTCGGAAATTGTAACAGCAATGGACTCCGCCTCCTTCAGACATGTGCCGAACATGATCTCCTGATTACGAACACAATTTTCCGTCTCCCCATGAGAAATAGGACATCGTGGATGCACCCTCGCTCGAAACACTGGCACCTCATTGACTATGTCATCGTCAGGAGGAGTGACAGACAAGACGTTCGAGTGACAAAATCCATGTGTGGTGCCGAATGTTGGACAGACCATCGTCTCATTGTCTCGAAAATGAACATCCACATCAGGCCACCACGGCGTCCTCAAGGGGCGAAAATGCAAACAAAGCTAAATGTCACCCGCCTAAACAGCAAGAAAATGCAGCAGTCATTTGAAAATATGCTGGAAGACCGCCTCAAGCCCAATGCTGAAGCTAAACAGGATACAGAAACAGAATGGAGAGCCCTAAAGGACACAATTTACAACACTGCTATGGAAATCCTGGGTCCAGCCCCCCGAAAGCATAAAGACTGGTTTGATGAAAATTCCGAAGACATCAACCAATTGCTGGCCGAGAAACATCTTCTCCTCAAGGCACATTTGAATGACCCAAAGTCAATATAAAAAAAAGATGCTTTCAAGAACATTCAGAGAGTAGTGCAGCAGAAACTTCGGCACATGCGGGACTCCTGGCTGAGCAGCAAAGCTGATGAAATTCAGGGCATTGCTGACAGACACGATATGAAAATCTTCTATGACTCACTGAAAGCGGTCAATGGTCCTTCATCACCAGGCATAGTTCCCCTCCTCAGTGCAGATGGGGGAACATTGGTCACCGATAAGAAAGAAATCCTCCAACGCTGGGCAGAGCATTTCAGCAAAATCTTAAATGCAACTTCCTTCTTCGATGATGAAACCATCAACTGCCTTCCTCAAGTTCCCACCAATGAGACTCTTGATGACCTGCCAACCATAGTGGAAATAAACAAAGCCATCCAGCAACTCTCCAGCGGCAAGGCACCTGGTCCTGACTCCATCCCAGCAGAGATATATATAACAAAGCAGACACATAGAGGACCAACGAGATCTCTGGTTAAATATAAATGGAGTTTTATTTCACATTGATGACCACTACAACACTCTTATTTCAATTCCGACATTATGGTGACCTCTCTCCTCCAGTCCCAGATGTTGACTGCCTCCTTAACAACAAACTACGTCACGACTTGAGCATCTTTCTTCCCATTCCATCCTGATGCTCAAGCGTGCTGTAGCTTTGCCCACCTAACATACACATTCTGCTACATATACAAGGCAGGTGGGCCGGTCCTAACAGAGCAGCTTCACCAAGTCTTCACAAAGATATGGATGAACGAGACCATACCACAAGATTTTAAGGATGTGTCAATAGTCCACCTTTACAAACGTAAAGGAAACCGCCAATCCTGTGACAACCACCGAGGCATCTCCTTGCTTTCAATTGCAGGGAAGATACTCGCCAGAATTCTTCTCAATCGCCTCACAGCCCATCTCGATCAAGGTCTTCTTCCTGAGAGTCAATGTGGCTTCAGAAAAGAACGTGGAACTGTTGACATGATTTTCGCTGCAAGGCAGCTGCAAGAGAAATGTCAGGAACAGAACTGCGAAATGTTCTCCACTTTCATTGACCTTACCAAGGCTTTTGATACAGTCAGCAGAGAAGGACTGTGGAAGATTATGGCAAAATATGGCTGTCCACGAAAGTTTGTCCAAATAGTGCGGCTATTTCATGACGGTATGCAGGCAAGAGTACAGGAAAATGGTGAACTGTCTGAACCCTTTCTTGTCACCAATGGAGTGAAGCAAGGATGTGTCCTGGCACCAACACTGTTCAGCCTCATGTTTTCAGCCATGTTGATGAATGCCTTCGAGAACGACGACATTGGAATAGACATCAACTCAGGTCCTGTATGACATCACATTGATGTTGGACAACAGGATGCCTTCATCCGACATACAGGACTTCGCGTTGGAGCTCAAGCCAACGAACACAAGCAAGCAAGCAAGCAACTACCGTATGGATGGAAAGTTATTCAATCTCAGAAGGCTGAAAGCTAAAACCAAAATTAACAGCGGCACCGTCAGAGAGCTCCTGTTTGCTGATGATTGCGCTCTATACGCCAACTCAGAGGCGGACATGCAACATAATGTTTCAGCTTTCTCACATGCCTGTGCCAACTTTGGGCTCAATATCAACTTGGAGAAGACTGTAGTTATGTACCAGCCAGCTCCAGGGAATAATCACACTGTGCCGAATATCAAAGTGAATGATCATAGACTAAGTGTTGTGGACAAATTCACCTATCTTGGCAGCACTGTGTCACAAGCTGCCACAATCGATGACGAAGTGAATGCAAGAATCTCCAAGACCAGTGCAGCCTTTGGCAGACTGTACAAGAATGTATGGGACAGAACTGGAATAAGCCTGCAAACAAAGCTAAAAGTCTACAAAGCAGTTGTATTATCCACACTGCTATATGCTTGTGAAACCTGGACTGTTTATCAGCGACGCGCTAGGAAATTAAACCACTTCCACACAGTCTGCCTAAGGAAGCTACTGAAGATTAAATGGCAAGACTAGATTCCAGACACTGAAGTCCTAGAAAGAGCATCCATGCCCAGTATCCACACTCTACTGATGAAGAATCAGATTCACTGGGCTGGTCACTTGACTCGTATGCCAGATCACAGGCTCCCTAAACGAATTTTTTACAGCGAACTGCGTTGTGGTAAACGCTCCCAAGGTGGCCAGAGGAAACGTTTTAAAGACACTCTGAAAATTTCACTGAATGCTTTTGGAATTAATCATGACAACTGGGAGGCTGCAGCCAGAGACCAAAATTCGTGGCGTGCATCATTGCGCAAAGGTGCAGTCATATGTGAGGCAACCAGGACTGCAAGAGCTGTGAAGAAAAGGCAGGACAGAAAAACCACTGCAGGAAATCCTCCTCCAGAGACGTCAAGCATTCTTTGCCCACATTGTCAAAGAACATTTCGAGCCAAAATAGGCCTTATCAGCCATCTTAGAACCCACGGCTCCACACCTTCAACCCCACTGGATGAAATGAATGGTCATCATCATTCTTGATGGACAAACAACATATATATATATATATATATATATATATATATATATATATATATATATATATATATATAATCTCATTGGCACCTTACCGTCTTGACAGACGATAGTTTGTGCTTTAAAAAGGCATAATAACTTTTACCTAAGGCTGTATCGCATGTGACTGATAAGGCCAATTTGCGCTGCAAATGTCCGTTCACAGTGGCTGCATGTGAACACGTTCCATAGCACAGCGCCTGGGCTAAAATATAGAGATCATGTGTTGCCCATGCAGCATGATCCATCTCTCGGCCTGCCTAGTTCACTCCAGAGGAAAGGTAACACCCCTACATCTGGAACAAGACAAGCTGCAGAAGCTGCCGGATCAGCAAAGCAATGCTCTAACTGTCCGCCTGTCGGAGCTACGATCCTAGACCAGCTGCCAACCAAGGCTTAGGGCCTGGTCTGCCCTGCCATGACATTTTGTCTTTAGCTTGCATTTCCTCGCACCAGGGTAAGGCTTGTACCCTCCCAATTGCGCTCTTCCGCCCGAAGCCGTTGGCACAATGTGGGGTGTCGGCTTGGTAAGCGCCGCCCAACGATCGAGGCTAACAGAAATGATGTTGGATGGACTGGTGCGGTGGTGTCGAGCGAATATCATCAGCAAAATAAGCGTTTAAAAGGCTTTAAAAAAATGTCGCTTAAAAGTCGACAAGGTCGACTTCATTGCACCGGGTTTATCCCATATGGCTCGGTCTCTTCCCGCAGCGCGGAAAGCGTCGCACAAAGCACGAACGCCGTAGCTTTTTTTAGCGACGACCCACAGGAGTCTCTGAATTATTTAACTCGTAAACCGAAGGGCGCGGCCCGGAATCGAACCCACAACCTTCGAAGCACGAGTCAAACGGCTTGATCACTTCGCCACAGAGACTCCCACAGAGACAGAAAAATAAAGTAACGTAAATAAAACGATACAAAGGATCTCTTCATTGAGTAAAATCTTCTAACAATACAAAATAAAATTGATATTAAAAAAAGGCAATCAAAAGTTAGCTAATTTTGTCAATATGCCGAATAACTGTCTTTGTACATAGTTATCTTGTCGCTTTCGCTTAATTAATTTATAAAAATTGAAAAAAAAAATTACCACATTTCGCCGGTGGGAAATCGAACCACGGTCTCCTGCGTTACAGGCGGAGATACTTACCGCTATGCCACTGAGAACAGGACGAAAGTTTAACAAAAATATGTCATGTAGTCAGTCCCGATGACATCACGTAGACTTGCCTTTGACCCATTGCCTTTGACCCATTGCCTTTGACCCATTACCTTTGACCCATTGAGGCTCTGTAAGATATACCAAATCACGTATTCACTGCGGAACTATTTGGGACCGCAATTCGGAAGAGTGCCGAACTGGCCTCCTCACTGTGTAGACCTACAATAAAATTTAATTACATGCACAGAGTTTCTTAAAGTATATACTGCTCGTAGACCATATTTTAATTTAAATTCAACAAAATGTGAAAAACTATTTACCTGTGATATCCAACATCAATAAGATGTTTAAGAACGGTGTAATCCGCTAGTCAACACGGACACGTCGCCATGTTTCCAACAGCCGGAAGTTAATCAATAATACAAAAACTAAACTCAGGCAACGACTAAATATAATAGAACAGATTTGAAAAATAAAGTAAAAGTTTCATATAAGACGCAATGGATACACTAGCTCCACGATCATGTTAAAATAACGCTTCTAATCAACTTGTAAGGCAAGATCTGATCACGAATTTTATAATACAAACAGGACAGAGCGGACTGAAATATCTATATAAAGTAGTATAACAATGTTCAACAATTAAAATGGGTTTGTGCAAGCTTTGTTAGATGTACGTGTATGGATGCGTGTTTGCATATTTGTGTGTTGTGTGTGTGTGTGTGTGTGGGGGGGGGGGGGTTAATATGTGACACAATTATGGCGTCAACAATCATCAATCCACACAACAAAATAGTATAAGGGAATGTTATGAACATGCAATGAATAATAGCTTTCGACTTTCTCATTGGGGCTTGTTTGCAAAGGAGGAGATTTAAGAACAAGAAGAAGAACCAGAAAAAAGGTGGAGTAGGAGAAAGTAGAAGGAGAACACTAACATATTTAAGACAAGAACCCAATCCCATCTGCAGAAACTTAAGTGTATAAAATAATAAAGTCAGAACCGTAGTAGATCTTACTTGAAGATCGCCATTACCACAAAGACACCATACAAGGAAGCAATGCAGAGGTGCGAGACAGCCACGTGCATCTCACAAGCTGAAAGATCTCAACATCAAGGCCAGATAGACGAGCTAAAGAAACAATTAAAGCTACTTCAGACACCGACATAAACCAGCGACAACGAAACACTGCTGAACGCATGGCACTGATAAAGAAGTAGAACGAAGAAATCCTACAAACCATCAAATCAGAGAGAGAACTGCTAAAGGCTGAAAGGGAACTGATCCAAAACAAACCAGCAGATGCCACGTAAACGACCACAGAGAAGCCACAAGATGAAACCCAACAAAAGACCAATTAAAAACCGCAAGCTAAAGCCAGCAGTCCAACCACGATGCATAAGAAATTCAAAGGGAAACCAAGATCCTGCCAGACCTCTGAAGAGAACCTAGATGTGTACTATGAAGAAAACAGAGATGTGGTCCCCAACATTGACCATGGAGGGATACATCGAGCAGGACGTAGAACACACAGACAAAAGCAACTCAAATTTAAACTCGAAAGAGAAAAAAGGCGCGAGGAAGAAAATGAAGTCATCGAAAAACTTCTGACAATAAACAAAAAAAGAGGCGAAAAGACCAAACAAAAAGTCCCTATAAGGACTGCACGCATTCAAACGCGCATGGAGCCAAAACTGACAAATGAGACGGAGCATATGCATTGAGCGTAGCCTACGATGAGTAGCGTTGTGATATTCTGTTGTGATAATTTGGTGTGTCCAGTGTGTGCCGCGTGGTTACACACCCGCTTCACACGCGTGATCCGGGACTGTTTCCGGATCCGGTCAGGGATATGCACTACTGACGAGCTCAAATGTGGACGAAACTCGAGTATAGTGCTTCCATATTGACGTGGATAGGCCTTAGGTTCATACCAGAATGCGATCGACGTTGCCAGTAGTGGGTTGTGCTCAATATTTAAAAGAGACGGACACAAAGGAGAACCACCGGCCAAACCCCCAGCTGACGCCACGGGCATACACTCTTCAAAACCGATAAGCCAGCTAACACCGGCACAGAAAACTAGACAAACTTATCCTGCATCGTGAACCACTACAAATATAATTGAAACCACAGAGGCTAGTTGAATGTTTGTTCAAAGTTTGTTTTTTTAAATTTTTCCAAAACGGACTCGAACTGGATTCATAGTAGATACAGCCGCCGTGGTAACGTAGCAGCTAGACGCCCGGCTGCCCTACCGGTGGCTTTGGTTTCGATACACATCAGGGCTGTTTTGATTTTATTTTTCTTTTCATTGACCTTGTCTCTCAGGGAAATCCAGCCTAAAATATGTATCAGGAAATGTCTTGAGAAGTAAAGGCGACCGACGTGGTATTCCAACATCAGCCACTGAGTTAGTTTGGTTTATAGAAATAATGGATCTGGCTCTATATACCCAATGCGCCCTGGGCGAGTACAATGATCCTTGACTTGACTTACATAACAGATACGGCCGTTGGGGTGTCACATGTTGTGTTCTCACACATTCTAGGTCACGACATAACTCAGTTCCCTTCCCCGTCGCTTTTCCGTCCCTGAAAATTATCTAGAAGCCATTTTTGAGAGGCTGTGTCATCCCTGGGGCTGTTCTGATCGGAAGAATATAATCCCGCCTCTGCTAGGGAATGAGCATGAACCACTCTCTTTGCAGGATTACAAGGGATTAAAGGTGAGAGGATCGACTTCATTGAACCGGATTTATCCCATATGGCTCGGGTTTATGTCCTCAGGACAGCTTGCCGAAAGCGTTGTACAAAGCACGATGTATAGTGTCGGTCTCTGTCTTTTATGGGACTAAATCTCCTTGCTGCTATGAATCTGTCAATAATGAAGATATTTTTTCAACATTGTGTCGTGGTCTGGCAATTGTGTTTTGCTTGGGCATGTCTGCACTCTTTTTTTTTTTTTTTTTTTTGCATATCCTTTACAAGACATCGCTGTCAACATCAACATCTTTCAGCTGTATGTTGATTTCTTAGCAAGATTACGCTCAGTAGTTTGCCATTGCTTTTTGTGCGGCCGGCTCAGTTATCCCGCAAGTCACCAGCGGGGATCGAACCGCTCCCAGCTCTCGCCACGCTACGAGACTCTGCTTGGTAAACGGGATTACGGAGAAAGTGTTGTAACCCCTCGGCCAGAGAGACCGGCACTCTATTGTTATAGTATTTCAATCCATGTTTCCGTGACATTACATTATGCTCTTATTTCAATGACGTTTCAGGTGGTACTCTTCATATCATACCATTGATTCACTCTGATTATTGAGTCTAAGCTGGACTCAAGGATTCTCCATTGATTTACGCCATATCTGCTCTTAAAAAATGCTCAGGCTACAACAACCTCTCACAGCAAACTCAGCTAGAACTAATGTTTTCGGTTATCGCCGAAAAACATCAGAGAGACGGTGTCCTCCGGTCTACACAAGACCGACAACCAGGTCTCCGGTCTCTACAGACGTAGATCACTCTCAAATATGATTCCAGCACTATGATCGCTCTTGTATTACTCAAGCATTCCCAGTCACTATTCCCCCAATGGTCATGATTCATATATCTTTATTGTGCATATTGATCTCCCCTAACATTTGTCTTGCTCTATGACCTTGACTCGTTTCTTCTTCTTTGCATACATCATTTAATCTCATGGTGATTATATCAGCATTAATCTCTTTCTATCATATACTGTTATTGAATATTTCTTATTGTTAAAATATTGGAACATTAGTTTATTAAATTGATTAATGAGCGTCATTCGTTGGGCCTTCAATTATACATGATTGTAAATTTTGTAATACCCATGCACATCGAATACCAAGTATTGATTCTCAGCGTTGTATAACATATATCTTTCATTGATTATCATTTTAACTTTCTTACAGTCTGTTATTTCATTCACACACTCATTCTTTCCAATACACTGAATAAAATACATTAGCAAGTAGTTAAACTAAAAGTTGTCTGGTGTTCCTCCTGTTCCGTCCTTAGTTGATTGGTGTTCCTCTTTCCGTTGAACTGTTGAAGCAAGTTATTCGTTCCTCAATCTGATGTGCTGAATATATACAATCTTTTAGACGTTCGTAAGTCAGTTACATAACGTTAATATAGTTCACATTCGTAAAATTTACTGTCACAAATCTTCTCACATTTGTTCAGGCAGTTGCATAAAAATGTGATTTTGTTTCTTTTTGGTGACGTGGTAACCTGAATAGCAGGTCTGCAATGTTGTTTTCTGTGCCACTTACATGTTCTATGGTGAAGGATTAGTTTTGCAGGATAAGTTCCCATCTGGCAATTCGATTGTTCTTTGGGTTTCCTTCTTTCAGAACCAGTATAGGATTATTGTCTGTTTGAATTGTAAAATGTGTTCCAAATAATTATTTGTTTAGTCTTGTCACTGCAAATACTACTGCCAGGCACTCCAAATACCGTTGTTCAGCCGGTGATAGTTTCTGCTGACATATATAATCGGATGGAGGATCGTATCATAGCGCTGAAGTAATTGCAGATATAGCAATTCCACTGGCATCTGATCTGAAGGTAAATGATACATTAGAGTTAGGCAGTTTCAAAATATGATTTTTGATCATTTTGAGTGCTACTTCCAAATTTGCACTCGGTACAATTTCATTTGGTTTTTTTTTTTTTTTTTTCTCCAACAAATTTATGAACACATTTGTTAATTCGGCAAATCTAGGGATACATTTGCCGTAGTAATTAACTAAGTCCAATAGACTTCTCACTTCTTTTTTTTTCATATTTGGGATGGCTAGGTCAATGATCTTTGATATGATTCTTTCGTCACTGGAAATGTTGCCGTATGAAATTTTGTGTCCTAGGAAATCGATGTCGTGGAATTCAATTTCTACCTTGGCTGGTGTAACCGTCAAACCAAATTATTTAATTCTGTCAAAAATCTGTAGCAAAATCTTTGTATTGTTCGTCATACTGTCTGTGAGTATACAGATGTCGTCTATGTATATCTCTACGTGTGGGATGTTGCGTAGTAATAGTCTGGTCATTCTGACAAAGGTGGCGGGCGAGTTAACTAATCCAAAAGGCATATATAACAATTCGTATAGCTTAGTGGGGTGGCAAAAGCTGTGAAATGTATGGATTTTTCTGTCATTTGTATTTGCCAGTACCCTTTTGTTAAATCTAGTTTGGAGAAAAAACTGAGTTTGTCAAGTTTATAATAATGTCTTCGCAGTTAGGGATTGGTTCTGCATCTAGTTTCGTAATGGCATTGAGTTTTCTCAAGTTTACACACAGTCTGATCGTGTCATCCCTTTTCTTAACAATTACAATTGGAGAACAGTACTCCGAACAGGATCTTCTTATTATACCATGTTTCTCTAGATCGATCACTCCTTTCTCGAGTTTATCTTTAAAGTGTATTGCTATTATATATGGTTTGCATTTGATGGGCGTGTCACTTAGGACTCTGACACTGGGCAAAAAGAAGAAACAAACTGGATTTTCCTTGGAATTTGTTTGTCAATGCCGACGCATTGCTGACTTTAACGTGACGTTTCTCTGTTATTCTTGGTGTGGCTTCTGCTGGTGTGTTTTAGTTAGCCCTCTCTCGTTCGTTAGCTGTTTTCTTTTGGTTTGTATTCCGTAATCATTTCCTCACTCCATTTCTTGGTTTGAGCTACGCATGCCACCTCTTGCTGTATACTGTGCTGTATTTCGTTTATTTCTTCCAGAAATCTGGCATTGCTGCCGGTGTTGTGTTCTTGGGTGTCCTTGATTGACTTCTTTGTCTGTACATTTTTGTTGATTTGCTAATTCGGTTCTGCTGTCTGGCCTTCACGCTGGGTCGTTTCATCATGTGAAACTCCCTAGGGTGTCCTGCACCCAATTGAATGGTGTGTTTGTTATTATGGTTATTTTTATGGAGTCTTTGTGTCTTTGGAGGTACGGACTTCCCATGCACCTTGTTCAGTGTTTGCATAGGCAGTTTGTGAATTTTCACTTATCGTTTGGTTTCCGGAAGTCCTTGTCTTGTTTGGCCAGTGGAAACTTGCTACGGCATGGACATTTGAGCAGTAGCAGCAGTTTTCTATCTTGCTGCGACACGTTGTTCTAGTGTGTCCCGCCCTCTGGCACCATGAGCATTGTATAACTCTGGGTATGCATCGTTCTGGCTGTTTTTATTTCTTGTTCGTCATCACATTGATAGGCATCTCGCTCCCCACCGTTTTCAATACTACTAGTGTTGTTGGGAGTTTGGCGGATACGAGCCTTTATGACTTGGATGTGGCAAGATGCGGTATTTCTCCTTCTGCAGACTATGCGGGTTCTCCTTCTGCAGACTATTTGGTCATCTGTTAGCTCTATTTTGACGCATTTGATCACCCATCATATCATTGCGTGATATTGAATTTTTAAACTATGGTATCTTTCTCTGCTTCTGAATACATGTGGATCTTATTTGCGGTCGATTATCATCACTCGCTGCTAGTGGTTGGTTCAGTTATGGCTTCTGGTAATTTTCCTTCTTTCGGCTGTGGTGGTGGATCACATGGCTTTTCTACTCCTATTATAGTTTGGTAACGACCGACGTAACGATGTTTTCTTTAGAGGACATCGTTTTTGTGTGTTTCTGGAACAGATGTGCTGTAATTCCTATTCGTTTTCGGAAGTTGTTTACAAAAAAACCACGGAAGGAAAGTGGTAGTTGAAATGTTGGCGGCAGCCAACAGATAGTTGTTGGTTATAGTCTGAAATTTCATGACAATAAGTAGAAGATCTCTTTAACGAGACAATGGCTACTGCCACCGGCTAGTATGGACACTTCCAGGAAGGAAAGAAACGAGAGACTACCTTCTCTAAAGTTGCCTAGTTTATCATTATTCGCTTAATTACAGATCATCAATGAAAGGGACAGGGACATTGAAATTAGCAACATGGAATGTTCAGGAGTTAAGCAACGATGGAAAGTTAGATAAATTCATACCAGAATTGGGAAGAGAGAACATTAATATATAAATTAGGAATGTGCGGGTCAATATGGAAAAGGGCAGGGATTAAGATTTTTTTGTTGCGTATCCCTTACGGGACGGTGCATTCAACAGCAGCATTTTCAGCTGCTGTTGACGTACTAGGCAAGTGTTACGTTCAGTAGTTTGCCATTGCTTTCTGAACGACCGGCTCCTATACCTTTTTAGAAAAAAATCAGCACCGCTGTTTCGAACCCGGGTATACGGGCTCACAAACCGCGTTCGCAAGCCCTTAGCCACAGAGACCGGTTTTAGACAGGGATTAAGATAGGGGAGGATTAAAGATTATTTATTCTGGGGGAGAAGAACGGCAAAGAGGTATAGCAATTATCTTGGATCAGCAAACATCAAAATCTGTTAAAGGGTATTGGGCTGTGTCAGACAGATTTCTAATGGTAAAATTAATTGGCAGACCTTTAAAAATAAACGTCATTCAAACAGATGCACTAACAGGAGAATGCAGTGAAGATAGTATAGAGGAATTTTAGAATGACACTGAGGCAGCTTTGAAGAAATATTAAAATTCAGGGAAAAAAATAATGGGTGACTTCAATGCAAAAGTAGGAAATCAAGGCGATGGATGCACAGTAGGCAACCATGGTTTGGGTGAGCAAAACGAAAGAGAATACAGACTATAGGAATGTGCAAAGGAGCAGGAAATGATTGTAGGAAAAACCTGCACTGCCATCGGTGATGAACTGTATTTTCGTGGACTGTGTGGGTGAACATCTAGGAAACATCCAGATAGGAAAATGACTGCCGATTCCATCAGAGATGAATTGGGTGTTTCGTGGGGGACTAGTGTGTTGACATTCTTGCGGCGGCATTATGCACAGTGTATCTGTGCAGGCTGTTGTTTGTCGAGACTCCTGTCTTTTCCACCTTTCACATTGGGCAGTGGGGAGCATTTTATGTGATATTCACTGGCACAGGAAGGGGGCATATTGGGGACGACCCGTTGCTGTGAAGTTGGAACTGCGACTAACTAACTAACTAACCTGGTTTAACCAAAATCTTAGAATATTATGGACATGGAGGAGTTCTGAAACAGGATTAGAAACCAGATTGATTACACCCTGATTAGCAGGAGGTTTCACAATGCGTTAACAATTGCAAAAAAAGTTTCCAATTCTGATCGTTACAGGGTTCACAGATTGATTACAGGCACATTGACAGTATCGCTAAAGAGAGTCAAGTGTACAATCGGAAACACTAAATATCATCTGTGTACATTGAAAAACGACAAGGAAATGCGAGACAATTTCAACATAGAAGTAAAGAACAGATTTGAAGTATTGTCAGATTTAAAGATCCTATTTCAAGACGAGGCTGTTCAAAAGGAAATATTGAAGAATTCATCAGTTTCGCTGCAGAAACAATTATTCCAAAATTAAAGAAAATGGGTTGTAAGAAATGGATGACTGAAGAAATTTTACAACTTATGGAAACAAGAGACACAACAAATATAATATTGCCAAATATGAAGAAATTCATAGATAATTCAAAACGTTATGTAAGGAGGCAAAAGATATATTATATGGCTTGAGGCAAATTGCATAGAAACTGAAAAACAACACAACAGTTAAAATACCAAATTAATGCACAAAAGAATTCATGAGCTAACTAATAAAGGAACTTATAAATCAGCAGGCTGCCTAAAAACAAAAGATGGAAAAATCTTAATAGAAAAAGATCAGATGTTATATGTATGGTCAGATGATGTGAAACACCTTTATAATAACAGAGAATAACAGAATGCTATTTGAAATGATAATGAAGGACCATCAATTTTTAAGATAGAGGTTCAGAATATTCTTAACCATATGAAAACTGGCAAGACCCTCAGTCAAGACAACATCCCAACAGAAATGATTAATGCTTTAGGAGAATATGGAATAGATCAAGTCACCAGACTGCTGAACACAATATATGATACTGGAGATATACCTCGTGAATTATGTAATTCTATATTTATTGCAATCCCAAAGAAATCAGGAGCCGTGTAATGTGATCAGCATAGAACAGTTAATGAGCTACATCACAACAATTTTGATAAGAATTATCATGCAAGAGTTAGGAAGAAAATACAACATGAAATAGGAGAAGAACAATGTGGGTCTGTAGAAGGGAAGGGTACAGTAAATGTGTGCATGCTGAGAACAGTTATTGAACGTGGTATAGAAGTAAATGCAGATATACATCTTTGCTTTATTGACTACAAATATATAGTATAAGACATGTCAACATGATACAGATGCTTGCAGATCTACCAAGTGATGGGAAATACCTTAGACTTGTTAAAAACAACAACAAAAACAACACACACACACACACACATATATGATTATATGGAAACAAAAACTGCTATAAAAATTGATAATGATGTAGGTCAATATCAACTTATTAAGTGAGGTGTGAGAAGGGATGCGTAATGTCTCCAGATCTTTTTTCCCCCCTGTACAGTGAAAGTATTGTCAGAAATATAGAAGATATGAAAGGAATTATCATTGTGGAACGAAACACAAATAACATTAGATATGCAGATGATACAGTCTTGATTGCAGACAATGAGCAGGATCTGCAGCATTTAGTAGATGCGGATGTTTCAAACAGTGAACAACTAGGGTTAGAATTAAATTATAAGAAAACACAGATTATGGTCGTCACTAGAAAAAAGGAAGTACCACCATATAATATACAAGTAAATGGGAATATTGGAATATTCTTAGACAAGTGAATCGGTACAATTATCTCGAAACAGTCGTCATAACATGGGTGATGAACAAGAATCGCCATGGCAAAGGTAACATTTTGCAAGATGAAAATCATATTGACCAATAAAATGATGTCAATTGAAACGAGAGAAAGAATGTTGAGGTGCTACATAGAACCTGTACTTTTGTATGGATGTGAAGCAATCCAATGGGCAATGGACAATGGGCAGACAGGATTAAAAACATCTCACGTCTGTGGAATGTGCTTTTTTTTGGCATGGCACATGATAGATGTATAGTCATGTGACTGACCAGGGTTGCCATTCTAGATATTTTATATCCAGATCTAGAGGTTTTTTCCGGTGTCTGGATACCGTTATCTGACGTTTGGATGCTGGATGCAATTCTAGATACTTTTCATTTGGAGTTGGATATTTCGGATACTTTCTAGATTTTACTTTTCTTTTGGTGTCATTTACCCATTTTGTGTTTGGTCTGGACGCAATAAATTATGGTAACTGCCATTATTTAAACTTAGAACTGACTTGGGTCAACGCTCAACAATCTGGCGATCCCCCAGTAATGAGTAAAAGGGCCTATAAATTATAATAACATTATTTGAACTTGAGCTCACCATGTTGCGAATTATTGCTGTGATGCCGACTTTGTGATTCTTTTTCATGTAATTTTAAAAAATAATTGCTCACCTTCATGTGTGTCTTCCACTTTGAACAAATCTTTCGGTACTTCAATTTTAATTCACTGCAAACAAGAAGTATCCCTTAGAGCCTCATTTGCATCGGTCCGGCAATCACTTTCCGGTTAAGTGTTTGGTGGGCTGCTGGACCGATCGATGGATGTTTTGTTAGTTTTGGGCCCTATGGGCCCTCACTGTCGTCAACAGTGAGGGCCCAGGGCCCAAAAACTTAAAAAACATCCATCGATCGGTCCAGCAGCCCACCGAACACTAAACCGGAAAGTGTTTGCCGGACCGATGCAAATGAGGCTCTAAGGGATACTTGTTAATACTTGTTTGTTTGCGGTGAATTAAAATTGAAGTATCAATCTTTCAACATGCCAAAAGTAAAGCAATATGAACAAAAATTTCGGAAAGAGTGGCTGCATGATGGCATAATTAAAGATTGGGTGCGTGTCATTCCTTGCAGCTAGCATTATCACATGCCTCATCAGAATGTTTACCAAGGAATTTTGAATTCCTTATTGCTGAAACACATAACTGGTTCTCCAAATCATCTGTCAGACAACAGCAATATAATAATTTATATAAAGCATTAAATGATAGTTCCTCGCCACTGAAAATTCTGTCATATTGCAAAACTAGATGGTTATCAATTCAACCAGCTGTTGAAGTAATTGTGAACCAATGGTTGGAGTTGAAGACACACTTCGAAATAACAAGAAAAGTAAAAAATGCTACACAGCTGAAACACTATATGGAATGTACAGTGATGAAAAAATATTTGGTATTCCTTCTCTTTTTACAACCCATATTAAGCGAATTGCAGAAAGTTAATAAACTGTTTGAATCTCAAATTGTTGATAAAGTTAAATTACTTGACGATCTCAATTTGCTATTTCACTCAACTGGTAAAAGACTTATATTGCTAACTTCTAAAGTTGACTTGTTCACTTGCACTATAGAGAGCTATTTGGCTCCTAAGCTGCTAAGCCATACCTGGGATACCAAATCGAATCAAAAATGGATGGTTTAAAAACAAAAGGACTGTTAACAGAAAATGAAGAGAACAATTTGAGAAAGCGCTGTCAGGATTTTCTTCTCTCATTATTCAAGCAATTGAAGCAGACTTCCTGAAAATTTAGATGTATTGAAAAATATTTCCCTCTTTTCTGTTAACTACATTCTTCAGCCAGTAAAGGACATATCAAAATATTGTCCAGTTATGACATTTTTAGGGGCTACTGATAATAGTGTGGCGAAAGCAGAATAGGCCTATCAATTAACCAAAATAAATTTGGTTGACTGGAAAAACAAAACAGAAACTGAAGCCTTTTGGAGTGAAGTAAGACAATTTAAAAATGCCTCGGGTAATAGTCCATTCTGTGAGCTCTTTGAATGTGCGATGATACTATTGATACTACCCCATTCAAATGCTGACGTGGAAAGGGAGTCTTCGTGGTGAAGTGGTCAAGCAGTTTGACTCGGGATCCGAAGGTTGTGGGTTCGATTCCGGGCCTCGTCCTTCGGTTCAGGAATTAAATATTTCGGAGACTCCTGTGGGCCGTCGCCAGAGCTACGGAGTTCGTGGTGTGCGACGCTTTCCGCGCTGCGGAAGGAGACCGAGGCATATGGGATAAAATCCGGTGCAATGAAGAAAAAGTGAGGGAGAAAAGTTATTTCGCTATACAGGGAGAAAAGATCTGGTGACAAGACACACCCCTGTCGTACTCCTAGCTTTATCGACTTTTTTTTATCGACCCTGTCGACTTTTAAGCGACTTTTTTAAGCTGACGTGGAAAGAGTTTTCATCATCATCATCAAGTGCCGTGCCAGCTGGCGTAGGCGTTCATGGCTCTCCACAGATCTCGGTCTTTAGTTTTCTGGATCAACTCTGCTGCTGATATTCCTCCATGCCACCGTCTCAATCCATCCAGCATCATTTCTCTTGGTCTGCCTCTGCCTCTCTTCCCCTCGATCTTTCCAGTTGTTACAATGTTCTCCAATGCCTCTCTTCTCATCACGTGACCGAAGAAAGATGTTTGTCTCTGTCTTATTGTTGTATATAATGTTCTAGTTTCATTAGCTTGTTAGATGAGATGAGTCGTTAGTTACTCCGGCAGTCCAAGGAATTCGCAACATTCGTCTCAGGAACCACATCTCTGTTGCTTCTAATTTCTTCTTACTTTGTTCATTTACATTCCAAGATTCACTGCCATACAGCAAAACTGATTCTACATAGCATTTCAGCACTCTCTTTCTTACATTCAGTGATAGTGACTTATTGCACAAGATACTCTTCATTTTCTGAAATGCGGCTTTTGCCTGCCCTATTCTGCTCCTAATGTCTGTTGTACATCTTCCATCTGATGTTATAAATGCCCCTTGGTATCTAAAATTATCCACTTGGTTAAGGATTTTTCCTTCTATTTCTATGTCACATTTTGGTGTCACCATTTTCTTTGATATTACCATTGTTACTGTTTTCTTGATATTCAAGGAGAGTCCTTTCCTTGCACTCTCTGTTACTACAACGTCTAATAATTGCTGTAGGTCTGTTGAATTATCCGCCACCAATACTGTGTCATCTGCATATCGTATATTATTTATATTATAACCTCCAACTAGTATTCCTGGCATCTCTTTGATCTCTCTCATTATTATTTCGCTATACAGGGAGAAAAGATCTGGTGACAAGACACACCCCTGTCGTACTCCTAGCTTTATGTGTTCGTAACTACCCTCTTTATTTCCCATTTTAATTGCTGCTACTTGGTTCCAGTAAACATTCTTTATTATTCTTAAATCTTTGCCATTAATGTTGATATCTTCCAACATTTTAATCAGTTCATCATGTTTTACTTTATCAAATGCCATAGTATAATCTATGAAGCACAAATATATGTCTTTCTGTTTCTCTATTGACCTTTCTATTAGTGTCCGTAATGTATAAATTGCATTGTTTGTGCCCTTTCCTTCCACAAATCCATACTGTTCTTCACTAATTTCCATTTTTATTTTCTGTTTGTTTCTTCTCATTATGATTCTGAGTAGAAGCTTAGTGATATGGTTTATGAGGTTAATTGTACGAAAATCTTCACAATCAATTGCTCCTGGTCTTTTTGGTATAGCTATAAATACAGATTCCAGCATATCACTGGGTAAATATCCACTACTGTAAATATCATTCAACATTTTGGTTAATATATCTACTCCAAATTCTCCCAACACTTCTAATTCTTCTATTGTGATTTCATCTGGCCTAGCTGTTTTTCCTTTCTTCATACATTTCATAGCGTCAGCGACTTCTTCTTTCAGAATAGGTGGACCTTCTAAGTAACAATCTTCTGTTAATTCTTCCCTTTCTCCGTCATATAATTCTCTTATATACTCATTCCACCTCTTCATTATAGCACCTTCCTCTAATAATATCTTTCCTGTTGTTGATTTCAAACACCCTGTATTTATTCTTATTTTTCTTCCTGTAAGCTCACTGATTTGTCTGTACATATTTTTTTGTATCATTAATGGAATTTAATTCAATTTTTTTGCATTGCTCGTTTAACCAACTTTCTTTAGCCTTCCCACATTTATCTTTTATTTCTTTATTTATCTTAGCGTATTCTTGTTTGTCATTTTTACTCTGTTTTCTTTTGTCCATCAGTTTTAAGATTTCTTCATTCATCCATTGTTTCTTAGCTATTTTGCCTCTCTCCGGTAATACTTCTTTGCTAGTTTGATGAATGGAGTCCCTTAACATTTCCCATTGTTCATTTATATTCTGTATTTTAGCTATCGCATTGTACCTATTTTTCACAGTCACTCTGTATTGTTCTTGCAGTTCTTTATCTATTTTCAGAACCTCTTTATTAAGTCTCATGTTCTTAACCATTTTTTCCCCTCTCTTTAATCTTACTTTTATTTGTCCACATAGTGGTACATGATCACTATTACAGTCAGCACCAGGCATTGCCTTTACATTAATTAAAGCATTTCTATATCTTTTATTAATTAGTATTTAGTCAATTTGGTTGCGTATTTTCTTATCAGGGCTTTTCCATGTGTACAGTCGACTTTTATGGTGTTTAAACCATGTGTTTCCAATTATCATATCATTGATATCTGCCCATTCTATTAGCTTTTCCCCTCTTTCATTTCTTGTACCTAAACCATAATTCCCCACTACATCCTCCATTTTCCCCTTTCCTACTTTTGCAAAGAGTTTTCAGTACTATGAATTATACAAAATTTAAACTAAGAAACAGGATGAAACTTGACCTCTTAAATGCTATCATAACAATAAGATTTGGTCTGATAAGAGCAGGAAAATGCTGTTCAACTTATCAGCTCCCTGATCGTGTATTAAAAGAAATTGAAACAGCTAAAGCATACCAGAGTCATTTTGAATCTGAAGCCGACTACTGCTAAAAGTTATGGTGCTCGCCCTGCTTTGGACCCACAGGCAGGTGCAGTGCCGGGCCCTATGTCTTGAAAGGGTCCAACCCCAACTACTGGAGGTCCTTCTCAGATGTCCTGTGGAGCCAGGGGACATAAGAATAGAACAGCTGGCCATACTAAACAAAGACTTAAAATAATGCACTGGAATGCGGAGGGAGTCAACAACAAAAAAGTAGAATTAGAAAACATCCTGGACCAAGAAAAAGTAAGCATATGTTGCTTGCAAGAAACTCACCTCAACGAAAATATAGCCTTCAAAATCAGATGCTACCAGTGTTACCGATCTGACCGAAAGGACAGGCGAAAAGGTGGGATACTTACCCTTGTAAAAAATAACATCACTGCTTCCTAAATCGAAGTCTATATGGAAGGGGCTGAGTATCAGACACTTAAACTTAAGACAAGCTATACAGACCTACATCTGATCAATTACTACTGTCCAAGTGACCGCCCACAGGCACTGGACACACTACCATTAACAGAAAAAATGATTGTGTGTGGCGATTTCAACAGCCACTCGCAGAGTTGGGGCTATGATCACATGGACCAGAGAGGAGAGAGACTGGAAGACTGGCAAGATGAGAATAGATTCATCTTAGTTAACAAGCCGTCCGACCCACATACTTTCTACTCGAGATCATGGCACTCTACAACTACACCTGACCAGGCTTTTCATTCACCAGACCTGGAGTGGAACATTACACGAATTGTTGGGAAACAACTTGGTGGCAGCGACCATCGACCAGTCTTTCTAACTGTAGAAAATGAGTTTGTAAGTGAAAGCAGCACCCTCTCGAGGTGGAACTACAAGAAAGCAGACTGGGCAATGTACAAGAATTGCACCAGCATACTGGTTAGAAACCTGAACACTGAGAAAGACATAAATAAAGTAGTTGAAGAGTTTGGGAAATGCATACTACAGGCAGCGCGAGAAACAGTACCAAGAGGAGCCCGTAAACAATATAAACCCTACTGGAGTAGTGAACTGGAACAGTTGCATAATGATGTGGAAGTATGTAGAAAGCAAGCAGAGGTCACACCCAGCCAAGAGCACCACAATAAATTCCAGCATGCAAAAGCCAAATTTCAAAGGGCCAAGCTGCAGGCTAGACGGAAAAGCTGGCAGGAAAAAACAGAGTCTCTGAACTTTGAAAGAGACACAAGGAAATTGTGGAAGCTAATAAAACAACTTAACGATGAGGGCACAGGGAGAAACTCAAAAATTGCACCACATAAAGATGGAAACATCTTAACAAGAAAGCAAGCAGCTGACCATTTTGCGGACTCATTCGCACAAGATAACAATATCAAAATTATCCAGAGAAACAACAAGAGATTCGAGAGAAACGGCAACATACAGGACAGAAGGAAATAGTACACGAGGTTCTGGAGGCACCCATCACAATCAGCGAACTGGAGCTAGCCATATCAAAACTGAAAATGAGAAAGTCACCAGGAGCTGATGGTATCTCCAATGAAATGATCAGGAACCTAGGAACAGAGGACAAAGCAAAGCTGTTGCAGATCTTCAATAATAGTTGGACCTTAGGCAGTGCTCCACAAGCCTGGAGAGAAGCAATCATGATACCCCTCCTAAAATCAGGGAAAGATAGTTCCATTGCCTCTAGCTACAGACCAATTAGCCTCACCAGCTGTCTCTGCAAAACACTGGAGCACATCATCAATCACAGACTGCAGTGGTACATTGAAAGTAAAAACATCCTTGTGCCACAGCAGGCTGGCTTTAGGCAGTGCTACTCTACGGAAGATCAGACAACCTACCTCTCTCAAGAAATTGAGGATGCATTCCAAGAGAAGAAGCTGGTGCTTGCGGCATGGATAGATTTGAAGAAAGCCTTTGACAAAGTCTGGAAAGAAGGTCTGATGAATAAACTGAGAAACTGCAAAGTCAATGGAAGAATGTACAAATGGGTGAAAGCATACTTGCACAACAGAAGAGCCCGAGTACAGATAGACGGACTAACGAGCAAGAAAGTACTACTGCGTCACGGTGTTCCCCAGGGCGGAGTTTTGTCCCCCACACTCTTTCTAATCTTCATCAATGATCTTGTTGCTAATCTACCGCATGGAATTAAAGCCGCAATGTACGCCGATGACCTGGTTCTATGGAGCACAAATGAACATGCATCAGTGGCCACCAGATTACTAGAAAGAGCTGTAGATACATTTTTTGCATGGGCAAATAGATGGTGTGTCAGCATAAACACTGACAAGTGCAGCACCACCCTATTTACCCTCTCTCCAAAACAAAAGGCAGGGACCATCCAGATAAATGGAACACCCCTAAGAGAAGGAAAATAGCCATCCTGAGAAAGCTAAGTGGAACCACATGGGGAGCCAATGGGAAAATACTTAGCAAAGTTTATCAACAGAGCATACGACCACACCTGGAATACGGGTCAACTCCGTGGTGTTCGGCATCAAAAACCACACTAAAAGAGCTGGACAAAGTGCAAAATCAAGCACTTAGAGTCACCACAGGAGGGATGAGATCAACCCCTATAGTGGAAATGGAGAAGATGGGGAGGACACAAGCACTGAGTGAGCGCAGAGATACGAAAACGCTAATACAAGCAGAAAAGTTCCTCAGCTTGCCAGGCCACCCTATGAAGAACAGATTTGAAAACCTAGCTATGGGGCGGTTGAAAAGAAGTAGTTTTATCCACCAGGCCAAACGACTCTGCAGAGAAACCACCGATCTGCCCACAGTTGGTATCCCCCTAACAACTATTCCAGAGCGAACTCCATGGAAAGATGAGCATAGACTATCATTACAAATCCAGACAAAAGTGAGAGGAATATTTGACAAGGAAGAACAGAACAGTGTGCAGCGCAGAACAGCCACTCTCAGCTTCCTTGATGAAGAATACCCACAGGGACCTCTGGATCCGAGTCTACACAGATGGGTCAGCACAAAATGCTGTTCGAAATGGAGGAGCGGGAGTGTACATAGAATACCCAAATAATACCTAGGGACACAGCTAGAGTACCGACAGGAAAGTACTGCCATAACTACGATGCTGAAATTGAGGCAATCAAGATAGCAACAGAGAAATTATTAAATACCAGCAATGGTACACAACCTGTGGTGCTATTGACAGATGCAAAATCAGTACTCGAGGCGCTCCTGTCTGGGAAATTGCCAGTACTAAGGACACTACTTTCTGAACTTAGCAGTCAGCATAAGGTCACCATACAGTGGATACCATCCCACTGTGGAGTACCCGGAAACGACAGAGCTGATCAATTGGCTAAGGAAGGAGCCAAAGTAGAACAGCCTGATGTGCCCGTTACATACCACCAAAAGAAAAGAATGATCAAATCAGCCAGAAAGCCACCAAAACCTGCTCAAGATTACTACCACGTTATGGATAGATCAGAACAAGTCATTATTCTGCGCCTCAGAACAGAACACAATAGATTACGCAACCACATGTATACAAAATTCAAGATTGGTGAAACAGCCATGTGCACATGTGGAATGGCGACGCAGACAGCAGAGCACATACTCCAAGACTGCCCGAAATATAACATATCTAGGCAAACCTTCTGGCCTAGAGAGACGACAGTGGAAGATAAACTCTATGGACCGCTGTGTGAACTGAAAAAGACAGTTCAATTCATACAAGAGACAGCATTGCAGTTATAGACATTTTTCAAGCGAACGAAAGAAGAGAAGAAGAAGAATCTGAAGCTTCAACTTCATCATCCAAGCTAAGTGCATCTTGTGAGACAGACATCAGTGAAGATGAGGACATGATTCTATAGGGTAAGTCACATCAATTTTGTTTAAACGTTGCATATCCCTTACAGGACGTTGCAGTCAACACCAGAATTTTCAGCTGCTGTTGATGTGCTAGACAAGATTACGCTCAGTAGTTTGCCATTGATTTCTGAGCGACCGGCTCACATACCCCCGTAAGTTACCAGCGCGGCTCGAACCGCTGCCGGTTCGGACGCAGCTGTGTTACTCACGAGAATATACGAGGTTACGGCGAAAGCCGTAAACCCTTCGCCAAGGAGACGGCAGTCACATCAATACATATGTAATTTCTTACTTTCTCAATCTGGATATTTTCCTAGATACTTACCAACGAAATCTAGATATTTATGGATGTTGTGTGGGCCATTTCTAGATTTTTTTGGTCAAAAAGTGGCACCCTGTGACTGACTTCGGCGAAAACAACATTGGCCGTTATGTTATCGGTGAACACTGCCCGCTGTTTGACGTGGGAGATCTCAGCATTTATAATCACCTTCACAACAGCTTGAGCTACAGTTAGGCCGACAGTTGTGAGAAGTCAGTTTTATTTGTTTAATCTGAGGACACTTAAATAGTGGAATCATCATCATCATCATCATCATCTTCCACTTCTGCCGTCAAGCGGCGTGGGGAGGAATAATTTGCGTTCCAGCGCCCGGTGAACCACTTGATCTTCTGTCTTTCAATAAATGTGGCACAAGGTGTTGATCCCACAGTCTGTCTGATAATAGCATTTCTTACTCGGTCTCGGATTGTTAAGTTGGCAGCTCTCCTCAGGCATCTCATTTCGCAGGTGTTGATTTTGCGAAGGTGTAATTTGGATAAAGTCCAGGTTTGAGATTGGTAGCATAGGGTTGGTGTGAATATGCTGTTTATTATCTGTCGTTTTGCGGACATGGGTATGTTTGGATGTTTCAGTAAGGGTGACAGTTGATATGTAAGTGCACTAGCTTTTTGACATCTGATTTCAATTTCTCTGTCTAATCTGCCATCTTCTGTGATCATACTTCCAAGGTATTTGAATTCTTTAACTTGTTTCAGAGTTGTGATATTTATCTGTATACTTAGTGGGCCTGGCGATCTGCTAACTTGCATTACTTCGGTTTTGGCTGTGTTTATACTCATATTGTATCTGCTGCAGGTTGAACTCAGATTATTAATATGATTTTGTAGTCTGCCCTCATCGCTGTAAAACAGGCACTGATCGTCTGCAAATAGAAGTTCATTTATTCCTGTGGTCAGTTGTTTCATCTGGAGTAAAGAGTTCTAAATTTTCTGAATCTGTTCTGTCGAGACTTGCTTCTTTGGAAATTCTGTCCATGTAGATATTGAATAGCAGGGGAGAGAGCACACATCCCTGCCTCACTCCTGTATTGACTGTGAACATATCTGATATACCTTCTTGTGTTCTTACTGCACTTTGGCTCGAGTGGTACATGGCTATGATGTTTTCTAGCAGTTGCCCTTCTATCCCATAGTCTTCAAGGATGGTCCATAATTTGTATCTGTCTACTCTATCAAAAGCCTTTTCTTGATCTACAAACACAATATTCTGCTGGTCACTATATTCGATAGTTTTTTCACAAATTAAGTGTAAATAATGCATCAGTGCAACTTTTACCTTTCCGAAAACCGAATTGTGCTTTGCTTAACTGTGGAATGGTGTTCGATAATTTCACTTTATTTTATTTATTAATAACACTAGTTGAACACTTAACAACAGGCATACTTTTTCATAACATACAGTAACATGTAATGTATTAATGTATTTCATTGTAATTGAATGGATGTGAAGCATGGCATGCGCAATCCAACGGATGAACACAATATTAATAATTTAATATACATTTTATGAATATGTGAATATGCAATATGATTATTGATTATCATCATCATTTTAATTTTAATTTTAACATTGCATGTCTTTTGCAGGACATTGTGATTATCCTTACCCCTAGGTTAGTTTTCTGGGCAATTTTGTTTAGTCAGTTTGCTATGGCTTTCTGAATGAAAAAATGTGAACTTCAAGAGTCCGAGCTAATCTAATATATGTAGGAATCGATTTCGCTATCTCATCGTCAGTGTACCAGCAATTTAAGAGCTAGAACGCTCTCTTATTTCCCAATATATAACAATCAAAGTCAGCGTCTGTAGCTTGGAGGTTAATTAAATCCCCGACATACCAGGCCGAAGGTTGGAAATCAGCGCTGGCGATTTTTGAAATAGATCATTTTTTGAAGTTTTTGCACATAATTTAATGGTATGAGGCATCTGTCATTCAGAAATCAATGGCAGTCTACTGAAAGTAAAATTGGCTAATCTAATAGATCACAAACATATAATAAATACTGGGTTGATTGCAATGTCCTGTAAAGGATATGCAGTGAGCTTTAGGAATGGTGAAAAATATATTATTAATATTACTTTTTTTTTCAACAACAATAAATTATTGTATATAATGCTGACGAATGTGCAAAATCAAAATGTAAACTTGCGTAATAATAATAATAATTCAAAGCAATGTTTTCCAATAGTGAGTTTGAATAATGAAGACACAAGCAATAGATTTCATGATTTATTGCCTGGCATATTTTGCTGCATCTCGTTAGGTACATACTGCAGACTTCACACAACATAAAGTAAATTAACTAAGTAAATCCTTCAAGCTGAAATATACACATGTTCACACAATAATGTCAATTGTCAATCACAGTAATTTTAAGTTGACTAACGTCTTTCTATTAATTGTCTCAGGTTTTTTCTTGTTGGACATATTCTGTCGGCCCTTAGAGATCTGAAATACTGGTGAGAAAATTTTTCCGTCCTTAGGCATTCCTAAAGAAATCTCAATCGGCAATCCTGTACCGATATTTTACATTTCAGTTTGAGTAATCCATCTAATCGCTTCACAGTTACAGTTGGTACAGAAAGACATATTAGTCAGATTAAAATTACTGTGGTAGACAATTGACATTACTGTGCGAACATGTGCATATTTCAGCTTGAAGGATTTATCTAGTTATTTTACTTTATGTTGTGTGAACTCTGCAGTATGTACCTGACGAGATGCTGCGAAATATGCCAGGCAATAAATCGTGCAATCTATTGTTTGTGTCTTTGTTATTCAAAATAATAATAATAATAATAATAATCGATCACTAGCATCTTGCCGTCTTGACATTGTGCTTTAACAAAGGCATAATTACAACTCATGGTGGGAACCAGGGATAGAGTTATACCTCTCCATAGCACAAAGCCTGAGCTGAATTGTAGAGATCATGAGTTGCCCATGCAGCATGATCCCTCTCTCATGCGTGTTGTGAATGCTCTAACTGTTGCCCTGTGGGAACATTGTTGTGAATGCTCTAACTGTTGCCCTGTGGGAACATTATTGTGAATGCTCTAACTGTTGGAACATTGTTGTGAATGCTCTAACTGTTGGAACATTGTTGTGAATGCTCTAACTGTTGGGACATTGTTGTGAATGCTCTAACTGTTGGGACATTGTTGTGAATGCTCTAACTGTTGGAACATTGTTGTGAATGCTCTAACTGTTGGAACATTGTTGTGAGTGCTCTAACTGTTGGCCTGTTGGAACATTGTTGTGAATGCTCTAACTGTTGGAACATTGTTGTGAATGCTCTAACTGTTGGGACATTGTTGTGAATGCTCAAACTGTTGGGACATTGTTGTGAATGCTCTAACTGTTGGCCTGTTGGAACATTGTTGTGAGTGCTCTAACTGTTGGCCTGTTGGAACATTGTTGTGAGTGCTCTAACTGTTGGCCTGTTGGGACATTGTTGTGAATGCTCTAACTGTTGGAACATTGTTGTGAATGCTCTAACTGTTGGAACATTGTTGTGAATGCTCTAACTGTTGGAACATTGTTGTGAATGCTCTAACTGTTGAAACATTGTTGTGAATGCTCTAACTGTTGGGACATTGTTGTGAATGCTCTAACTGTTGGAACATTGTTGTGAGTGCTCTAACTGTTGGCCTGTTGGAACATTGTTGTGAATGCTCTAACTGTTGGAACATTGTTGTGAATGCTCTAACTGTTGGCCTGTTGGAACATTGTTGTGAATGCTCTAACTGTTGGCCTGTTGGAACATTGTTGTGAATGCTCTAACTGTTGGAACATTGTTGTGAGTGCTCTAACTGTTGGCCTGTTGGAACATTGTTGTGAATGCTCTAACTGTTGGAACATTGTTGTGAGTGCTCTAACTGTTGGCCTGTTGGAACATTGTGTGGGAACATTGTTGTGAATGCTCTAACTGTTGGCCTGTTGGAACATTGTTGTGAATGCTCTAACTGTTGGCCTGTTGGAACATTGTTGTGAATGCTCTAACTGTTGGAACATTGTTGTGAGTGCTCTAACTGTTGGGACATTGTTGTGAATGCTCTAACTGTTGGAACATTGTTGTGAGTGCGCTAACTGTTGGCCTGTTGGAACATTGTTGTGAATGCTCTAACTGTTGGAACATTGTTGTGAATGCTCTAACTGTTGGCCTGTTGGAACATTGTTGTGAATGCTCTAACTGTTGGAACATTGTTGTGAGTGCTCTGTTTGCCTGTTGGAACATTGTTGTGAATGCTCTAACTGTTGGAACATTGTTGTGAGTGCTCTAACTGTTGGGACATTGTTGTGAATGCTCTAACTGTTGGCCTGTTGGGACATTGTTGTGAATGCTGTAACTGTTGGAACATTGTTGTGAATGCTCTAACTGTTGGAACATTGTTGTGAATGCTCTAACTGTTGGAACATTGTTGTGAATGCTCTAACTGTTGGAACATTGTTGTGAATGCTCTAACTGTTGGCATGTTGGAACATTGTTGTGAATGCTCTAACTGTTGGGACATTGTTGTGAATGCTCTAACTGTTGAACATTGTTGTGAGTGCTCTAACTGTTGGAACATTGTTGTGAATGCTCTAACTGTTGGAACATTGTTGTGAGTGCTCTAACTGTTGGACCTGTTGGAACATTGTTGTGATTGCTCTAACTGTTGGGACATTGTTGTGAATGCTCTAACTGTTTGAACATTGTTGTGAATGCTCTAACTGTTGGCCTGTTGAACATTGTTGTGAATGCTCTAACTGTTGGCCTGTTGGGACATTGTTTGTGAATGCTCTAACTGTTGGAAAATTGTTGTGAGTGCTCTAACTGTTGGAACATTGTTATGATGCTCTAACTGTTGGCCTGTTGGGAACATTGTTGTGAGTGCTCTAACGGTTGGGACATTGTTGTGATTGCTCTAACTGTTGGGACATTGTTGTGATTGCTCTAACTGTTGGGACATTGTTGTGAATGCTCTAACTGTTGGAACATTGTTGTGAGTGCGCTAACTGTTGGCCTGTTGGACATTGTTGTGAATGCTCTATCTGTTGGAACATTGTTGTGAGTGCTCTAACTGTTTGGCCTGTTGGAACATTGGTGTGAATGCTCTAACTGTTGGAACATTGTTGTGAATGCTCTAACTGTTGGCCTGTTGGAACATTGTTGTGAATTGCTCTAAACTGTTGGAACATTGTTGTGAGTGCTCTAACTGTTTGCCTGTGGAAACATTGTTGTGAATGCTCTAACGTTGGAACATTGTTGTGAGTGCTCTAACTGTTGGGAGATTGTTGTGAATGCTCTAACTGTTGGCCTGTTGGGACATTGTTGTTAATGCTGTAACTGTTGGAACATTGTTTGTGAATGCTCTAACTGTTGGAACATTGTTGTGAATGCTCTAACTGTTGGAACATTGTTGTGAATGCTCTAACTGTTGGAAACATTGTTGTGATGCTCTAACTGATTGGCCTGTTGAACCATTGTTGTGAATGCTCTACTGTTGGAACATTGTTGTGATGCTCTAACTGTTGGCCTGTTTGGGACATTGTTGTGAATGCTCTAACTGTTGGAACATTGTTGTGAGTGCTCTAACTGTTGGAGACATTGTTGTGAATGCTCTATGCTTGGGAACATTGTTGTGAGTGCTCTAGACTGTTGGCCTGTTGGGACATTGTTTGTGAATGCTCTAACTGTTGGAACATTGTTGTGAATGCTCTAACTGTTGGAACATTGTTGTGAATGCTCTACCTGTTGGAACATTGTTGTGAATGCTCTAACTGGTTGGAACATTGTTGTGAATGCTCTAAACTGTTGGAACATGGTTGTGAATGCTCTAACTGTTGCATGTTTGGAACATTGTTGTGAATGCTCTAACTGTTGAACATTGTTGTGAATGCTCTAACTGTTGGCCTGTTGGAACATTGTTGTGAATGCTCTAACTGTTGGAACATTGTTGTGAATGCTCTAACTGTTGGCCTGTTGGGACATTGTTGTGAATGCTCTAACTGTTGGAACATTGTTGTGAGTGCTCTAACTGTTGGAACATTGTTGTGAATGCTCTAACTGTTGGAACATTGTTGTGAGTGCTCTAACTGTTGGGACATTGTTGTGATTGCTCTAACTGTTGGGACATTGTTGTGATGCTCTAACTGTTGGGACATTGTTGTGAATGCTCTAACTGTTGGAACATTGTTGTGAATGCTCTAACTGTTGGCCTGTTGGAACATTGTTGTGAATGCTCTAACTGTTGGCCTGTTGGGACATTGTTGTGAATGCTCTAACTGTTGGAACATTGTTGTGAGTGCTCTAACTGTTGGAACATTGTTGTGAATGCTCTAACTGTTGGCCTGTTGGAACATTGTTGTGAGTGCTCTAACTGTTGGGACATTGTTGTGATTGCTCTAACTGTTGGGACATTGTTGTGATTGCTCTAACTGTTGGGACATTGTTGTGAATGCTCTAACTGTTGGAACATTGTTGTGAATGCTCTAACTGTTGGCCTGTTGGAACATTGTTGTGAATGCTCTAACTGTTGGAACATTGTTGTGAATGCTCTAACTGTTGGCCTGTTGGAACATTGTTAAGAATGCTCTAACTGTTGGAACATTGTTGTGAATGCTCTAACTGTTGGAACATTGTTGTGAATGCTCTAACTGTTGGCCTGTTGGAACATTGTTGTGAATGCTCTAACTGTTGGAACATTGTTGTGAGTGCTCTAACTGTTGGAACATTGTTGTGAATGCTCTAACTGTTGGCCTGTTGGTACATTGTTTTGAATGCTCTAACTGTTGGAACATTGTTGTGAGTGCTCTAACTGTTGGGACATTGTTGTGATTGCTCTAACTGTTGGACATTGTTGTGAGTGCTCTAACTGTTGGAACATTGTTGTGAATGCTCTAACTGTTGGCCTGTTGGAACATTGTTGTGAATGCTCTAACTGTTGGAACATTGTTGTGAATGCTCTAACTGTTGGAACATTGTTGTGAATGCTCTAACTGTTGGAACATTGTTGTGAATGCTCTAACTGTTGGAACATTGTTGTGAATGCTCTGACTGTTGGAACATTGTTGTGAATGCTCTAACTGTTGGCCTGTTGGAACATTGTTGTGAATGCTCTAACTGTTGGAACATTGTTGTGAGTGCTCTAACTGTTGGAACATTGTTGTGAATGCTCTAACTGTTGCAACATTGTTGTGAATGCTCTAACTGTTGGAACATTGTTGTGAATGCTCTAACTGTTGGAACATTGTTGTGAATGCTCTAACGTTTGGAACATTGTTGTGAATGCTCTAACTGTTGGCCTGTTGGAACATTGTTGTGAATGCTCTAACTGTTGGAACATTGTTGTGAATGCTCTAACTGTTGGAACATTGTTGTGAATGCTCTAACTGTTGGAACATTGTTGTGAATTCTCTAACTGTCGGCCTGTGGGAACATTGTTGTGAATGCTCTAACTGTCGGCCTGTGGGAACATTGTTGTGAATGCTCTAACTGTCGGCCTGTGGGAACATTTTTGTGAATGTTCTAACTGTCGGCCTGTGGGAACATTGTTGTGAATGCTCTAACTGTTGGCCTGCGGGAACATTGTTGTGAATGCTCTAACTGTTGGGACATTGTTTTGAATGCTCTAACTGTCAGCCTGTGGGAACATTTTTGTGAATGTTCTAACTGTCGGCCTGTGGGAACATTTTTGTGAATGTTCTAACTGTCGGCCTGTGGGAACATTGTTGTGAATGCTCTAACTCTCGGCCTGTGGGAACATTATTGTGAATGCTCTAACTGTTGGGACATTGTTGTGAATGCTCTAACTGTCGGCCTGTGGGAACATTGTTGTGAATGCTCTAACTGTCGGCCTGTGGGAACATTGTTGTGAATGCTCTAACTGTTGGGACATTGTTGTGAATGCTCTAACTGTCAGCCTGTGGGAACATTTTGTGAATGCTCTAACTGTCGGCCTGTGGGAACATTTTTGTGAATGTTCTAACTGTCGGCCTGTGGGAACATTGTTGTGAATGCTCTAACTGTTGGCCTGTGGGAACATTGTTGTGAATGCTCTAACTGTTGGGACATTGTTGTGAATGCTCTAACTGTCGGCCTGTGGGAACATTGTTGTGAATGCTCTAACTGTTGGGACATTGTTGTGAATGCTCTAACTGTTGGCCTGTTGGAACATTGTTGTGAATGCTCTAACTGTTGGAACATTGTTGTGAATGCTCTAACTGTTGGCCTGTTGGAACATTGTTGTGAATGCTCTAACTGTTGGAACATTGTTGTGAATGCTCTAACTGTTGGGACATTGTTGTGAATGCTCTAACTGTTGGAACATTGTTGTGAATGCTCTAACTGTTGGAACATTGTTGTGAATGCTCTAACTGTTGGAACATTGTTGTGAATGCTCTAACTGTTGGTGTTGGAACATTGTTGTGAATGCTCTAACTGTTGGAACATTGTTGTGAATGCTCTAACTGTTGGAACATTGTTGTGAATGCTCTAACTGTTGGAACATTGTTGTGAATGCTCTAACTGTTGGCCTGTTGGAACATTGTTGTGAATGCTCTAACTGTTGGAACATTGTTGTGAATGCTCTAACTGTTGGAACATTGTTGTGAATGCTCTAACTGTTGGAACATTGTTGTGAGTGCTCTAACTGTTGGGACATTGTTGTGAATGCTGTAACTGTTGGAACATTGTTGTGAATGCTCTAACTGTTGGAACATTGTTGTGAATGCTCTAACTGTTGGAACATTGTTGTGAATGCTCTAACTGTTGGAACATTGTTGTGAATGCTCTAACTGTTGGCATGTTGGAACATTGTTGTGAATGCTCTAACTGTTGGAACATTGTTGTGAATGCTCTAACTGTTGGCCTGTTGGAACATTGTTGTGAATGCTCTAACTGTTGGAACATTGTTGTGAATGCTCTAACTGTTGGCCTGTTGGGACATTGTTGTGAATGCTCTAACTGTTGGAACATTGTTGTGAGTGCTCTAACTGTTGGAACATTGTTGTGAATGCTCTAACTGTTGGAACATTGTTGTGAGTGCTCTAACTGTTGGGACATTGTTGTGATTGCTCTAACTGTTGGGACATTGTTGTGATTGCTCTAACTGTTGGGACATTGTTGTGAATGCTCTAACTGTTGGAACATTGTTGTGAATGCTCTAACTGTTGGCCTGTTGGAACATTGTTGTGAATGCTCTAACTGTTGGCCTGTTGGGACATTGTTGTGAATGCTCTAACTGTTGGAACATTGTTGTGAGTGCTCTAACTGTTGGAACATTGTTGTGAATGCTCTAACTGTTGGCCTGTTTGGACATTGTTGTGAGTGCTCTAACTGTTGGGACATTGTTGTGATTGCTCTAACTGTTGGGACAATTGTTGTGATTGCTCTAACTGTTGGGACATTGTGTGTGAATGCTCTAACCTGTTGGAACATTGTTGTGAGTGCGCTAACTGTTGGCCTGTTGGGACATTGTTGTGAATGCTCTAGCTGTTGGAACATTGTTGTGATGCTCACTGTTGCTGTTGGAACATTGTTGTGAATGCTCTAAACTGTTGGAACATTGTTGTGAATGCTCTAACTGTTGGCCTGTTTGGAACATTGTTGTGAATGCTCTAACTGTTGGAACATTGTTGTGAGTGCTCTAACTGTTTGCTGTTGGAACATTGGTTGTGAATGCTCTAACTGTTGGAACATTGTTGTGAGTGCTGCTCTAACTGTTGAGGACATATGTTTGGTGAATGATCCTAATACTGTTGGCCTGTTGGTACACTTGTTGTGAAATGCTGTAACTGTTGGAACATTGTTGTGAAACTGCTCTACACTGTTGGAACATTGTTGTGAATGCTCTAACTGTTTGGAACATTGTTAGTTGAATGCTCTAACTGCTTGGAAACATTTGTTGTGGAATGCTCCTAATGACTGTTGGGCATTGTTGGTAACATTGTTGATCGTACTGCTCTTAACTGTTTGGAACATTGTTTGTGAAGGCCTCTAACTGCTTGGACCTGATTGGAACATTGTATGTGAAATGCTCTAAACTGTTCGGCACCATTGTTGTGACATGCTCGTCAACTGTTTGGCCTGTTGGGACATTGTTGTGCATGCTCTAACTGTTATGAACATGGTCTGTGAGTGCTCTAACTGTTGGGAACATTAGTTTGTGAATGTGCTCTAAACTGTTGGACTACATTGTTTGTGAAGGTGCTCTAACTGTTGGCCCTGTTGGGCACATTGTTGTTGAATGCTCTAAACTGTTGGAACATTGTTGTGAATGCTCTAACTGTTGGAACATTGTTGTGAATGCTCTAACTGTTGGAACATTGTTGTGAATGCTCTAACTGTTGGAACATTGTTGTGAATGCTCTAACTGTTGGAACATTGTTGTGAATGCTCTAACTGTTGGCATGTTGGAACATTGTTGTGAATGCTCTAACTGTTGGAACATTGTTGTGAATGCTCTAACTGTTGGCCTGTTGGAACATTGTTGTGAATGCTCTAACTGTTGGAACATTGTTGTGAATGCTCTACTGTTGGCCTGTTGGGACATTGTTGTGAATGCTCTAACTGTTGGAACATTGTTGTGAGTGCTCTAACTGTTGGAACATTGTTGTGAATGCTCTAACTGTTGGAACATTGTTGTGAGTGCTCTAACTGTTGGGACATTGTTGTGATTGCTCTAACTGTTGGGACATTGTTGTGATTGCTCTAACTGTTGGGACATTGTTGTGAATGCTCTAACTGTTGGAACATTGTTGTGAATGCTCTAACTGTTGGCCTGTTGGAACATTGTTGTGAATGCTCTAACTGTTGGCCTGTTGGGACATTGTTGTGAATGCTCTAACTGTTGGAACATTGTTGTGAGTGCTCTAACTGTTGGAACATTGTTGTGAATGCTCTAACTGTTGGCCTGTTGGAACATTGTTGTGAGTGCTCTAACTGTTGGGACATTGTTGTGATTGCTCTAACTGTTGGGACATTGTTGTGATTGCTCTAACTGTTGGGACATTGTTATGAATGCTCTAACTGTTGGAACATTGTTGTGAATGCTCTAACTGTTGGAACATTGTTGTGAATGCTCTAACTGTTGGCCTGTTGGAACATTGTTGTGAATGCTCTAACTGTTGGAACATTGTTGTGAGTGCTCTAACTGTTGGCCTGTTGGAACATTGTTGTGAATGCTCTAACTGTTGGAACATTGTTGTGAATGCTCTAACTGTTGGCCTGTTGGAACATTGTTGTGAATGCTCTAACTGTTGGCCTGTTGGAACATTGTTGTGAATGCTCTAACTGTTGGAACATTGTTGTGAGTGCTCTAACTGTTGGGACATTGTTGTGAATGCTCTAACTGTTGGAACATTGTTGTGAGTGCTCTAACTGTTGGGACATTGTTGTGAATGCTCTAACTGTTGGAACATTGTTGTGAGTGCTCTAACTGTTGGGAACATTGTTGTGAATGCTCTAACTGTTGGAACATTGTTGTGAATGCTCTAACTGTTGGAACATTGTTGTGAGTGCTCTAACTGTTTGCCTGTTGGAACATTGTTGTGAATGCTCTAACTGTTGGAACATTGTTGTGAGTGCTCTAACTGTTGGGACATTGTTGTGAATGCTCTAACTGTTGGCCTGTTGGGACATTGTTGTGAATGCTGTAACTGTTGGAACATTGTTGTGAATGCTCTAACTGTTGGAACATTGTTGTGAATGCTCTAACTGTTGAACATTGTGTGTGAATGCTCTAACTGTTGGAACATTGTTGTGAATGCTCTAACTGTTGGCATGTTGGAACATTGTTGTGAATGCTCTAACTGTTGGAACATTGTTGTGAATGCTCTAACTGTTGGCCTGTTGGAACATTGTTGTGAATGCTCTAACTGTTGGAACATTGTTGTGAATGCTCTAACTGTTGGCCTGTTGGGACATTGTTGTGAATGCTCTAACTGTTGGAACATTGTTGTGAGTGCTCTAACTGTTGGAATATTGTTGTGAATGCTCTAACTGTTGGAACATTGTTGTGAGTCTAACTGTTGGCCTGTGGGACATTGTTGTGAATGCTCTAACTGTTGGAACATTGTTGTGAATGCTCTAACTGTTGGAACATTGTTGTGAATGCTCTAACTGTTGGAACATTGTTGTGAATGCTCTAACCTTGAACATTGTTGTGAATGCTCTAACTGTTGGAACATTGTTGTGAATGCTCTAACTGTGGCATGTGGAACATTGTTGTGAATGCTCTGACTGTTGGAACATTGTTGTGAATGCTCTAACTGTTGGCCTGTTGGAACATTGTTGTGAATGCTCTAACTGTTGGAACATTGTTGTGAATGCTCTAACTGTTGGCCTGTGGGACATTGTTGTGAATGCTCTAACTGTTGGAACATTGTTGTGAGTGCTCTAACTGTTGGAACATTGTTGTGAATGCTCTAACTGTTGGAACATTGTTGTGAGTGCTCTAACTGTGTGGGACATTGTTGTGATTGCTCTAACTGTTGGGACATTGTTGTGATTGCTCTAACTGTTGGGACATTGTTGTGAATGCTCTAACTGTTGGAACATTGTTGTGAATGCTCTAACTGTTGGCCTGTTGGAACATTGTTGTGAATGCTCTAACTGTTGGCCTGTTGGGACATTGTTGTGAATGCTCTAACTGTTGGAACATTGTTGTGAGTGCTCTAACTGTTGGAACATTGTTGTGAATGCTCTAACTGTTGGCCTGTTGGAACATTGTTGTGAGTGCTCTAACTGTTGGGACATTGTTGTGATTGCTCTAACTGTTGGGACATTGTTGTGATTGCTCTAACTGTTGGGACATTGTTGTGAATGCTCTAACTGTTGGAACATTGTTGTGAGTGCGCTAACTGTTGGCCTGTTGGGACATTGTTGTGAATGCTCTAGCTGTTGGAACATTGTTGTGAGTGCTCTAACTGTTGGCCTGTTGGAACATTGTTGTGAATGCTCTAACTGTTGGAACATTGTTGTGAATGCTCTAACTGTTGGCCTGTTGGAACATTGTTGTGAATGCTCTAACTGTTGGAACATTGTTGTGAGTGCTCTAACTGTTTGCCTGTTGGAACATTGTTGTGAATGCTCTAACCGTTGGAACATTGTTGTGAGTGCTCTAACTGTTGGGACATTGTTGTGAATGTTCTAACTGTTGGCCTGTTGGGACATTGTTGTGAATGCTGTAACTGTTGGAACATTGTTGTGAATGCTCTAACTGTTGGAACATTGTTGTGAATGCTCTAACTGTTGGAACATTGTTGTGAATGCTCTAACTGTTGGAACATTGTTGTGAATGCTCTAACTGTTGGCATGTTGGAACATTGTTGTGAATGCTCTAACTGTTGGAACATTGTTGTGAATGCTCTAACTGTTGGCCTGTTGGAACATTGTTGTGAATGCTCTAACTGTTGGAACATTGTTGTGAATGCTCTAACTGTTGGCCTGTTGGGACATTGTTGTGAATGCTCTAACTGTTGGAACATTGTTGTGAGTGCTCTAACTGTTGGAACATTGTTGTGAATGCTCTAACTGTTGGAACATTGTTGTGAGTGCTCTAACTGTTGGCCTGTTGGGACATTGTTGTGAATGCTCTAACTGTTGGAACATTGTTGTGAATGCTCTAACTGTTGGAACATTGTTGTGAATGCTCTAACTGTTGGAACATTGTTGTGAATGCTCTAACTGTTGGAACATTGTTGTGAATGCTCTAACTGTTGGCATGTTGGAACATTGTTGTGAATGCTCTAACTGTTGGAACATTGTTGTGAATGCTCTAACTGTTGGCCTGTTGGAACATTGTTGTGAATGCTCTAACTGTTGGAACATTGTTGTGAATGCTCTAACTGTTGGCCTGTTGGGACATTGTTGTGAATGCTCTAACTGTTGGAACATTGTTGTGAGTGCTCTAACTGTTGGAACATTGTTGTGAATGCTCTAACTGTTGGAACATTGTTGTGAGTGCTCTAACTGTTGGGACATTGTTGTGATTGCTCTAACTGTTGGGACATTGTTGTGATTGCTCTAACTGTTGGGACATTGTTGTGAATGCTCTAACTGTTGGAACATTGTTGTGAATGCTCTAACTGTTGCCTGTTGGAACATTGTTGTGAATGCTCTAACTGTTGGCCTGTTGGACATTGTTGTGAATGCTCTAACTGTTGGAACATTGTTGTGAGTGCTCTAACTGTTGGAACATTGTTGTGAATGCTCTAACTGTTGGCCTGTTGGAACATTGTTGTGAGTGCTCTAACTGTTGGGACATTGTTGTGATTGCTCTAACTGTTGGGACATTGTTGTGATTGCTCTAACTGTTGGGACATTGTTGTGAATGCTCTAACTGTTGGAACATTGTTGTGAATGCTCTAACTGTTGGCCTGTTGGAACATTGTTGTGAATGCTCTAACTGTTGGAACATTGTTGTGAATGCTCTAACTGTTGGCCTGTTGGAACATTGTTAAGAATGCTCTAACTGTTGGAACATTGTTGTGAATGCTCTAACTGTTGGAACATTGTTGTGAATGCTCTAACTGTTGGCCTGTTGGAACATTGTTGTGAATGCTCTAACTGTTGGAACATTGTTGTGAGTGCTCTAACTGTTGGAACATTGTTGTGAATGCTCTAACTGTTGGCCTGTTGGAACATTGTTGTGAATGCTCTAACTGTTGGAACATTGTTGTGAGTGCTCTAACTGTTGGGACATTGTTGTGATTGCTCTAACTGTTGGGACATTGTTGTGAGTGCTCTAACTGTTGGAACATTGTTGTGAATGCTCTAACTGTTGGCCTGTTGGAACATTGTTGTGAATGCTCTAACTGTTGGAACATTGTTGTGAATGCTCTAACTGTTGGAACATTGTTGTGAATGCTCTAACTGTTGGAACATTGTTGTGAATGCTCTAACTGTTGGCCTGTTGGAACATTGTTGTGAATGCTCTAACTGTTGGAACATTGTTGTGAGTGCTCTAACTGTTGGAACATTGTTGTGAATGCTCTAACTGTTGGAACATTGTTGTGAATGCTCTAACTGTTGGAACATTGTTGTGAATGCTCTAACTGTTGGAACATTGTTGTGAATGCTCTAACTTTTGGAACATTGTTGTGAATGCTCTAACTGTTGGCCTGTTGGAACATTGTTGTGAATGCTCTAACTGTTGGAACATTGTTGTGAATGCTCTAACTGTTGGAACATTGTTGTGAATGCTCTAACTGTTGGAACATTGTTGTGAATGCTCTAACTGTCGGCCTGTGGGAACATTGTTGTGAATGCTCTAACTGTCGGCCTGTGGGAACATTGTTGTGAATGCTCTAACTGTCGGCCTGTGGGAACATTTTTGTGAATGTTCTAACTGTCGGCCTGTGGGAACATTGTTGTGAATGCTCTAACTGTTGGCCTGCGGGAACATTGTTGTGAATGCTCTAACTGTTGGGACATTGTTGTGAATGCTCTAACTGTCAGCCTGTGGGAACATTTTTGTGAATGTTCTAACTGTCGGCCTGTGGGAACATTTTTGTGAATGTTCTAACTGTCGGCCTGTGGGAACATTGTTGTGAATGCTCTAACTCTCGGCCTGTGGGAACATTGTTGTGAATGCTCTAACTGTTGGGACATTGTTGTGAATGCTCTAACTGTCGGCCTGTGGGAACATTGTTGTGAATGCTCTAACTGTTGGGACATTGTTGTGAATGCTCTAACTGTCGGCCTGTGGGAACATTGTTGTGAATGCTCTAACTGTTGGGACATTGTTGTGAATGCTCTAACTGTTGGAACATTGTTGTGAATGCTCTAACTGTTGGAACATTGTTGTGAATGCTCTAACTGTTGGCCTGTTGGAACATTGTTGTGAATGCTCTAACTGTTGGCCTGTTGGAACATTGTTGTGAATGCTCTAACTGTTGGCCTGTTGGAACATTGTTGTGAATGCTCTAACTGTTGGAACATTGTTGTGAATGCTCTAACTGTTGGAACATTGTTGTGAATGCTCTAACTGTGGAACATTGTTTGTGAATGCTCTAACTGTGCCTGTGGAACATTGTTGTGAATGCTCTAACTGTCGGCTGTTGGAACATTTTGTGAATGTTCTAACTGTCGGTCTGTGGGAACATTGTTGTGAATGCTCTAACTGTCGGCCTGTGGGAACATTGTTGTGAATGCTCTAACTGTTTCGACATTGTTGTGAATGCTCTAACTGTCAGCCTGTGGGAACATTTTTGTGAATGTCTAACTGTCGGCCTGTGGGAACATTTTTGTGAATGTTCTAACTGTCGGTCTGTGGGAACATTGTTGTGAATGCTCTAACTGTCGGCCTGTGTGGGAACATTGTTGTGAATGCTCTAACTGTTGGGACATTGTGTGAATGCTCTAACTGTCGGCCTGTGGGAACATTGTTGTGAATGCTCTAACTGTCGGCCTGTGGGAACATTTTTGTGAATGTTCTAACTGTCGGTCTGTGGGAACATTGTTGTGAATGCTCTAACTGTCGGCCTGTGGGAACATTGTTGTGAATGCTCTAACTGTTGGGACATTGTTGTGAATGCTCTAACTGTCGGCCTGTGGGAACATTGTTGTGAATGCTCTAACTGTTGGAACATTGTTGTGAATGCTCTAACTGTCGGCCTGTGGAACATTGTTGTGAATGCTCTAACTCGGCCTGTGGGAACATTGTTTGAATGCTCTAACTGTCGGCCTGTGGGAACATTGTTGTGAATGCTCTAACTGTTGGGACATTGTTGTGAATGCTCTAACTGTCGGCCTGGGAACATTGTTGTGAATGCTCTAACTGTTGGCCTGTGGAAACATTGTTGTGAATGCTCTAACTGTTGGGACATTGTTGTGAATGCTCTAACTGTCGGCCTGTGGGAACATTGTTGTGAATGCTCTAACTGTCGGCCTGTGGGAACATTGTTGTGAATGCTCTAACTGTTGGGACATTGTTGTGAATGCTCTAACTGTCAGCCTGTGGGGACATTGTTGTGAATGCTCTAACTGTTGGGACATTGTTGTGAATGCTCTAACTGTCGGCCTGTGGGAACATTGTTGTGAATGCTCTAACTGTTGGCCTGTTGGGACATTGTGTGAATGCTCTAACTGTTGGCCTGTGGGAACATTGTTGTGAATGCTCTAACTGTTGGCCTGTGGGAACATTGTTGTGAATGCTCTAACTGTGTTGGGACATTGTTGTGAATGCTCTAACTGTCGGCCTGTGGGGGAACATTGTTGTGAATGCTCTAACTGTTGGGACATTGTTGGAATGCTCTAACTGTTGGCCTGTGGGAACATTGTTGTGAATGCTCTAACTGTTGGGAACATTGTTGTGAATGCTCTAACTGTCGGCCTGTGGAACATTGTTGTGAATGCTCTAACTGTTGTGGGACATTGTTGTGATGCTCTAACTGTCGGCCTGTGGGAACATTGTGTGAATGCTCTAACTGTCGGCCTGTGGGAACATTGTTGTGAATGCTCTAACTGTTGGGACATTTTTGTGAATGTTCTAACTGTCGGCCTGTGGGAACATTGTTGTGAATGCTCTAACTGTCGGCCTGTGGAACATTGTTGTGAATGCTCTAACTGTTGGACATTGTTGTGAATGCTCTAACTGTCAGCCTGTGGGGACATTGTTGTGAATGCTCTAACTGTTGGGACATTGTTGTGAATGCTCTAACTGTTGGCATGTTGGAACATTGTTGTGAATGCTCTAACTGTTGGAACATTGTTGTGAATGCTCTAACTGTTGGCCTGTTGGAACATTGTTGTGAATGCTCTAACTGTTGGAACATTGTTGTGAATGCTCTAACTGTTGGCCTGTTGGGACATTGTTGTGAATGCTCTAACTGTTGGAACATTGTTGTGAGTGCTCTAACTGTTGGAACATTGTTGTGAATGCTCTAACTGTTGGAACATTGTTGTGAGTGCTCTAACTGTTGGCCTGTTGGGACATTGTTGTGAATGCTCTAACTGTTGGAACATTGTGTGAATGCTCTAACTGTGGGAACATTGTTGTGAATGCTCTAACTGTTGGAACATTGTTGTGAATGCTCTAACTGTTGGAACATTGTTGTGAATGCTCTAACTGTTGGCATGTGGGAACATTGTTGTGAATGCTCTAACTGTTGGAACATTGTTGTGAATGCTCTAATGTTGGCCTGTTGGAATATTGTTGTGAATGCTCTAACTGTTGGAACATTGTTGTGAATGCTCTAACTGTTGGCCTGTGGGACATTGTTGTGAATGCTCTAACTGTTGGAACATTGTTGTGAGTGCTCTAACTGTTGGAACATTGTTGTGAATGCTCTAACATGTTGGAAACATTGTTGTGATGTGCTCTAACTGTTGGGACATTGTTGTGATTGCTCTAACCTGTTGGGACATTGTTTGTGATTGCTCTAAACTGTTGGGACATTGTTGTGAATGCTCTAATGCTTGGATAACATTGTTGTGAATGCTCTAACTGTTGGCCTGTTGGAACATTGTTGTGAATGCTCTAACTGTTGGCATGTTGGACATTGTTGTGAATGCTCTAACTGTTGGAACATTGTTGTGAGTGCTCTAACTGTTGGAACATTGTTGTGACATGCTTCAACTGTTGGCCTGTTGGACCATTGTTGTGAGTGCTCTACTGTTGGGACATTCGTTGTGATTGCTCTAACTGTTGGGACATTGTTGTGATTGCTCTAACTGTTGGGACTTGTTGTGAATGCTCTAACTGTTGGAACATTGTTGTGAATGCTCTAACTGTTGGCCTGTTGGAACATTGTTTGTGAATGCTCTAACTGTTGGAACATTGTTGTGAATGCTCTAACTGTTGGCCTGTTGGAACATTGTTAAGAATGCTCTAACTGTTGGAACATTGTTGTGAATGCTCTAACTGTTGGAACATTGTGTTGAATGCTCTAACTGTTGGCCTGTTGGAACATTGTTGTGAATGCTCTAACTGTTGGAACATTGTTGTGAGTGCTCTAACTGTTGGAACATTGTTGTGAATGCTCTAACTGTTGGCCTGTTGGAACATTGTTGTGAATGCTCTACTGTTGGAACATTGTTGTGAGTGCTCTAACTGTTGGGACATTGTTGTGATTGCTCTAACTGTTGGGACATTGTTGTGAGTGCTCTAACTGTTGGAACATTGTTGTGAATGCTCTAACTGTTGGCCTGTGGAACATTGTTGTGAATGCTCTAACTGTTGTGAACATTGTTGTGAATGCTCTAACTGTTGGAACATTGTTGTGAATGCTCTGACTGTTGGAACATTGTTGTGAATGCTCTAACTTTTGGCCTGTTGGAACATTGTTGTGATGCTCTAACTGTTGGAACATTGTTTGTGAGTGCTCTAACTGTTGGAACATTGTTGTGAATGCTCTAACTGTTTGCAACATTGTTGTGAATGCTCTAACTGTTGGAACATTGTTGTGACATGCTCTAACTGTTGGAACATTGTTGTGAATGCTCTAACTTTTTGGAACATTGTTGTGATATGCTCTAACTGTTGGCCTGTTGGAACATTGTTGTGAATGCTCTACTGTTGGAACATTGTTGTGAATGCTCTAACTGTTGGAACATTGTTGTGAATGCTCTAACTGTTGGAACATTGTTGTGAATGCTCTAACTGTCGGCCTGTGGGAACATTGTTAGTGATATGCTCTACTGTCCGGCCTGTGGGAACATTGTTGTGAATGCTCTAACTGTCTCGGCCTGTGGGAACATTTTTTGTGAATGTTCTAACTGTCGTGCCTGTGGGAACATTGTTGTGAATGCTCTAACTGTGGCCTGCGGGAACAGTGTTGTGAATGCTCTAACTGTTGGGACATTGTTGTGAATGCTCTAACTGTCAGCCTGTGGGTAACATTTTTTGTGAATGTTTCTCACTTGTCGGCCTGTGGGAACATTTTTTGTGAATGTTCTAACCTGTCGGCCTGTGGGAACATGTTGTGAATGCTCTAACTCTCGGGCCTGTGGGAAACATTATTGTGAATGCTCTAACTGTTGGGACATTGTTGTGAATGCTCTAACTGTCGGCCTGTGGGAACATTGTTTGAATGCTCTAACTGTTGGCGACATTGTTGTGATATGCTCTCAACTGTCGGCCTGTGGGAACATTGTTGTGAATGCTCTAACTGTTGGGACATTGTTGTGAATGCTCTAACTGTTGGAACTATTGTTGTGAATGCTCTAACTGTGAAGCATTGTTGTGAATGCTCTAACTGTTGGCCTGTTGGAACATTGTTGTGAATGCTCTAACTGTTGGCCTGTTGGAACATTGTTGTGAATGCTCTAACTGTTGGCCTGTTGGAACATTGTTGTGAATGCTCTTACTGTTGGAACATTGTTGTGAATGCTCTAACTGTTGGAACATTGTTGTGAATGCTCTAACTGTTGGGAACATTGGTTGTGAATGCCTCTAACTGTCGGCCTGTGGGAACATTGTTGTGAATGCTCTAACTGTTGGCCTGCTGGGAACATTTTTGATGACTGTTCTAACTGTCGGTCGTGGGAGACATTGTTGTGAATGCTCTAACTGTCGGCCTGTGGGAACATTGTTGTGAATGCTCTAACTGTTTCGACATTGTTGTGAATGCTCTAACTGTCAGCCTGTGGGAACATTTTTGTGAATGTTCTAACTGTCGGCCTGTGGGAACATTTTTGTGAATGTTCTAACTGTCGGCCTGTGGGAACATTGTTGTGAATGCTCTAACTGTCGGCCTGTGGGAACATTGTTGTGAATGCTCTAACTGTTGGGACATTGTTGTGAATGCTCTAACTGTCGGCCTGTGGGAACATTTTTGTGAATGTTCTAACTGTCGGCCTGTGGGAACATTTTTGTGAATGTTCTAACTGTCGGCCTGTGGGAACATTGTTGTGAATGCTCTAACTGTCGGCCTGTGGGAACATTGTTGTGAATGCTTCTAACTGTTGGGACATTGTTGTGAATGCTCTAACTGTCGGCCTGTGGGAACATTGTTGTGAATGCTCTAACTGTTGGGACATTGTTGTGAATGCTCTAACTGTCGGCCTGTGGGAACATTGTTGTGAATGCTCTAACTGTCGCGCCTTGGGAACATTGTTGCTGAATGCTCTAACTGTCGGCCTGTGGGAACATCTTGTTGTGAATGCTCTAAACTGTTCGGGACATTGTTGTGAATGCTCTAACTGTCGGCCTGTGGGAACATTGTTGTGAATGCTCTAACTGTCGGCCTGTGGGAACATTGTTGTGAATGCTCTAACTGTTGGGACATTTTTGTGAATGTTCTAACTGTCGGCCTGTGGGAACATTGTTGTGAATGCTCTAACTGTCGGCCTGTGGGAACATTGTTGTGAATGCTCTAACTGTTGGGACATTGTTGTGAATGCTCTAACTGTCAGCCTGTGGGGACATTGTTGTGAATGCTCTAACTGTTGGGACATTGTTGTGAATGCTCTAACTGTCGGCCTGTGGGAACATTGTTGTGAATGCTCTAACTGTCGGCCTGTGGGAACATTGTTGTGAATGCTCTAACTGTCGGCCTGTGGGAACATTGTTGTGAATGCTCCAACAGTTGGCCTGTGGGAACATTGTTGTGAATGCTCTAACTGTCGGCCTGTGGGAACATTGTTGTGAATGCTCCAACAGGTGGCCTGTGGGAACATTGCTGTGAATGCTCTAACTGTCGGCCTGTGGGAACATTGCTGTGAATGCTCTAACTGTTGGGACATTGTTGTGAATGCTCTAACTGTGGGCCTGTGGGAACATTGTTGTGAATGCTCTAACTGTTGGGACATTGTTGTGAATGCTCTAACTTTCGGCCTGTGGGAACATTGCTGTGAATGCTCTAACTGTTGGGACATAGTTGTGAATGCTCTAACTGTCGGCCTGTGGGAACATTGCTGTGAATGCTCTAACTGTTGGGACATTGTTGTGAATGCTCTAACTGTCAGCCTGTGGGAACATTTTTGTGAATGTTCTAACTCTCGGCCTGTGGGAACATTGTTGTGAATGCTCTAACTGTTGGCCTGTGGGAACATTTTTGTGAATGCTCTAACTGTTGGGACATTGTTGTGAATGCTCTAACTGTCAGCCTGTGGGAACATTTTTGTGAATGTTCTAACTGTCGGCCTGTGGGAACATTGTTGTGAATGCTCTAACTGTCGGCCTGTGGGAACATTGTTGTGAATGCTCTAACTGTTGGGACATTGTTGTGAATGCTCTAACTGTCGGCCTGTGGGAACATTTTTGTGAATGTTCTAACTGTCGGCCTGTGGGAACATTGTTGTGAATGCTCTAACTGTCAGCCTGTGGGAACATTTTTGTGAATGTTCTAACTGTCAGCCTGTGGGAACATTGTTGTGAATGCTCTAACTGTCGGCCTGTGGGAACATTGTTGTGAATGCTCCAACAGTTGGCCTGTTGGAACATTGCTGTGAATGCTCTAACTGTCGGCCTGTTGGAACATTGTTGTGAATGCTCTTAACTGTCGGCCTGTGGGAACATTGTTGTGAATGCTCCAACAGTTGGCCTGTGGGAACATTGTTGTGAATGCTCTAACTGTCGGCCTGTGGGAACATTGCTGTGAATGCTCTAACTGTCGGCCTGTGGGAACATTGCTGTGAATGCTCTGACTGTTGGCCTGTGGGAACATTATTGTGAATGCTCTAACTGTCAGCCTGTGGGAACATTGCTGTGAATGCTCTAACTGTCGGCCTGTGGGAACATTGTTGTGAATGCTCTAACTGTCGGCCTGTGGGAACATTGCTGTGAATGCTCTAACTGTTGGCCTGTGGGAACATTGCTGTGAATGCTCTAACTGTCGGCCTGTGGGAACATTGCTGTGAATGCTCTAACTGTTGGCCTGTGGGAACATTGTTGTGAATGCTCTAACTGTCGGCCTGTGGGAACATTGCTGTGAATGCTCTAACTGTCGGCCTGTGGGAACATTGTTGTGAATGCTCTAACTGTCGGCCTGTGGGAACATTGTTGTGAATGCTCCAACAGTTGGCCTGTGGGAACATTGTTGTGAATGCTCTAACTGTCGGCCTGTGGGAACAATGCTGTGAATGCTCTAACTGTCGGCCTGTGGGAACATTGCTGTGAATGCTCTAACTGTTGGCCTGTGGGAACATTGTTGTGAATGCTCTAACTGTCGGCCTGTGGGAACATTGTTGTGAATGCTCTAACTGTCGGCCTGTTGGAACATTATTGTGAATGCTCTAACTGTCGGCCTGTGGGAACATTGTTGTGAATGCTCTAACTGTCAGCCTGTGGGAACATTATTGTGAATGCTCTAACTGTCGGCCTGTGGGAACATTGTTGTGAATGCTCCAACAGTTGGCCTGTGGGAACATTGTTGTGAATGCTCTAACTGTCGGCCTGTGGGAACATTGCTGTGAATGCTCTAACTGTCAGCCTGTTTGAACATTGATCCTAGACCAGTTGCCGACCAAGGCTTGGTGCCTGGTCTGTCCAGCCATGACATTCTGTCTTAAGTTGTATTACCTGGCACCAGGACTAAGGCTTGTACCCTCTCAGTTGCTCTTATCTGCCTGAAGCTGTTTTCACAATGTGGGGTGTCAAGTTTGGTGAGCACTGCCTAACATTCGACTCTAACAGAAAACAGGAAGTGCTGTCTACTGTCACATGGTCACCAAGTCATATGTGACTAAGACCTGACATAATCATAATTATATATATATATATCTTTAAATGCTAAACTTGTGTAGACCACACATGTACTACTAGTATTTACTATTAATATATTGTATGCTGGACTGATTTTGCGTCCAGGATTAGCTTTCCCCATTACCAGTGTCCCTGCCATCAGGTGTAACCTATCTGACTTCCGAGGTACTTGTGATTTATGTTCCCAAATAACTGATGATAAATCAACATTTTAAGTCCAAAAGACCAGATTATGGAACAAACCCACTATGCTACAGTCATAAGAGAAATGTTAAATCTGTTAAATGTCTGTTAAATCTCTTGGAGTTACTGACCTACATTATTATTTTTATTGTTGCTTATCTGATTAATTGTAGTGCTATAATTTGGGAGCTGGTCTCCCTGGCCTAGGTGTTAGTGACTTTCTCTATAATCTTGTTTATCCTTTTGAGCAAACGCAGCTGTGCGAGAATCGGTAATGGTTCTCACCACACCTGTTACTTACGGGATATGTGAGCCGGCCACTCAGAAAGCAATGGCAAAGTGCTATGCATAATCTTGCCAAAAAAATCAACAACAGCGATAAAATGCTGGTGTTGAATGAGGGGGGGAAAAAAATTTAAAAATTGGGAAATGATTTGTATCAATCACCAAAAACAGATATTGAGCAAATTACAAAATGCCATCTGGATAATCATTTCACAGAGACTTCATCAACACTATCACACATGGAACTGAAAACCTGTTGATGTTGTGAGACAATATATCACATGGAACTGAAAACCTGTTGATGTTGTGAGACAATATATCACATGGAACTGAAAACCTGTTGATGTTGTGAGACACTATCACGCATGGAACTGAAAACCTGTTGATGTTGTGAGACAGCTATCACACATGGAACTGTGAAAACCTGTTGATGTTGTGAGACATGACACTATCACACATGGAACTGTGAAAACCTGTTGATGTTGTGAGACAATATATCACATGGAACTGAAAACCTGTTGATGTTGTGAGACAATATATCACATGGAACTGAATACCTGTTGATGTTGTGAGACACTATCACGCATGGAACTGAAAACCTGTTGATGTTGTGAGACACTATCACACATGGAACTGTGAAAACCTGTTGATGTTGTGAGACAATATATCACATGGAACTGAAAACCTGTTGATGTTGTGAGACAATATATCACATGGAACTGAAAACCTGTTGATGTTGTGAGACACTATCACGCATGGAACTGAAAACCTGTTGATGTTGTGAGACACTATCACACATGGAACTGTGAAAACCTGTTGATGGTGTGAGACAATATATCACATGGAACTGAACACCTGTTGATGTTGTGAGACAATATATCACATGGAACTGAAAACCTGTTGATGTTGTGAGACAATATATCACATGGAACTGAAAACCTGTTGATGTTGTGAGACAATATATCACATGGAACTGAAAACCTGTTGATGTTGTGAGACACTATCACGCATGGAACTGAAAACCTGTTGATGTTGTGAGACACTATCACACATGGAACTGTGAAAACCTGTTGATGGTGTGAGACAATATATCACATGGAACTGAACACCTGTTGATGTTGTGAGACAATATATCACATGGAACTGAAAACCTGTTGATGTTGTGAGACAATATATCACATGGAACTGAAAACCTGTTGATGTTGTGAGACAATATATCACATGGAACTGAAAACCTGTTGATGTTGTGAGACACTATCACGCATGGAACTGAAAACCTGTTGATGTTGTGAGACACTATCACGCATGGAACTGAAAACCTGTTGATGTTGTGAGACACTATCATACATGGAATTGTGAAAACCTGTTGATGTTGTGAGACATGACACTATCACACATGGAACTGTGAAAATCTGTTGATGTTGTGAGACACTGTCACACATGGAACTGTGAAAACCTGTTGATGTTGTGAGAAACTATCATACATGGAACTGTGAAAACCTGTTGATGTTGTGAGACACTATCACACATGGCACTGTAAAAACCTTTTGATGTTGTGAGACACTATCATACATGGAACTGTGAAAACCTGTTGATGTTGTGAGGCACTATCACACATGGAACTGTGAAAATCTGTTGATGTTGTGAGACACTAGTTTTACCACATGGTTTATTGGCTGGTTAAAACAATACCATAAAAACATGTCTTCTACATACATTTAAGTTTTGTTGGAAAGAAATCCTGAAATGTGGAAGCATGTGTTGAAATAAACCATTAATTTGCTTGTATCTACGTGAATTGTTAAGCATTCTATATTTCCTAATGCTAATTTCAACAGTGTTCTTTGTAGGATTAATCACTATTAGAGTAGAATGAATAGCAGAGTTAATAATTATCACGAAAAAGCAATTGCAACCTTTGTGCTCATATTGTTGTTTATAATTAGCGTCAGTGATCACAGTTAGTGAAACCATTGCCAGACAAAATATCAGTCATAGATCACAGTTAGTGAAACCATTGCCAGACAAAATATTAGTTATCATAGATCACAGTTAGTGAAACCATTGCCAGACAAAATATTAGTTATCATAGATCACAGTTAGTGAAACCATTGCCAGACAAAATATCAGTCATAGATCACAGTTAGTGAAACCATTGCCAGACAAAATATTAGTTATCATAGATCACAGTTAGTGAAACCATTGCCAGACAAAATATCAGTCATAGATCACAGTTAGTGAAACCATTGCCAGACAAAATAATAGTCATCATAGATCACAGTTAGTGAAACCATTGCCAGACAAAATAATAGTCATCATAAATCACAATTAGTGAAACCATTGCCAGACAAAATAATAGTCATCATAGATCACAATTAGTGAAACCATTGCCAGACAAAATAATAGTCATCATAGATCACAGTTAGTGAAACCATTGCCAGACAAAATAATAGTCATCATAGATCACAGTTAGTGAAACCATTGCCAGACAAAATAATAGTCATCACACTGACTTGCCCAGGGGTCAGCATGGTAAAATAGATAATAGCACTTGTTCTTTAACATCCTGTGTGCTGATGCCAAGGTTGCAGGTTCAACCCCTACACTGATCAGTTAGACTAAAATGTTGACTGGTAATAGGGAAAGCTAATCCACACACAACAATCAGTCCAGAGTACTAGTGTTGTTGAACAAGGAGGTTGTCCCTAGTGTTGTTGAACAAGGAGGTTGTCCCTAGTGTTGTTGAACAAGGAGGTTGTCCCCTAGTGTTGTTGAACAAGGAGGTTGTCCCTAGTGTTGTTGAACAAGGAGGTTGTCCCTAGTGTTGTTGAACAAGGTGGTTGTCCCTAGTGTTGTTGAACAAGTTGTCCCTAGTGTTGTTGAACAAGGAGGTTCCTAGTTTGACAGTTCCCTAGTGTTGTTGAACAAGGAGGTTGTCCCTAGTGTTGTTGAACAAGGAGGTTGTCCCTAGTGTTGTTGAACAAGGAGGTTGTCCCTAGTGTTGTTGAACAAGTTGTCCCTAGTGTTGTTGAACAAGGAGGTTGTCCCTAGTGTTGTTGAACAAGGAGGTTGTCCCTAGTGTTGTTGAACAAGTTGTCCCTAGTGTTGTTGAACAAGGAGGTTGTCCCTAGTGTTGTTGAACAAGGAGGAGTCCTGATTATAAGATTAGAAATCAGATTGATTACATCCTCATCAACAGAAGATTTCGAAATGCCTTAAAAGTCGCAAATACTATACCATGCGCAGACTGCTGCAGTGACCATAGATTAATCTTAAGCAATTTACATATAAAATTAAAGAAAGTGTAGGGCACTGACTTTGATCTGTCATATGTAGCTGCTGCTACAAAGTCTGTGCTAGTCAATCCATTAGTGAAACAATGTTTGTTGGCTGTAAAATAAGCCGACCCACGTTTTTCAATTTGTTGCACACTCTCACACTCACATTCTAATAGAAATTTCGAAAATGATGATGGTAGAGATGTGATAATTTTATCTCTAAGGATGAGATCTTTCAGTCTTTCAAAACTATCATTCACTTTGGCTGCTGACAGCCACTTCGTAAAAATATCCTGTACTACTGAGACGTAGTCAGAGAACGTTTGTGTTGGTTTAGGTGACAATTTACTAAACTGTTCTCTGCAGCCTGCTTCATCTAACAGGAAATGAGACATGATTTTAGACTTAATATAATGATAATCTTTCCTAAGATCTTTGGGAATGGTCTCTATCACTTTCAGAGGTTCCCCAGAAAGACTTCTCATATATACAATGTTCCATTCAGTCTCTGGGATCTGATAATGCTCCATAATGCATTCAAAGTTTTGGGTGAAGGCTGCTATGCAGTCGCCCGTGGTGAAACTTTTCACTATCCCTTGGTACTTCTTGTACTGATTTTCTTTGTCTAATCTGTCAAACTTTCTACCATCCTTCTCTGTTGATGTTTCAGCTTTCAGCTGTTCAATTTTCAGCTGCATTTCAAGCTCTTCTCGTTTACTCTGGGCAGCAATTTCCGCTTTTCTTAATTCTGCCTCAGTTTCTGCCTGTTTAAGTTTCAAAGCAGCATCTGACTCTGCTTGTTTACTTCTTGCTATTATCTCAGCTTGCTTCAACGCACTATCTAACTCAGGCTGTTTCAAAGCCCTTTCAGCAGCTCTATCATCACGTTCCCTAGCTTTTTCCTGTAATAGGAGATGTTCTGCATACTTTCTCTCACTCCAGTTATTCAACTCCTCACCAGAAAAATTCATCTTTAAACCCAATTCGATGAAATCACTTAAACTAGACATTATGAAATGTGTCCGATGAAATGAATACACACAAAGTTAATTATGTTGTTAGTAATTCAACTTCAATGCTTTGTACAATATTTACTAGTACAGCTTATGCTTTGACCTGATTACAAAAGTATTAAGAAGAAAAATTTATACTCAAGTGTTTCTTGAAACCTGTTTCGGACAATGGCTGTTCGTTACTGCCCGCAAACACAATGGACTTTACTTCAGGTCGAAAAAATTGGGTGTTACAATCAACGGGTTCGGGTGACACAAAACAACCTGTTGTTTTTGGAACAAGAGAAATTAGGACGAGTACAAATGTGTGGTGTATGCGATGTCAACTAAGTTTTGAAGGTTTGTATGTAGTCAAGTATTTTTGTTAGTCGTTCTGTCGTCTTTTCACCGCAATCAACAACTCACTTTCCAACCTTTCCAAACTTTCCGCTTACACTACCGTTCACACCTATTTTACAATAACTTTCAAGATGGATGCCATCACGTTCGCACTTATCTCTTAATTTACAATTGGTTCAACACACGGACGATGCCACCACGTTCGCACTTGTCAGGATCTTGCGGTAGGCAAGAACTCAGGCTCGTTGGCTGACAAGTGAGATACTAATTACTGTCACTAAATAACTCAACGTGACACACGGTAACAACAATTCAAACACTTTATTCTCGCAACGCGCACTTCACAATCAATGCATGTATCGCGCAATCACAATTCATCATACAATCAATACATGCAATCAATCAATACATAAATGCAATACACTTACAAGTCAATAACACAGGCGCTCAGTCTCCTACACTCGTACAGGCTAGCTATCGATTCACGCTCAAACATTCAATTCATTGCAAGCCCCATTCAAACCGTCTGTCCGCTACGACATCCCAAGCCTGTCTGCCGAGCCGTTCAGCATTCTCGTCAGTCGGAGTAGAGTCCCCCTGCGTGACCCACAAGTTTCACGCTTGTACCGACTGACCAGCAACGGGCTTAGCGTTGCTCAGAGTTGAGCCTGGCTGGACTTGCCTGGCGCCGTCGAAGACGCCGCGTTGTAACTAGAGTGTTTAACATCGCTCAGAGTTGAGCCCGGTTGCATTTGCCTGGCGTTGGTAAAGACGACGCGTTGCAACTATGGGTGAGAATCTGACAGGGACATGTGGTTGGGGATGTGTTTTTGGCTGGGTGGTCTGGATTTGAGGGTGGGAGGGAGATTGTGTGGGTCGGTGCGGGATTTGTGTGTGGGTAGGTGCGGGATGTGTGACTTTGTGGGAAGATGTGTAGGTGGGTGGGGGGTATGTGGTTGGGGGATGTGTTTTTGGCTGGGTGGTTGGGGGTGAATGAGGGTATGTGAGTGGGTGATTGTTTGTGGGTTATCGGATGGGTGGAGGATATGTGTGTGGATGGGGAGATTGTGTGGGTGGGGGACATGTATGTGTGCCTGAGGTGTGTGTGTGGGTGGGTGGGAGATGTGTGTGTGTGGGGGGGGAGATGGGTGAGGGGATGTATGTGTGCCTGAGGTGTGGGTGGGTGGGAGATGTGTATGTGTGTGTGTGTGGGGAGATGGGTGGGGGGATGTATGTGTGCCTGAGGTGTGGGTGGGTGGGAGATGTGTGTGTGTGTGTGTGGGGGGAGATGGGTGAGGGGATGTATGTGTGCCTGAGGTGTGTGTGGGTGGGTGGGAGATGTGTGTGTGGGGAGATGGGTGAGGAGATGTATGTGTGCCTGAGGTGTTTGTGGGTGGGTGGGGGGGGGGAGATGGGTGAGGGGATGTATGTGTGCCTGAGGTGTGTGTGTGGTTGGGTTGGGGGATGTGTGGGCGGGAGGGGGATGTGTCTCATAACATGGTAATATGCATTGTTTATGTTTATAACATTCATTTGACAATGTTTTTTTCCTATGTGTATGTAATATGCACTATTGATGAACGAAAGATGAGTGATTGGAAGGGCCGAATGTAAGATGGGCCTGCGTGCCCAATTTGTTACCCCTTGAAAATAATGTCAGTTCGTTCGTTCGCATGGTGGCTTCTGAGATAGTGAAATTGTGTCTATCAATTCCCCATCATGCATTAGTTAATTCACGTTTGGGGAATTGAAATCAGCCACTTTGATGTGAAACACACTTCTTGTTATGATTTTATGAGACATCATCTATTCAGAAAACAATGGCAAACTACTGAACTAACATTGCCTAGTAAATCACAAAGAGCCACAAATGTTGGGGTTGATTGTGATGTTCTGTAAAGGACATGAAAGTAACTTTACCATGCAGTAGTTGAGTGAAGCACCAAGTTTTCACCAGCATTTCCAAGACATCCTGAATCATAAACAAACATTTTGAAACTATTACGATATAAATATTGAGCACAACCCACTGTTGGCAACGCTGATCGTATTCTGGATGAACCAAAGGCCCATCCACATCAATGTGGAAGCACTAGACTCGAGTTTCGCTATCATTTGAGCTAATTTGAAACAAACCCTGGATCACTGGCATATGAAGTGGGTGTGTAACAACTAGACCACACAGCACACGCTGAACATGAACAAAGTAACACACAAGAATATTACAGCATCACTCCTTGTTAACAAACAAATAAATCTGTTTGATTCTTGCTCGCTGGACTTTAGGCAGCCTGGTGTGCCTTGCCAGTGAGAAGACCTGATCAATCGGGGCCACATCGATTGACGGATGTCAGTGTCAGCGATCGGGCAAATCTTAAGCTAAGTCTACGATGGGTGACATAGTTATATTCTGTTGTGATAATTTATTTGATACTGGAGATATACCTTCTGAATTATGTAGCTCTGTATTTATTGCAATCCCAAAGAAATCAGGAGCCTTGGAATGTGATCAACATAGAACAATTAGTATAATGAGTCACATCAAATAGATTTTGTTCCGAATTATCATGCAGAGAGTGAGGAAGAAAATACAACCTGAAATAGGGGAAGAACAATACGGGTTTGTAGAAGGAAAGGGTACAGTAAATGCTGTGTATATGCTGCGAACAGTTATTGAACATGCTATAGAAGTAAACTAGGATGTACATCTTTGCTTTATTGACTACACAAAGACTTTTGATAGAGTTAGACACGTTAACATGGTGGATATGCTTGCAGATCTACAAATTGATGGGAAAGACATTAGACTTATAAAAAACATATATTGGAAACAACAAGCTGTCATAATGTTTGATAATGAAGTGGGACAATATCAGCCTATTAAGAGAGGTGTTAGGCAGGGATGTGTAATGTCTCCAGATCTTTTTCCCTATACAGTGAAAATATTTTCAGAAATGTAGAAGATATAAATGGAATCAGCATTGGAGGACGAAACATCAGTAACATTAGATATGCAGATGATACAGTATTGATTCCAGACAATGCGCAGTATCTGCAACAATTAGTAAATGCGGTTGTTGTACACAGTGAGCAACTGGGGTTAGAATTAAATTGTAAGCAGACACAGGTTATGGTCGTCATTGGGAAGACTGAAGTGCCACAATGTAATACAAGTAAATGGGAATATTCTTCAACAAGTGAATTGGTGCAATTATCTTGGAATAGTCATAACATCTGATGGGAGATGCCTTGAAGAGAAACAACCAAATAAATCTATTACGATATATTCTGAAACCCCTTCCTGCGGTGTAAACTAATTAATTAAATCAACATCATCAAATGACATACCAACTAGTGCAGATAATTATGCTTCTGTAACTCACAATATCTGCAAAAGTGTTATTAGAACAGTGCATGTTCTAATGTTCTTTCTTGCCATGATGAGAGGCTGTCAAGAATATTTTCTTCCTGTCTTCCTGTGTCTCTTCTTTCATTGATATTTCCACATGTTACATGTCCTGGTAAATACTGTATCTTGCCACATCCACCACACTCACTGGACTTCTTCCTGTTTCCAAACACGAAGAGTCTGTTTCATGGATATCTTTCTTCTAACATCCAGGGCTTGATGACTGAACTGGAGATATAGTTCTGGACCCAGGCAGGCCAGTTCTACAATCAAGGCATCAGATTGGTGAAGAAGACATGGAAGAAGTGCCTCACCTTGAGAATGATTAAAGTTCCCAGCAATTTCCAGCCACGTGCCCTGACTGCTTCATACAAAAGTGCAAAACTTCTCAACCACACCTTGTATATTTAATGTTCTAGGAAGTGATGTTTTCTGTCTTGTTCTTGCTAGTTTAGATATTCTGACATGCTAAACATCCTTGATTATGTCTTCAGACTCAGTAATATTTTAAACACAGTTTTAGCATCCTTTATCATTTGTGTTTCTCAGATGAAACCAAAGGAGTAAACATTTCCTGCATTCATTAAAGGAGAAACAAAACCAGATGCTGATGTTAAAGTATTATGGTATATAATTTGCTTTTCTTACAAGTATAACAATGTTTGTTATAGTACTAATTATTCACTGCACGATAAGGAACTAAAATGCTAGCAAATTAGATCATTTGGCACAACTATATCACATAATTGAGATTTTATTTTCTCAAGACAGTGTGACTCCTTATTTTATCAACATTCCAAAGCATGTAAGCGCTGCTTTACCATTAAATCATTTGATTATGAATAGAAAATGTCGTGTATGTGATGTATCATTTAATGTTATTTCAACTCTAAAAGAACATATACTGTTGAGAAGCCTCACATGTGTGGAGTTTGTATAGCATCATTTTCCAATAGTAGGAGTTAAACAATTAATAAGAGTATGCATACTGGAGATAAACCATACAAATGTGATTTATGTGGAGATTTATTTGCTAATAATGATAGTCTAATACAACATAAGAGAATACATACTGGTGGAAAGCTTTACAACTGTGAAGTACGTGGAGTATCATTTACTTATGTTTCAAATCTTCAAAAACACAAAAGAACACATACTTGTGAGAAGCCCCACAAATGTGATGATTGTGGAGCTTCATTTGCCTATAGTTATAGTATAATACAACATTTAATGAAACATACTGGAGAGAAGCCACACAAATGTGATATAAATGGGGCTTCATATTCCTGTAATAGAAGTCTAACAAATCATAAGCGTATGCATACCAGAAAAAAACCATACATATCTGATATTTGTGGAGCATCATTTAGTGTTAGTTCAACTGTAGAAAGACATAAACATTTACATATTGGTGAGAAGCCTTACAAATGTGATATGTGCGGAGCATCATGTATTAGTAATTCAGCTGTAGTACTACACATTAGAGCACATACTGGTGTGAAGCCATTCAAATGTGATGTTTGTGGAGCATCATCTGCTAGGCTTTCGGATCTAAAAAAACACATTAGAATACATACTGGAGAGAAGCCTTACAAATGTGATGTGTGTGGGGCTTCATTCACTTCTAGTTCATATCTACAACAGCACAAAAGAGCGCATACTGGTGAGAAGCCATTCAAATGTGATGTGTGTGGAGCATCATCTACTCATAGATCAAATTTAGAAAAGCACAAACGAACACATACTGGTGAGAAGCCTTACAAATGTGATGAGTGTGGAGCATCATTTACTAGGAGTTCAGGTCTAAAACAACACATTAGAACTCATACTGGTGAGGCGCCATTCAAATGTGATGTGTGTGGGATTTCATGTGCTTCTAGTTCAAATCTACAACGACACATTAGAACACATACTGGTGAGAAGCCTTACACATGTGATGTGTGTGGAGCATCATTTACTAGTCGTTCAGAACTAAATCAACACATTAGAACACATACTGGTGAAAAGCCTTTCAAATGTGATGTGTGTGGGGCTTCATTTGCTTCTAGTTCACATCTACAATGGCACAAAAGATATCATACAGGTGAGAAGCCTTACCTATGTGATGTGTGTGGAGCATCATTTATTAGTAATTCAGATCTAAAACAACACATTAGAAAACATTCTGGTGAGAAGCCTTTCAAATGTGATGTGTGTGGAGCATCACTTACTTCTAGACCAAGTCTGAAACGACATAAAAGTACTCATACTGGTGAGAAGCCTTACATATGTGATGTGTGTGGTGCATCATTTACTGCTAGAGCAAGTCTAAAACGACACAATAGAACACATACTGGTGAGAAGCCATTCAAATGTGATGTGTGTGGTGCATCATTTACTACTAGACCAAGTCTAGAACGACACAAAAGAACACATACTGGTGAGAAGCCTTACAAATGTGATGTGTGTGGAGCATCATTTACTGATCGTTCACATCTAAAACGACACATTAGAACACATACTGGTGAGAAGCCATTTAGATGTGATATGTGTGGAGCATCATTTACTGAGTGTTCACATCTAAAACAACACATTAGAACACATACTGGTGAGAAGCCATTCAAATGTGATGTGTGTGGAAAATCATTTACTAGTTATTCACATATAAAACAGCATATTAGAACACATACTGGTGAGAAGCCATTCAAATGTGATGTGTGTGGAAAATCATTTACTACTAGATCAAGTCTAGAACAACACAAAAGAACACATACTGGTGAGAAGCCTTACAAATGTGATATGTGTGGAGCATCATTTACTAATCTTACACATCTAAAACAACACATTAGAACACATACTGGTGAGAAGATGTGACAGGTACATGTCAGCTCTTAGTCAGACATGACTGAGCCACCATATGACAGTAGATGGTACTACCTGCGTTCTGTTAGCGCTGAATGTTGGGTGGCGCTCACCAAACCCATCACCCCAATGTCTTCGGGAAGAGGAGCGCAATTGGGAGGATACAAGCCTTACCCTAGGGCGAGGAAATACATCCTAAAGACTAAATGTCATGGCAAGGCAGACCAGGCCCTAAGCTTTGGTTGGCAACTGGCCTAGGATCAAAGCTCTGGCAGGCGGACAGTTAGAGCATTGCTTTGCTGATCTGGGAGCTTTTGCAGCTTGTCTTGTTCCAGATATATTGGTGTTACCTTTCCTCTGGAGTGAACTAGGGAGACCCAGAGATGGATCATGCTGCATGGGCAACACATGATCTCTATATTTTAGCCCAGGCTTTGTGCTATGGAGAGGCAATAACTCCATTTGCAAACATCAGAAATGGAATAAAGACAAAGGAGAAAATTATTGTACCCTCCCAATTGCGCTCTTCAGAGTTGTGATCTTACACAACCCTAATAAAACAATGCATTGGGCGATTTGATCCTACAATACGTGGTATAACAATCAACCTTACTGACCCTATCTCATAGGGAACAGTATGAGTGAAGCCTGATATCTGTAGACCCAATTCTGCATACCCCATGTGGCATATCACAGGTACTATACCAACCTCTCTCTCTCCTTTCTCATGTATACCATACACATGTGTATGTAGTGACTTGTATACAATATTGTTGATGTGTGTAGATGTATGTATGTGTGGTCACACATATCAGTCAATCCAGACTTTAGGACTCGCTTCGTACACACATAAAGGAGCACAAAAAATAAGTTTTGTTAGTATCACCATCATACTTGGGTGCACATATCATTGCTCTTTAATATTCGTCCACTATGGCCAACCCATTCACTGGTACCCACTCATGCATTGTATGTACATCCACTGGGACTCCTTCTTAGCTTTCACTCTCGGACAACCATCACATCTCCATTGCTTAAGATTTCCCACCTTACTTTCCTGCCCCTTTTTCATGTACCACTTCGACTCATTGACCTGAGATTTTCACTGAACTGTTACATCCCCATAGGCCAGTCCCCATGACCCACCGACTCCCATGGCTGTGTATAAAAAAGGATAGCGGTGGCATTCATGTCAGTATTACAGTCTGGAATTCTGAGATAAGTAGCAACATTATTTTTCAAATTTGCATTTTCTCTTCATTGCTCTCATTTTGTCATCTTTTTATTCTCATTCCATCCTTATGCCTTAATGTAGTCACCGGAGGGTCCTCTCTGTGACTATATGTTGTGTTTTATGAATGCTTTAGTTTGCTGATGAAGGCAACATCCTTGCATCGTTCATAATTCTGTTCTGTAAAGCTGCATTATTTTGTTGGTTGGTTGGTTTAAAAACAAAAATTCCAAATTCGGCCTAATTCAACCTGCTTCTTTCAGCTGTGGTTATTGTTGAGGTCTGTGGTTTTTGTGGTTTTATTAACCCTAATTCTTGTCTTGTACGCTCTTATGAGTGAGTCCTATCTCGGACCGGTTACTTAGGCGTTTGTGTCTGTGACATCAGCTGGGGTTGGTCGGCGGCTGTCCTTTGTTCCAGTCTCCTGGTGGTTCTTTTGTTGGTGAAGGCTCCTGGCTTGGCTGGGCGTAGTCCTCAAAAGGACTTTGTCTTTTTACCTCCTTTTTTGTGTATTTTCTGTAGCTGCTTTTCGATGTTTTCGTTTTCTTCCTTGTGCCTGTTTTCACTGCCTAGTTTGAGTTGCTGTTGCCTTTCGATTTCTTCCTCGCGGTCAGCCATGGGATCATCTCTCCATCTTCTATGTAGTACATGTAGCCGGGTCCATTATCAACGTCAGCAATTCTATCTGGGTATACTACCGGTCTCCTGAGTTTCTTGGGCTTCTTCCTTTCTCTTTCATTCCAGCGCCTTATGAATTCCTGGTGCCTGCATTCCCCCAATTTTATCGATTCTAGGCACTCCTCCAGGGAGAGTCTGTGTGGGTGTTCTGCTTGCGATTCTGGCTCAGTCTCTTGTTGGATTTCATCTTGCAGTTTCTCTGTGTTCTTTTCTGTTTCTTCTGCTGGTTTGATTTGGGTTGGCTCCCTTTCAGTTGTTAGCATTTCTCTTACCGCTTTGATGTCTCGTAGAATCTCTTCATTTATCTTTGTCATCTGCTTCATGTTCTCCACCTCTTGTTTGATTTCCTGCTGGATCTCCTTTATTTCAGCAAGAAATTTCCCATTGTTGCTGGTTGGTGCCGATGTTTGCAGTAGCTTGACTTGCTTCTTTAACTTATCAATCTGGCTTTGTAGTTGCTCTTTCTCGGCTTGTGATATGCATGTTGCTCTCTCGCACCTCCGCATTGCATCCTTATATGGTGTCTTTGTGGTGATGGCGATCTTTAAGACGTCTCTGTGTCTTTGAAGGTACGGACAGCCTAAGTATCTTGCTCCATGCTTTCCCAGGCAGTTGGCACACTTTCTTTTGTTGTTGGGTGCTCGGAAGTCTGTGTCCAGCCCTCTGGCATCTGGAACATTGATTAACTCTTGGAATGAATCTCTCTGGCTGTTGTATTTTCTTGTTGATTGATACTGTGGTCGGCATCTCGCTGCCATCTGTCGTTACCACCGCCAGGATTGTAGGAATCTTGCAGTAGGTGAGGAGCCGCTCCGCCTTCAAGAATTGGTTGTGTTGATTCTCTTCTTGAAGCTGCTTCAGGATTTCTTCGTCTGATAGCTCCACTTGGATATGCTTGACAACTCACTTGCTTGTCGGTGAGTCGGTGTTTCTGACTCTGGTGTCTTTCTCCTCCCTCTTCGTCTCAGTAGGTTTTGCTCTTGTCTGTTGTGGACTGTCGACGGTCTCCCTCGTGGTGGCTTCGGTAGTGGCTGTAGTTTCAGGTTCTTTGTTACAGCTCGCAGGCAGGCTCTCCATGTGTCTTCTACATTATCTTCATGTGTATCTACATGTGTTTATATGTATGTGCGTGTGTATGTGTGTGTGCTCGTGTATTTATGTGTATATGTTTGTGTGTGTAAGTGTGCATGCATGCAGTGTATGCGAGGGAGTGTGTATCCGTGTGTTATGTGGATGTGCGTGGGTATATGTGTGTTTTTGCGTGTGTATATTGTGTGTGGGTGTGTGTAGTGTGTGTGAGAGAGAAGAGAGAGAGAGAGAGAGAGTTGAGCGCGTGCATGTCATCTAATATGCTGTTCCATATTTTTTGTGTATTCTCATTTTCATATTATCATTTTGAATGCCACTTAATTTTAACATGCTTAAAATGAAAACATGTAAATTACTGTAGAGTGAGTGAGAGAGTTAGTGAGTGTGTGAGAGAGAGAGAGAGAGAGAGAGAGAGAGTGAATGAGTGTGTGTATGTAAGAGAGAGAGAGAGAGAGTTGATTGCACGCATGTCATGTAACATGCTGTTCCATATTTTTTAATGTATTCTCTTCTCTCATATTACGAGGTATCATTTTATATGCCACTTGATTGTCCTGTAACATGCCATTTCATATTTTTTGTTTGTGTATTCGCATCTTTCATATTATCATTTTGTATGCCACTTGATTTTATCATGTATAATATAACATTACTGTGATGTGAGTGAGAGAGTTAGTGGGGGTGGGGGAGAAAGAGAGAGATAGTGTGTGTGTGAGTGATAGTGAAAAGAGAGAGAGTTGAATTGCATCCCTAATTTTTATGCTACACAATGTATATGTACAATTTTTGCGAGAATGCTCACGACAATCGTCAGTGTCTCAACTGTGTGTAAAGTGTGGGAGTTTGTTCTTATTAGTTTCAGTGGTCATGTGAGGCATCATGTATGTGTCTAGATGTGAGGATGTATGTGTGGGTGTGCATGTGAGGGATGTATGTACGTGGGGGTGTGGGGAATGTATGTGTGGAAGGGTTGTGTGTGGGTTGATGAGTGGAGGGATGTGGGTGGGGATATTTGGGAGGATGGTTGGAAGTATGTGGATGTTGGTGAGTTGGGGGTGTGGGTAGGGAATGTGTATTTGGGTGGGTGAATGGGTGTGTAGGAGATTGTGTGGGTTGGGGGATGGGTGTGTAATGAGTGGGGGGTGGGGTGTCTGTGAATGGGATATGTCTGTGTGGGTGGGAGTGTGTGAGTATGGATGGAGTAAATGTGAGTGGGTGGAGGATGTATATGTGGGTGGTGAGGATGTTTGTAGGTGGGGGATGGGTGGGGAGATGTGGGTGGGGATGTGTATGGGGAATTCATGTGGGGGGGGGGGGTGCGTTTCTGGGTGGAGTTTTGTGTGGCAGGGGAGGTGTGGGACGTGCAGGTGGATGATGGATGTATGTGAGGATGGGGGATGTGTGTTTGGCTGGGTGGTTGGGGTGTGTGTGGGTGGGAGAGTAGATGAGAGATGCATGCGTTGATGGGCGGGTGGGTGTGAGTGGTTGATGGATGAGTACGTAAGTGGGTGGATGTGTGTGAGAGATGAGTGTACGGGTGGAGGATGAGTGTACGGGTGGAGGATGAGTGTAAACGGCAGATGTGTGTGTATGGGTTGTGGGGTGTGTGTTTTTGGGTGTTTATGGGTGGGGGATATGTGTGGGCAGGTGGGGAGATGTGTTTGTGGGTGGTGATGTGTCCATAGGTGGGAGATGTTGAAAATTGAGAGGTGGCGGATATTGGGTGGGTGAGTGGGTGCAGGTTGGCTGTTGTGGGTGGGGAAAATTGTGAGGGTGCGGGATGTGTGTGTGGATAGGTGTGGGTTAACGGGGGTATGTGTATGTGGTTTTGTGATTGTGTTATGCTGGGTGGTTGTGGGTGTGTGGGTGGGTGTTTGCGTGTCGGTTATGGGATGGGTGAGTGATGTGTGTGGATGGGGGATTAGTGGGTGGGTGGCGGCATATATGTTTGCCTGCGTCTGTGTGAGTGCGTGGAGGTATGTGAGGGTGGATGGGGGATGTGTCTCACAACATTGCAATATGCACTTTTTATGTTTACAACTTTCATTTGACAATGTTTTTTCCCCCCATGTGAATGTATCATGCGTAATATGCATTGTTTATGCTTACAAAAGCCATTTGACAATGTTTTTGCTTTTTTTCCCTATGTAAATGTAACATACACATTTGATGAATGAAAGATGAGTGATTGAAAGGGCCGAATGTAAGACGGGCCTGCGTGCCAATTTGTTACCCTTTTAAAATAAAGTTTGTTCGCTCCACGTCCTTCGTCTTGTCGCCTCATATTATTTTATAGAACTAGAACATTTATGGAAGTCTAAGGAATGAAAGCCCCAAGTTTAGACATTTTAATTCTAATGTTTCATCACGACTAATGCATGGATCATCAAAATCTGTGGTGTGGGGATAGTGAAGGCGTCTTCACAAGCTCAGTTACTGAATTCATAGTGAGTGATTTAGGAGCAGGTCACTTTGTGGTGCTTTTCACAACGGTATGAGCATCAGACATTCACAACGGTATGGGGATCAGACATTCACAATGGTATGAGCATCAGACATTCACAACAGTATGAGCATCAGACATTCACAACGGTATGGGGATCAGACATTCACAATGGTATGAGCATCAGACATTCACAACAGTATGAGCATCAAACATTCACAACAGTATGGGGATCAGACATTCACAACAGTATGAGCATCAGACATTCACAACAGTATGGGGATCAGACATTCACAATGGTATGAGCATCAGACATTCACAATGGTATAGGGAGCAGACATTCACAACGGTATGGGGATCAGACATTCACAATGGTATGAGCATCAGACATTCACAACGGTATGAGCATCAGACATTCACAATGGTATGAGCATCAGACATTCACAATGGTATGAGCATCAGACATTCACAATGGTATGAGCATCAGACATTCACAATGGTATGGGGATGAAACATTCACAACAGTATGAGCATCAGACATTCACAATGGTATGGGGATCAGACATTCACAATGGTATGAGCATCAGACATTCACAATGGTATGAGCATCAGACATTCACAACAGTATGGGGATCAGACATTCACAACGGTATGAGCATCAGACATTCATAACGGTATGGGGATCAAACATTCACAACAGTATGAGTATCAGACATTCACAATGGTATAGGGATAAGACATTCACAATGGTATAAGCATCAGACATTCACAACGGTATGAGCATCAGACATTCACAAAGCTTCAGAGAGATTCACTCAGATGTCCTGTGGAGTCCGGGAGTATGAGAATAGAGCATCTGGCCATACCAGACAAAGAATGAGAATAATGGACTGGAATGTGGAGGGAGTTAGTAGCAAAATAATCGAGCTAGAAAATATCTGAAATTAAGAACACATAAATGTATGTTTACAAGAAACAAGAAACTCATCTCAGTGAAAACATAGCTTTCAAAATCAGAGGCTACCTGTGTTACTACTGATCTGACTGAAAAGACAGGAGAAAGGGTGGGACACTGACCATAACACCACTGCTTCCCACATTGAAGTGTATATGGAAGGGGTGGAGAATCAGAACCTTTAACTCAAGACATGCAAAATAAATCTGCATCTGTTCAATTATTACTGTCCATTATTTAGACACAATATATGAAGGGGCTTCAAACGTTAAATATTTCTTTTTTGGGTGAATATATTCTGAAAAAGTCCGGTATGTTTTACTTGTTACACTTCAGAAATTCAACTTGGACAAAGAAAGCAAAACAATCATCACATGTGTAAAGTACTCCTCATGTATGTTAGTTAGTTAGTTAGTCGACAGATCATCCTCATTGCACATCGAACCATTCAGTCCATAAGTGCTCGGATCCCCTCCTCAGCAAATCCCACAGCGTGTAGCGGCTAATGACGCCAGTTCTGTGTTGGTTTATCAATCTTCTTTGGCTTCCTGCGTAGTGTTCTTGTTTGGCCACCCCTCTTTTAATTTGCTGCTCTCGCAGTCTGGCCATTGTTGTAGATTCACAGTCATCACTTGGTTCTCGCAAAAGTCTTACTTCTCGTAGAGCATTCAGAATGTCAGCCTGGTCCATGGCGCGTCCGCCCTCCACAGTAGCCTCACCTGCGAGCTTGTCAGCCCGCTCATTTCCTTGTACTCCCGCATGCCCTGGCACGAAGATGAAACTAATCTTTGCCAGCCGAGACCGCTCCAGAGGCAGCAACCATTCTCTTCGGATCGACCCCTCCTCTATCCTCTTGATCATGTTCATTGAGTCGCTAAGGAAACAAGCCCTAGTGAATGTCTGTGTCTCGAGCCATGTTATTGCTTTACTTACTGCCATGACTTCCATGGTCAGGCTACTTGTGGTTTCAGTGAAAGCACCAGAATCCTCCTTCACAATTCTCCCTCCGGCCCGAGCTGTAAAGGCCCATGAGCTTCTCACATGTTGGACGACCGACCCATCTGTGTAGATGACCGCGTCACTGTCTAGCGAATTCTCGAAAATCAACGCTTGTACTTCAGCCTCCACAGCAGCCGGATTTTCTTGTCTGCATTTCCTATCTAGTTGGATGCAAACAGAAAAGGATGTGCAGAAATCAGTTGGCACTTGCACCCACTCCTCGCCAGGTTCTAAGTCCTCAAGTGAACACACCTGTTGAAGAATGTCTTCGGCTTGACCCATCCATGACCGTCCTCTTTTTAACTTGCTGCCCTTCACCTTCCTAATTTCACTATGCAGTGGATGTTGTGTGTTTGCGTTAACTCTGAGGTAGGGGCGTGCCCTGCAAACTTGTATTCTCTCGTCAATGATTGGAAAATCAAGAAGGTAGCGCATCGCCCTGCATGCTGTATCTCTTGTACATCCAAGAATAATGCGCATAGCTTCATTCTGTATCCTTTCCATCCTTTCTATCTGCTTATGGCTGAGAGTCAGGATTGCCATTGCATACTCCAAAACAGACATGACCAGCCCCTCGTACAGAAGACATAGATGGCGCTGCTCACAGTTTGCTGCCGCCATCACCCGCATCGCAGCCAAACCCCGCTTGGCCTTTGTTATCACCTGGTCTATGTGCACATTATAAGCAAGGCTTCGATCAAACCGTATCCCCTAGGTAATTCATTGCCTGCGTTCTTTCCACCGTCTCTGAACACAGCATTACAGTTGGTGTTGGAGTGTTGACAATATGATTATTCAACGAGAACCAAGTCACTGTTGCCTTTGTTGGGTTGACCATTGCCCCAGCTTCATCACACCAAGTACTTATGCGATTGAGTTCGGTTTGTAGTTCCACAGCAACCTGCTCTCTATCCTTACCCTGACGATACACTAAAACATCATCGGCATACTGACAATGTCCTGCCAGGTCCAGTGATCTGCTCACTGGTGATTCTCACTGTGTAGGCGTTGAACAGTACCGGAGATAATGGTGATCCCTGTGGTAGGCCAGGATATATTGTTGTTGGTTCCGAAGTCCAACTGCCACATCTAAAAACTACTTTCCGTTGGAAGAGGGCTGCAGCGATCCAACTAAGGAGGAATGGACTTACTTTTAGTTCAAGAAGCTGAAACATTAAAAAATCCAATGGTACTCTGTTGTATGCGTCCTCAAGATCAATCGCTGCAGCAAAGGTTTCAATGCCTGAGTGGAAACCTTCATAGACATCATGGGCAAAGACTGCTGCATTGGTCCAGGTTTCTCTTTTTGGACGGTACCCACCCAGGGTAGGTGGGAAAACACCTTGCCTCTCTAGTTGGCTTGATATTTTCCTGGCAATTACCTTCTCCAGCAGCTTGCCTATTGTATTCTGCATGGTTATAATTCGATATCCCTGAATTTTTTTGTGGTCTTTGTCAGGCTTCGGCAAGGGAATCAGATAGCTGTGTAACCATTCCTCCTTGATGCTAGCACTCCCTATACTGTTGTTGTACATGTCTGCTAGTTTCTCTAGCTCATTGTCGGTACACTTATTGATGTCGTCGTATCTTATGCCATCAGGACCTGGAGCGCTGTTATTTGATCGTCGAAGTACAGCCTTGATTTCTTTCACTGTCACTGTGTCTTCATCCGAAGTGTTCTGGGCCTTGCATCTGTCTGAGGTGACCTCCTTGGCCAGATTTCGGCCTCCCATGTCTGTCTGGTTGCTCTGCTCAAGGTAGCGTTCAAAGAGGGCTTTGCCCTTGTCCTCGTCAGTCCTCTGCCAGATGAGGTCAGCACCTTGGAAGTCAGAAATGCTCTTATTCTTGACTACACCACTCATGCTTTTATGTAGTCGCCAGAACAATTTCAGTGACTTGTCTGTGCTTACTCTTTGACACACCTCTGCCCATTTTTCGCTTTAACCACCATTGACCAGTTTCTTGAAATAGCTTACTTTTGTGTGCATCTCTCTTTCTAAGTGCATGCAGGGACTAGGATGACCAGCTCTGTTCTTCTTGGCATTTTGCCATCTCCTTACAGCACTACGCTTATCCACCCAAGCCTTCTCCACCTCGAAATTCCACCACGGTGGCTGCTCCCAGCTTTTTTTCCTGCCCTGAAACTTTCTGCGCTTGTCACGTCTTATTTTACTCACCACATCTTGCCCTGTACTGTCATACTGGAAAGTCTTTACCTTTAGCTTGTGCTGCCTGGTTCTGCCTTTCTCCACCAATATGATACAAGGGTGGTGGTCGCTGCCGTGGTGTCCTAGGACACCCCATCTACACACTGTAGTTAGTGAAGGAGAAACTAGCGCCAGATCAATAGCAATGTCCTCATCGCCTGGACGGCTTGCTGTCCTGGTGACACAGCCACTGTTGATACAAACCAGGTCAATGGTTTCAAGTGCAGTCTCAAGCCCCTCCCCCTGTGTATTGGAAGAAATGTTTCCCCATGATCTGCCTTTAGCGTTGAAGTCACCACAGAAAATAACATTTCTCTCGTGGCCTAATATGCCAATTAAGAACTGCCACTTCTGGGCGTCCATACTCCCATTGCGGGCATAAACATTAACCAACACGAATGGTATACTGGAATGAACTCAACGCCTGTATTTGTATATCGTCACTGTCCCAACTGGACATGTCTAGCTCTGACGCCACCATGCTGTCGCGAACGAGAATCGCCATTCCCAGATGTCGTCTGTTGTAGAAACATTTCCTCATATATGTGTTTTCTTATGATTCTTAAGATACTCAGTATAAGTTAAAGATGCACCACTGCCATAACCTGAATTAAACTGTGCCATAGGTCATGGCTGTGTTCAGAAGGAAGGTCTATAGTGCATTCACATTTGTTTGCCTCCATATAAAAATCCATATCTCAGTAACCAACTGAGTGAAAATTATGAGATTTAGCATATAACCTTATCATCATGTCCACCCAACAAAAATTTTTTTGTTCTGGAGATTGTACAGCAGATTTCTATGTTTGTTTATATGCGGTATATAATTTACGGGTCAGAGATTAAGGTTTATAATTGTAAATGTATTACGCCGTAGCCAGACAATCAGCATTCAATGCTGATTATTCTACGTGTTTCACGGGATTGGCCTTATGCCAAGAACCCTGCGCTTTTTAAACTGGGAGTGTTCAGAGGTGTCGTCAAAATGTGGGTTATTTCATGAAACCTGATTTTTCTTTTTTAAAATCTTACCACTTATAGCTAACATTGAAATGTGTGGATATTTTTCAATGGGATTGAATGCGAAATTGTGTATACACTTCAAAGCATCGCTATGAAGTTGTACACATAGTTTTGTCAAGAAGCTGATCGCAGGAAACTGTTTTATACTATTATAAATTCCGAAAAAAAAGAACAGTGCATGCATTGGGTTTAAGTAATTGGTCATTTCGTCGATGGGTGCAAGAATCTGGAATTAAACCACCACGCAATAACCAAACAGTAGGTAGAAAGGTTATTGTAGACAGCTTTGACAAGGATGTCATAAGGCGAGCTATTATAAAAATGCTTTAAAAAGTCGCTTAAAAGTCGATAGGGTCGACTTCATTGCACCGGGTTCTATCCCATATGGCTCGGTCTCTTTCCGCAGCGCGGAAATCATCGCACAAAGAACGAACTCCGCAGCTCTAGCGACGACCCACAGGAGTCTCTGAAAAATTTAACTCGTGAACCGAAGGATGCGGCCCGGAATCGAACCCACAACCTTTGGAGCCCGAGTCAAAAGACTTGACCACTTCGCCACAGAGACTCCTAAAATTATAAAAATTTTGGATATTATATCCAGGATTATCCATCATTATAAAAATGCTGGATGCCAAAGAAACAGTGACTGTAAGAAAACTTAGGGTTTGGTTGAGAAAGAACAATAACATAGAGCTATCCAAAACAACTTTGTGTAAAATTATAAGGACATTATCTTCACTATTTGAAAGTACAAGGGCGGTAGAAATAATCTTTGCGAGCAACCGCATTTAGGAGCCGTGAGAAGCAGATACCTACGTGAAATAAGGGAAATGTGCAAAGAAAATTATGGCATAGTGTATTTGGATGAAATGTGGATCAATGCGCACCACACAAGTGATAAGAAATGGCAATCAGTGGATGGACAGATAAAGCGATATGTGCCCAGTAGTATAGGACAGCTTTTGGTCATGGCCCATGCTGGTAATACGCATAATGGCTTACAACATAATGCTGGGCTCGTATTCGTATCAAAGCACACAGACAATAGGGATTATCATAATAAGGTGAATGGTAATGTATTCAGAAATTGGCTCGAGAATACTGTGCTTCCATTTCTAGATAGACCGTCGTGTCCAATTATGGACAATGCATGATATCAATGTTAGTTAGTTAGTTAGTTAGTTAGTTAGTCGCAGTTCCAACTTCACAGCAACGGGTTGTCCCCATTATGCTCCGTTCCTGTGCCAATGAATATCACACAAAACGCTCCCAACTGCCCAATGTGAAAAGTGGAAAAGACAAACAACAGCCCGCACAGATACACTGTGCATAATGCTGCCGATATCAATGATACAATGATATCAATGTTGTTGTCCAAGAAGACAAAATACCTACAGCATCGAGCACAAAGGGAACAATAAAGATATGGCTCCGAGTGGAAAACATACCATTTCCAGAAACGTATTTATAGCTAGAATTGTTGTCTCTTGTAAAAAAGACACCAAAAAGCAAGAAATATCAAATCGACAAGTTGATAGAAGAGCATCTTCATGGGTACTTGAGACTTCTGCCATACCATTCTCATTTTAACCCTATAGAACTTGTGTGGGCTAAAATTAACTGACAATACTATATTCAAATTGTCTGACGTCAAGATACTAATACAGCCCGCGCTATTAAATATTGATAAAAGTTACTGGAAAAATGTAAGGGCCATGTGTTGAAAGAGGAAGAAGACTATTGGAGAAAGGATGAATTGATTTTTATGCAACCGGGAGCAGTCATCAATCTACTGGAATCGTCCGACACAGATTAAGATCTGAGCAGATCGCAGACCTTAATCCACGTGCACGCTTACTTGGATATTTTGCTCCAACTATTCAGACGAATTGCAGGCCCTAAACATTACAGCATCAGCACAATGTCAATGGCAACAGTGATGAATTTTCAATTCCGCAAGCCCTCAGCGGTGACAAACAACTGGTATTGAAAAAAAAAAACACACACACACTAAACGCATTGAATACCAACAGAAGAGTAATATTGCGGTGGAATCTGACATATTGTGGCATAACAAGAAACATGAGAGCAAACACGTCAAATTAGGGGACAACACACGTGCATACGAATCAATCTATAAACTACAATGAAAAGAGGACCAACATCTTGGTCGTTAAGAAGAAAGCATACAACAGAGACACTGACAACTATTTTCATAGTGCAAAACAGGTAATCATGTTCCGTCTCTGAACAGTAAACAGCAGAGTAGACAATATTTCATGAAGACTCAAAGCGGGTCTGTCACTCATGTGTACGTGTGAACAAACTACACAGATAGCTGAACAGATCCTTAAAAATGGACACATAATGACTAAGTTGCGGTATCATTTCTGGTCACTCCATACGCACATTAACGCACAGCTATTTGGAAGCTTTCACGAACTCAATATAAAAAGTTAAATGCATCCTAGTAACATGAATACTTGTGTACAATTATTAACCAGTAGCTGAAGAAACAAGAAGGAAATGAAAAATAAGGTAAGAAATATATTCCTTCTACTTTCCTGTCAATTTACATATTATTTACCCCATGCTTCTGTAAATTCTCTGTCTTTACTAATATTACACATTGCACCCCTCTCGGGAGTCTCCGTGGTGAAGTGGTCAAGCCGTCTGGCTCGGGCTCCGAAGGTTGTATGTTCGATTCCTTCATTTCACGAGAGCATTTTTTCTGAGACTCCCGAGGGTCATCGCTGAAGATACGGTGTTCGTGCTTTGTGCGACGCTTTCCACGCTGTGGAAAGATACTGAGCCATATGGGATAAAAACCCGGTGCATTGCAGTCGACCCTGTCGACTTTTAAGCTACTTTTTTATTGCACCCACTCCCATACAAATCTGGCTACGCTTTATACTTGTGTCCTTACCCGAAATGATGTTGCGTTACTGTAAGACTAGTTTGTTAGCGTGAATTCACTACATTTTCCCCAATACATCATAGAAATGTTGCCGCTTTAGATGATTTAAGTTGCTTTTGGACCTATCAAAGACATATTCCTTGGGAGGGGGTAAATATAAGACGGCAGGAAAAATTTCATAACGATGCAACAGACAGATTTCACAATAATTGATCGTGAATGACGGCATTAATTTCCGGACAGACTATAGTTTGAATACCTGGACCGTGAAAAGTGACTCACCTGTGAACACTTTTCTCACAGAGTGAAAACGCTGGGACGTTCTTCACAGCAAACACGAAACGGATCCTTGAAAGTCACTCTGCATTGGACAGTGGTCAAGAGGAGATCAGGTCACGTTTCGAGGATGGCAATGGCCTTAGATAGCGCCGCTTTATATTTTAAAGTTGTGAAGATAGAGATGTTTTATATGTGTGCTGTTAGAGTATTTGACAACTGTGAACATCTGCTGATTTGTAATTGCATCAGTATAATCAAAAATGTAACTGATTCAGCGTTATGTCAAGTTTGTACATTTCATACTGTGATCCTGCATATGACAGTGGAGAGAGTAAACAATGAATATTAATAGGTAATCTGCTAGGGCTCTTGGTGATTCCAGAGTAAAGTCCTGATACAGTCAACGATATGAGGACATGTACAGCTACAAATACCTGTGTTCGTCAGATATGAATAAGCCGAGAAATAACCAAGGTGATCACCTATTATAAAAGTAAACCTCTAGAATCAACAGTGTGGAGCAACATGGGCGATACAAAGAATAAAATCCCAACCTTTACCAAATAAATGACCCATAAGTCACGCTGTGGCAACCACACTTATCACATTTGTATTTCCTCCTATATATGTTCTTTTGTGTCATATCAGAATGTTAACATAATTAAAAGATGCACCACACACATTACATTTGTAAGGTGTCTCTCCTATATGTGTTCTCGTGTGGAGTTTCAAACTGCCAAATCAAGTTAAAGATGCACCACAACCATAACATCTGTAATTTTTCTCTCCTGTATGTATTCTCATGTTAGAAATCAAATCAAATCAAATCAACTTTATTAGGGTCACAAATTGGGCGCGCAGGCCCGTCTTACATTCGGCCCTTCCAATCACTCGTCTTTCGTTCATCAAGAGCATTATACATTTACATAGGAAGAAAAATAAACATTGTGAAATGAATGTTGTAAACATAAACAAGGCTAATTACCACGTTATGAGGCCCATCTCCCACCTACCCATACATCACCCCACCCACACAACACGCCCACCTACCCACACACACGCGCACCAAGGGACACATACACACCCCACCTACCCACAAACACGCACACCAAGGGACACATACATACCCCACCAACCGACCCATCCCCCTCCCGAACAACCCCCACCCGCACACACTGCCCTCACCTGATCCCCCAACCAAAACACACTCGCCACCCACAAACATTCCCCCACTAGTTAGTTAGTTAGTTAGTTAGTTAGTTAGTTAGTTTAGTTAGTTAGGTTAGTTAGTTAGTTAGTTAGTCGACAGACTAAGTCACACATAAGTCATAAGTGATAAGCATAAGTGATAAGTCACACACCGAGTGTTTGAGACGTAAGATGGTGCATGATGGTGGAAATGACCACGTGTTCACATGCACCCACTGTGAACGGACAATTACAGCGCAAATTTTCATTATCAGTCACATTCGCTACCGCCATAGGTAAAAGTTATTATGCCTTTTTAAAGCACAAACTATCGTCTGTCAAGACGGCAAGGTGCCAATGATAGTCGACAGATCATCCTCATTGCACATCAAACCATTCAGTCCATAAGTGCTCGGATCCCCACATCAGCAAATCCTGCAGCGTGTAGCGGCTCACGACACCAGTTATGAGTCGGTATATTAATCTTCTTTGGCTTCCTGCGTAGTGTTCTTGTTTGGCCACACCTCTTTTAACTTGCTGTTCTCGCAGCCTGACCATGGTTGTAGACTCACAGTCATCACTTGGTTCTCGTAAACGACTTACTTCTCATAGAGCATTCAGAATGTCTGCCTGGTCCATGGCTCGTCCACCTTCCACATTAGCCATACCTGCAAGCCTGCCAGCTTGATCATTTCCTTGTACACCCGCATGTCCTGGCATGAAAATGAAACTAATCTTTGCCAACCGAGACCGCTCCAGAGACAGCAACCACTCTCTTTGGACCCACTCCATCTCTATCCTCCTGAGCATACTCATTGAGTCACTAATGACACATGCCCGGTTGAATGTCTGTGTCTCGAGCCATGTTATTGCTTTACTTACTGCCATGACTTCCATAGTCAGGCTGCTTGTGGTCAAAGCAAAAGCACCAGACTCTTCCTTCACAATTTTCCCTCTGGCCTGCGTCGTAAAGGCCCAAGCACTTCTCACTCCTTGAATGTTCGATCCATACGTGTAAATAACAGCATCACCCTCTAAAGTACTGTACTTTCGCTTCTACAGCAGCCAGATTTTCTTGTCTGCATTTTCTGTCTAGTTGGACGCAAACTGAAAAGGACGTACAGAAATCTGTTGGCATTTGCACTCACTCCTCGCCAGGCTCTAAGTTCTCAAGTAAACACACCTGCTGAAGAATGACTTCGGCTTGACCCATCCACGATTTTCCTCTTTTTAACCTGCTGCCCTTCTTAATCTTGCTATTGTTGTGTGTTTGCGTTGACTCTGAGGTAGGCACCTGCTCGGCAAATTTGTATTCTGTCCCTCATGGTTGGAAAATCAAGAAGATAGCGCATCACCCTGCATGCTGTATCTCTTGTACATCCAAGAATAATTCTCATGTGGTGATACCAACTGCCAAATCAAGTTAAAGATGCACTACATCTATCGCATTTGTGAGTTTTCTCTCTCCTGTGTGTGTGACACTGTGAGCTGTGAAATTTGCGTGGAATGCTTTTACATCTGTCCTGTACAGACTGTACAGTAACCTGCATGTTCAAAACAATGGCTACCGGCTGTTGCTGAACAGACTGAAATGCCTTTTCGGTTCACGAGTGCATTTTTCAGGAGACTCCCGGGAGTCGGCGCTGAAGCTGCGGAGTTCGTGCTTTATGCGACGCTTTCGGGGGGTCGCCCTGCGGTAAAAGACCGAGCCATGTGAGAAAACCCAAGTCAATGAGGTCTTTCTGGTGACTGCTGAGTCCATCGACGATGAACTGTGGTTTTCATGGATTAATTTTGTGTTGGCATTCTGGCGGTGTCATTATGCACAGTGTACCTGTGCGGGCTGTTGGATTGCCGAGACTCCTGCTATTCCACTTTTCACATTGGACAGTGGGGAGCATTTTGTGTGATATTCACTGGCACAGGAACAGAGCATAACGGGGATGACCCGTTGCTGTGAAGTTTGAACCTCGTATAACTAACTAACTCCTGTGTGTGTTCTCTCGTGAAGTTTCAATTTATCAAGACGAGAAAAAGATGCACCAAACTTATCACATTTGTAAAGTTTCTCTCCTGTATGTGTTCTCATGTGGTGTTTCAAATTGCCAACTCGAGTAAAAGATGCACTGCACCTATCACATTTGTAAGATTTCACTCATGTGTGTTCTCTTTTGGAACTTCAAATTGCCAAATTGAGTAAATGATTTACCACAAGGTAAGGTGTGGAATGCGCCTGGCCCTGCAGCCTGCAGGGTTAGGATCGGCTAGCCTCTCCCAGGAGGGGTGAAGAGCGAAAATTAGTAGCCTGCCGATGACCCGCAGACTACACAAGTCAACCCCCACCTCCACGTGGTGCAGACCGGGCAACCATGACCGCGAGGTCATGGGCTAACGGGGCTATGGCTCGCCATAGGGGATGGACTCCCTGTGGTCAGATTAGTGTCCTAAACCTGCGACTGGCCTAGCAAGCCGGCAGGGGATCTTCATACTGCTCGTAGAAAAACCAAGAAGTATAAACGGACTGAAAAATATAAAAAGTGGTTGAAGAGCAAACAGGAATGTGATTACAGAGAATACAGAATGGCGAGAAGACATGTGAGTAGAATAGTAAAGAGGGAAAAACAAACAGACTGGGAAGAGTATGGAGAAACCCTAAATAAAAACTACAAGGAGGCAACCAGAAACTTCTACAAAAAGATAAGTGCAATGCGAACCAGAGGAGAACCCTTTGACCCAACTGAAATAATTAACAGCGAAAATGGAGAACCAATAAGTGAACAAAAACAGATCCTAATAAGATGGAAGCAGTATTTCGAACAACTTCTCAACATCCCATCAGATGTCACAGGAATTCAAGAGACCTACACAGATGTCACCGAGGAACTAGAACCAGACATATTAAAAGAAGAAATTATAGAAGCCATCAGATTAGCCCCATTAAACAAATCACCAGGACAGGATGAAATACCAAATGAACTAATTAAAGCAGCAAGGGAAGTAGGAACAGCTTGGCTACATAGACTATTCAACCATGTTTGGGTAGAACAACAGACACCACGAGACTGGGGAAACGCCATAATTATCCCAATTTGGAAAAACAAAGGCAGCAAAAGAGATTGCACACAATACAGAGGCATTTCACTGTTGAGTCATACTGGGAAAATATTTTGCAAAATTCTTGAAAAAAGATTACGAACTACTTTAGAACCCCAGCTAAGCGAAACGCAGCTTGGATTTAGGAAAAACAAAGGATGCACAGACGCCATTTTTGCTCTTAGACAACTTATAGAAAAATCAATTGAATTCAATGAAACACTCTACTTAGCCTTTGTCGACCAAGAAAAGGCATTTGATAGGGTAGATAGAAACAAGCTGTGGGAAATCCTTAAACAATATGGAGTGAGTACACATCTAACAAACCTATGCAGAAGTTTATACAACAACAGTGAATGCATAGTGAGAGCAACTGGAGAACACTCAGAACCCTTCACCATAAGATCTGGAGTACGACAAGGTTGTGTCCTGTCCCCTCTCTTGTTCATAACATATATAGACAACATATGTAAAGAAACCAGCCAAGCAGAGACAGCAAGAATACCGCATGACGAGAACACAGAAGAAGAACCATCTGCAAATCTAACCATTAGAGAACTCCTGTTTGCGGACGACCAAGCACTAATAGCAAAATCAGAAGCTGAATTACAAGACCACATGAATAGTCTAAACGAAATGTGTAGGGAACATAACATGAAAATTAGCACAAGCAAAACAGAGATAATGACTATAACTAAAGAAGAACAAACAGCAACAATTCACCTAAACGAACATCCCTTGAAACAAGTAAAGAGCTTCAAGTACCTAGGAAGTATAATATCATCAAATGGCAGATCAGAAGACGAGATCGAAAATAGGTGCAATAAGGCAAATCAACTCATTGGACAAATGACACCAATACTAAAGAACAAACATGTATCAATAACTACTAAGAAAGCACTTTACAACACAATCTTCCTACCAACTCTGTGCTACCAATGCCAAACCTGGACAATGACAGAAAAAGAGAAAAGAAAAATCACAACAACAGAAATGAGGTTTCTGAGAAGAATACTCAACGTATCAAGAAGAGATAAGATCAGAAATGAAGAAATCAGGACTAAAGTAGGGGTTAAAGCTGCTCTAGATTATATTAGAAAGCAGCAAGTCAAATGGTTTGGCCATGCAAGTAGGCTACCAGTCAACAGCGTGCCACAACAAGCAATGATGTACAGACCAGAAGTTTATACTTCACCTCGACACCGCAAGGTACAAGAGGAACATGATGAGATGAGATTAGATTTACCACAATTATCTCATTGTTAGGTTTATCTCCTATATGTGTTCTTCTGTGGCGTTTCAAATTACTTACTTGAGTAAAACATGCACTGCAATCATCTCATTTGTAAGGTTTCTCTCCTGTATGTGTTCTCATATGGTGTTTCAAATTGCCAGACTGAGTAAAAGATGCACTACATCTATCGCATTTGTAAGGTTTCTCTCCTGTGTGTGTTCTCCTGTGGAGTTTCAAATTGCCAGCTTGAGTAAAATTTACACCACATGTATCACATTTGTAAGGTTTCTCTCCTGTATGTGTTTTCCTGTGAAACTTCAAATGGCCTGCTTGAGTAAAAGATGCACCACAATTCTCACATTTGTAAGGTTTCTCTCCTGTATGTGTTCTCATGTGGCATTTCAATTCACCAACTTGAGTAAAAGATGCACTACATCTATCACATTTGTAATGTTTCTCTTCTGTATGTGTTCTCCTGTGGAGTTTCAAATTGCCAGTTAGAGTAAATGATGAACCACATGTATCACATTTGTAAGGTTTCTCTCCTGTATGAGTTCTCCTGTGGCGTTTCAAATCGCCTGCTTGAGTAAAAGATGAACCACAATCATCACATTTGTAAGGTTTCTCTCCTGTATGTGTTCTCCTGTGGATCTTCAGTTGGTCTGGTTGAGTAAAAGATGCACCACAATCATCACATTTGTAAGGTTTCTCTCCTGTATGTGTTCTCCTGTGGAACTTCAATTGGCCTGCTTGAGTAAAAGATGCACCACAATCATCACATTTGTAAGGTTTATCTCCTGTATGTGTTCTCATGTTTAGTTTCAAATTGCCAGAATAAGTAAAAGATGTACCACAATCATTACATTTGTAGGATTTCTCTCCTAATTGTATCCTAATTTGATACTTCAAATGGCTGCTTTGAGCAAAAGATGGACCACAGTCATCACATTTGTAAGGTTTCTCTCCTGTATGTGTCCTTATCTCTCTGTTTAAATATCTGTCTGAACCAAGAGCTGAATCACAAACATCAGACATGTAAGTTGTGCCTTCTTGTTTCATTCTTTGTTGAATACAACTGGTAAGACTATAATAAGCAAGAGGTTCACTGAGATCTGTGTACTTGAAGTTTGTGTGTCTACAGTTTGTAATTCGCTAGTCTCATTAGCCACACACCTTAGTTTAGTGTTAATTTCATTGGTAGATGACACACACTCTGATATTTTATTACATTCCTCATGTTTTACAGATGATCTATAACTATTCTCAGTCCCTCTATCACCAAGTGATATTTGTTCATGGTGAGTGAGAGTTATTTTATTTTGAGCCACTCTTGATCCTGTGTCTGTGTCCTGCCATGACTTCAAGGCTGCAGCAACCTTCCCTCCCTACCATGTTATTGAATCTGTCATGAGTTTTGTAATGATATATCACATCTGGAAGTTTTTGTTTCACAAACTCCAATTTAATGTTATCAGATGCCATCTTCTCTATTTGTGGCTGCACTTATGTGAAATAGGAAGTCACAACTATGGCAACAGTGGTGTATTTCTGAAACACAAACAGTGAACATTTAGTTAAACAATGACTCTTGTAATCATAGAACACATCTGTAAGTTCTTGTTTCATAAACTCCAAAATAATATTATCAAACACCATCTTCTCTATCTATGACTGCACTGATTCAAATAGGAAAACAGTAGTGTAATTCTAAAATAGGCAAAATGTGAACACTGGGTTAAACATGTACATTGCAGGCAACATACAACAATAAAATTTTGAAGTTTCTTATGTCACAATCATCAAAATCATGTAGCATGTCATTGGCATTCTCATCACACGCTGTAACGAAGTAAGTGTGTTTGGGTCCGGTCATAAGACTCCCCACATTGATTACCCCTTTTGTGTGGTTGGCTATCGTGAATTCATTTTCTGTGCAAAATTCAATTAATTTGTCACCTGCATCATTTCTATTTCCCAATCCAAATTTTCCTAAAACGTGTCTCTCATTTTCAGCTATTCCTGCACCTACTTTTGCATTAAAATCTCCCATTATTATTGCTATATCATTACGACCAATCTTCTTCTTCTTCTTCTTCTTCTTCTTCTTCTTCTTCTTCTTCTTCTGCGTTCATCCGGAGTTTTTTTTCCGGATGTGATTGTGTTGCGCCTGTTTACAGCAGAGCTGCGTTCTTGCGCCGTTAGGCCGACACATCCGACTTCTGTGGGCATTTGTTGACCGGGTTAACCTTCCTGGGGCGACCAATCTTATTTAATGCGTCTTGCAGTGTGTTGTAAAAATCTTCAATTTCGTCCTCCTCTGCTGTTGAAGTAGGTGCATATATCTGTACAAGAGTTGTGTTTTTTGAACTGCCTTTAAGTCTAATAGTGAGGAGTCTATCACTAATTGGATTATATCCCATTAAAGCTTTTGCAGTTGTCTTATCTAAACAAAATGCCACTCCACTCTGGCCTCCGACATCTCTACCAGAATAAATGAAAAAAAACTTCCATTTTCAGTTGTAAAATGTACCTTGCCGCTCCAGCGATGTTCACTAATTCCTAACATTTGAATGTTTAACCTCTCAATCTCATCACATACTACTTTAAGCTTTCCCTAATACAGACTTCTCACATTCCACGTTGCTATTCTCACTCTGTTTCTTAGTCTGACACAGGAGATTTCCTTGATAACACAGTAAGGATTAACTCCGTCATCACGATTACTAGTACTGGTCCCTGTGTCACACTCTTCCCCAGTGTCATCTGATCTGCCTGGCCTGGGGGTCTGGGCACCAGATCTCCAGACAACATCCCAATAGAAATGATTAATGATTTAGGAGAATATGGGCTGCTGAACACAATATATGATACTGGAGATATACCTCGTGAATTATGTAATTCTGTATTTATTGCAATCCCAAAGAAATCAGGAGCCTTGTAATGTGATCAGCTGCTAATAGTAACTATTTAATGCGAGAGGTGGGCATGTTTATTATTTACTCTCATCTCATCATCTCATCTCATCATGTTCCTCTTGTACCTTGCCGTGTCGAGGTGAAGTATAAACTTCGTGAGAGTGCCCGATTATGGGCTTCATATATCGATATTCCCATGGATTCTGCTATTCCCTCCGTCCAACGTTTACGTGGTCGGCCTCTTCCTCTGTTTCCATCTGGTCTGTACATCATTGCTTGATATGCAGATATACATATTTGCTTTATTGACTACACACAGATATTACAAGACATGTCAACATGATACAGATGCTTGCAGATCTACCAAGTGATGGGAAATACCTTACACTTGTTTGAAAAAAAAAAACAACACACACACACACACATATATATGGAAACAAAAGCTGCCATAAAAATTGATAATGATGTAGGTCAATATCAACTTATTAAGTGAGGTGTGAGAAGGGATGAGTAATGTCTCCAGATCTTTTTCCCCCTGTACAGTGAAAGTATTGTCAGAAATATAGAAGATATGAAAGGAATTATCATTGTGGAACGAAACACAAATAACATTAGATATGCGGATGATACAGTCTTGATTGCAGACAATGAGCAGGGTCTGCAACATTTAGTAGATGCGGTTGTTGCACACAGTGAACAACTAGGGTTAGAATTAAATTGTAAGAAAACACAGATTATGGCCGTCACTAGAATAAAGGAAGTACCACCATATAATATACAAGTAAACGGAAATATTCTTAGACAAGTGAATCGGTACAATTATCTCGAAACAGTCGTCATAACATGGGTGATGCCATGAAGAGGTTGTAACAAGAATCGCCATGGCGAAGGTAACGTCTTGCAAGATGAAAATCATATTGACCAATAAAATGATATCAATTGAAACGAGAAAAAGAATGTTGAGGTGCTACATAGAACCTGTACTTTTGTATGGATGTGAAGCGTGGACAATGAGCAGACAGGATTAAAAACATCTCATGTCTATGGAAATGCACTTTTCTGGCATGGCTTTCTTTGGTCATGTGATGAGAAGAGAGGCATTGGAGAACATCGTGACAACTGGAAAGATCGAGGGAAAGAGAGGCAGAAGCAGACCAAGAGAAATGATGCTGGACGGATTGAGACGGTGGCATGGAGGAATATCATCAGCAGAGTTGATTCAGAGTACCAAAGACCGAGATCTGTGGAGAGCCATGAACGCCTACGCCTGCCGGCACGGCACTTGATGATGACATGATGGATGGATAGTCATGTTTGAATAACGAAGATACAAATAATAGATTGCACGATTTATTGCCTGGCATATTTCGCTGCATCTCGTCAGGTACATACTGCAGAAATCACACAACTTACGTGAATTAACTAGATAAATCCTTCACCAGCAGTCAAAGAGCCTGTTCCTCTGTACGCCACAAACAATTGTATTTACCAATTCACATGTAGATGCCAGGCCGTTTACATTGGTAGAACAGAGAGACAACTTAACAAACGGGTGTCAGAACACATACCTCAATGGGTCAAGATACACCACAGGAGATTCTAGCCTCGTGGGGCCGACACACCGGAAGCTCCCGGCGTCTTCAATCGGTAGGCACATTGTTAGAAAACAATTATATTCACAATGGAAGTAGTTCACATGATTATTCCCATGCATATTTCCATATTATAATAATATTATTTAATATTATTAATATTTTGTTGATCTATTAATGTGTCCTCAGTAGCATAGTGGTTAGTGTCTCCGCCTGGTACACGGGAGCTCAGGGATTGATTCCCGGCCGGGGAGGCAACATTTTTTTTTTTTCATTTTCAGGAATTAGGTGACACCAATGCTAGTCTGATGATTTCGCTTTAGGCATATGTTTTCTACGGATTTTGTGTATTAGGTGTTGGTTATCTTGCTGCACAAGAACCTGCGCACTTGTCTTTCTGTTCTTATCTGTCCTCTACTTTTGTTGTCTTGGGAAAGGCGCTTAGCCATCCGAACACGAGTTCTTTTCTCTCTCTCTCTCGCTCTAAGTCTCGATCTCCCACCTCTCTCTTTCTTGTCTTTACCACTCTTTAATGTCTTTCAATACATCTTTCTCATATCTCTGTCTCTCACACTATCTTCGTTATCTATCTCTCTCCTCTCTCTTTTCCACCTGCTTCAGATATACCGGGTTTTCCTGCACTTTATATGTGTAGCATTTCCTTATCCTTGTTTATTTATTAATTCATGAGGCCAGTCAGTCGAAAGTCTGGTGTTTGAATTGCTTAACCATGTCTCTCTGAGGCGAAGCATACATTACTGGAGGCCATAGAAAGTGTCAAATTAAGAGAATCATCACTGCTGCGATATTATCAGGACATAAATAGTAGGACGGTAATGTAAACAAACATGGATGCCTGGTAACAGTAAGTCTACAGAAACGAAAGTTAACAATTCTTGAACTCGCCTGGGGACAGAATTATTTGTAGGGATCATTATTTGTATTGGGGATACCAGTTCTGAAAACTTATTCTTGATATTTAAACAGGACTAACGTAATGTAAAAATAAAACGGGATGCCAAAAGAATGGACAGAAGTAAGAAGAAGAGTGATTCATTAAAAAATATGGAGAATTCAGCAGAATTAAACTGGCAACAGTGAACATTCCTATTTAAATTAACCACCTTCTTAGACTTCTTAATGGCCTAAACTAAAATTGACTAGTGAGCAGACGCTGTGACATGTTTGTTACTTCTTGCAATTCGATTGCGAATATAACTTTTCTCTATTCGCAATTCCATTGCGAATATAATTTTTTTCTATTCGCAACTTCATTGTGAATAGAGCCTCCCATCTAATATATGTAGGAATCAATTTCGCTATCTTGTCGTCAGTGTACCGGCAATTTAAGAGCTAGAACGCTCTCTTATTTCCCAATATATGACGATCAAAGTCGGCGTCTGTAGCTTGGAGGTTAACTAAATCCCCGACATACCAGGCCGAAGGTTGGAAATCAGCTTGGACAATTTTGAAATAGATCACTTTTTGAAGTTTTTGTATGTAATTTAATGGTATGAGGCGTCTGTCGTTCAGAAATCAATGGCAGTCTACGGAAAGTAAAATTGGCTAATCTAATAGATCACAAACATACAATAAATACTGGGTTAATTGCAATGTCCTGTAAAGGATATACAGTTAGCTTTAGGAGTGGTGAAAGCACTTTCATAATATAATATATTATTAATATTACTTTTTTTTTTCAACAACAATAAATTGTGTATAAAAAATGACGAATGTGCAAAATCAAAATGTAAACTGGCGTAATAATAATAATTCAAAGCAATGTTTTCTCATAGTGAGTTTGAATAACGAAGACACAAACAATACTCAATAGATTACACGATTTATTGCCTGGCATAATTCGCTGCATCTCATCAGGTACATACTGCAGAATTCACACAAGATAAAGTGAAATAACTAGATAAATCCTTCAAGCTGAAATATACACATGTTCGCACAGTAATGTCAATTGTCAACCACAGTAATTTTAAGCTGACTAACATCTTTCTGTTAATTGTCTCAGGTTTTTTCTTGTTGGACATATTCTGTAAGTCCTCAGAGATCTGAAATACCGGTGAGAAAATTTTCCCGTCCTTAGGCATTCCTAAAGAAATCTCAATCGACAATCCTGTACTGATATTTTACACTTCAGCTTGCATAATCCATCTAATCGCTTCACAGTTACAGTTGGTACAGAAAGATTTATGATCCCAAATCACTGATGATAAATCAACATTTAAGTCCAAAAGACCAAACCCACTATGCTACAGTCATAAGAGAAATGTTAAATCTGTTAAATGCCTGTTAAATCTCTCGGAGATACTGACCTACATTATTAATTTTATTGTTGTTAATCTGATTAATTTTAGTGTTATATTTTGGGAGCTGGTTTCCATGGCCTATGAGTTAGTGACTTTCTCTGTAATCCTGTTTATCCACGTGAGCAAACGCAGCTGCGTGAGAATCTGTAACGGTTCTCAATGCACCTGTTACTTACGGGATATGTGAGCCGGCCACTCAGAAAGCAATGGCAAAGTGCTGTGCATAATCTTGCCAAGAAATCAACAACAGCGATAAAATGCTGGTGTTGGCAGAGGGGGGGGGGGGGGGGGGGGGGGGGGAAGAAAAAAAATTGGGAAATGATTTGTTTCAATCACCAAAAACAGATACTGAGCAAATTACAAAATGCCATCTGGATAATCATTTCACAGAGACTTCATCGATGCTATCACACATGGAACTGTGAAAACCTGTTGATGTTGTGAGACACTATCACATATGGAACTGTGAAAACCTGTTGATAATGTGAAACACAATTACACATGGAACTGTGAAAAGCTGTTGATGTTGTGAGACACTATCACACATGGAACTGTGAAAACCTGTTGATGTGAGTGTCTGTTCTTATATTCTTCCTTGCCATGATGAGAAGCTGTCCAGAATATTTTCTTCCTGTCTTCCTCTGTCTCTTCTTCCATTTATATTTCCACATGTTACTAGTTCTGGTAAATGCCGCATCATGCCACATCCACCACACTCACTGGACTTCTTCCTGTTTCCAAACATGAAGAGTCTGTTTCATGGATATCTTTCTTCTAACATCCAGGGCTTGATGACTGAACTGGAGATATAGTTCTGGACCCAGGCAGGCCAGTTCTACAATCAAGGCATCAGATTGGTGAAGAAGACATGGAAGAAGTGCATCACCTTGAGAATGATTAAAGTTCCCACCAATTTCCAGCCACGTGCCCTGACTGCTTCATACAAAAGTGCAAAACTTCTCAACCACGCCTTGTATATTTAATGTTCTAGGAAGTGATGTTTTCTGTCTGGTTCTTGCTAGTTTAGATACTCTGGCATGCTAAACATACTTTTTTATATCTTCAGACTCATTTAGTAGCATTTTAAGCACACTGTTTTAGCATCCTTTATCATTTATATTTCTCAGATGAAACCAAACGAATCAATATTTCCTGCATTCATTAAAGGAGAAACAAATCCGGATGCTGATGTTAAAGTATGATGGTATATAATTTGCTTTTCTTACAAGTATAACAATGTTCATTATGTTACTAATTATTCACTGGACAATAAAGAACTACAATTAGATTATTTGGCACAGTTATAAAATAACTGTGATTTTACTTTTACTAGACTGTAGCACCTTATTTTATCAACATTCCAAAGCATGTAAGCACTGCTTTACGACTAAATCATTTTATTTTGAATAGCAAATGTCATGTATGTGATGTATCATTTACTGTTAGTTCAACTCTTAAAGAACATATACTGTTGAGAAGTCTCACATGTGTGATGATTTAAGAGCATCATTTTCCAATAGCAGGAGTTTAACAAATAATAAGAGTATGCATACTGGAGAGAAACAATACAAATGTGATATTTGTGGAGCTTTGTTTGCTAATAATGATAATTTAATAGAACATAAGAGAATACATACTGGTGGAAAGCTTTACAACAGAGAAGTGTGTGGAGTATCATTTACTTTTTCATCAAATCTTCAAAAACACAAAAGAAGACATCCTGGTGAGAAACCTTACAAATGTGATGATTGTGGAACTTCATTTGCCTATAATTGTAGTATAATACAACATACAATAATACATACTGGAGAAAAGCCTTACAAATGTGATGATTTTGGCGCTTCATTTACCTGTAGTTGTAGTATAATACGACATTTAATTAAACATACTGGAAAGGAACCATACAGATGTGATATTTGTGGAGCAAAATTTACTAGGCGTTCAGATCTAAAACAACATATAGGATCACATACTGGTGAGAAGCCATTCAAATGTGATGTATGTGGGGCTTCGTTTTCTTCTAGATCACATCTACAATGTCACAAAAGAACACATACTGGTGAGAAGCCATTCAAATGTGATGTATGTGGGGCTTCGTTTTCTTCTAGATCACATCTACAATGTCACAAAAGAACACATACTGGTGAGAAGCCATTCAAATGTGATGTATGTGGGGCTTCGTTTTCTTCTAGATCACATCTACAATGTCACAAAATAACACATACTGGCGAGAAGCCATTCAAATGTGCTGTATGTAGGGCTTCGTTTCTTCTAGATCACATCTACAATGTCACAAAAGAACACATACTGGTGAGAAGCCTTACAAATGTGATGTGTGTGGAGCATCATTTACTACTCGTTCACATCTACAATGACACATTAGAACACATACTGGTGAGAGGCCATTCAATTGTGATGTGTGTGGAGCATCATTTACTAGGCATTCAAATCTAAATAGACACATTATATTACATACTGGTGAGAAGCCTTACATATGTGATGTGTGTGGAGCATCATTTACTGATTGATCTACGCTAAAAAAAAAAAACACATTAGAATACATACTGGTGAGAAGCCTTTCAAATGTGATGTGTGTGGAGCATCATTTACTCAGTGTTCAAATCTAAAACAACACACTAGAACACATACTGGTGAGAAGCCATTCAAATGTGATGTGTGTGGAGCATCATTTCCTAGGCGTTCACATCTAAAACAACACATTAGAGCACATACTGGTGAAAAACCTTACATATGTGATGTGTGTGGAGCATCATTTACTGATAGATCTACGCTAAAAAAAACACATTAGAATACATACTGGTGAGAAGCCTTTCAAATGTGATGTGTGTGGAGCACCATTTACTCAGTGTTCAAATCTAAAACAACACACTAGAACACATACTGGTGAGAAGCCATTCAAATGTGATGTGTGTGGAGCATCATTTCCTGGGCGTTCACATCTAAAACAACACATTAGAGCACATACTGGTGAAAAACCTTACATATGTGATGTGTGTGGAGCATCATTTACTGATAGATCTACGCTAAAAAAAAACACATTAGAATACATACTGGTGAGAAGCCTTTCAAATGTGATGTGTGTGGAGCATCATTTACTCTTTGTTCACATCTAAAACGACACATTAGAACACATACTGGTGAGAAGCCATTCAAATGTGATGTGTGTGGAGCATCATTTACTAGTCGTTCAGATCTAAAACGACACATTAGAACACATACTGGTGAGAAGCCATTCAAATGTGATGTGTGTGGTGCATCATTTACTGATAGATCAAGTCTAAAACGACATAAACAAATATATACTGGTGAGAAGCCATACAAATGTGATATGTGTGGAGCACCATTTACTTGCTATTCACATCTAAAACAACACATTAGAACACATACTGGTGAGAAGCCTTTCAATTCAAATGTGATGTGTGTGGAGCATCATTTACTCAGTGTTCAAATCTAAAACAACACATTAGAACACATACTGGTGAGAAGCCTTTCAATTCAAATGTGATGTGTGTGGAGCATCATTTACTCAGTGTTCAAATCTAAAACAACACATTAGAACACATACTGGTGAGAAGCCTTTCAATTCAAATGTGACGTGTGTAGAGAATCATTTACTGATAGATCAGGTCTAAAACGACATAAAAAAACCACATACTGATGAAAAGCCTTACATATGTGATGTATATGGGGATGTATTTGCTTATAATAGTATTCTATACAACATAAGATAATACATACTGGAGAGAAACCATACACATTTGATATGTGTGGAGCATCATTTACTGTTAGTTCAGGTTCAGAACGACACAACAAAGCACATACTGGTGATTGAAGAGAAGAAAACAAAGAGGTTAAGACTATGAGTCTTAATAGAACGGCGCTGAAAGTTTTTGGCATTAAGTAAATCAATAACATGGCTTGAGACACAGACATTCACTAGGGCATGTTTTCTTAGTGTCTCAATGAGCATGCTCAAGAGGATAGAGATGGGGTGGATCCAAAGAGAGTGGTTGCTGTCTCTGGGGCGATCTTGGCTGGTAAAGATTAGTTTCATCTTCGTGCCAGGGCATGTGGGAGTACGAACGAACGAACAGACTTTATTTTCAAAGGGTAACAAATTGGGCACGCAGGCCTGTCTTACATTCGGCCCTTCCAATCACTCATCTTTCGTTCATCAACAGTGCATAGGAAAACAACATTGTCACATGAATTTTGTAAACATAAACAAGGCATATTACTATGTTATGAGACACATCAACCACCCACCCACACATCTCCCATTCACTCCAACTCCACCACCCAACCACACACATACCCACACACACATACATGCCCCTACCCATCCACCACATCCCTACACCTACACATCTCCCCACCCATACACACCTCTCACCCACCATACACCCCATCCACCCACACCCCAAGCACACATACATTCCCCAACCCACACATCCCCCACCCACACACATCCACCCACCTACACACATATCCTCTACCCGTCCCATTACCCACCAACAATCACTCACTCACATATCCTCCTCCACCCACACACCTCCAATCACCCAGCCAAACACACATTCCCCACACACACACACACACATCTCCCCGTCAACTCACATATTCCGCACCTACCCACACACAAATTCCGCACCCAGCCACATAATCTCCCATCTCCCCCAGCCCACTCACAGATCCCGAGCCCACCCCTACAAACATCCCCCACCATCTCCTAACCTACACACACTCACCCACCCACATATCCTCTACCCACCCACACATCCTCTACCCACCCATCCCCCAACCAAACATCCCTTAACCACACACCCTTACTCATATACAATCACCCACCCACACATCCTCTACCCAACCACACATCCTCCACCCACCCATCCCCCAGCCACACATCCCTTAACCACACACCCCTACCCATATACACAAACATCCCAACCCACGCACAATCTCCCCGCCCATACACACATCCCTCACACACATCCCCACCCACCAACACATCCCCCATTCACAAACACACACCTCCCATCCACGCACACACAACCCACACATACATCCCCAACCCATACACTCATCCCCTCACACATCCCTAGACACACGTACTTATCCCTCAATCACTAACACCCACACATCCCTCACTCACTCATCAAAACATACATCTCCTATCTACCCACCCACACTCACACACCCCAACCACCCATCTAAACACACATCCCCCACCCTCACACACATCCTTCACCCACCCGCACACCCAATCACACCCCACCCACCCACACATACATCCTTTATCCACACCCAGCTCCCCTCCCACGCAACACCACACCCACACACATCCCAAAGACACATCCCTCACCCACACACACATCTCCCCACACATCTCCTACCCATCCACACATCCCCCAACTACAATCACCCTCACTACCCACACATACATCCTCCATCCAGCCACACACACCCCCACCCAGCCAGACATATCCCCTACCCACACACACATCCCAAAATCCATGACCGACACATATCACGCACCCCTCCTCCAACCCACACACATCCCCCACACACATTCACCCACACATCTCTCACCCACACACACACTCCCCACCCATCCACCCAAACATCCCAAACCCATACACATCCCTCACCCACACACACATCCCCAAACCCACACATACCCCCAACTTCAATCACCCTCACTACCCACACATACATCCTCCATCCAGCCACACACACCCCCACCCAGCCAGACATATCCCCTACCCACACATACACATCCCCAAATCCATCACCCACACCTATCACGCACCCCTCCCCCAACCCACACACATCCCCCACACACATTCACCCACACATCTCTCACCCACACACACACTCCCCACCCATCCACCCAAACATCCCACACCCATACACATCCCTCACCCACACACACATCCCCAAACCCACCCCACCTGCACACATCTCCCACCCACCACATATCCCCACACCCACATATATCCCCCACCCATCCCATAACCCACTATCAATCATCCATCAACATATCCTCCTCCACCCACTCACCCACAACCACCTAGCCAAACACGCATCCCCACCCACACACACATCTCCCCGCCAACCCATACATCCCCACGTACCCACACACAAATCCCCCACCCACCCACACAATCCCACCCCGCCAACCCACACATCCTGAGCCCACCCACACACACATCCCCCAATCTACTATTATGATCAAACTCCCACACTTTACACACACATACAGTGACGATTGTCGTGAGCATTGTCGCAAAATTGTAAAGAAAATGGAGAAAAATTATACATATACATTTTGTAACTTCAAATTTAGTGATGCAATTCAACTCTCTCTCTCTCTCTCTCTCTCTCTCTCTCTCTCTCTCTCTCTCTCTCTCTCTCTCTCTCTCTCTCTCTCTCTCTCTCTCTCTCTCTCTCTTCTGACACACACACATATATATATATATATATATATATATATATATATATATATATATATATATATATATATATATATATATATATATATATAATATATATATATATATATATATATATATACACACACAGACACACACACTCACACTCCCTTACTCACTCACACTCACTAACTCTCTCACTCACTCTACAGTAGTGTGCATGCGATTATATTATACATGATAAAATCAAGTGGCATACATATGATACCTCGTAATATGAAAGATGAGAATACATAGAAAACATGATAAAATCAAGTGTCATACATACAACATGATAATGTGACAGATGAAAATACAAAATATGGAATGGAATGTTACAGGACATGCGTGCACTCAACTCTCTCTCTCTCTCTCTCTCTCTCTCTCTCTCTCTCTCTCTCTCTCTCTCTCTCTCTCTCTCTCTCTCTCTCTCTCTCTCACACACACACACACACTCATACTCCCTAATTATCTCACCCACTCTACAGTGATGTACATGTGTTCATGTTATAAATTATAACATCAATTGGCATTCAAAATGATAATATGAACATGAGAATACATATGTATGGATTAGCATGTTAAATGATATTCGTGCGCTTAAATCTCTCTCTCTCTCTCTCTCTCTCTCTCTCTCTCTCTCTCTCTCTCTCTCTCTCTCTCTCTCTCTCTCTCTCTCTCTCTTCTCACCAACACACACTCATAGACACTCACAAACAATGTGCGTACACATACACACATTAACAAGTCCATTCTTCCACTGTCTCTCTCTCGTTCGCTCACTCCTCTCTCTCTCTCTCTCTCTCTCTCTCTCTCTCTCTCTCTCTCTCTCTCTCTCTCTCTCTCTCTCTCTCTCTTTCTCTCTCGCAATCACTATTTCACCCATTAAGTCACTCTCTCCATCTTTCATTTACTCAATATCACACTCTCTTTCACTCTCACTCACACACAGACAGACACACACCCTCTCGCTATCAAATACACATTCCCTCGCATACACACGAAAACATATACACACACACAGACGAGCATACACACAATATACACACGCAAATACACACATATCCCCACGCACACACACACACATCCACACCCATATACACATACACACAAATACATACTCCCTCGCATACACTGCATGCATGCACACATACACACAAACATGCACATACATACACGAACATACGTATATATATATATATATATATATATATATATATATATATATATATATATATATATATATATATATATATATTAGCTGCCCGGCCCGGCTTCGCCCAGGCTCTGGCGGGGATCTATTTATCTATCTATGTATCTGTCTGTCTGCCTGTCTGACCCGGCCCGGTTTCGCCCAACCCCTGGCGGGGTGAGTCTCATTAAATTCATATAAGTAGTCATTATACATTCAAATACATTCCCTAAGCGTACAGAGTATGCGTTCGGCCCCTGGGCCCTCGCAGCTAATTTATTGGTTGCAGCTAGAAAATTTCATTTAATGTTAGGATTATTTAGTTTTTTAAATGTTGACGTATAATTTTTCAGTTATGGTCGAACACCAAATTTGATGTCTAATGTAGTGCTTTTTGATAAACAATATTTTTTGTTTTTCTGTCTGGTGCGTACACAAATAAATCCGAAGGTTTTCCAACGCGTGAGCAGGCCACATATAGCTGTCCATTTGTGAAGCACGGATTTTCCAAATTTAGTCCACACACTTGTAGCGATTGTCCCTGTGCTTTGTTGATCGTCATGGCAAATGCAAGTCGCACCGGAAACTGCAGGCGTTTGAATTCGAATGGCGTGTCTGTTGGAATCATTGGAATGCGAGGCAACAGTACATCAAAGGATAGACTTCTTCTTTTTTAGACCAAAAAAACAACAACAACAACCTGCATTTTAACAGGCGTGCTGCGTGTAAGGTATGCATAAGGTATGCACACCCACAACATTGAATGAAAAATGTGATGTTGACACACACGCGGCCAACTTTTTTAAAAAAACAAACACAAAATCAAGAATATACACATTTAATTGTGTACTGACCTGCTCTCTGCCAAGCGAACGGAAAAAACAAATGCTTCGATTACTTCAAAAGTTCCACTCCGAAATAAGTACAGAAATAAAATTCTAACGTATCTAATCTACAATAAATCCATTATTTTTAATGAACACTGGTTTTAAAAACATAAAAAGATGTGTTAGAAAATTTTCACTATTTAAATAGATGCATTACTTTTATAAAAATTATGATAATGCATTAAAGATTATATCATTATTTATTATAACTCATATGCCTGTAAATAACTATAGACAGAAAGTTTATAAATCTTTGAAAACAATGCAACAATCTATACATAAAATAATAGTGATGTTATTAAAAGTTATGACCCTTGAAATAACTTTTCTTATGTTAAGTCTCCTTGATGGAAACGATAAATATTAGCTGCCCGGCCCGGCTTCGCCCAGGCTCTGGCGGGGATCTATCTATGTATCTATCTATGTATCTATCTATCTATCTATCTATCTATCTATCTATCTATCTATCTATCTATCTATGTATGTTCGGCCCGTTCCCGTTAAAAATATAGATAGAATAGAAGAATAGATAGAAAATATGATTGGAAGAGATCTATCTAAAGTAAACTTGGCTCCCGTTCCCGACTATCTGTCTGTCTGTCAGTCTGTCTATCTGTCTGTCTGACCTGGCCCGGCTGCACCTAATTTAATTCATATAGATTTCTATAGCCAGGGGACTTAACTTAATATATAACAATGCTACTAAAAGTTATATCCCTTTTTGTCATATATTTTTATATTTTCTTATGTTCAGTCATGTAATTACAAAATTAAATTTTAGGAAGGTAATAGCTGATAGCTGATAGATAAAACTATCACAGTTGGTTGCACAGGAATGAAAGGAAAACGTGTAGAAAATTTCATCTCAATCGGTTGGACCGTTCGCGAACGCATAAAGGACGGACATATATACATACATACACACAACGATTTTTATATATATATATATAGATATACACATATATACACATACACACACATACATATATATATACACACATACACATATATATATACACACACACACACACACATATATATATATATATACATATATATATATATATACACACGCACATACACACATATACACACGCACATACATATAAACACCCGCACACATGTACGCACACATAAACACACATATAAACATACTTACACACACAAGCACATATACAAACACACATTTACACACACTTACACATACACACCCACACGCACATTCAGACGTGCACACACATACACCCACACACACACACACATAAACACACGCATACACACATATGGACACACGTACACACCAACCCATCCACCCACACACTTACTCACACATACACGCTGCCTCACATAATCTCACCCTCTCACTCACTCATTTAGTCTCTAAACCACACTAACTCACTCTCTTACTCGCACAGACAAGTACACAGACATACACACACACACACACACACTCTCTCTCTCTCTCTATCACTCATTAACTTCTCATGCACTCTCTCACTCACCCACTGTCTCTCTCTTGCATACTCACTTGCTCTCACACTCACTCACACACGCACATACACACATATTCACAAATTCTCCCCCTCACTCACTAACTCACTCTCCCTTACTCACTCACTCACCCGGCGGCTCTCTAACTCACACTCACTCACTCACTCACTCTCTCACTCTCTCACACAGACAGGTATACACACAACACAACCTCTCTCTCACACTAACTAATTCTCTCACTCAATCTCTCACACATACGTGTACACAGACATTCACTTACTCTTTCACCCTCGCAGGCACACGCGCATACACACTCTCTCACTTATTCTGTCTCATACTTACTCTCTCACTCACATTCTTTCTCATTCACTCTCTCACCCACTCTCTCACGCACACAGTGTAAAATGATAGTGAAAAAATGATACCAGTAGGCATATAGTCGATATGAAGTAAGTATTGAAAGAGTTTTCGGTTGAATGTGTAGGGACTCATTGGCGTTTTCAGATCTGGTGGAAGGCTATTCCACAAGTGAGCACCAGAATACGCGAGACATGTTTTGTATAAGTCCAATCTAGGCATAGGAACCTGTAATAAATTTAAGCGCTTGTTGTTCATTGCATTAGATTGAAGTAACGGTAGAAGATACTCTGGGGTATTTTCAGATATAATTTTATTCACTAATTTGGCTTTGTTAAAAAGGAATCGCTTTCGAAGTGGTAGAAGTCTTAGATGACTATATAAGTTATTACTTTCAACGTGCTTTATGCCAGAAACTAGATGTATAGCGCGATTTTGAAGCGAACACAATCGTTTCATATTAGATATAGGGCATCCATCCCAGACTGTGGAACAATAGTCGAGAGGTGATTGGATATAGCATGCATAGAATATTTTTCGTGTGCTTTCATCCAAGAAGTGCTGAATTTTAGTAAGTTGGTAAACTTTTTGTGCTATTCTCTTTGTGAGGACGTGAACATGAGAGCTCCAGTTTAGATGTCTGTCAATTAAAAGACCTAATGTTTTGTGTTCATTTACATTAACTATAGGTAACGTGTCCACGTGGAGATCGAGCGGTGCCCCAGTTATGGCTAGGGTCTGTAGTTTTTGTCTGGTCGTTATTAGCATGGATTTGGTTTTGTCGATGTTAATAATCATGCGGTTTTCATTGCTCCATCTACTAAGGTTATCAAGTTCGTTTTGCAAAGAGCTCTCCAAGTCACTAAGGTTCTCTTGACTAGTGTATATAGTGCAGTCGTCCGCAAATAGGTCACACGAAGTATTGAGGTATAAAGGAAGATCGTTAATATACACTGCAAAAAGCAGCGGACCTAGTATTGAGCCCTGAGGCACACCAATATTAAGTTGTGTGGGTTTTGATAGACAGTTATTGAAGGACACTACTTGTTGTCTGTCGGATAAAAATGACGTAATTAGGTTCACCATACCTGTGCTAGTTTTCATTTGTTTGAATTTTCTAATTAAAATATCATGATCTACCATATCAAAGGCCTTTTTAAAGTCTACAAATACTGCTCCACAAATGTTGCCATTGTTGATACAAAGATGCCAGTTATCGGTCATTTTTGTTAGAGCACTATGGCAAGAATATTTAGGTCGAAACCCAGATTGACTGTCAATTATTAGATCGTTGTTAATTAAATGGTGTAATGTTATTTTATGTATGTGTTTCTCTAATGGCTTTGATAGCGACGATAGTAAGGAAATAGGTCTATAATTACCCAAGAAGCTATTATTAGTTGAGCCATTTGTAAGTAGAGGATAAACTTTAGCAATTTTAAAGGCAGATGGAAAGTAGTTTTTGGACAGGCACTGATTATATATGAACGTCAAGGACTCACTAATAATTGGTGCAGCACAGCGAAGAATTTTATTACTGATACCATCTAGGCCTTCTGAATTTGTTGCTTTGAGATTCGAGAGATATTTATACACTTCTGCAACAGACATCAAGGGAATTTCAGGGGGAATATTTCTAGAGCATTTATCTTCACAGAATGATGACAGTGAGCTTAAATTACAAGCTGAGTCTGGTATTGAGGACTTTAGATTCTCTATTTCTGATTGAAAGAAGCAACTGAAATCCTCGCATGTTATAGTGCTCGGTATTGCTGACTCTGAAGAGTGTTTCTTGTTGGTTAGCGAGTTAATAGCCTTCCATATATTTGTGTTATTTGATTTATCTACAATCAAAGCTTTGAAATGATCTTTCTTTATCCTACGAATTTCATATTTAACTTTATTTCTTAGTCTGCGGTAATTGATAAAGTCTTTATTTTTGTGCGCTGTATCTCGTTCTCTCATGATTTCGAGAACTTCACGAGTCACCCATGGAGATTTATGTTGATTCTTCACTCGAACTTCTTTAACTGGCACATGTTTATCAAACACACTGTAGACTGTCTTTGTCCAGTAAGCTAGTGCATCATCCGGATCAGGAAGTTGGTAAACATGTTCAAGGGCTGCATTTTTTAAGTCGTCTAAAAATAAACTTTGGTTGAGAGCTTTTAGATTTCTAAATTTGATGATTAAATGTTTATTTTTAGGAGATTTGAACCCAGTTTTCGACCACGTACAACATATTGGGTAATGGTCACTAACTGCACTAACAGGAACAGAACATTCGATAATATTAACTGGACAAGTAACATATATATGATCAATTATAGTTGAGGAGGTGCCTGTAACCCTTGTGGGACGGTTTATTAGTTGTTTGAAATCGTAAGATAGAATGATATCGTCCCATGTCTGGTTGGATTTAGTAATATCTATGTTAAAGTCACCTAATATCACGACTTCTCTACCTTCTGTAAAAACTATCCATCATTGTAGTGAAACAGCCATACCAACTGTACCCAGCACACGGATTCCTATATAGATATCCAATGAGAAATGGTTGCTGACTGGCTGGCTTCACCTCCAACCAAACACATTCTATCTCTACTGACTCGAGATCACTTCTACGGGAGCAGTTGAGAGAATTGGAAATGTATACAGCAATACCTGTCTCTAATTTTTGATTTGCGTCTCTTCGAATTACTTTTAAACCCCTTAAGAGTGATTTCAGAGTCGGTTATTTTGTCGTTGAGACGACTTTCTGTGATTCCAAACACATGGAATTGTTTGCACAGTATTACCGAAAGCTCAGGTAATTTATTGAGCAAATGATAGATGTTGAGATGGCCTATACGTAGGCCATCTTTGTGGAGCCACTTATCGTGATTGGCGAACATTGCACGGTGAAAGGATGATGTTGCTTGCGGTAGAAAATTTCAGAGTTTTTGAAACTTTATTTAGTAGTAGTTAAGACTATTAGATGGGGTAGGAAAATGTCTGTGCTGGAGTGACATCATGAAAGCTTGATGCAGGGCTGCAGGATTGTATTGCATTAGCTGTTGAAGTTGGCGGTTCCACTGATAGGAGTGTAGATTACCATCCAACGAGGGACCACTGCTGTGAGAGTTACTGGAAGTGCCTACATTAGAAGCATACATCGGGGGCACAGCAACATTGTTTAACGGTGTTCCCTTTGACATAATAGGGGGAGGCTGCTTTATGGGCAAGGGAGGAAACAAAACATCATTGTTAGCAACACTGGGATTGGAGCATGGGTTGCTATCCACGGCATTGTATTCCTGGGGTATAGGCAATGGTGGTGCAGGAAGAGAAGGAGCGTTTTCTGAACACTTAGAGGTGGCTGTCGCCGGGGGTGAAGTTCGGTTTACTCCTGTAACTGGTGCTGGTTGTTGTGCACGTTCGGGATATTTTATGTTCTTCGCTAGTATACTACTTCCTAGCTTAGAACAATGTATTTGATCCCTATATAGTTTTTTCTTAGGAGCCCCGGACAACGAAGTAAAGTACGGGGTGTTATTAATGAAACTAATAGCATTGTCTTTACAAAATTTATACAAGGTTAGATTGGCAGCATTGGCAGTCCGACGCTGGAATCCATAACATGGTGGAATGATGGATGAAATGAACATAGATGAGTTAGGAAATTTATTACGTAACAGTACCTCCAGCGTAGATAGTTGTGAGGTGCTTATGATGTTATTATCCATTATGTCATTGACACCAATATGGACTGTCGCTTTTTTAATTCTCTCATTCACTTGGAATTTTCGCAGTGTAGCGGTAAGCCTATCAATGTCAGCGCCTGGTAGAGGGAAGATTGAAGTTGACTCGCTGTCAGTAGATGACATGCGATCACTATAGATTCCCTTCAGCAGGGAGTCTCCAATTATAACATGAGTTGCACTGTCATCTATTGTTATTTCACGCTGCTGGCGTGTCCGCTTGGGCTGTTGTTGCCACTGACCACTGTGGTCTTTCTTGTGTTCTTGTTTATTATAGCTTGCTTGCGTTGGTTGCTGATGCCCAGTAGTGGTAACAATTGAACTTTGTGATTCCTGGTCTGCTGCTGGAGAGTCTACACTTAAGGCCTGGAACCTGTTGCTGATATGCACATCAATGGGGTAGATGGATGGTGTGCGTTCTACAGGTTTAGAAGTAGTTTTGTTGATTGTAGAAACTGTCTGTATGTCATTATGCGACGAACATTCACTGGTAACACACGCATCTACAACATCAAGGATAGTTTCTGTCTGTGCACTTTTATTAAATGACTGTGCACTTTTTACTTTTACAGCATGTATGGATGCTTTGAAAGTTTCCTTCTCTTGTCTAAGGAGGCGGATTTCGTCTCGAAGAAGAAGGTTTTCGTTTTTAAGCACAGCAATAATATTAGTGGTGTTGCTGGTAATAAAATCTTTTAACCTCATCTCCAAAGCCTGAATTAGTTCACGACAATCATTGTGGCTCTGTGGTTCGGCCGAAGAAAGAGTGCTTGAATGTGATGTACTGGTTTGTTCAGATTGAGCTGGTGAATTCTGTTGTATGTCCAGCTGGAATTCAGTGTCTGATTGTTCACTAGACAACACGATTGAGGTTGGCGATGAAGATGATCGATTCATTCGCTGAGCTGGCGTGCTCGTCAACATTTGTCCCGTCTTGTTTTTGTTTACATTGTGCCGCTTGGACACAGTTGATGACCGCAAGTTGGAGGACATTTTGGCAATATAGGCAGCTCGATAAGGCAAGGAATAAAATAATATTGCAGGCTTTTCTGTAGGTCGTGCGTGACGTTTAACCTGCTAGCCATGCATGGTTAATTCTCACGTTGTCGTGAATCGATAATTGGTAAAATTCAAAAATGGGTGATCTTACCGTCACGAATCACAAAGAAATCCTCACTTAACTAAATACACATTCACATAAACTTGACATTTTGAGTTGTATGTAAATCCAGCTTTAAAACGAACACAATGATGGAGTAAATATACGCGCAGGCCTTTCTGTAGAAGGTGCGTGGTGTTTATCACTTGTTAGTCAGGCATGGCAAATTCTCACGTTGTCGTGAATCGATAATTGGTAACATTCATAAATTGGTGCTCTTACGGCCACATAAAATAAAGAAACACTCATTTCATTAAATAAACAGTCACATAGACTTGAACTGTTGAGTAGTATGTAAATCCAGTTTAGAACGAACACAATGATATACACAGCATCGCGATTGAATTGAGTAAACTTGTTAAAATATTCACAAATCGGGAGAAGCTGTGAAAACACGTCCTCTCGAAGCCGGAAACCGGAAATAGAAGGTGTACAAGGAAATGAGCAGGCTGACAATCTCGCAGGTAAGGCTACTTTGGAGGGTGGACGCACCGTGGACCAGGCTGACATTCTGAATGCTCCACAAGAAGTAAGACTTCTGTGAGGACCAAGTGATGACTGTGAATCTACAACCATGGCCAGACTGCGAGAGCAGCAAATTAAAAGAGGTGTGGCCAAACAAGAACACTATGCAGGAAGCCAAAGGAGATTCATAAACCAACACAGAACTGGTGTCGTTAGCCGCTACACGCTGCAGGATTTGCTGAGGAGGGGATCCGAGCACTTATGGACTAAATGGTTCGATGTGCAATGAGGATGATCTGTCGACTAACTAACTAACTAACTAACTAAATAACTAACTAATTAACTAACTAGAAAGATTGAAGCAGATAAAGAAATTCAAGAGCAATGCTGAGTGACTGGAAAATAGGTATAATGCAGTAGCTAAAATATAGAGTATAAATGAACAATGGGAAATGTTAAGGGACTCCATTCATCACACAAGCAAAGAAATATTATCAGAGAGAAGCTGAACAGCTTAGAAAAAATTGATGACTAAAGAAATCTTAAAGTTGATGGACAAAGAAAACAGAGTGAAAATGACAAACAAGATTGTGATAAGATAAATAAAGAAATAAGAGATAAATGTGTGAAGACAAAATAAAGTTGGTTAAATGAACAGTGCAAGAAAATTGAATTAAATTCTAGTACAGATGCAAACAAATACGCGCAGACAGATCAGTGAGCTCACAGGAAGGAAGACAAGAGTAAAACAGGGTGTTTGAAATAAAAAACAGGAAAGATGTTATTGAAGGAAGGTGCAATAATGAAGAGGCGGAATTAGTATGTAAGAGAATTATATGATGGAGAAAAGGATGAATTAACAGAAGAAAGCAACTTAGAAGGCCCACCTATTCTAAAAGAAGAATCGCTGATGCTATGAAACATGAAGAAAGGAAAACAACTGGTTCAGATGGAATCACAATAGAAGAATTAGACGTCCTGAAAGAAATTGGAGTAGATATATTAACCATAGATTATAAATGTTGAATGATATTTACAGCAGTGGATATTTACTAAGTAACATGCTGAAATCTGTATTTATAACTATACCAAAATGACCGGCAGCAATTGAATGCAAAGATTTTCATTGTTGTTGTTGTTGTTGTTGTTTGTCCATCAAGAATGATGATGACCATTCATTTCATCCAGTGGGGTTTTTCATAAGATTTTCATACACTTAACTTCATAAACCGTGTCACTAAGCTTCTACTCAGAATTATATTGAGAAGAATGATTAGGAAAATAAAAATCAAAATTTGTGAAGAACAGAATGAATTTGTGGAGGTAAAGGGAACAACCATTGCAATATATACATTCATCATCATCATCTTCCACTTCTGCCGTCAAGCGTCGTGGGGAGGAATAATTTGCGTTCCAACACCCGGTGGACGGCACTGGATAGTGTCATTCCGTGTGGTTGTACAATGTCTCTGATGTCGTCAATCCATTTTCTTCTTGGACGTCCTCGTGGTCTCGTCGCAGATGATCTTTGATGTAAGGCCAGTGATGGTAGTTGCTGATGGTGCATTCTAATGACATGGCCAAACCACTTGATAAATGTGGCACAAGGTGTTGATCCCACAGTCTGTCTGATAACAACATTTCTTACTCGGTCTCGGATTGTTAAGTTGGCAGCTCTCCTCAAGCATCTCATTTCGCAGGTGTTGATTTTGCAAAAGTGTAAATTGGATAAAGTCCTGGTTTGAGATTGATAGCATAGGGTTGGTGTGAATATGCTGTTTATTATCTGTCGTTTTGCGGACATTGGTATGTTTGGATGTTTCAGTAAGGGTGATAGTTGATATGTAAGTGCACTAGCTTTTTGACATCTGATTTCAATTTCTCTGTCCTATCTGCCATCTTCTGTGATCATACTTCCAAGGTATTTGAATTCTTTAACTTGTTTTAGAGGTGTGTTATTTATCTGTATACTTAGTGGGCCTGGCGATCTGCTAACTTGCATTACTTCGGTTTTGGCTGTGTTTATACTCATATTGTATCTGCTGTAGGTTGAACTCAGATTAGTAATATGATTTTGTAGTCTGCCCTCATCGCTGTAAAACAGGCACTGATCGTGCAACTAGAAGTTCATTTATTCCCTGTGGGTCATGTCAGAGTCTAGAATAGTGCAGTGATGCAGGGACATCGTTACGCCCGCCAGGCGACTTAGTCCCCAGTAGGGATGCCGTAACTTCGTTACGCCGCCAAGCGAGTAGTAGTTACCTGCCTGCAAGGTTGCTGGCTGACGAGACGGCCAGCGGTCAGGCAAGGACGCACGCATGCCTCGTGAAGCCACCTCAGGTGGGGAGGCACATTGCGAGCTATAGGCAGACAGCTCTGGGACGTGGACTCGACTGGACGCATGATGAGAGAAAGGCGTTGTGTGGTTTATGTGCCTGAAAGTCGAGTGTCTGGACATCTTGAGAGATAGACTGTGAGCTGTATTGTGTATGTAAGTGTACTGAAGTATCAAGTATATCTTGTAGCGATCATCGTACTGTATATGATCTGTAAATAAATCCATTGAACGTTGTGTCGTTGAGTCTTAAGTCAAATCACGTTGTACTTGTACTGTCTCACATGTGTTAGGTTAACGAGCCAAGTGTAAGACCCTGACATGTGTGGACGTGGTGGCATTCGTCCGGCTTTGAAATGAACGTGTTTATGTGATTAACATTTAAAACTAGAAGTTTGTGAACTTAGAATTTTTGTCAAACTTTATTGTACATGTAAATGTGATCGTGGAAGGCTCATTTAGATATATTACTACATTGTTTAAACATGGAGACTAGTTGTAAACGTACAGTGCATACATATTGTTTGATCTTGTAAACGTGTGAAACATTCGTGATTGTTGAACTTGTCACCGTTTTGACCTTGTCGACATTGTGATCTTGTCGCCATTGTGACCTTGTCGCCATCTTGTAAACTTGATGTCTATGTCCTTACTGAATGTCATCTTGATGTAAGTGATGTGTCATCAATGTTGTCGAGTGTTGAGATATATGTAGATTGTCTTTGTGAATTGAGTTGTGGAAAGCAGGAAGTTCTGGGAAAGAAAGTGACTTGTGTTTTGAAAAAAAAATTTGTTGACTGACAAAATTACGACATACAATTACACTCAACGCCATACAAACCTAATCAATACTTAGTGACAAGCAGGCACACCACATCAAATAGACGCTAATTTATTTCCTCCAAAAACAAAGCAGGTTTTCCGTACCATCTGAAACCCTTGCGCGTAGAGGTCATTTGTGTTTTTGAAGTAGCGACCCTACAGTTCCTGGCCCGATTTCCAACCGTTCTTCACCGCATCCAGGGCACTTGAGTATATTTTTCTTTTCATATACTTTAGGATGCAAATTTAGGCACGTATTGTCAATAGAACAAAATTGTAAATTGTTTACTTTACTAACCACTTATAACAATTTGTGTGGCTGGTATTTCATTTGCATTTTCCATCATGTCTTCATTAAATGATTTCATCGATATGGGGTTAAAGTTGAAGTTAACAGGTGATGAATTAATAAAATGGAGTGAGAATAAATACTCTGAACACCTTCGCGAGAAAGCTACTGAACGCGATGAAAGAGCAGCGGAAAGGGCTGCCAAGCAAGCAGAGGCAGAAGCCGCAGCAAAACAAGCAGAACTGTCTGCAAAGACAAAACAAGCTGAGATAGATAGTGAACTGAAAAAAGCTGAAATAGCAGCTCAGAGTAAGAGAGAAGAACTGGAGGTACAGTTAAAGATGAAACAACTTGATACTGAGACTGCCATTAACAAAGAGTCCAAGAAATCTGAGAGACTGGAGAAAGAAAACCAGTACAAGAAATATCAAGGTATTGTACGTAATTATACCTCGGGTGACTGCATCGCAGCCTTTACCCAAAATTTTGAGACTTTAATGGAACATTACCAGGTTCCACTGTCTGAATGGAATATTGTTTATATGAGGAGTTTATCAGGGGAGCCTCTTAAAATCATTGAGACCATCCCCAAAGACCTCAGAAAAGATTACCATTATCTGAAATCAAAGATTATGGCACATTTTATGTTAGATGAGGCAGGTTACAGAGAACAATTCAGCAAGTTGAGCCCAAAACCGACTCAAACGTTCTCTGATTACCTCTGCTTAGTCCGAGATATATTTACCAAATGGACTTCAGCAGCTAAAATTGACAAAAACTATCAAAGATTAGAAGATCTGATCATTAGAGATAAAGTCATTTCATCCATTCCATCAGCATTTTCAAAATTTTTGCAGGAGAATGAATGCACTAGTGTAGATGAGATTGAGAGACGTGGTTCGGCGTATTACACAGCCAACAAACATTGTTTTGCCAGTGAAGCTACTGACATAAATTTTGTAGCATCGGCTAACTCTGACAAACCCTATAGTAGGCAGAAACCTCATAAGCCTACATCTGAGAAGTATAATCACTGTAAATATTGTAAAATTTCACACCATCAAGGTGAGATGTGCGACAAGAACCCCGCATATAATACTTATCTACAAAACATGGTAAACAGACAAGATAAGGAGCGTAGATCCTTCAGAAATTTGCGTAAATGTTTCCTCTGTAAGACGTACGGACATTACCGCCATGATTATAAAGGTAGGCAAATGACCAACAAAGCAAATGCAGCCTTGTTTGACAGTTCATCGTCAGATGAAGAACAATCAGAGAAACATCCTGTGAACTCAGCACAGGCTTTTGACATGTTTAACGCAAATAAATGTACTGTTTGTAACACCTTTTATGAAGATGGCATTTTAACATTCGGCCACTCCATTCCTATTGCCAATGAAAAAGCTAATTTGGTAGTAGATTCTAAAGGCAGGATAAACGTCCATCACGGATATGTGAATGGCAAGTCTGCTACAGTGCTTCGAGACACGGGAAGCTCACTTATTGGTCTGAAGAGAACGTTCATAATGCCTCCAGACTATACAGGCAGGCACGTAACATGCAGAACATTCTCAGGCAATATTGAAAAGTACCCACTAGCATGGGCATATATTGAAACACCTTTCCTCACTGGGAAAGTAAAGTGCGCTGCATTAACAAACCCGGTGTGTGATATTATAATTGGAAATTTACCTGAGGTGAATGATAAACCTCATGACATAACATCTCTTTGTATTGATGATAGCATAACATCACCATCAAATGTCATCATTGATAATGTTACACCACCTAATGAATGTATGGTAGCTAATGTAGCACTAAGATCTCATGACATCATTGATAACATTGTTTCATCACCATCTGATATCATTGAATGTGTGAACGCAGTAACCAGATCTACTGCTAGAGTGCAAGATGAAAGTAATCAAACTGAGGCTATACAAATGCTTAGCCCAGTATCACTACCTACTAACACCATGAAGGAGACATTTATAACAGCTCAAAAGGCTGATCCTTCATTGTCAAAATATTTTAATCTGATCGGCCAAAAGCCAAAGGTAATCAAGAATGCAAAATGGCATTTTGCTGTGAAAAATGATATCCTCACTAGGTATTACACCAGAGGTGACAACACAACAGAGCAAACTGTTTTGCCAACTAATTATCGTAAGCAAGCCTTACATCTTGCCCATGATATACCTCTTGCAGGGCATATGGCATACGCTAAGACCAGATCAAGATTATTGACACAGTTTCATTGGCCCAAATTTTGCAATGACATTAAACTATATTGCAGAAGTTGTGACATCTGCCAGAAACTGGTAAAAAAAGGTAAACACCCACAGGCAAAGTTACAAGTTACTGACTTAGCCAGTCGACCTTTTGAGAAAATATCTGTCGACATAGTGGGCCCTCTTAATCATACAACAACTAGAGGGAATAAATATATTCTAACTGTCATTGATCAATGTAGCCGCTGGCCGGAAGCTATTCCGCTAAAGAACATAACTGCCAATGATATAATGGAAGTTTTCTTCCATATTTTTTCACGGATAGGTTTTCCAGACTCTATCCAATCAGATAGGGGAACTCAGTTTATCGCCGCATCTACCCAAGCTTTCACCAAAATGTTGGGAGTGAAGCAATGTTTCAATTCCCCGTACCATCCTCACTCTAGTGGAATTATAGAAAAATTTAACGGCGATTTAAAGCACATGCTTGCAAAAGTCACGCAAGAGCACCCCAATAACTGGGATGTATATCTACCAGCTATTCTTTTTGCTTATCGCGAGGTACCACATTCTAGTACAGGTTTCTCTCCTTTTGAACTTATCTATGGTGCCAAACCACGTGGCCCATTGACTATTTATCATCAAATGTTAACTGACTCCACTCCAGTACTTAAACCCATATCATCATACGTATACGTTACATCATTGCGTGAAAGAATCATCAAATCTTGTATGATTGCAAAGGATGCACTAAAATTATCTGGTGCTACTTATAGACAATATGCTGACAAAGGTAACAGGACAATAACGTTGACACCTGGACAGGACGTTCTTCTTCTACTACCTAGTGACCGACACTTATTGACTGATTCTTGGCAAGGACCTTTTAAAGTGACGAGACAGATTTCACATGTAGACTACGAGATCCAAATAAAAGACAAACACAAAATATTCCACATAAATATGCTAAGACCATATTACAACAGAGACAACGAACAAGACGATACAACAGCTTGTACAGTGATAATAGACCATGAAGATGACGAGGCTAGTGACGAAATTCCAACACCTGCATTAGACACGACAAACTGCTTGAAGGAAATTAAGATCAACCCAAATTTAACTCAAGCAGAAACAGACAGGTGCAAACATCTAATACAACAGTACAACACCATCTTCTCCAACAACCAAGGACAAACAGAATTAGTACAGCATCACATTACACTCACGTCAAATACACCCATAAAATGCAGACCATACACCATTCCACTACATTACAAAGAACATTTACATCAGGAGATCATCAACCTAGAAAAGAACAACATCATAAGACGATCCCAATCAGACTTCTCATCTCCAATAGTCATAGTACGCAAAAAAGACAACACGATAAGACTCTGTGTCGACTATAGGAAGCTCAATAAGATAACTCTTCTAGATCTGGAGCCAATGGCAAACTCTGACGATCTACTGACAGAACTGACAGACGCTAGGTTCTTTACGAAGGTAGACATGACTAAAGGATATTGGCAAATAGCGGTAGACGAACAGAGCAGACATCTGACAGCATTTGCCACACCTTGGGGACTGTACGGATGGTGCAAACTTCCATTTGGGCTTGTCAATGCCCCAGCAACATTCGTACGTATGACACGACTTCTACTAGTAGATATACCTAACATAATTTGCTATATAGACGACATCTGTGTTCACACAGAGACGATGACAGACCACATAAAGACATTAGAACAGACATTTGAACGCATTAGACAACACGGACTGACGGTAAAGCCTGCAAAAGTAGACATAGCCTACCAGGAAATATCCTTCTTGGGGTACAAAATATCCAATGGCTTTGTCACGACAGAAGATAACATTGTGTCCAAGATACTAAAACTCTCACTTCCGACTACGAAAAAGCAAGTCAGAAGTTTGTTGGGACTTATAAATTATTACCGGCAGTTTATACCTGATTTTTCCGAACTGACCGAAGTATTTACTAACTTACTAACAAAAGATAAACCGGAGAAAATTGTAAGCAATGAATGCCTAAAATTTGCATTCCAAAGAGTATTAGCGTGTTTTTCTGATAATAGCTTAAATAATCTTATCCTGAAATTGCCCAATCTTCATTTGCCTTTCAGATTGCGGACAGACGCGAGCTCCGTGGCGACTGGAGCAGTCTTGTTGCAAGAGCATAATAACATCCTTCACCCTGTGTACTTCGTATCCAGGAAACTGAAACCCAGAGAACGGGCTTGGTCAATACCTCAGTTGGAAGCCCTAGCTTTAGTGGTGGGTATAACTAAATTGTCCAGATTCCTTCTAGGACGCCATTTTATTGTGGAATCCGACAGCAGTCCATTGCGATTTATAAATTCAGGTGTACCTTCAAACCAAATGGTAGCGCGCTGGTCTCTTAAGCTCCAAGATTACAGCTTCGAGGTTCGACATATCCCAGACAGAACCAACACAATTGCCGACCTTTTGTCCCGTTGTCCGACCTACCCAGTAAGCACCAATGTCTGAGTGCAGTGTGTAAAATACACTCAGATCAACACAGCCATCCATCAGTGAATAATTGTTTTCCATTCACAAAAGCTGTGTAATGTCTATGATGTGATAGGGGTTTACTCCCAATATATATAGTGTTCTTATTTTATTAATTAATGTAGCGATTGTCGTGTATAATTGTGTAGTGTGTGGTAGAAAGCGAACTTTATTAATTGTATATATTACGAAACAACAACAGTGCCACATTCGCTCAAGACTTACCGTAAGCGAACTATCCAATTTGACAGTGGCAGCTGCGTTTGGAACTTTCCCGTGATATTTTACATTCGTGTTTGAAAGTGTGACCTAAACATTGACAGCTACACCACTGCAGTCAATCGAAATCCAGAAGGTTTTTACAGTGAAACATCCAACACATGAACTATTAGAACATTGTACTTTCCGTAACTACACCAGATCGGAACAAGTGTGTTCTACAAGTTTTAACATCAGCTGTTTAGTGTTAGTGTGTGCTTCCGGATTAGTTAGGAATTTAGAGCAAAATTAGCAGACGACAAACAAAAGTTTAAAAAGCTATGACGATTCTAAAATCTTTAGGAATCAACAAGTTTGAATACACGAATTGTGTGTTTATATAGTTATGTAGTGTAATCTTAGAATCATATCTTGATTAATGTATTCATACTACCGACTTTTTCTCGTTAGTATGAAGAAACATCAAGCGATGACGCTAAGAAATAGAATAATTATTGTAAAATATTATATTTAATAAATTTTGAAGTTATTCCCCTTCCATTTAATTGTTATTACATCATTACACAAAGGGCCATAATGTGAAATGTATACGATTATGTGTTGTATATAAATAGCCATGTTGTTGCCAGATTGTTAACACACCAGGAAGCCATCTACTGGGCATGGTAGAGTGTTACCGACATTGCAGACCAACACAAGAGCTCCTGGCCAAATGAGGTCAGGGTTTGAGCGTTTAATGCGACTTATGTAAAAGCCGTATTTCGGTCTAGCCAGATGGTTTTTGTTTCAGAAACCATATTATTACTTTTTTTTGAAAGGCTGCGAGGTAGATGCTTGAGGCTGGTACTGCCGATCTGACTGGGTCAATAATGCAATTGAGGTAATCAGCCATCGAGAGGATGAAACCTGACAAGCGTTAAAGGTTGAACACCACATGTCGTTGAATACAACTTCCATGTCTTATATATTTATATGTCAAGATGTGTATTTCTATGTATTCTGATACCAATGTATATAACAGCGGAAGGGTCGACTCTGACAAGGTTAAAATATTAACCCAGTATGTACATATATTATGCATGAAAGATGACATCTTTCAAGGAGTTGCCCGGGGGAGCATGTCAGAGTCTAGAATAGTGCAGTGATGCAGGGACATCGTTACGCCCGCCAGGCGACTTAGTCCCCAGTAGGGATGCCGTAACTTCGTTACGCCGCCAGGCGAGTAGTAGTTACCTGCCTGCAAGGTTGCTGGCTGACGAGACGGCCAGCGGTCAGGCAAGGACGCACGCATGCCTCGTGAAGCCACCTCAGGTGGGGAGGCACATTGCGAGCTATAGGCAGACAGCTCTGGGACGTGGACTCGACTGGACGCATGATGAGAGAAAGGCGTTGTGTGGTTTATGTGCCTGAAAGTCGAGTGTCTGGACATCTTGAGAGATAGACTGTGAGCTGTATTGTGTATGTAAGTGTACTGAAGTATCAAGTATATCTTGTAGTGATCATCGTACTGTATATGATCTGTAAATAAATCCATTGAACGTTGTGTCGTTGAGTCTTAAGTCAAATCACGTTGTACTTGTACTGTCTCACATGTGTTAGGTTAACGAGCCAAGTGTAAGACCCTGACAGTCAGTTGTTTCATCTGGAGTAAAGAGTTCTAAATTTTCTGAATCTGTTCTGTCGAGACTTGCTTCTTTGGAAATTCTGTCCATGTAGATATTGAATAGCAGGGGGGAGAGCACACATCCCTGCCTCACTCCTGTATTGACTGTGAACATATCTGATATACCTTCTTGTGTTCTTACTGCAGTTTGGCTCGAGTGGTACATGGCTATGATGTTTTCTAGCAGTTGCCCTTCTATCCCATAGTCTTCAAGGATGGTCCATAATTTGTATCTGTCTACTCTATTGAAAGCCTTTTCCTGATCTACAAACACAATATTCTGCTGGTCACTATATTCGATAGTTTTTTCACAAATTTGTCCAAGTGTAAATAATGCATCAGTGCAACTTTTACCTTTCCGAAAACCGAATTGTGCTTTGCTTAACTGTTGATCAACTATTCTATTGGTCTAGCTCTTTGTTCCAAAAGTTTTGCATACATTTTCCCTACATGGCTCAGGAGTGATATACCACTGTATGTTTCACACTCTCTCATATTGCCTTTCTTTTTCCATATTGGTACTATTATTGCATGTTGCCAATCATCTGGGACTTTTCTTTCTTCCCATGTTATATTAAAAAGTCTTGTTAGCCATTTAACTCCTGTTTCCCCACAGGCCTGAATAGCTTCTGTGGTTATTCCATCTGGACCTGCTGATTTGTTTTTAGGACTTTTCTGTATAACGTTAATAAATAATTTTCTTTAATGTATATATACATTACAAACATTAATAGAAAGATTAATAGAGACACAGGCATATATATGTGCTTTCCAAGGCATTTGATTAAGTAACCCATGATGAACTGATTAAAATGTTGGAAGATGTCAACATTGATGGGAAAGATCTCAGAATAATAAAGAATGTTTACTGGAACCAAGTAGCAGCAATTTTTTGTTTTTTAATTTGCATATCCTTTTACAGGACATCGCTGTCAACATCAGCATCTTTCAGCTGATTGTTGATTTCTTAGCAAGATTATGCTCAGTAGTTTGCCATTGCTTTCTGAGCGGCTTGCTCAGTATCCCGCAAGTCACCAACATGAGTAGAACCGCTTCCAATTCTCGCTCGCTGCGAGACCCTGCGTGGATAATCAGGATTACGGAGAAAGTCGTGTAACCCCTAGGCCAGAGAGACCGGCCAGCAGCAATTGAAATGGGAAATAAAGAGGATAATTATGACAAGTAAAGCTAGAAGTATGACAGGGATGTGTTTTGTCACTGGATTTCTTCTACCTATATAGCGAAGTAATAATGAAAGAGATCAAAGAGAAGCAAGGAGTACTTGTCAGAGGTTATAATATAAACAATATACACTATGCAGATAAAATCAGTATTGGTGGCGGATAATGCAACAGACCTACAACAATTGTTGGACATTGTAGTAACAGAGCGTGCAAAGAAAGGACTTCCTTGAATATCAAGAAATCAGTAACAATGATATCAAAGAAAAAGGTGACACCAAAATGTGAAATTGAAATAGAAGGGACAATTCTTAACCAAGTGGTTTAATTAAAAACAAACTGTCATTTATAGCATCAGATGGAAGTTGCACAACAGAGTTTAAGAACATAATCATCATCATCCAGTACCTTGCCGGCTGGTATGGGCGATCATGCCTCTCCACATATTACAATCTCCGACGTCATAGATCAGTTCGTGTGTTGACTCCCTTCCGTGCGATGACACAAGGCTAAAAAAAATCTTCTCATGCTGTCTTCCTCTATCTCTCTTTTCGCAAATCTTTCCGGTTGTTCACAACATGTTCCAGTTTTTGTCTTCTCATAACGTGGCCAAAAATCGATGACTGCCTCTTTCTGATGTTTGTGATAAGTTGTCATTGCGACTCAGCCGTAAAATGTCCAAATTGGTCATTTTGGCTGCCTAGTTAATTTTCAGCATTCTTCTGTAAAACCACATCTCCAAGGCTTCCATGGATTTTTTTGTCTGTTTACTGATTGTCCAGGATTCACATTCGTATGTTAAAACTGGTTCTACGTAACATGCAAAAACTCTTTTTCTAACTTTTAAAGACAGTGACTTATTGCATAAAACGTTCTTTAAAGAACAGAATAGGGCAAGCGAAAGCTGCATTTCAGAAAATGAAAAGTATCTTATGCAATAAGTCACTAGCATTGAATGTCAGAAAAATAGTGCTGCTGTGCTATCTAGAATCTGCTTTACTGTATATCAGTGAATCTTGGAATGTAAATGAACTAGTTAGGAAGAACTTGGAGGCAACAGACATGTGGTTCCTGAGACGAATGTTATGAATTTATCTGCCAGAGTAACTAACAACAATTGCCTGAAAGAGGCTAATGAAACTAGAACATTATGTACAGCAATAAGAAAGAGACAGAGAGATTTCTTTGGTCATATAACAAGAAGAGAGACATTGGAGAACATTGTGACAACTGGAAAGATCAAGGGGTAGAGAGACAGAGGCAGACCAAGAGAATCGATGCTGGATAAGTTGAGATGGGGGCGTGAAGGAATATCATCAGTAGAGTTGACCCAGAACACCAAAGAACGAGATATGTGGAGAATTAGTGCCTATGCCAGCTGGCTGGGAATTTGATGATGATGATGATGATGTTTATGGGGCTTCATTTGCTTATAATATAAATCTAATACAACATAAGAGAATACATACTGGAGAGTAACCCACACAAACTGTTTCAGTTATTAGTCTCGCAGCGCAAACTATCAGTCATTCAATTCAACCGTACAATCGCTCTACAGTCTCAGACACACCCATTCACATCCATCGCTCAGTCCAGTCTGTCCCGCTTTCCTCAGCGTTTTGCATTACGTGTCCAGTAGCCCCGTGTTTCCTCCTGTTCTCCGTTACAAGTACTGGGTCTTGACCTTGGCTTGTCCTTAACCCGGAGTTAGTCAGTCCGTCGATAATTGCTGTCTTTCAGTTAACTCATGTTAACTGTCCGTCCTTAGGCGTACTTACTGCCACTGTCTTGTCCTGTTCGTCAGCTACTAAGCACCATATACCCAGTACAGCTCATGGTGTGAGAGCACCATATACCCAGTACAGCTCATGGTGTGAGAGCACCATATACCCAGTACAGCTCATGGTGTGAGAGCACCATATACCCAGTACAGCTCATGGTGTGAGAGCACCATATACCCAGTACAGCTCATGGTGTGAGAGCACCATATACCCAGTACAGCTCATGGTGTGAGAGCACCATATACCCAGTAAAGCTCATGGTGTGAGAGCACCATATACCCAGTACAGCTCATGGTGTGAGAGCACCATATACCCAGTAAAGCTCATGGTGTGAGAGCACCATATACCCAGTACAGCTCATGGTGTGAGAGCACCATATACCCAGTACAGCTCATGGTGTGAGAGCACCATAAACCCAGTACAGCTCATGGTGTGAGAGCACCATATACCCAGTACAACTCATGGTGTGAGAGCACCATAAACCCAGTACAGCTCATGGTGTGAGAGGCGGTCCTTGACTTGACTTTCATGGATGTGATGTTTATAGTTGTTGTGTTCCTCTTTACTCAACACTTGTTAGTCTCTAATGATGGGGTATCACAGTGAACAGGCTATCACAGTGATCTTGACAGGAGCAGCCACAAAGATGTGCCAAAATATCTCTGGTAGATAACTCAATGAAGGTGATGGTGGCCAACTGTGTTTGATTGGCTGGTCTTCCCTGCCCTAACAACCAGTGTAAACCATTTCTGTATAGTGTACATTTACAAATAATGATGACTATCACAACTGATTAGAAACCCACACAAAATAATATTGCCACACTAGTCTATCACATGCACTTTGGCAACTGTTACAGCCACAGTCTGACAGGGAAACAGTGATGCCGACTGAGCTGTGCAAGGGTTTTCATGAGTAAGTGTAACATTTCTTTGTTTTGTGTGTGTGTTTCTTTTCTGGTATAAATTTGAAACTGTTTTCATTGTTTAGTTTATCATATTCTACAATTCACAGGGTTACCTTGTTTAGGTAACTTTGTTTAACTGGTGGTGGAATATCCCCGGTTGTGTGCTCTTGTGTAATAAACTAGAAATTGTTATTCTTTGTAACAGACATTAATGTAATACACCATTATGAATAATTGTATAATTATTGACATTTGCACAGTAAACAAATACAGTTTTTTTATCATGCTTCCTCTTCTTCTTCCTTTGTTCGCTGTTGATTATGTTAAAACTGGGTGGCTCTGTGATCAATGGCTGACTGAAAATGTTGTTTGTTCGCTTACTGGGGTTGAAATTATACTAAGGGACTTTCTTCTTTGAAGTGATAATGACAGACAACAAAATTTGTAGCTCAATTGATTTGTTGCAGGATAATACATTGGATATTTTATTTTAATCTGTTGCTGGGCTCCAAAGTCAACCATCCTAAAACATTGACCTGGGCTCCAAAGTCAACCATCCTAAAACATTGACCTGGGCTCCAAAGTCAACATCTTAAAACATTGACCTGGGCTCCAAAGTCAACATCCTAAAACAGGCAGCAGGAAATATCTGGGGAAGTAAAGGCAGCCCACTTGATATTGACCACATCACCCATCGAGTGCTGATTGGGCTATACATTGTGGGGCTAGAACCATCGAGTGCTGATTGGTCTATACATTGTGGGGCTGGCACCATCGAGTGCTGATTGGTTTATACATTGTGGGGCTAGAACCATAAACCCATTACACCTCCTGGCATCTTAAAATGTCCTTTACTTTAGTGACTTACTTGTAGTGGCTTTTCTCATTGTGCCTTGTAAGGACTTTGATACAACTCTACTTTCTGGACACTCACAAACTTTTTCAAACTGTTATATATCTTGGAAAATGACAGCTGTTGTCTCAGCTTCTGATCTGATTGAATGATAAGAATAAAGGTGATATTTATATGTGTTGAGAAAATATTCTTTTTTAAATTTTCTGAAGCCCAATGTCACAAAAGTGAATCAATATTTTTCTGGGAACTTCTTTTCACAAATCTTGACAGACAAGAATAGTAATTATTGCATGTAAAATGACACACCTGTTGTAGATTATCAGTATTGGATAATCTTAGTAATCTTAAGCATGAATGCATCTGCCATGCTGAATAATATAGTTGTACAGAATAGTGTACACATTTGTGATGATTTATTAATAATTGCACAAAGGATGATGAACAATAGTGAGATTGTTTATTGTAAATCCTCCAGAAGACTGAGATTTTATTCTTAAGGCTAATGCCCTGGTGTTTATTTCATCTATGCATCATTCAAGGCTTGCATCTAATTGTTATGCTTGAAGTTATTTGATTAAACTTAAAACTGGTCATTTGAAACACCGCCGCAAGGCACTCAAAGAAAACTTAAAATTGTTGCAAATGATGATAGTATTAATGCTGTTTATAATTTATCTATTGTTTACTTATGCGAGGAGCGGCTGGCCAAGTGGCTAGAATGCCGGACTCTTGTTCAGGAGACCCGGGTTCGATCCCTCGGTAAGATGTGGGATTTTTTTCTGTCGGGGGCAAAAAGAAAATCCTAACCTGCACAGTTCGCGGCGACTGCACTAGCCAGGCGGCCTTTATTCCTCAGGCTCAAAGACCCCTTTGCCATACACCGCAAGGTATTATATTGGCAGGAAATGACAGTTTGACAGTTTACTTATGCATTATATATCCATATGTACATCTGGCACCTCCGCTGCAATGACATAGTCATCATCATCAGCCTTGTCGGAGGTTAGCATGGCCTAATGGACGGCACAAAAACTGATTCACAACGCAAGCCAAGTTGATATCAATATCTAAAGATACACACACACACACACAAAAAATAATAATAATGGGTGGTACATCATCAACTGATTCATGACGCTAGACAAGTTGACAGCCATGCCTAAAAATAAACCAAACAAGAAAGAATGGGCGTTACAACATCTGAGCACCGATGTTAGCCCATGTTTGCCATGTTGTTGTTGGGGTTTATTTGTATGCTGGCTCGTTAATGTAGAGCAACAACAGACACACTTGCAATTATGTTGATCACAATTGAGAAAAGATGGCGGCGGACGTCTGTGTTGTTCTGTGACCGTCCGCCTTTTTTTTCACACAGAAGATGGATATTTTCACCTCTTGAGTGTAATTTGTGTGCCAGGATGTAATACCAGGAGTGTTTTCTCAAGATCTGCGCCGATGCTACGGAGTTCGTGCATTGAGCGAAGCAATCCTTGAGGGAAGTTTTGCAGTGTATGTGTTTATATAATGTTCGGTTTTTCAAAATGGCGGAACAATGTCTGTGCTACGTGCCGAAGGCTGTCAACCCAGCAAGGCGACAGGGACGGCGTTGTGGCCGCAAACGGCAAGGAATATATGGTGGGGTAAGACGTTTTAATGTAACCGTCTGGGACTCAGGAATTCTCGTATTCTATATTGGAACTGTGCCAGCGTGAAACAACAAGGTCCTATTCTTGAAAACCTGGTATACAGGATTGACATTGTAGCGCTCAAGGAGACGAGACTGGGTGATCAGCTACTCCAAATTCATCATCATCAAGCGCTGTGCCGGCTGGCGTAGGCGTTCATGGCTCTCCACAGATCTCGGTCTTTGGTGTTCTGGATCAACTCTGCTGATGATATTCCTCCATGCCACCATCTCAATCCGTCCTGCATAATTTCTCTTGTTCTTCCTCTGCCTCTCTTCCCCTCGATCCTTCCAGTTGTCACGATGTTCTCCAATGCCTCTCTTCTCATCACATGATAATAGAAAGCTGTTTGTCTCTTTCTTATTGTTGTATATAGTGTTCTAGTTTCATTAGCCTCTTTCAGGCAATCGTTGTTAGTTACTCTGGCAGTCCAAAGAATTCGCAACATTCGTCTTAAAAACCACATGTCTGTTGCTTTTAAGTTCTTCCTAATTTTTTCATTTACGTTCTAAGTTTCGCTGCCATACAGCAAAACTGATTCTATATAGCATTTTAGCACTCTCTTTCTTACATTCATTGATAGCGACTTATTGCATAAGATACTCTTCATTTTCTGAAATGCGGCTTTTGCCTGCCCTATTCTGCTCTTAACCTCTGTTGTACATCTTCCATCTGATGTTAGAAATGGCCCTAGGTATTTAAAATTATCCACTTGGTTGAGAATTTCCCCTTCTATTTCTATGTCACACTTTGGTGTCCCCATTTTCTTTGATATCACCATTGTTACTGTTTTCTTGATATTCAAGGAGAGTCCTTTCTGTGCACTCTCTGATACTACAATGTCCAATAATTGTTGTAGGTCTGTTGCATTATCCGCCACCAATACTGTGTCATCTGCATAGCGTATATTGTTTATATTACATCCTCCGATTAGTATTCCTGGCTTCTCTTTGATCTCTCTCATTATTACTTCGCTATATAGGGAGAAAAGATCGGGTGACAAGACACACCCCTGTCGTACTCCTAGCTTTATCTGTTCGTAACTATCCTCTTTATTTCCCATTTTAATTGCTGCTACTTGGTTCCAGTATATATTCTTTATTATTCTTAAATCTTTCTCATCAATGTTGATATCTTCCAACATTTTAATCAGCTCATCATGTTTTACTTTATCAAATTGCCGGCTTCAAATGTTTCTACAACAGGCAATCCTTGAGGAAATGGAGGGGAATTCCTTGAGGGAAGGCCTAGGAATGGCGATTCTCATTTGCGACAACATGGTGGCTTCAGAGCTAGATATGCCTAATTGGGACAATGATGACATACAAATACCGGCGGTTGTTCAATCCGGTCTACCTTTCTTGCTGGTTAATGTTTATGCCCGTAATGCGAGTGTGGATTCCCAGAAGTGGCAGTGCCTAAGTGACATATTAGGTCACGAGAGAAATGTTATTTTCTGTGGCGATTTAAACGCTAAAAACAGATCATGGGGTAACATTTCCTCCAAAACACAGGGGGAGGGGCTCGAGACTGCACTTAGTTAGTTAGTTAGTTAGTCGCAGTTCCAACTTAACAGCAACGGGTCGTCCCCATTATGCTCCGTTCCTGTGCCAGTGAATATCACACAAAATGCTCCCCACTGCCCAATGTAAAAAGTGGAAAAGACAGGAGTCTCGACAAACAACAGCCCGCACAGATACACTGTGCATAATGCCGCCGCAAGAATGTCAACACAATAGTCCCCCACAAAACACCCAATTCATTTCTGATGGAATCGGCAGTCATTTTCCCATCTGGATGTTTCCTAGATGTTCACCCACACAGTCCACGAAATACAATTCATCGTCGATGGCAGAGGCAGTCAACCAGAAGCCCAGCAGCCACGCATTTCTGCATAAGGCAAAAACCGGTCAACTCTGGGACATAGCCATCTGCCATCGCTCCGAACATGCAGTCACGTTCCAAAAAACCTCGGGCAGATTCAACAGCATTTCACACGAAACTCACAGCTCACAGTGTCGCGCCACGCACTCACTCAGTAGCAGGGCGACGGAACCATCAAGCCTCCTTAGTCGCCTCTTACGACATGCGTGGTAGGCTGCAGTGTTGCTATTCTTTGCTTCCCTTATGGGCCCCGGCAACACACGGGAGTGTTTTGTGTTTTGATGATGTTTTGTATTATGATTGTGTTTTGTGTTACGATTAATCCGATTATGATTTTAGCTGTTATTGTGCTCTGAGCTGTTCTGACGTAAACTATGCTTTTAGCTGTTTTGATTTTGTCTGATGATTGTGTATTGAGTTGTTATAATTGTATTTTGTGTTATGATGTCTTTTTGGTCTTATCGTGTTTTGTGGTCTGGCTGTGTTTTATTTGGTATGATAGTGTTTTGTGTTATGATTGCGCTTTAAGCTGTTACTGTGCTTTGAGTTATTCTGATGTGAATTATGCTTTCAGTCATTTTAATTTGTCTGATGATGGTGTATTGAGTTGTTATGATCGTGTTTTAGCTGTCTTGTTGTGTCTTCCTGCTCTTCTTGTGAAACTCTCCATCCCTCTGCTGGGATTCATACTGGTAACTTCTGGTACACAATCTATGGGCAATGTCTTCTGCCTGCCATCCCCCCAATGGAGCACAAGTTCTCAACTCACTCAAAACAAGCCCGGTGTAGATTTGTTCTAAACTAGCAGGATTTTACAGGTACAGTTTTCTACAGGATGAGATAGTCAGTCTCAAGTCAACTCTCCCCCGTTGCCTCTTATGATATGTATGGTAGGTTATAGCTTCACTAGTCTATTTTCCCTTTTTTGTCCCGACAACTCAAGGGCGATCCTATGAACTTGAAATGTAAAGGTAGCCCAATGGCGATTAGGAGAGAAATTCAGATGAAAACCTTAAAAAGTGTGACAGAAATTACAATAAGCATGCCATTTTCTTGTAACCTGTCAATATTGTTGTTAGGGATGTCAAGAGTGTTAAGCATGTGGCATAAGAACAGTTTAATGATGGTCACCCTACTTTCGACATGCACCAAAGAGGAGCAGCATTCTGTTATGTTTTTTCATCAGTGAAAGGGTAAAACCTACATAAATTCATAGGCGAATGAAGGTCCAGTATGGTGATGCATGCCTGTCAGTCCAGCAAGTGTATGAGTGGAGTAGGAAATTTCATAAGGGCGTGACTTCTGTGACAGACTGTTCGCGACCAGGCCAGGCACACAAAGTAGTGACCGCAGAGTCAATTTATCTACAAGAATCCAAGCACCTTATCGGCACTGGAGGACTTGCATTGGACGCAGTGCTGACTAATAAGAGAATGATACATTTGTTTTTTACTTTTTCAGAATATATTCACACGAAAACAAACATTTAAGGTTTTCATATGAAGCCCCCTTGTACTACCAGCGGGATGTGAAGTGTTAGGCATTCACAAATTCTAGCACATGGCATGTGTGGTTGGGTGACCAGTTCTCTTCATGACCTTTCCTTCCCACATGATTCACAGATATTTTGTAAAATTGTTTGGTACTCATTTTTATTGCGCTGGGTCGACCCCTAGATCTGAAATGGTCGGAAAATTAATTCTTTCTCTGCCGGGGATTGAACTCAACTGTGTCGGCAGGTAAGCTCACTAACCACTATTGAAACCATGGACCTGGTTTATATCATAGTTGCTGTGTCACCAGGACAGCAAGCCGTTCACGTGATGAGGACAGTGCTCTCGATCTGGCGCTTGTTTCTCCTTCACTCACTACAGTGTGTAGATGAGGTGCCCTAGGGTACCACGGCAGCGACCACCACCCTTGCAGCATATTGGTGGAGAAAGGCAGAACCAGGCAGCACAAGTCAACGGTCAAGACTTTCCAGTGTAACAGTACAGGGCAAAATGTGATGAGGAAAATCAAGGAAGAGTGGTTACACAGCTATCTGATTACCTTGCCGTAGCCTGGCAAAGACCACACAAAAATTCAGGGATATCGAGTAATAACCGTGCAGAATACAATAGGCAAGCTCCTGGAGAAGGAAAATATCAAGCCAGCTAGAGAGGCAAGGTGTTTTCCCACCTACTCTGGGAGGATACCGTCCAAAAAGTGAAACCTGGACCAATGCAGCAGTTTTTGCCCGTGACGTCTATGAAGGTTTCCACTCAGGTATTGAAACCTTTGCTGCAGCGATTGATCTTGAGGACGCATACAACAGAGTACCATTGGATTTTTTAATGCTTCAGCTTCTTGAACTAAAAGTAAGTCCATTCCTCCTTAGTTGGATCGCTGCAGCCCTCTTCCAACGGAAAGTAGTTTTTAGATGTGGCAGTTGGACTTCGGAACCAACAACAATATATCCTGGCCTACCACAGGGATCACCATTATCTCCGGTACTGTTCAACGCCTACACCGTGAGAATCACCAGTGAGCAGATCACTGGACCGGGGAGGACACTGTCATACGCCGACTGTGTTTTAGTGTATCAGTCAGGATAAGGATAGAGATCTGGTTGCTGTGGAACTACAAACCGAACTCAATCACATCAGTACTTGGTGTGTTGAAGCTAGGCAATGATCAACCTAATAAAGGCAACAGTGACATGGTTCTCTTTGAATAAATAACCATATTGTCAACGCTCCAACACCAACTATAAATCTGTCTTCAGATACTGGAAAGAACGCAGGCAATGAATTTCCTGGGGATACGTTTTGATCGAAGCCATGTTTATAATGAGCACATAGACCAGGTGATAACAAAGGCCAAGCGGGGTTTGGCTGCCATGCGGGTGATGGCGGCAGCAAACTGTGAGCAGCGCCATCTATGTCTTTTATACGAGGGGCTGGTCATGTCTGTTTTTGAGTATGCGATGACGATCCTGACTCTCAGCCGTAAGCAGATAGAAAGGATGGAAAAGAACGAAGCCATGCGCATTATTTTTGGATGTACAAGAGATACAGCATGCAGGGCGATGCGCTACCTTCTTGACTTTCCAACCATTGAAGACAGAATACAAATTTGCAGAGCCCATGTCTACCTCAGAGTTAACGCAAACACACAACATCCACTGCATAGTGAAATTAGGAAGGTCAAGATCAGCAGGTTAAAAAAGGAAGATAGTGGATGGGTCAAGTGGAAGGCATTCTTAAACATGTGTATTCACTTGAGGACTTAGAATCTGGCGAGGAGTGGGTACAAGTGCCAACAGATTTCTGTACGTCTTTTTCTGTTTGCATTCAACTAGACAGAAAATGCAGACTACTGTGGAGGCAGAAGCACAAGCGTTGATTTTCGAGAATTCGTTAGACGGTTATGTTGTCATTTACACAGATGGGTCGGTCGTCCGACATGTGAGAAGCTAGTGAACCTTTACGGAGCGGGCCGGAGAGAGAATTGTGAAGGAGGACTCTGGTGCTTTTGTTGAGACCACAAGTAGCCTGGCTATGGAAGTCATGGCAGTAAGTAAAGCAATAACATGGCTCGAGACACAGACATTCACTAGGGCATGTTTCCATAGCGACTCAATGAGCATGCTCAAGAGGATAGAGATAAGGTGGATCAGAAGAGAGTGGTTGCTGTCTCTGGAGCGGTCTCGGTTGGCAAACATTAGTTTTATTTTCGTGCCAGGGCATGCGGGAGCACAAGGAAATGAGCGGGCTGATTAGCTCACAGGTAAGGCTACTGGGAGGGCGGGCGCGACATGGACCAGGCTGACATTCTGAATGCTCTACGAGAAGTGAGACTTTTGCGAGAACCAAGTGATGACTGTGAATCTACAACCATGGTCAGACTGCAAGGACAGCAAATTAAAAGAGGTGTGGCCAAACAAGAACACTACGCAGGAAGCCAAAGAAGATTGATAAACCAACACAGAACTGGCGTCGTTAGCCGCTACATGTTGCGGGATTTGCTGCCGAGGGGATCCGAGCACTTATGGACTGAATGGTTCGATGTGCGTGCAATGAGGATGATCTTTAGACTAACTAACTAACTAACAGTTGAGAAAATCTACTTCATATATGTTGTTTGTCCATCAAGAATGATGATGACCATTCATTTCATCCAATGGGGTTGAAGGTATGGAGCCGTGGGTTCTAAGATGGCTGATAAGGCCTATTTTGGCTCGAAATGTTCTTTGACAATGTGGGCAAGGAATGCTTGACGTTTCTGGAGGAGGATATCCTGCAGTAGTTTTTCTGTCCTGCCTTTTCTTCACAGCTCTTGCAGTCCTGGTTGCCTCACATATGACTGCACCCTTGCGTAATGATGCACGCCACGAATTTCGGTCTCTGGCTGCAACCTCCCAGGTGTCATGATGAATTCCAAAAGCCTTCAGTGAAATTTTCAGAGTGTCTTTAAAGCGTTTCCTCTGGCCACCTTGGGAGCGTTTACCACAACGCAGTTCGCTGTAAAAAATTCGTTTAGGGAGCCTGTGATCTGGCATGCGAGTCAAGTGACCAGCCCAGCGAATCTGATTCTTCATCAGTATAGTGTGGATACTGGGCATGGATGCTCTTTCTAGGACTTCAGTGTCTGGAATCTTGTCTTGCCATTTAATCTTCAGTAGCTTCCTTAGGCAGACTGTGTGGAAGTGGTTTAATTTCCTAGCGTGTCGCTGATAAACAGTCCAGGTTTCACAAGCATATAGCAGTGTGGATAATACAAGCTGCTTTGTAGACTTTTAGCTTTGTTTGCAGGCTTATTCCAGTTCTGTCCCATACATTCTTGTACAGTCTGCCAAAGGCCGCACTGGCCTTGGAGATTCTTGCATTCACTTCGTCATCAATTGTGGCAGCTTGTGACACAGTGCTGCCAAGATAGGTGAATTTGTCCACAACACTTAGTCTATGATCATTCACTTTGATATTCGGCACAGTGTGATTATTCCCTGGAGCTGACTGGTACATAACTACAGTCTTCTCCAAGTTGATATTGAGCCCAAAGTTGGCACAGGCATGTGAGAAAGCTGAAACATTATGTTGCATGACTGCCTCTGAGTTGGCGTACAGAGCGCAATCATCAGCAAACAGGAGCTCTCTGACGGTGTCGCTGTTAATTTTGGTTTTAGCTTTCAGCCTTCTGAGATTGAATAACTTTCCATCCATACGGTAGTTGATGTCTATTCCAATGTCGTCGTTCTCGAAGGCATTCATCAACATGGCTGAAAACATGAGGCTGAACAGTGTTGGTGCCAGGACACATCCTTGCTTCCCTCCATTGGTGACAGGAAAGGGTTCAGACATTTCGCCATTTTCCTGTACTCTTGCCTGCATGCCATCATGAAATAGCCGCACTATTTGGACAAACTTTCGTGGACAGCCATATTTTGCCATAATCTTCCACAGTCCTTCTCTGCTGACTGTGTCAAAAGCCTTTGTAAGGTCAATGAAAGTGGAGAACATTTCTCAGTTCTGTTCCTGACATTTCTCTTGCAGCTGCCTTGCAGCGAAAATCATGTCAACAGTTCCACGTTCTTTTCTGAAGCCACACTGACTCTCGGGAAGAAGACCTTGATCGAGATGGGCCGTGAGGCGATTGAGAAGAATTCTGGCGAGTATCTTCCCTGCAATTGAAAGCAAGGAGATGCCTCGGTGGTTGTCACAGGATTGGCGGTTTTCTTTACGTTTGTAAAGGTGGACTATTGACGCGTCCTTGAAATCTTGTGGCATGGTCTCGTTCAACCATATGTCTGTAAAGACTTTATGAAGCTGCTCTGTTAGGACCGGCCCACCTGCCTTGTATATCTCTGCCGGGATGGAGTCCGGACCAGGTGCTTTGCCGCTGGAGAGTTGCTGGATGGCTTTGTTTACTTCCTCTATGGTTGGCAGGTCATTAAGTGTCTCATTGGTAGGAACTTGAGGAAGGTAGTTGATGGTTTCATCATCGAAGAAGGAAGTTGCATTTAAGATGTTGCTGAAATGCTCTGCCCAGCGTTGAAGGATTTCTTTCTTATCGGTGATCAATGCCCCCCCCCCCCCCCCATCCGCACTGAGGAGGGGAACTACGCCTGGTAATATAGGACCACAGACCGCTTTCAGTGAGTCGTAGAAGTTTTTCATATCATGTCTGTCAGCAAAGCCCTGAATTTCATCAGCTTTGCTGCTCAGCCAGGAGTCCCGCATGTGCCGAAGTTTCTGCTGCACTACTCTCTGAATGTTCTTGAAGGCATCTTTTTTTATGTTGACTTTGGGTCATTCAAGTGTGCCTTGAGGAGAAGATGATTCTCGGCCAGCAATTGGTTGATGTCTTCGGAATTTTCATCAAACCAGTCTTTATGCTTTCGGGGAGCTGGGCCCAGGATTTCCATAGCAGTGTTGTAAATTATGTCCTTTAGGGCTCTCCATTCAGTTTCTGTATCCTGTTTGGCTGCAGCATTTGGCTTGAGGCGGTCTTCCAGCATATTTTCAAACGACTGCTGCATTTTCTTGCTGTTTAGGCGGGTGACATTTAGCTTTTTATGCATTTTCACCCCTTGAGGACGCCGTGGTGGCCTGATGTGAATGTTTATTTTTGAGACAATGAGACGATGGTATGTCCAACATTCGGCACCACACATGGATTTTGTCACTCGGACGTCTTGTCTGTCACTCCTCCTGACAATGACATAGTCAATGAGGTGCCAGTGTTTCGAGCGAGGGTGCATCCACGATGTCCTATTTCTCATGGGGAGACGGACAATTGTGTTCGTAATCAGGAGATCATGTTCGGCACATGTCTGAAGGAGGCGGAGTCCATTGCTGGTATAATTTCCGACTCCATGCTTTCCAATAATGCCACTCCAAGAGGTGGTGTCCGTGCCTACTCTGGCATTGAAATCCAAAAGGAGTATAAGTTTGTCTCCTTTGGGAACAGGTGTTAATACATTGTGCAGGTCCTCATAGAACTTGTTCTTGGCATCATCTTCGTTGGTCATAGTTGGTTCGTAGACACTCACAATGGTTGCATGCTTCCTTCCATTCAGCAGGGGCAACTTCATGGTCATGAGCCTGTCGTTTATAGCCTTTGGAAATCCAGCTAATTTGCCGACCAGGGCCGACTTAATGGCAAATCCCACACCGGATTGGCGTCTTTCCTCGCTTTTCCTTCCACTCCAGAAAAATGTGTAGCCGGCACCTATTTCACAGATTTGGCCTTCTTCTGCAAGTCGTGTCTCGCTCAAGGCTGCAATGTCGATGTTGTACCTGACCAGCTCTCTCCCAATCAGTGCTGTTCGTCTCTCTGGACCCGACGCGCCGTCTCTGTCAAGTAGGGTGCGTACATTCCAAGTTCCAATTGTCAAGGGAACATGGTTTACTATTTTAGCTTTGCTTGTTTTATCTTTGTTTGTATGTCGACCGCAGTTAAGGGTACCCACCAACCGCGGCTAGCTGGTTAGGTAGTGATGGAGCAGACAATGTTTAGGGTACCTTTTCTAGCCCCTTCCTCATGCTATGGAGGTGAGCAGTGTGTTCCTATAGAGGGCTGCTCAGTCGCTCAGGGGGCTGCCGAATCCCACTGCTGCTCCGGTCAGTAGAAGACGACCATATAGCCTGAGCCGCCTGTGTGCAGGTCTGCGACTACGGCTGCCAGCGTACCCACGCCTGCCGCTTTGCCGCTCGCCCATCGCCACAGGGCTTGAAGGTGATATATGACGTTGGATGAAGAATGACTTGCGCGATGACTTGGATTAAAGTGAGGAAGAGTTGCGCAATTCGTCGACCTCACTCTCTCGCCTGAGTCCATCTGAGTCCAATGGCACGACAAGTCGAGACGACTGGAGACGAATACAGGTGCAGTGGATGACCAGGGCGCTCTACGTGCCTTGCCGTGCTCATTACGTTCCACAACGCTTTGCAGGTAAACGCCGTCTTGCCCGTTGAATCAGGAATGATTTCTTCCGCGCAGTCTGCCGAATCCTGTCTTTACATGCTGGGTAGGCATACCCTAGTTTACCTCTTCTTCATAACACACGCATCGCAGTACACATCTTAACTTTATTTCACTTTTTTTACTTCTTCTGGAGACTTGCTTACCATCATCGCGAGTCTGGCTATTCCGACTTTGAAATCTTCCATAAGGGACCGGGACGGGAGGGCGAGCTTACTCTGCTTACAAAATAGTGCATAAAGTTAGGTGCATGTCCTCCACAGGACGTCGCAGTTAACGCCAGTATTATTTTTGCTGTTAGTGAGTTCCTCGCAAGTTTGCGTTCAGTTGCTTTCTGAACGAGCAGCACTTGTGCTGGTTTATGAGGGCCAATGCAGGGCGGTCTGCATCCAAATCGCCCGTAGCGTTGTTTCGAGCATGGGATATGGAATTACGAACTGCATCCGTGACACTTTCGCCACAGAGCTGGCTATAGTGCTCTACTGATCCATATTTTTCATTTCGCGCTCGTGGGCGTAACCCCATCCATCAGCGTGTGTTCCTTCACCGGTTTGCTTAGCCAATTCCGAGCTTCTGACTTTATTGACCTTTAGTCCGTTGACCCTTTCAATTACACATCCGGTTAATCCCATCCACAGACAGCCTCTCAAGACATATTCAGAAAAGCAATGGTACAGATAAGTAACCTTAATATTTTCATGTAGTGTTGTTCGTGTAGTTAAAAGTTAACTTCCGATACCAATACTGATGCCCATAAACCGGTATCCATGCACTTAAACAGACCTGTCCACTGTGGCGTGGCCGACATACAGATCACGGTAATAAAATCGTGCGCATCCCACGTACGGGATCGTAAGACATTGGAAAACCGTCTCATCTTCCAGTTGGGTTCATACTCCCCTCACGGCCACAATGTCTAACACAGTTTCATTTAACTTCCGAACCCCTGCCCCTCCCATCCCCACAGTTTCACAGTCCTCTAAACACGATAGTTGCATATCCATTAAGGACGTCGCAATCAATCCCATAGTAATGTTTGCTGTGTGGGACTTCTCAAGTTTACGTTTGGTGGTCTGTAGTTGGTTTCTGAGCGACCGGCACTCATGTCATTCTGTGAGGACCAACGTAATGGCGGTCTGCAACCAAGTCGCCCGTAGCGTTGTTTCAAGCATGGGATATGGAATTACGAACTGCATCCGTGACACTTTCGCCACAGAGCTGGCTATAGTGCTCTACTGATCCATATTTTTCATTTCGCGCTCGTGGGCGTAACCCCATCCATCAGCGTGTGTTCCTTCACCGGTTTGCTTAGCCAATCCCGAGCTTCTGACTTTATTGACCTTTAGTCCGTTGACCCTTTCAATTACACATCCGGTTAATCCCATCCACAGACAGCCTCTCAAGAAGTATTCAGCCAAGCAAGGATACAGATAAGTAACCTTAATATTTTCATGTAGTGTTGTTCATGTAAACTTCTGATATCAATACTGGCGCCCATAAACCGGTATCCATGCACTTAAACAGACCTGTACCACTGTGGCGTGGCCGACATACAGATCACGGTAATAAAATCGTGCGCATCCCACGTACGGGATCGTAAGACATTGGAAAACCGTCTCATCTTCCAGTTGGGTTCATACTCCCCTCACGGCCACAATGTCTAACACAGTTTCATTTAACTTCCGAACCCCTGCCCCTCCCATCCCCGCAGTTGCACAGTCCTCTAAACACGATAGTTGCATATCCATTAAGGACGTCGCAATCAATCCCATAGTAATGTTTGCTGCGTGGGACTTCTCAAGTTTACGTTTGGTGGTCTGTAGTTGGTTTCTGAGCGACCGGCACTCATGTCATTCTGTGAGGACCAACGTAATGGCGGTCTGCATCCAGGTCGCCCGTAGCTGTGTTTCAAGTGCGGAACGAGGAATTGTGAACTGCATCCGTGACACCTTCGCCACAGAGCACCAATCCCAATTATTAGCTTTTCGCTCACATGGGCGCCTTTCCACCCCTATCCGTCTGTTCTCCTGCCGAGTGGCTTAGCCAATATCTGAGCTTCTGTCGGTATTAACCTTTGATCCATTGACCACACATCTGGTTCATACAATCCACTGATAGTCGTCTAAAGCGTCAGTCGCTCCAAACAAGGATCCAGATTCAGATAAGTAACCTTAGTATTGTCATGTAGTGTGTTTCATGTAGGTGTGTGTCGGTTTGTGTTTGTTTATTCTGTGCTGACGAAGGCTTTTGCCACAAGGTCAAATTTGTTACTTGTAATCGTGTTTTAGTAAAGCTCACAATCTACTTCTCGTTTTTTAAATGATTCATTCGTTGCCTGTTCGTGTAGTTGTGTGTCTGTTTTTGTTTATTTGTGCAGTGCTAAAGAAGGCTTTAGTCCCAACGTCCATTTTGTTTCTTGTAATCGTATTCTAGTAAAGCTTACAATTTACTTCTCGTTGTTCGGTGATGCATTCATTACAATATAGTGCGACCACCGGGAGGAATGGTGGCGCTCCAAGCCACTTCCTTATGTACTTGCTTATTTTCATTTCCATCATTTTCTTTGTGGTCGTGCCTTTATCATATATCAATAGCGACTACAGGTACAGGTGTTTCGGAATAAGCATGAATTGAAGACACCAAATCTTGAATTTACCTGTTAGTCTGCTTCGATCCTTAGTACGCAGACCGTTCGCCAACATTTCTTGTATCTCTACATTCGTCAGGGTTGCATCGTACACACGACTGAGCCTCTTTACTGGTTCCTCTATCACCTTTGAATTGCTTGCCTGGCAACCATGAACAACCTTTCCGCCGCTTTACCCTTCACGATTGACAGGCTTCTTGATTTCTTGGGCCTGAAGCTCATCCTGCACCAGCGAATTAGTTCGTCTAGTCTGTGGAGTATGCTGCGGGCATCACTCGCCTTCGGTGTCAGGATTGTCGTATCGTCCATGAAGGCCTACCAAGGCTTTTGATGCAGTCAGCAGAAAAGGACTGTGGAAGATTATGGCGAAATATAGCTGTCCACGAAAGTTTGTCCAAATAGTGCGGATATTTCACGATGGTACGCAGGCAAGCGTTCAGGGAAATGGTGAGGTGCCTGAGCCCTTTTCTGTCACCAATCGGGTGAAACAAGGCTGTGTCCTGGCACCAACACTGTTCAGCCTGATGTTTTCAGATATGCTGACGAATGCCTTCGAGAACAGCGACATTGGAATAGGCATAAACTACCGAAGGGATAGAAAGTTGTTCAATCTCAGAAGGCTGAAAGCCAAAACCAAAATTAACAGCGACACCGTCAGAGCGCTTATGTTTGCTGATAATTGCGCTCTATATGCCAACTCAGAGGCAGACGTGCACAATGTTTCAGCTTTCTCATATACCCGAGCCAGCTTTTTGCTCAATATCAACTTGGAGAAGACTGTAGTTATGTACCAGCCAGCTTCAGGGATTAATCACACAGTGCCGAATATCAAAGTGAATTGTCATAGATTAAGTGTTATTGGTAAATTCACCTATCTTGGCAGCACTGATATAATTGATGACGAAGTGAATGCAAGAATCTCCAAGGCCAGTGTGGCGTTTGGCAGACTGTACAAGAATGTGTGGGACATAATGGAATAAGCCTGCAAACAAAGCTGAAAGTCTACACATCAGTCGTAGTATCCACACTGCTGTATGCTTGTGAAACCTGGACTGTTTATCAGCGACACGCTAGGAAATTAAACCACTTCCACACAGTCTGCCTTAGGAAGCTATTGAAGATTAAATGGCAAGACAAGATCCTAGGCACTGAAGTCCTAGAAAGAATGTCCATGCCCAGTATCCACACTATATTAATAAAGAATCAGATTCGCTGGACTGGTCACTTAACTCGGATGCCAGATCACAGGCTCCCTAAACGAATTTTTTACGGCGAGTTGCGTTGTGGTAAAAGCTCCCATGGCGACCAGACGAAACGCTTTTAAGACACAGAAGATCTCACTAAGATCTTTTGGAATTCATCATGACACTTGGGTGTCTGCTGCCAAAGACCGAAATTCGTGGCGTACATCATTACGCAAGGGTGCAGTCACTTGTAGAGCAACCATAACTGCAAGAGCTGTGAAGAAAAGGCTGGATTAAAAAAAAAAAAACACTGCAGGAGATCCTCCTCCTGGAGCGTCAAGCATTCTTTGCCCACATTGTCAAAGAACATTTCAAGCCAAAATATGCCTTATCAGCCATCTTAGAACTCACTACTCCATACTTTCAATCCCACTTGATGAAACTGAATGGTCATCATCATTCTTGATGGACAAACAACAGGTTCGATTCCTGACTCCGTCGTTCATGAGTGCAATATTCTCGTAGACTACCGGGCGTCTTTGCTGGAATTATGGAGTTCGTGCTTTGTGCAACGCTCTCGCCAGGCCGCCCTAAGGACAGAAACCGAGCCATATCGGATAAACCCAGTACAATGAAGTCGATCTTCTCACCTTTAATCCCTTGTAATCCTGCAAAGAGAGTGGTTCATGCTCATTCCCTAACTGAGGCGAGATTATTTTCTTCCGATCAGAACAGCCCTAGGGATGACAGTCTCTGAAACATGGCTACTAGATAATTTTCAGAATTTTCAGGGACAAAAAAAAAGCGATGGGGAAGGGAACTGAGCTATTTCGTGACCTAGAATATGTGAGAACATAACACGTCACACTCCAACGGCCGTGCCTGTTTTGTAAGTCAAGTCAAGGAGCCTTTCACATGACCAATACGCACTGGACATATAGAGCCAGAACCATATTTCTATAAACCAAACTAACTCAGTGGCTGGTGTTGGAATACCACGTCGGTCGCCTTTACTTCTCTAGACATTTCCTGGTACATATATTAGGCTGGATTGCCCTGAGAGACTAGGTTAATTAAAAAATTTTAAAATCGAAATAGCCCTGATGTGTATCGAAACCAAGGACGCAGGTAGGGTAGGCAGTAGCCGCTACGTTACCAAGATGGGCGTATCTACTATGGATCCAGTTCGAGTCATTTTTGAAAAAATTAAAAGAAAAAGACTTTCCACAAACGTTCAACGAGCCTCTGTTGCTTGAGTTATATTTGTAGTGGTTCACGATGCAGGATAAGTTTGACTAGTTTTCTGTTCCAGTGTTAGCTGGCTTATCGGTTTTGAAGAGTATGCCCGTGACATCAGCTGGGGGATTGGCCGGTTGGTCTCCTTTGTGTCCGTCTCCTCTAGCGGTTTCTTTTGTCACTGTTGGCTCCTTGTGCGCGTTGTTTGACTGGGTGCAGTCTTTATAGGGATCTTTAGTTTGATCTTTTTGCCTCCTTATTGTTGTGTATTGTCAGTAGAAGCTTGTCGAATGGCTTTATTTTCTTCCTTGCACCTTTTTTCTCTTTCGAGTTTAAATTTGAGTTGCTTTTGTCTGTCACGTTCTACGCGTCCCGCTCAATGTATTCCTCCATTGTCAATGTTGGGGATTACGGCTCTAGGTTTTCTTCAGAGGTCTGACAGGATATTGGTTTCCCACTGAATTTCGTGTACATCGTGGTTGGACTGCTGGCACATGCTACAGATGCTTGCAGATCTACTACTTGATGGGAAATACCTTAGACTTGTTTTAAAAAAAACACAAACACATATATTGGAAACAAAACCTGCCATAAAAATTGATAATGACCTAGGTCAATATTAGCCTATTAAGAGAGGTGTGAGAAGGGGTGAGTAATGAGTCTCCATATCTTTTCCCCAATACAGTGCAAGTTATTATCAGAAATATAGAAGATATGAAAGGAATTATCATTGTGGAACGAAACACCAATAATATTACATATGCAGATGATACAGTATTGATTGCAGATAATGAGCAGGATCTGCAACAATTAGTTAGTAGATGCGGTTGTTGCAAACAATGAACACCTAGGGTTATAATTAACTTGTAAGAAAACTCAGATTATGGTCGTCACTAGAAATAAGGAAATACCACCATGTAATATACAATGGGAATATTCTTAGACAAGTGAATCGGTACAATTATCTCGAAAAAGTCATCATAACATGGATGATGCCTTGAATAGATTGGAACAAGAATCCCCATGGCGAAGGTAACTTCTTGCAAAATGAAAATCATACTTACCAATAAAATGATGTCAACTGCAATGAGAAAACGAATGTTTAGGTGCTACATAGAGCCTGTACTTTTGTATGGATGTGAAGCGTGGACTTCCGGTACAAATGGCGACGAAGTGACGCATTTATTCTTTGGGAGACGCTGTTTGGTGTTTTCCTGTGGATTATGTGGTGTTATTTCGTATTCGTTTATTGGAAGTGTTCAAAAGGAAGGCAGGTGGTAGTTGAAATTTTGAGGTAGCCGACAGATATTTGTTGGTTATGGTCTCAAGTTTCGCGACGGCAGGCAGAGGATCTCTTTCGCGAGACAATGGCTGCAGTCACCCGACCAGTACGATCACTGCCATAGAGAAAAGCAATGAGAAACTACCTCTTTAAAAGTGACTGGTACATTATGATTCGCCTAAAGTCTCATCGCAAGACAAGAGACATTAAAATTAGCAACATGGAACGTTAGGACGTTAAACGACAACGAAAAATTAGAGAACATAAAACAAGAAATGGTAAGAGAAAACATTTTAGGGATGTGCGAAACGAGATAGACAAGAGCAAGCATCAAGATAGATGAAGATTTTAAGATTATTTATTCTGGAGGTGAAGATCAACAAAGGGGAGTAGCAATTATTTTGGACCGGAAAACATCAAAATCTGTTCAAGGATATTGGGCCGTGTCGGACAGAGTTCTACTAGTTAAATTGAGTGGCAGACCTTTTAGCATAAATGTTATTCAAGTATATGCCCCAACAAGAGAGTCCAGTGAAGATAGTGTAGAGGAATTCTACAATGACATAGAGTCTGCCTTAAAGAAATGTAAAAATTCAGAAATAAACATCATAATAGGAGACTTCAATGCAAAAGTAGGAAATTAAGGTAATAGATAGAAATGAAAGACGATACAGTCTTGTAGAGTGGGCTAAAGAAAAGGAAATGATTGTAGGAAATGTAACAGAGCACCGTCTCTGTTAGGGAATTAATGAGTTAATAGATGGTGTGCAAAAACAAGGGGAAATAGGTTTGTGCACACGTGAGCACCGGTGGTTAGGGATCTAGGGTTGCTCACGCGTGGACTTAAACAGTCCTTCCATCAGCCGCCAAGTAGAACGAGTCGAGTATGATTTCATCTGTATGGGACTTTACAAATTGATGCCAAATAAACTCGGATATATTGTTAAAATGGACTTTGTTGTTTATAGACACGCACCATCAACTATATACAGCGGCCTCGTTGTTCTATAGCACTGTTATAGAAACACCTGGTTTAAGCAACACCCTAGAAGATTATGGACATGGAGGAGTCCTGATAGCAGGATCAGAAACCAGATTGACTACATTCTGATTAGCAGAAGATTTAGAAACGTGCTAACAATAGCAAAAACAGTTCCCAATGCTGATTGTTATAGTGACCACAGATTACTTACAGGAACATTGAGGATAAAGTTGAAGAAAGTCAAGTATATAACAGGAAACACTAAATATTATTTGTGTACATTGAGTAATGACAGGGAAATACAAAACAAATTCAACATAGAAGTACAGAACAGATTTGATATATTGTCTGATCTAGAGATCCTATTCCAGGATATGGATGATCAATAGGAAATGTTGAAGAATTCAATCAGTTTGGCTGCAGAAACTATTCCAAAATTAAGGAAGGTGGGTCGTAAGAAATGGATGACTGAAGAAATTTTACATCTAATGGAAACAAGAAGACTCAACAAACATAATCCTGCCAAATATGAAGAAATTCACAGACAAGTCAGAACATTATGTAAGGAGGCAAAAGAAGCATGGCTTGAGGAAAAGTGCCTAGAAATTGAAAAACAACACAACAGTCAAAATACCAAATTAGTGCACAAAAGAATTCAAGAACTTACTAATAAAAGAAAAAGTACATCAACAAGCTGTCTAAAAACTAAAGATGGCAAAATCATAACAGAAAAAGATCAGATTATACATGTATGGACAGATTATGTGAAAAACCTTAATGATGATAACAGAGAGGAACAGTATGATGTTAGATTTAATAATGAAGGACCGCCAATTTTGAAGATGGAGTTTCGAAATGTTCTTAAGCATATGAAAGCTGGCAAGGCCACCAGTGCAGATAACATCACAACAGAAATGATTAAAGCTTTAGAAGAATTTGGACTAGAGCAAGTCACCAGACTGCTGAACACATATGATACCGAAGATATACTTTCTGAATTATGTAACTCTGTATTTATTGCAATCCCAAAGAAATCAGGAGCCTTGGAATGTGATCAACATAGAACAATTAGTATAATGAGTCACATCACAAAGATTTTGCAACGAATTATCATGCAATGAGTGAGAGACCAGGGGAAAGTTTATAACTAGAAGTCCACGTGAAACAATCCCGGTCCTCACCAGGGATTGAACCCGCGACCTCGAGCACTCGAGGTGGACACCGTACCTCGAGACCACTCATCCCCCACTCAAAAGAGAGAGCATGCAATGGAAGCATGCTGGATCACCAAAAGCCAAAAAATTCAAGTTACAGGTTTCCGCTGGTAAGGTTATGGCTGAGCGCATTTTTTGACCATGAAGGGCTATTGTTGGCCGACTTTAAAGAACCTGGTGTCAACATCAACTCTACCCACTACTTGCAAACACTAGACAAGCTGTAAAAAGCCATCATGAATAAACAACCCGGCATGCTTTCTTGCGGTGTGATTTTGTTGCACGATAATGCTCATCTGCATGTCACAAAGATTGAGCACGACGTATTAGCAAGGAAGAAGTGGGAAATTCTGCAACATCCAGCCTATAGTCCTGATTTGTCATCGTGTGATTTTCATTTGTTTGGACCTCTAAAAATAAAGCTCTCAAGGGGCAACGATTTCACACAGATGCAGACGTAATGTACGCGGTAAACACTTGGTTCAGTGAGCAACCACAATCCTTTTTTGCGGACGGCATTCGCCGCCTAACTAAGCAATGGGATGCTTGCCTGAATGCCTACGGCGACTTCTTCTGACCAACCCATGGTGCATAATTCATTCAAAATGAATGCTTTTGTTTAATTCTACCACACCTGTTAATGTTTCTTTCATGCTTTTGTAATAAAGCCATTGGAACAGGTTTCAAATGAACACTCCTAATATATATAAACAATACCCAAAATAAAATAAACATAACACATTAATATTTATACCAAACATTTATTTCATTTCATGAATACTGTGTTTACACAGTTAAGACCATATATGTGAAAGTGAATTCAAGACAATAGACATCTGTAATAATATTACTAATTAAATGTCTTGTTCAAAATACCAATAAAACATACGTTCTAAAGAAATTCTCTAATGAATTTCACAAGAATTATCATCAATATGACATTGTGTAGGAAATGAGGTAATGCAGATACAAACAAATCATCATAATTGCTCAGAAATTTACAATAAGATTTGAGATTGTATATCAACACAATGTGTTTCGTCTTCTTGCATTATTGAATATCAATATGAATGTTAATCTGAATGAAATATTTCAGATTTATATTTATGCATATTTGGTAGAGGCTGATGAAGAAAGCATGAGAGCTGTTGAAACATATCACTATTTACTTGTTTCATTCTCATCATCACCTCATTTTATTCCACATGCACCTTGCAGTGTCGAGGTGAAGCATAATCAGTACGACAGTGCCCGTTTACGGGCTTCATATATCAAGATTCCCATGGACGTGTCTGTGCTTGGTACCCACTCCTGTCCATTCAAGTTTTCACAAACTATTATGAATGATATCAATCAGTATTACAGATCAATGCAAGGCCACCATGCTGCCATACATTGTGTCCTGACATTATGTCTGTGTCACATGGACACTGATCCATAGTAGCAATGTTTAGTCTAGTTTAGTTTAGTTTAGTCGATGGATCAACATCATGGCATACGGGTGTAACCCATAAGTGCTCCGTTCTCCTCCTAACTCAAACCTGAGTCTGGAGAAACTCAGCTCAGTGCACAAACTCCGTAGCACCAGCGAGGATCCTGAAATACTTTGGGTAGATTGTTAACTCGAAAGTTTGCCCGGGCAGCACTGTTAGGCTACTCTTTTTCGATTTCCAACTGCCAAGGGATTTTTTTACGTGTGCAACAATACACACGGGCGTCCGATCTCACTACCCAGAGACTAGGGGAAATTTTATTACTAGAAGTCCACGTGAAATAAATACTGGTCCTCACCAGGGCTTGAACCCGGGACCTTCCAGCACTCGAGGCGGACACCATACCTCGAGACCATGCAACCCCCTAGTAGCAATGTTTAACTTGTTGAAGACATGATACCTGAGTCGAGTGTAGACAATGTGGAGTCTGAAGATTATTACTGGTTCTTTCTGTGAAGATCATGGTATGGGTTGTTGTCATGATGTCTTGGACAACTTTTCCATCTGTTTTGTGTCTTTCTAGATTTGAACAACTGTAGATGATGCCCCACAAATATCACACATGTATGGTGACTCTCCAGTATGTATTCTCTTATGTTGTATCAGATTTCTATTATAAGCAAATGAAGCCCCACAAACGTTGTCATCATCATCAAGTGCCCTGCCAGCAAGCATAGGAGTTCATGTCTTTCCATATATCTTGGTCTTTGGTGTTTTGATGATGATATTCCTCCATGCCACCATCTCAATCCATCCAGCATCATTTCTCTTAGTTGGTCTTTGTCTCTCTTCCACTTGATCTTTTCAGTTGTCACGATGTTCTCCAATGCCTCTCTTCTCATCACATGACCATGCTGAATCTAATGTTACAGTTTCATGAGCCTGTTTCAAGCAATCATTGTTAGTTACTCTGGCAGTCCAAGGAGTTCACAACATTCATCTCAGGAACCATATCTTTGTTGCCTCCATGTTTTCCTAATTTGTACATTTACATTCCAAGATTTACTGCCTTACAGCAAAACAGATCTTACATAGCACTTCCGCACTCTCTTTCTTACATTCTATGATAGTGACTTATTGCATAAGATACTCTTCATTTTCTGAAAAGCAGCTTTTGCCTGCCCTATTCTTTTCATAATCTCTGTTGTACATCTTCCATCTGATGTTATAAATATCCCTAGGTATTTAAACTATCCACTTGGTTAATGATTGTCCCTTCTATTTCCATTTCACATTTTGGTGTCACCTTTTTCTTTGACACCACTGATACTGATTTCTTTATATTTAAGGAGAGTCCTTTCATTGCACTCTCTGTTATTACAATTTTCAATAACTGTTGTAGATATTTTGCATCAACCACCACCAATACTGTCATCTGTATAGTGTATACTGATTATATTATAGCCTATAATTAGTATTTCAGGTTTCTCTTTGAGCTCTCTCATTATTACTTTGCTATAGAGGGAGAAGAGATCTGATGATAAAACACATCCCTGTTGCCAAGGAGCGGGAGATGATGGTTACTATACAAATATATTGTCTCACTCTCCTTGTTATATTATTTAACAAGTGAAAACCAAATTTCGGCCACTGAAAAATCAAACCTTTTTATAAGACGACACTTGATAGTTTTCTTTCTCACAATCCATTTTAATCGACGATTTCGGAAATACAAAGCAGTCGCTCCACATAAAGCTCCAAACATACCTAACAACACATTATTCTAAACAAAGTGGCATAATGTCAGCCGTGCTTTAGTGACAAGAAGCCACGTCCGACCTGGACGCCAGCTCAAGTCTAACTGCCTTTTTCGTGACGTTTTCGTGCTTGCACCAAAACGTCTTGCACATTTTCCATTCTTCTTTAACTAATTCCGTGCAAATTGTGTCTTACAATCTATAGCCTGATCCAGGTATATGGCACCTGTCATACTTCTAGCTTGCAGGTCAGCATAGTCAAATGGGTAAGAAAGCATGTTCTTAAACATCTGCAGAGCTAAGCGGTTCAACCCCTACACAGGACAGCTGGACTAAAATGTTGACCTGTCGTCCTTGACTTGGGGACGCAAATTACAAGTACCTCTGAAGTCGGAGTGGATTCGCATGATGGCGAGGGACACTGTTAATAGGGAAAGCTAATCTACACACAAAATTCAATCCATCACTACTATAAATAGTGTGTATGGAGTACACTTGACTTCAAAGCGAGCGAGCATAAAACAAAACAAAGACTCCCAGCTATATTTGTTTATAATGACCTTCTTTATGTCCCAGCTATAGTTGTTTATAATGACCTTCTTTATGTCCCAGCTATATTTGTTTATAATGACCTTCTTTATGTCCCAGCTATATTTGTTTATAATGACCTTCTTTATGTCCCAGCTATAGTTGTTTATAATGACCTTCTTTATGTCCCAGCTATATTTGTTTATAATGACCTTCTTTATGTCCCAGCTATATTTGTTTATAATGATCTTCTTTATGTCCCGGCTATAGTTGTTTATAATGACCTTCTTTATGTCCCAGCTATATTTGTTTATAATGACCTTCTTTATGTCCCAGCTATATTTGTTTATAATGACTGTCCCAGCTGTATTTGTTTATAATGACCTTTTTTATGTCCCAGCTATATTTGTTTATAATGATCTTCTTTATGTCCCAGCTATATTTGTTTATAATGATTTTCTTTATGTCCCATTTTAATTGCTGCCACTTGGTTCCAGTATATATTCTTTATTATTCTGAGATCTTTCCCATCAATGCTGATATCTTGCAATATTTTAATCAGTTTATCGTGTTTTACATTATTAAATGCCTTGGTCTAAACTATGAAGCACAAATATATGTCTTTCTGTGTCTCTATTGATCTTTCTATTAGTGTCCATAATATGTACATTGCATAGTTTGAACCCTTTCCTTCCAGAAATCCATACTGTTCTTCACCCAATTTCCAGTTTTATTTTCTTTCTTGTTCTTCTCATTATAATTCTGAGTAAAAGCTTAGTGACATGGTTTATGGTTAAGCATTCAATTGCTTCTGGTCTTTTGGTATAGCTATATATACATATTTCAGTACATCACTTGGTAAATATCCACTGCTGTAAATATCATTCATTATTTTACTTAAATAATATATCTACTCCAAATTCTCCCAATATGTCTAAATCTTCTATGTGATTCCATCTGGTCCTCTTGTTTTTCCTTTCTTCATATGTTTGATACTGTCAACGACTTCTCTGAGAATAGGCGAACCTTCTAAGTTACTTTCTTCTGTTAATTCTTCTCTTTCTCAGTCATATAATTCTCTTATATACTCATCCTACGTCTTCATTATGAATTATGATATTATATTCCTCCAATAATATCTTTCCTACTTTTGGTTTCAAACACCTTGTATTTACTCTTGTATTTCTTCCTGTGAGCTCACTGATTTGTCTGTGCACTGCTCGTTTAACCAACTTTCTTTTGACTTCACACATCTTGTTTGTCACTTTTTATTTTGCATGTTTGATGAACTGAGTCCCTTAACAATTCCCATTGTTCATTTATATTTTAGCTATTGCATTGTTTCAATGTCCCTGTCCTTTTCTTGTGATGATCTGTAATTAGGCAAATCATAATAAACTAGGCACTTTTAAAGAAGGTAGTTTGCCATTGCTCTCCTTCCTTGACAGTGACCAAACTGGTCGGTGACGCCAGCCATTGTCTCATGAAAGAGATCCTCTGCCTACAGTCGCGAAAGTTGAGACCATAACCAACAACTAACTGTCGGCTTCCTTCAAAATTCATCCACCACCTGCCTTCCATGGCTTCTTGTGAACAACTTCCAAAAACAAATACAAAATAACAACGCATAATCCACAGAAAAACACTAAAAACAGCGCCCCCTGAAGAATGAGCGTTAGGTCATATTATGAGAAGAAATAAATTAGAGAACTTGATGACAACTGGCAAGATCGAGGGAAAGAGATCAAGGGGAAGACAGAGAAGTAAATACCTGGGTGGATTAGCCACATGGCATGGTCGAGGCAAGAACACTGAGCTGATCCACTACTTTGGTGATAGGGTGAAATGGCGAATCATGACTACCCACACTTATCGGCATGGCACATGATGGATGAATTACATTGTACCTATTTTTAACAGTCACTCTGTAGTGTTCTTGAATTTATTTATCTTCTTTCGGAACCTCTTTAATAAGTCTCATGTTCTTAACCATTTTTTTGTCCTCTCTTCAATCACCAGTATGTACTCTTTTGTGTCGTTTTAGACTTGATCTAATAGTAAATGTTACTCCACACACATCACATTTGAATGGCTTCTTACCAGTATGTATACTAATGTGTCCTGTTATAGATGACCTACTAGTAAATGACGCTCCACACATATCACATTTGAATGGCTTCTCACCAGTATGTGTTCTTTTGTGCCGTTTTAGACTTGCTCTAACAGAAAATGATGCTCCACACACATCACATTTGAATGGCTTCTCACCAGTATGTGTTCTAATGTGTCGTTTTAGAATTGAACCATCAGTAAATGATGCTCCACACACATCACATTTGTAAGGCTTCTTACCAGTATGTATTCTAATGTGTCTTTCCAGACTTGAACTACCTGTAAATGATGCTCCACAAACATCACATTTGTATGGTTTCTCTCCAGTATGTTTTCTCTTATGTTCTATTAGATTACTATCATAAGCAAATGCAACCCCACATACATCACATACGTAACGCTTCTCACCAGTATGTGTTATTCTGTGTCGTTCTAGACTTGATCTAACAGTAAATGATGCTCCACACACATCACATTTGAATGGCTTCTCACCAGTATGTGTTCTTTTGTGTTGTAGATGTGAACTAGAAGCAAATGAAACCCCACATACATCACATTTGTAAGCCTTCTCTCCAGTGTGTATTACCTTATGTCGTATTAAACTACCCTTATTGGTAAATAAAGTTCCGCAAATATCACATATGTAAGGCTTCTCTCCAGTATGAGAGTGTTTGTGTTTTGCTAGACCTGACCTGAAAGTAAATGATGCTCCACAAATATCACATATGTAAAGCTTCTCACCAGAGTGTATTCTCTTATGCTGTTTTAGATTACAATTACTAGTAAATGATGCTCCACAAACATCACATCTGTATGGTTTCTTTCCAGAATGCATACACATATGTTTTTTTAGACTTCTATTACTAGAATATGAAGCTTCACATATATTACATTTGTAAGGCTTCTCTCCAGTATGTGTTCTCTTATGTTGTTTTAAACTCGCTTTATAGGCAAATAAACCTCCACAAATATCACATTTGTAAGGCTTCTCACCAGTATGTGTTCTTTTGTGCTTTTGTAGTTTTGAATTAAAACTAAATGATACTCCACAAATTTCACATTTGTATGGTTTTGGTTTCTCTTCAGTATGTATTCTCTTATGCTGTGTCAGATTACCATTATCAGCAAATAAAGCCCCACAAATATCACATCTGTATGGCTTCTCTCCAGTATGTGTTATTGTATGTTGTATTATACTACAACTATAGGCAAATGAAGCTCCACAATCATCACATTTGTAAGGCTTCTCGCCAGTATGTATTATTGTGTGTCGTACTATACTACTACGATAGGCAAATGAAGCTCCACAATCATCACATTTGTAAGACTTCTCACCAGTATGTGTTCTTTTGTGTTCTTGTAGATGTGAGTAAAATCTAAATGATACTCCACAATCATCACATTTGTATGGTTTCTCTCCAGAATGCATACTCTTATTATATGTTAGACTCCTACTATTGGAAAATGATGCTATACAAACGTCACACATGTGAGGCTTCTCAACAGTATATGTTCTTTAAGAGTTTAACTAACAGTAAATGATACATCACATACATGACATTTGCTATTCATAACCAAATGATTTATTGGTAAAGCAGTGCTTACATGCTTTGTAATGTTGATAATATAAGGTGCTGCACTGTCTTGAAAAATACAATCACAATTATTTGACATTTTTTATTTATGTTGCATATCCCTTACAGGACATTGCAGTCAACACCAGCATTTTTCAGCTGCTGTTGATGTACTAGGCAAGATTACGCTCAGTAGTTTGCCACTACTTTCTGAGTGACTGGCTCACATACCCTATAAATTACCAACGCGGTGAGAACCACTACCGATTCTCACGCAGGTTACGTTACTCACGAGAATATATGGGATTACAGAGAAAGACGATAACACCTAGGCCAAGGAGACTGGTTATTTTATATATTTTATATATTATTTGATATAGTTGTGCCAAATAATCTAATTTACTAGCATTTCAGTCCCTTATCATTCAGTAAATAATTAGTAATATAATAAACATAACAAAGCAAATTATATACCATTATACTTTAACATCAGCATCCGGTTTTATTCTTCCTTTAATGAATGCGGGAAATATTGACTGGTTTGGTTTCATCTGAGAAAAAGAAATGACACAGAAAGCTAAAACAGTGTGCTTAAAATGCTACTAAATGAGTCTGAAGACATAAACAAGGATGTTTATCATGCCAGAATATCTAAACTAGCAAGAACAAGACAGAAAACATCACTTCCTAGAACATTAAATATACAAAGTGTGGTTGAGAAGTTTGGCACTTTTGTATGAAGCAGTCAGGGCACTTGCCTGGAAATTGGTGGGAACATTAATCATTCTCAAGGTGATGCACTTCTTCCATGTCTTCTTCACCAATCTGATGCCTTGATTGTAGAACTGGCCTGCCTGGGTCCAGAACTATATCTCCAGTTCAGTCATCAAGCCCTGGATGTTAGAAGAAAGATATCCATGAAACAGACTCTTCATGTTTGGAAACAGGAAGAAGTCCAGTGAGTGTGGTGGGTGTGGTGGGTGTGACATGATGCCATACCTGCTCTGCTGGGCACATTATCCAAAAGCAGACAATTGCCTTTGGACACATCTCATGTCTTTTGCATTTGATTTCTTCTGGAAGCTTCTGAAGAAACTCTTTGCAAGTATAGAGACACCTCGGTGTTTTGTTGATAACCGTAAAAAAAAAAAAAAAACTTTTATCGGCAAAAACCAAGGTTTCATTATACTATAATCCGTCCGAAGACAATCAGCAAAATCCAAAACCAACAAATATAGAGGAAATTATTTCCTTATGAATCAATGTAAACACATTTAATTTGTTCAAGACTAAAATACATACCAAAATAACATTTTATAGAGAATAAATATAGTGTTTAATACCATGTTTCCCAAAAAATAAGACCAGGTCTTATATTAATTTTAGCTTAAAAAATGCACTTGGACTTATTTTCGGGGGGGGGGGGGGGGGGGGATGTCTTATCTATATATATAAAATAGAATGTCTGTATGTATGTCCTTTATGTGTTCGCGAACGGTCCATCCGATTGAGATGAAATTTTCTACACGTCTTCCTCTCATTCCTGTGCTGCCAACTGTCATAGTTTGTTAGTGTAAAAACAGTTATTTACTTTTTATTATTTAATATTTTAATTTACATTATAATGTATATATAGCGAGGGGACATAACTTCTAATAGCATTGCTATATATGTAAAATTGTTGCATATTTCTCAAATAGGTGGACCTTTTCGCTACAGTTATCTACAGGCATATACGTTATAATCCCCCTCCTCCACCATCCTCCTCCTCACCCTCCCCTCCTCCCTCTTCCACCCCCCTCCTCCTCTTCCTCCCCCTCCTCCTCCTACTTCTTTTTCTTCTGCTGCGTTATAATATATAAAGATAAAATCTTTAAGGCATTTTCAAAGTTTTCATAAAAATAATGCATCTATTTTAAATACATGAAAATTTTCTAACTCATCTTATTATTTCTCTTCGACATCTATACAGTTATCCCAGCATTTATTGGGTTTTAGTGATATCTTGGTAAGTTTACGTTCAGTAGTTTCAGATTGCCCTATTTAGTTATTGGGATGAAGATTGTTCTCTTCCGATCTGTTCGCCATATTTCTGGTAACGGAAATGGAGCTTATATGACTACTTATATAAATTAAATGAGACAGACAGACAGACAGACTGACAGACAGACAGACCGACAGATAGATAGATCCCCGCCAGGGACTGGGTGAAGCCGGGCCAGGTCAGCAAGTATATATTATATATATATATATACACACTAGCTGACCCAGCCCAGCTTCGCCCAGGCCCTGGCGGGGATCTATCTATCTATCTATCTATCTATTTATCTATCTATCTATATATCTATCTGTCTGTCTGTCTGTCTACTTGTTTGTCTGTCTGTCTGACCCGGCTTCGCTCAGCTCCTGGTGGGGAGCATCAAATTTAATTCATATAAGTAGTCATATAAGCTCCCGTTCCCAACTATCTGTCTGTCTGTCTGACCAGGCCCAGCTTCGCCCAGCTCCTGGTGGGGAGCATCTCATTTAATTCATATAAGTAGTCATATAAGCTCCCGTTCCCGACTATCTGTCTGTCTATCTGTCTGTCTGACCCGGCCCGGCTTCACCCAGTCCCTGGTGGGGAGCATCTAATTTAATTCATATAAGTAGACATATAAGTTCCCGTTCCCGACTGTCTGTCTGTCTGTCTGTCTGTCTATCTATCTGTCTGCCTGCCTGCCCATCCGTCTCTCACTCCGTCTATCCCACCCTCTCTATCTATCGGGTGAGATCTATCTATCTATGTATCTATTTATTTATATAGCTATCTATAGCCAGGGGACTTAACCTAAGATATATCAATGCTACTAAAAGTTATGTCCCTTTATAGAATATTTCTTATGTTAAGTCATGTAATTACAAAATGAAATTTTAGTAAGTAAGTAGCCGATTTTACACTAAGAAACTATTACAGTCGGTTGCACAGGAATAAAAGGAAGACGTGTAGAAAATTTCATCTCAATTGGATGGACCGTTCGCGAACGCAGCAAATACATTCCTATCCACAAACATACATATATATTTTATTTTTTTTTTCAGATTACAAAACTATACATTTATTCATGCACAAAGTTCTAAATTTTTTCAAATACAGTCATGTGATCTTCTACTGGAACATCATCAGAACTCTCCAAATCCCGACTCCGACTGGCCATTTGGCAACAAATCTTGCATTTTAACTGACAATTGTAACTAGGGCTTATTTTAGGGGTAGGTCTTATATTAAAAGCATCCTGAAAAATTTTGCTAGTGCTTTTTATAGGAATAGTCTTATTTTCGGGGAAACACAGTACTCATTTTTGGCCCCAGACTTGTCCGAGCTCCCACCTTCACCAATCCTACTAACACTCTGTATGATAGTGTGCCTCTTGAATTTTTCTAACCATTCTCTGACTATCTTAAAATTACTAAGTACACCAGCACTTGACCCAGGCAATCTCTTAATGGGATCAGCATACAGCAGTCTGGCCTTTTCACATATAATTACCTCCAAAAGAGAATCACCATCTAACTGGTTTTGATTTATTCAAATTAATAATAACTGTTTGATATCTCCAACAGTTTTTTTTTAATCTCTGTTTCATTAGCACATTCATGCCTTTCACTACATTAGCCTCCTTTATTGCTTCCTTTTTTCGCCACAATGGAAATCATCAAGGATGGCGACTTCCCATACATGCAGCCGATTTCAGCAATCTTAAGATTATCACTCACATATTTTATTATTAGCAAGTGATGCTCACACAACGAAAAATACCCCCAAACTGAGCAGAAGAACGCGTAGGTGCTTTGTTTGCATAAAATTAGCAGCGAGGTCATATAGACATGCTGACGAAATCCAAGGCAACCAACGAAAACTGAGATAAATATTTCACAGAAAACATCGACGAAAACCGAAACCGACGATAACCAAAGGCACAAAAACCGAGGTGTTACTGTATGAATAGCTTGGCTCCACACGACTTCTTCCTGTTTCCTAGCATGAAGAATCTGTTTTGCAGGTGTCTCTTCTCAAATGACCAGAACTTTATTACTTCATGAACATGTCGCTTTGACTCAGATAGTGAAAAGTTCTACAATCAGGGCATCAGATTGGTGAAGAAGAGATAGGAGAAGTGCACTGCCATCAGAAGTGAATACATAGAGAAGGACTGCATACCACTTTCCTGGTACATGCCTTGACTTCTTCATACTAAAGTGCAAAACTGTTTGACCTCTGTTGATTTATGGTGTGTTCATTATATTATATCTAGTCAACTTGGCTCTTAGCTACATTTTTTAAATTCTTCCTCTGTATTCCCTTCATCTATGACAATCTACTGAAGGTTAATAATGAGAATTTTATTTTCTCAAGTAAAAATAACAGATGAACAAATACTGTTATGAATATTTTATAAAGATTTTTGTTTTTAACAAGAAGATAAACATGGGCTGTCATTGTTCACCATCTCACAAGATCACCAGAGTTGTTGGTCAGGCCTGGGTTCTTGTCACCATTTATCATGTGGTCAAGTCATCCAGGTGTTTGCAACTGGTATTTACCAGGACTTGTAACATGTGGAAATATCAATGGAAGAAGAGACAGAGGAGGACAGGAAGAAAATATTCTGGACTGCCTCTCATCATGGCAAGGAAGAATATAAGAACAGGCATTGTTCTGATAACACTTTTGGAGATATTGTGAGTTAGAGAAGCATAATTATCTACACAAGTTGGTATGTCACTTGATGATGATGATTTAATTGATTAGTTCACACTGTAGGACAAGGTTTCAGAATGTATTGTGAGAGGTTAAAAATGTTTGGTTATGCGTCAAGATATGACTTGGAAATGCTGGTGAAAATGTGGTGCTTCACTCAACTACTGCATGGTGAAGTTACTTTCACGTCCTTTACAGTACACCACAATCAACCCCAGCATTTTTGATTCTTTGTGATTTACTAGGCAATGTTAGTTTAGTAGTTTGCGATTGCTTTCTGAACAGATGATGCCTCATACCATCAAAATCAATGGGAAGTGGTCTGTTTCACACCAACAGTGACTGATGTAAATCCCTCAACTTGATATGATGAGGAAATGCGAAGGCCACTGTATGGGTTCACTACTGCATGATGGGGAAATGCGAAAGCCACCGTGTGGGTTCACTACTGCATGATGGGGGAATATTACTGGCATCCCAGTCAGCCGATGCTGTGTCCAGACTTGTCCTCGTGTCTCTTTCATTACTTCTGTGAGAAACAAGGCACACTGAACTGTCAGAGGTTCATAGTATGCAATAGGTACAGGGCCTCAGTAACTTATCTAAAGGCCTGTGAAAATCACAAAGAGAAGATCTAGATTCCCCCATCCTCCTGTTCCACAAGATTGGTGGTCTTCTGGTACACTGTGGTCTTAGAAAAGTATTCCCCCCCCCCCCCCCATACTTCAGGATTTAGATATTCTGTTTCTGCTTCATTAAGTCCCAAGAGAAGCTTAAACTTTATTACTACATTTTGTAAGAAATTATAGAATCTGACACATTGGATATTTAGATGCAAATAGGTGACACAAAACCAGACACCTCATCTCTGTGCACTGTTGAGATGTTATACCAGGGTAGGCATCAGGCAGGCTAAATTATGACAAGTTTAGGTTAGGACACAGAAAAAAAGATGTTCAAAATAAACAGATACTCACCCAATACCATGTACACACGTGAGGCAATGTTAATCTTGCTGAATGACCTGTAGGTGTTAAGGCAAGTGGTAAACTCCTCCCTCATTCAGTATCAATTCCTCTCTCATGAAGATTCTCTAAAGTTTCATAAGTACAGATATCTGTGGCTGTAAATGACACAGGAATATGTTTGATTGTCGAGGGATATGTTGTAGTATGAAATAAGGCATCTGCATGTATGTACCAAACAAACAACACCACTTTATTGTGACCCATCATTTAACTCTTGCTTACTAACATTTTTGTTTCCTCCTCAATACAATTGAATAAAAATTGTTGCTGTGTTTGTGTGTGTTCTTTTCATACGTTGTGTTTATTTGAACTCTAGTATTAGCTTGGCAGCAGCCAACCTCCTTGTTCAATAAAACAAGGGCAAGGGAGTTTTTTGTTGTTGTTTGTTTTAGGTTCGCTCGCTTTGAACTGAAACGTGGTCCATATACATGCTACAACTTTTAGTGCACTGGACTGAATTCTGTGTGGATTAGCTTTATCTATTACCAGTATCCCTCACCATCAGGCAAACTGACGCCAACTTCAGAGGTACTTGTAATTTACGCCCCAAAGTCAGGGACGAGAAGTCAACATTTTAGTGCAACTGATCAGTGTAGGGGTTGAACCTGCAATCACGGCATCAGCACACCGGAAGTTTAACAACAAGTGCTCTTATCCATGTTGCCATGCTGAACCCTAGGCAAGTCAGTGAGATGAATATTATTTTGTCTGGCAATGGTTTCACTAACTGATCTACGATGACTATTATTTTGTCTGGCAATGGTTTCACTAAATGTGATCTATGATGACTATTATTTTGTCTGGCAATGGTTTCACTAACTGTGACCAATGATGACTATTATGTTGCCTGGCAATGGTTTCACTAACTGTGATCTATGATGACTATTATTTTGTCTGGCAATGGTTTCACTAACTGTGATCTATGATGACTATTATGTTGTCTGGCAATGGTTTCACTAACTGTGATCTATGATGACTATTATGTTGCCTGGCAATGGTTTCACTAACTGTGATCTATGATGACTATTATTTTGTCCTGCAATGGTTTCACTAACTGTGATCTATGATGACTATTATTTTGTCCTGCAATGGTTTCACTAACTGTGACCAATGATGACTATTATCTTGCCTGGCAATGGTTTCACTAACTGTGATCTATGATGACTATTATTTTGCCTGGCAATGGTTTCACTAACTGTGATCTATCCTTCTATCCATCATGTGCCATGCCGATAAGCATGGGCGGTCATGTTCTGCCATCTCACTTGATCACCAGAGTCGTGGATCAGCTCCGCGCACCTGTCTCAACCATGCCACGTGGCCAAGCCATCCAGGTATTTACTTCTCAGTCTTCCCCTTGGTCTCTTCCCTTCGATCTTGCCAGTTGTCACCAAGTTCTCAATCCATTTCTTCTCATAACATGCCCAAACAATTTCGACTGTCTACGTCTAATTTCTCTAATTAATTTATGATTTTCATTGTCTCCTGTAGTACTTGGTCATTGGTTTTTCTATCTGTCCGTGGTATTCTTTGCATTTTCCTCAGAAACCACATTTCCACAGCCATCAGCTGTTTTTCAGCTTGACTGCTTATTGTCCATGCTTTACATCCATACAAAAGTATAGGTTCTATGTAGCACTTCAATACTCTTTTTCTCGTTTCAATTGATATCTTTTTATTAGTCAGTATGTTTTTCATCTTGCAAAAGGCTACCTTCGCAATGGAAATTCTTGTTCTAATCTCTTCAAGAATGTTGGGCAGTGGTAACCAAGCTCAACACCTCACATTGTGCCAACAGCTTCAGGCAGACAAGCGCAATTGGGAGGGTAAAAGCCTTATCCCGGTGCGAGGTAATGCAACCTAAGCCATAATGTCACGGCTGGGCAAGCCAGGCTCTAAGCCATGGTCAGTAATTGGTTTAGGAACGATGTTCCAACAGGCAGACACAAGATAGCAAGGTGCCAGTGATTATTATTATTATTAAGCCAGTTTACGTTTGGATTGTTCACATATGTCAGCATTATACACAATAATTTATTGTTGTTGAAAAACAAAATAAAGTACATATTATGAAAGTGCTTTCATCATTCCTAAAGCTAACTGCACATCCTTTACATGATGTTGCTCCAAACCCAGCATTTATTATCAGTTTGTGATCTATTAGATTAGACAATTTTATTTTCATTAGTTTGCCATTGATTTCTGAACGACCTCATACCATCAAATTTCATGCAAAAAGTGATCTACAGTTAAACTTCGAATAACCATCACTTGTTTAGCTGTCAGTTTCTGTTATCCATCATCATTTTTTTTTAATGCATTAGTATCAACAAATGACGCTATTTTCAATGTCACTACTGCCTGGGCTGACCTTACAGTGTCTAACCTAAAGATTGGGTGGAATAAATTCTGGCCTGAACCTATTGATGAAGGAAATGAGATTGCTAGTGTTGACAAAATTGTGCAACTGTGCAACAATGTAGGACTAAACATTACGCCAGAAAAAGCAACAGATTGGTGGGAATGTGACAAAATGGATGGAGGCTTTGACATTTTGAAGGATGATGAAATTGTTTCTAGTGTCACTACCATTGAAGAAGAAGAAATTGATAATGATGAAGGATCAGTTCTTAACCAAAAACCTACAACTAGCCACTCAGAAGCAGAAACGATGTTATCAAAGTGCATCGACTGGTTTGAGGAGGCAAATGCAACACAGATCCTACTTCTGCATAAGTTATGGAACATCACCACACAGAAATCTCAAACCTCAAAGACACAAAAGGAAATATCAGATTATTTTAAAGTAACGTAGGTTTATAGTATTACAATACTTTTCTGTATGTATATATATATTTTATTTTTGAATATCCTTTACAGGACATCGCTGTCAACACCAGCATTATACAGCTGTCGTTGATTTCTTGGCAAGATTACGCTCAGTAGTTTGCCATTGTTTTCTGAGCGGCCGGCTCACTTATCTCGTAAGTTACCAATGTGGTGAGAACCGCTTCCAATTCTTGTACGCTGCTTTACCATATGTGGATAAACGGGATTATGGAGAAAGTCGTTTAACCCGTAGGCCAGGGAGATCGGCGTATGTATATTACTACTCTTATACTGAAGTTTATATTGATCGTTTTGTAAAATTAAATACAATATGCATTATTCACTTTTAAAGGATTTTATTTTCATTTTCTTCGCAAGCCCGCAGTGAAATCATGTTACTGTACATATGTATAAAGAGATTCCCGTTATCTGTCTATTCGGTTATCTGTCACAGCCCTGTCCCAGATAGTGATGGTTAATCGAAGTAAAAGTTGTACTGTATTTCAAAATCGCCTGCGTTGTTTTCCGTCCTTTGAACTGGTATGTTGGGGAAGTCTTAAACTAATTTAGCTAACCCCGAAGCCACACAAAATATTTTGACTGGGAACATTATATTTTGGGGAAATAAGAGAGCGTTCTAGCTCTTAAACTGCTGGTACACTGACGATGAGATAGCAAGATTGTTTCCTATGCATATTATAGCAATGTCAATTGCAGGCTTATCGGGGGGAAAGGGGGGGGGGGGGGGGGGGGGGGGGGTTCGGTATGGCCTAATTAGCATAAAATTTCTTGTGACATCCAGTTCTATGCCTGGCATACCCACGTTTGCTTCAAACTGGATGTACTCGGAAATCACAGGTCAAACTTTGCCGGAAACAACTCTAATAATGGCAGAAGTGACCTGTCTGCTAGACTGCAAGCATTTGTTGCTAGACGTTATTTCTCTGTGGAGTTATTTTTTTTAATATTTGATGCCCGGTAAGCTAATTTTTCATATAACTCACGTAGTTTAAATAAGCCTAGACTTTTTATTGCATTTTTGAATTCTGCATTCAATTGTATATATATTTGAAGAGTTTCAACAATGACTGTTCTTACTTTTTTCAGAAAACAATAACAATGAGATGTCGATATCGCAAAATTTAAAATGGTGGACCCATGCCGCTAGCATTGCATGGTATAGCAGAGCGGACTCGTATTTATTTTATAATTAAAAATGGCAATTTAACTACTAAAATTAAACAGAATACAAGTTTCATTTGTAGCAGTAATTTATCTGTATACTTGTATAATGTGACATGAACCAAAAATAATTTTGAAAGCCAGTTTTCAGACCCGTCACCATCTGTAAACCTGTAAGTAGTGTAAGTAAGGAGTACTTTTGTTTTCTTAGCAGCACAGCAGTACATAATTATTTAAATTTAAATAAAATACTGTGAAATAAGTTATGGTGTTTTATTAAAAAGTTAGTATTTAATTATTAATTGCTCAGTTTTAGATACAAAATGGTGTAATTATAGAGCAGAAGTAGAAATCATTTAATAGTGAAAGTGACTGCTTAATTTATGCAGCAGTTACAAACTTATTTACTTACATTAATGCATGATATTTAATCAACAACAAAAAACTGTCACAATGCAGTGGGTACATTAAGACAATATGAGTACATTTTCATGAATTGTTCCTTCACTAACGACGAACATTTCACATGATATATAATTAATATAAATGGTCAGCTATTTTTAACTGTTAATTAGGTCACAGCACATCCCATCGAAAAGTCTTAAAAGTCGAGTGCATTTTTCTCGGAGACTGAATATATATATATATATAATAAAGTTATATAATAACTTTATCGATTTGTGCAATGCTTTCTGTAGGCCGCCCTGCGGAAAGAGACAGAGCCATATGGGATAAGACCCGATGCAATGAAGTCGATCCTCTTGATCCTCTCGACATTCTATCGAAAGAAGAAAGTGAGGTTTACTTTCCTGTTAACCAATACTCACAACAGTATACATCTTGCCAGGTTTGTTAGCAATGCGACACTTTTAATGAATAATAAACAATTGCTGGCCATTTTTAATTGTTAATTAGGTCACAGCACATCCTCTAAAAAAATAGATAATATGTCAAGTTAGGCCTCGCCACCCTGGACGCAATGATATATGGTACTATGTTGTCCGTTTAAAAATAAACAAGCCACAGTAATAGAAGGCAGAATTTCTCAGCTTCCAATTTACAGGCAACGAATAGAGCTCATCCATTTCTGAAGATTCCTTTGCACTTCCTGGTAGTAGATCATGACACAATATAGTAATAACTCCACTTAGAATTGACGTACAATCTTCGTTGAGATACCATTGGATTCATCTTGTCAAGCTGCATCCGGCTGATTGTTTCATAAGTAAAAACTCAATGTTTAAATATTGACAATATATGATACACATTAATCATTAGTTTAGACTTTGAAGATCACCACTGACTTCTCATTCAGAACACTGCCTAGAATATTAATCTGGGGATTGGGTTGATTGCAACGTCCTGCAAAGGATATACAATTTTAAAATTCAAATTATGATGATTTATCATAATGCACATATTCATATCACTATGACTACAGTATGATGATCATCTGATCTGCTTGGCTATTGTCGAGGACTTTGCCCGCTAAAATAAAATACATTATACACAAAAATTATCGAACATGATTAAAAAATTTAAGTGAGCTAAACGTAAACAAATAAACCTGATTACTCACAACTGTAGCCTAACTGTGGCTCAAGTTGTCACCGTGAGCCGTCATATAAATACATACCAAAATGCCGAGATCTCCACGCGGGCAATTTAACCCTAAAATGTTCCAATAACATAAACAGCGAATGTTGTTTTCGCCGAAGTCAGTCATGCGACAATCAATCAATCAGGTACCGTCTCCGCAATGAAGGTTGGCTGCAATGGATCTCCAACACTGTCTGTCTCTCGCCTTGACTGTACATTCTGTCAGGCTGATGTTCGTCCATCTCTTGATGTTATCCTCCCACTTGTATCGTTGTCTACCTCTTGCTCGCTTGCCCTCAACCTTGCCTTCCAGTATGGTTTTTATAAGAGTATCATGTCTTTTAACGTGGCCAAAATATTTCACTTGTCTCCTCTTTATTTCTTTCATCAACTCTCTTCATTCCCAGTTTTTCTAGGACCTCTGCATTTGATTGTTTTTGTTTCCATGAAATACGACCTATTCGTCTGTATATCCACATCTCCAGGGCTTCTATGTGACTTTCTAGTTGCTTGTTCAATGTCCAGGATTCCGCGCCATACAGTAGCGTTGAATATACGTAGCATTTGACAATTCTCATTTTTAATGCATTATTAATCTCTCTAGATGTTAATACTGATTTCATGCCGTTGAAAGCATTTTTGGCCATTCCTATTCTCTTTTTGATTTCCATTTCACTTCTGCCATCATCTGTTATTATATGTCCAAGATAAGAGAAACTTGTTACTTGTTCTAGTATCTGCCCATTTACAGTGATGTTCATTGATGACCTTTCCTTTTCACTGCTAATTATCATAGTTTTTGTTTTTTGGATGTTAATATCTAAGCCACATTCTGCACTGTGCCTGTTTACTTCTTCCACTAGGTCTTGCAACTCTTGCTCACTTTCTGCCAGTAACACGGTATCGTCAGCATATCTAAGATTGTTTATGATTCTTCCACTGATGCTAAGTCCAGGCATTTCAACTTGTTTAAAAATTCTTTCTGTGTATAGGTTGAAGAGGCTTGGAGACAGTACGTGACACAAACTATAATATCTCACAAACGTAATTGTAAGACATGGGAAAACCGCTTCATCTTCCAGTTGAATTCACTCTCCCTTCACAGCCTCAATGCAATGTCCAACATGGTTTAATTTAACTTCCAATCTCCCCTCCCCTCTTTTCTATCCCCACAGTTGTATAGTCCACTAGTAAAGCATGGTAGCATATCCTTTACAGCAGTGCTTCCCAAACTTTTCACTTTCACGGACCGACATAAAATTATTTTCCTTTTGCACCAGGGACCGATGCTGTTTAAAAAAAAAAAAATTGTCTCCTTGTAATCTGGAATTTTAAATTACCTCAATATACATTTTAATATAAATATAAGATTTAACTAATTGTGGGTGTTGTCCCGGTGCGCTAAATACTGCTCCATAATATTATTGGATGACAGTGATTTATTTAATGGTGGTCCCATTTTCACGAGTAAAAATTTTATTGTAGAGATTTACAAATGAGGAACTTTTTCACATGTCAAAACTACATTTAGGTCTTCTTGAAAAGGTGTATATACTCGTATACACCGACAGTAATGAACTCCAATATAAATTAAAAATTAAATATATCCTGGAACACGATACCAAATCAGATTTTAAACATGCTGATTAAACTACAGTATGTTGTAATAAAAATGGTTTAATGATCAGCTGCTAACAGTAACTATTTAATGCGAGGGGTGGGCCTGTTTATTATTTACAAGCTTATCAAATCGTGGCTCGATTGTATACCGCGCTACCCACAAAGGAGACCAAATTTCCTTACCGTTTTGTATTTTATCTTAATAATGCTCATTGTCGAAAAACCAGTTTCGCAGAAGTAGTCGACGGAAAATAGGAGAACTTTCAAGGCAATTTCAGTAAGTTTAGGATATTCTGCTTCGACATGTATCCAAAAAGAGGCTAGTGATGTCATGGTTTCGAAAACCATCTTCAATCCTTCGTCAGACTTCAGATCCAGTGGTTTATCTTGTAAAGTGACATTCAAATCAGCTGTTGATGCTATGAATGGATTTCAAATCCATCCAGTCCCTATTCGTGGATCATCTTCTTGTGGAAAGTAAAACTCGAATTGTTCAGTCAAACTGCTCAAGTGTTCACTGATAACATATCGTAGAGATGAGATATCCAGCACTTCATCTTCATCAATGATAGTTGATGCTAGGTTGTGAAACATATCAAAACTATCTCCTGACACTCGACTCTCCAAGCCTCTAGCTTGTTTATAACCTTCGATCTTGTCAGCCATTCGGGAGCACAAAGTCATCATTCCTTGCATGTAGGTGTTGAGCTAATTTAAGCTGGCAAATATGTCTGCCAAGTCTTCCAACTTAACTACCCAATCAACATTTCCAAATAATTCTGACCAATGTGGTTTATTTTCTGCCAGAAATTCTATAAGCTCTCTTTGTAGCTCTAAAACTCTTGAGAATACTTTGCCTCTTGACAACCAGCGTACAACAGCATGCAATAGAAGCTGTTTGTGTTCGGTTGCCACGTCATCACATAGTTTGGCAAACAGTCTTGAATTCAGAGCATTTGCTTTCTCATAGTTCACAATTTTAACAACTTCGCTGAGCACATTGTTCAGTTCTGTTGACATTCGTTTGGTTAGCAAGACTCTTGCGGTGAATGAAACAATGTGTTGATTTGCATTCAGGTGCTATAGCTTTGATTTGAGTTACCACACCAGAATACCGCCCAGTAATGGCTGCTGCTCCATCCAAACACACACCAACACACAATTTTACCTACAATATAATAGCTCAGTGCCTTAAATATTTCAAAACTAGTGGTATTTGTTGGTAGTACCACAGAAAAGAAATACTCTTCTTTCAAGTTGTCTTTGTATCGATATCTGCTTTCACCATCAGAATCACTAAGTTGGCAACGTCCGTGCTTTCGTCCAACTGTAATGAAAAATGCTTTGGGTTTTAATCTGATCTATCAGCTGTTCCTCCATATCTTGAGCCAGATCTTCAATACGCCGAGCTACAGTGTTATTTAAGAAAGGCACAGTGGGCCACCTGTTTTGCCGCCGACTCAACCAACAATTCTAGGCAGACATCGTTAATACATCCTGCAGTTGTGTATGGGTTTTTAACTTTAGCAATTCGAAATGCTATCTTGTACGAAGCTCGCAGAACACAAATGTTTATGTGTGATACATTAAACATTACTCTCTGGCAGTGTTTTAATTCAGCCAGCTTCCTTTCAAAACATTCTTTTGGCTTTGAACTCACATCTTTATGTAAAAAAAAAAATCACACATTTGAACTCACATCTTTATGTTTTGAATGTAAATGCCTAATGAGTTTTGAAGGCTTCTTTGCATCGTTAGATAGAACATCACCACAAATGACACAGTGGGGTTTTGGCACAGGACTATTGCCGTAGTTACAAAACCAAAACAAAGATGAATCATATTTTTGAGTGAAGCCAGTACGAAGTCTCTTTGATGATGATTCTTTACTTTCATTTACCACTCCAGCTTCCGATTCGGATAAACTTTCATTTGTTTGTTGCTCATTATTAGCATTTTTCTTTTGAGAAACATGTCAATTGAGCCTTGCTTTACCATCTACAATGCAGATAAAATAGACATTGTTTTTTACAGCAGCAGACTATAATTTCCATTGTTGTAAATGAGCTATCATCTTATTTAGTTTAGATCAGAATATAGAGTTATAGAATGCAGATGATCATCCATCCATCATGTGCCATGCCGATAAGCATGGGCTGTCATGTTCTGCCATCTCACTCGATCACCAGAGTCGTGGATCAGCTCCGTGCACCTGTCTCAACCATGCCATGTGGCCAAGCCATCCAGGTATTTACTTCTCGGTCTTCCCCTTGATCTCTTCCCTTCGATCTTGCCCGTTGTCACCAAGTTCTCAATCCATTTCTTCTCATAACATGCCCAAACAATTTTTACTGTCTACGTCTAATTTCTCTAATTAATTTACGATTTTCATTATCTCCTGTAGTACTTGGTCATTGATTTTTCTATCTGTCCATGGTATTCTTTGCATTTTCCTCAGAAACCACATTTCCACAGCCATCAGCTGTTTTTCAGCTTGACTGCTTATTGTTCATGCTTCACATCCATACAAAAGTATAGGTTACATGTAGCACTTCAATACTCTTTTCCTCGTTTCAATTGATATCTTTTTATTAGTCAGTATGTTTTTCATCTTGCAAAAGGCAACCTTCACAATGGCAATTCTTGTTCTAATCTCTTCAAGGCATCTCCCATCAGATGCTATGACTGTTCCGAGAAAACTGTATTGGTTCACTTGCTTAAGAACATGCCCATTTACTCGTATATCACATTGTGGTATTTCCTTCTTCCCAGTGACGTCCATAATCTGTGTCTTCTTAATTGTTCAGTTCTAACCCTAGTTGTTCACTGTGTGCAACAACTGCATCTACTAAATTTTGAAGGTCCTGTTCATTGTCTGCAATCAAGACTGTATCATCTGCATATCTAATGTGTATTTATGTATATCGTCCCCCAATGTTGATTTGATTCCTTCCATATCTTCTTATATTAGACAGTTTCATCGTGCCATTACCTGAAATAAAAATGGAAGTGATGTACGGAGTCATTCCGCCATGATTCACCAGTGTCTCCCAATTCGCTAGTTAAGACCATGCATTTTTTCGACGTCATTCATTCATTCAAATCTCACATGACAATAACACACGTAATCCTGAGTTTCCCAGGAAAGGTGTGCCTAATAATCCATGCACAGCGATTGGTTGAAATCATCGTGACCTTTTATATAAATAAGAATACATTTTATACTTACCGTAATTAATTTTTTTGGGTGTTCTTAATAGAATTAAATCAATTATAGATGTAATTTTGAATTCTGCATACAATTTTAAATATATCTGGAAAGTTTCATCGCTGTACTAGCTTTATTTGTGGATGAAAACATTTTCTGCAAAGACGTGCCTTTGTGAATGGATAAACCCATGACCATGAACATACTGCGCATGTGCATATCGCTCGGACTGGCATGTACACTTTCACTTTTCAACACTCAAAATGTGCAATTTGACCTACTAAAGTTAAAGAGAACACCAATTTAAAGATTAATAATAATTTATTTGTATACTTGTATTATTTTTTTAATCAATTAACATGACGGAAGATATTTTTGAAGTCAGTTTTCATAATCCGCCTATGACCCGTTTGGTTGAGGCAACCTCGCACGCGGAGAAAAATGGAAATGGCACACTGAACCATAATTAATTTTTTTTTCTGGTGCTTTCAATAGAAAACCATCAATTGTAGATGGATCTTCGAATTCAGCATTACATTTTTCAGAAATTTGGAAAGTTTCATCGCTAAACTTGCTTTAATTGTGGTTGAAAGACAGGTGAAGATGTTATGATCATGATGAGTGCCTTTGTGAATGGGAAACCCAAAACTGTGGCTTGACTATATTATTAATCTTTGTGGGACAATCATCGTGTCCTCGCTAGCATAGTCGTAAGCGTTCTGCCTGTCATGTGGGAGTCCGGGGTTCTAACACTTTGCTGACCAGCAATCCGGGGCATTATTGTCTCCCATTACCAAGGGTATTTCCGGATTTTAAAAACAAATTTTTTAAAAATTTTTCACAAAATTATTAGGTGATGTAATAGAAACTATTAAACATTACGAACTAAAGTATTATATAGAACTAAGAAACTGGAAGTTTGTGAATAAAGTGTGCTCTATGGATCTGTGCAAGCTGCAGACTGCCGGAGAGCGCATCCTCCAGAGGCAGCAGAATGATCGAGTGTCGGAATCGATGGATCCAATAGATGTCTTTATTTAATGTGAATTTTAATTGCCATATAAAATATCGCCCTTGAATCAGCATAATTTCATCGCTAAACTTGCTCGAATTGTGGTTAAAAAACAGATTTTCTGCAAAGATGTGCCTTTGTGAATTGGAAACCCACGGGTCAAGGCGACCATGCATATCAATTGCTCTACACTTTGTAACATTCAAACGGTGCAACTTGAACTACTGAAGTTAAAGTGAACACAATTTTAAAGAATAATAATAATTTATTAGTATACTTGTACTATTTTTTAATCATTTAACATGGCGGAACATATTTTTGAAGTCAGTTTTCATATGACCCTCGCACACACAGATTGCTGGTGAAGGTAATGGACACACTGGAGAGCTCTAATATCGGGTGAGGAGCATGAGAAATCGCAAGCTGTCTCACCTTCACAAAAATGTGAATATCTTCACTTAGAAGTGATACATACAGGCATCATTGAGGTACCATTAGATTTTGATTTTCAAGGCCTATCTACCGTGGTGGTCTCATGAGTAAATACTCAAATTTAAAATCGTGATGGGGCTCGCTACATATTCAGACGATCAATCCGATCATAATGAATGGTATATAGTAATCACTATCAGAGTATCACCGTATCATTTCGACAATTTCGTTATCTTTAGTAACAAATGCATTTTCTTTATTTACATAATTAGAAGTAATCAATGAAAGTTTTACTTACGCTTTACAAAAAAAGCTTAATGGCTAAATAATGGTCATCGAAAAGGTCGAAGCAGATATGTTTGCTCTGGATGCAGTCAGTGTTGCCACTAAAACCTTTCAACAACATTGGTTTCCTCCGCAAGTGAGGCTATACCACAGCTGCCATTTTTTTTATTTTTTGACTGAAAAAATCTAGAAACGGCCAGAACAATATCCTAGAAATATCTAGATTGTGTTGGTAAACATCTAGAAAAAACATCTAGATTGAGAAAGTAAGAAATTTAAAATTACATGCTTGTTTGCTTGCTTGCTTGCTTGCTTGTGTTCGTTGGCTTGAGCTCCAACGCGAAGTCTGTATGTATTGTATTGTTCTGGCGACTCCATAAAAAGCATGAGTCGGGTAGTCAAGAATAAGAGAATTTTTGACTTCCAAGGTGCTGACCTCATCTGGCAGAGGACTGACGAGGACAAGGGAAAAGCATTCTTCGAACACTATCTAGAGCAGAGCAACCTGACAGACATGAGAGCCCGAAATCTTGCCAGGAGGTCACCTCAGGAAGATACAAGGCCCAGAACATTTCTGATGAAGACACAGCGACAGTGACAGAAATCAAGGCTGTACTTCGACGATTAAAAAAAAAAAAACCAGCGCTCCACGACCAGATGGCATAAGATACGACGACATCAATAGGTGTACCGACAACGAGCTAGAGGAACTAGCAGACATGTACAATAAAAGTGTACTGAGCGCTAACATAAAGGAGGAGTGGTTACACAGCTATCTGATTCCCTTGCCGAAGCCTGACAAAGACCACTACAAAAATTCAGGGATATCGAGTTATAATCATGCAGAATACAATAGGCAAGCTGCTGGAGAAGTTAATTGCCATGAAAATATCAAGCCAGCTAGAGAAGCAAGGGGTTTCCCCACCTACCCTTGGAGGGTACCGTCTAAACAGAGAAACCTGGATCTGTGCAGCAGTTTTTGCCCATGACGTCTATGAAGGTTTCCACTCAAGCATTGGAACCTTTGCTGCAGCGATTGATCTTGAGGACGCGTACAACAGAATACCACTGGATTTCTTAATGATTCAGCTTCTTGAACTCAAGATCAGTCCTTTCTTCCTTAGTTGGATCGCCGCAGCCATCTTCCAACGGAAAGTAGTTTTCAGATGTGGCAGTTGGTCTTCGGAACTAACAACAATATATCAATATATCCTGGCCTACCACAGGGATCACTATTATCTCCGGTGCTGTTCAAAGCCTACACTGTGAGAATCACCAGCGAGCAGATCACTGGACCTGGTAGGACACTGTCATATGCCGACGATGTTTTAGTGTATCGTCAGGGTAAGGATAGAGATCAAGTTGCTGTGGAATTACAAGCCGAACTCAATCGCATAAGCACTTGATGTGTTGAAGCTGGGGCAATGGTCAACCCAATAAAGGCAACAGTGGCATGGTTCTCTTTGAATAACCATATTGTCAACACTCCAACACCAACGGTAAATCTGTGTTCAGAGACTGTAAAAAGAACGCAGGCAATGAATTACCCGAGGATACGTTTTGATCGAAGGCTTGCTTATAATGAGCACATAGATCAGGTGATAACAAAGGTCAAGCGGTGTTTGGCTGCGATGTGGGTGATGGCGGCAGCAAACTGAGCAGCGCCATCTATATCCTTCTATAAGAGGGACTGATCATGTATGTTTTTGAGTATGCGATGGCAATCCTGACTCTCAGCTGTAAGCAGCTAGAAATGATGGACAGGACGAAGCTATGTGCATTATTCTTGTATGTACAAAGGATACAGCATGTAGGGCGATGCGCTACCTTCTTGATTTTCCAACCATTGAAGAAAGAATACAAATTTGCAGAGCACGTGCGAACCTCAGAGTTAATGCAAACACACAACATCCACTGCATAGTGAAATTTGGATGGTTAAGGGCAGCAGGTTATAAAGAGGAAAGGTCGTGGATGGGTGAAATCGAAGACATTCTTCAACAGGTATTTTCACTTGAGGACTTAGAACCTGGTGAGGAGTGGGTACGCAGAACTTCAGTACATAGTTGTTTACATCTGAGTGGTTGTTTACATCGTTGAGTTACTGAGTTGTTTACATCATAGTTGTTTACGACTGAGCTACCGTATGACAGTAGACGGTACTACCTGCTTTCTGTCAGCGCCTGAATGTTGGGCGGCGCTTACCAAACCCGTCACCCCACATTGTGCCAACGGCTTCGGGCGGAAGAGCGCAATTTGGAGGGTACAAGCCTTATCCTGGTGCGAGGAAATGCAACCCAAGACAAAATAGTCATGGCAGGGCAGACCAGGCACTAAGCCTTGGTTGGCAGCTGGTCTAGGATCGAAGCTCCGACAAGCGGACAGTTAGAGCATTGCTTTGCTGATCCGGCAGCTTCTGCAGCTTGTCTTGTTCCAGATGTATAGGTGTTAACTTTCCTCTGGTGTGAACTAGGCAGGCCGAGAGAGGGATCATGCTGCATGGGCAACACATGGTTTCTTTATTTTAGCCCAGGATTTGTGCTATGGAGAGGCAATAACTCCATCCCTGGTCTTAACCGGTCTCGGAATCAAAGTGAGAGGTAACTCTTACGGGTTATAAGTTCTTGTCAGTTGGCGTAGACATGGGGCGCCACGCGTTGCCTCTGACGGTGGGAGACACCTACAGGTGTCACTGATCAGCTACCGCCCGCCTCAAGCTGGACAGCCCCTGGCCATTTGGCTGCTGATCCGCCACAGCCTGCCTGCTTCAATGGGTGCTTGGGGCTAGGACAAAATCTGAATCGCAGGATGTAAAACCAATGCACCAGGTTATAATAAAAAAGAATAATAGAAACCTCAAGCTGCGGCTTGCAACCTGGAACGTAAGAACCATGTGTCCAGGATTTTCCATCGACTTGACAAATATTGACGATGTGAGAAAAACCGCTGTGATTGATACCGAACTCAGTCGTCTTAACATTGATATTGCTGGCCTGCAGGAGACTCGCCTCGCTGAGGAAGGGTCACTCAGGGAAAACAGTTACACCTTTTTTTTGGAAGGGTAGAGGGCAGGCAGATAAAAGGCAACATGAAGTGGGCTTTGCAGTGAAGAATTCGCTACTGGAAATGATTGATATCCCAGCTGGAGGTAATGAAAGATTATTATCCCTGCGCTTGGCAACCTCTTGTGGATTTGCCACCATTATCAATGCATATGCACCGACACTCGCTTCCTCTGATGATGTGAAGGATACGTTCTATGAGGAGCTAGACTCTGTGATCAAAGCAGTTCCATAATCCGACTACATTTATATGCTCGGTGATTTCAATGCTCGTGTGAGCTAAGGACTCGAGTTCATAGGCTAGTAGTGCCTTGGAAAATACAACATCGGTCGCATGAATGACAATGGGCAAAGGCTGCTGGAACATTGCACTAGAAATGACCTATGTATTACAAACTATTTTTTTTTAAACACAAGAGCTGCATAAGGTCACATGGAAACATCCAAGATCCGGCCATTGGCATTGTCAGCGTGTTGGGGAATAGAGACATGACATATACAGGACAATAGAGACATCGGAGACAGGACAGGAGATATGTCATAGACAGGACATAGACTGGACGACAAGACCCAGCTATAAATGGGACACAAGGTTATAAACAGGACATAGGGACATAGAGACAGGACTACGTCCTTGGCAGACACTTAATCTTACACTGAAGGACCTGAGACAACAAGACGAGACAGCCAGGATGGCGTGACAACGGATACAGCCCGACTATCCCGGGATACACGCGGTCAAGTACCACGTGGCTAGCAGGCCGAACACCAGAAGGCTTCAGACTGAGACTGGACACGTTAGAGGGAAGACGCATGTGTTTGAGGAGCGAATGTATTGATTGCGGGTGTGAGAGCTAGTCTTGCCGAGCTAAGATAGCGAGTATTGAGTGCGGGGTTTTTGTGATTGCATGACGGCTGTGGCTGAGTGTTAATTGGCATTGATGTATATAGAAGTGATGTGATAAATTAACTGTCATGTGTGTGTGAATTGTTGTACAATGCACGCATCTTGTTGATACTGCTGTTATGCATAAATAAATGGTATTAAAGCACATGCGACGTTTGAAATCTCTGAATGCATGTGAAGAAACTCACTGTAGCAGTGTAGAATGACGAACTAAGGTTTGCCTGTATTTTCTGAGACAGTTGACAGGCATCAGCTGGACTTCATTATCACACGGAGACAACATCTGAACCATACATCATTAACTCGAAGTTACCACAGTGCTGACTGTGATACGGATCATTCTTTGGTTGTCGCAAGAGTTAGACTGAGACCAAAGAGAATCTACACAGCTAAACACAAATCTAGCCCCAGGATTAATATTATTAACACTCACGATCCTGGAAAGTGCTTTGAATTTCAACAGCAACTTGATAACACTTTCACTGATACATCAGAAAATTGTATTAGACGTAAGATGGTGCATGATGGTGGAAATGACCATGTTTTCACATGCATCTACTGTGGACAAACATTTGCAGCAAGAATTGGCCTTACGAGCCACACTCGCCACCGCCATGGGTCGTAGTTATTAAGCCATTTTGAAGCACAATGTACCAAATTATCGTCTGTCACGGCGGAAAGGTGCCAATGAGTTGTTTACTTGGAGCTGTCAAGCACCCAACAAGATTATGGCTGAATGCGGTATTGTTTCACGCCCTAAGTAATAACACTAGCCAGCTATACAAAGCTCGGAATTCTGAGGTAAGTAGGAACATTTTTGTTTTGTCAATGTTTATTTTTTCTTCATTGCTTTAATTTTTTTTCATCTTTTTATTCTTCTCATTCTGTCGTCACGTCTTAATGTAGTCACAGGAGATCTCCGTGACTATATGTTGTGTTTTGTGCATGCGTTTCTTTACTGATGAAGGCTAATCGCCGCAACGTCCTGTATGTGTAGTAATTGTGTTATGTAATGAGGAGAACCCTTTGACCTAACTGAAATAATTAACAGCGAAAATGGAGAACCAATAAGTGAACAAAAACAGATCCTAATAAGATGGAAGCAGTATTTCGAACAACTTCTCAACATCCCATCAGATGTCACAGGAATTCAAGAGACCTACACAGATGTCACCGAGGAACTAGAACCAGACATACTAAAAGAAGAAATTATAGAAGCCATCAGATTAGCCCCATTAAACAAATCACCAGGACAGGATGAAATACCAAATGAACTAATTAAAGCAGCAAGGGAAGTAGGAACAGCTTGGCTAAGTATGAATAGCTTGGGGAAACGCCATAATTATCCCAATTTGGAAAAACAAAGGCAGCAAAAGAGATTGCACACAATACAGAGGCATTTCACTGTTGAGTCATACTGGGAAAATATTTTGCAAAATTCTTGAAAAAAGATTACGAACTACTTTAGAACCCCAGCTAAGCGAAACGCAGCTTGGATTTAGGAAAAACAAAGGATGCACAGACGCCATTTTTGCTCTTAGACAACTTATAGAAAAATCAATTGAATTCAATGAAACACTCTACTTAGCCTTTGTCGACCAAGAAAAGGCATTTGATAGGGTAGATAGAAACAAGCTGTGGGAAATCCTTAAACAATATGGAGTGAGTACACATCTAACAAACCTATGTAGAAGTTTATACAACAACAGTGAATGCATAGTGAGAGCAACTGGAGAACACTTAGAACCCTTCACCATAAGATCTGGAGTACGACAAGGTTGTGTCCTGTCCCCTCTCTTGTTCATAACATATATAGACAACATATGTAAAGAAACCAGCCAAGCAGAGACAGCAAGAATACCGCATGACGAGAACACAGAAGAAGAACCATCTGCAAATCTAACCATTAGAGAACTCCTGTTTGCGGACGACCAAGCACTAATAGCAAAATCAGAAGCTGAATTACAAGACCACATGAATAGTCTAAACGAAATGTGTAGGGAACATAACATGAAAATTAGCACAAGCAAAACAGAGGTAATGACTATAACTAAAGAAGAACAAACAGCAACAATTCACCTAAACGAACATCCCTTGAAACAAGTAAAGAGCTTCAAGTACCTAGGAAGTATAATATCATCAAATGGCAGATCAGAAGACGAGATCGAAAATAGGTGCAATAAGGCAAATCAACTCATTGGACAAATGGCACCAATACTAAAGAACAAACATGTATCAATAACTACTAAGAAAGCACTTTACAGCACAATCTTCCTACCAACTCTGTGCTACCAATGCCAAACCTGGACAATGACAGAAAAAGAGAAAAGAAAAATCACAACAACAGAAATGAGGTTCCTGAGAAGAATACTCAACGTATCAAGAAGAGATAAGATCAGAAATGAAGAAATCAGGACTAAAGTGGGGGTTAAAGCTGCTCTAGATTTTATTAGAAAGCAGCAGGTCAAATGGTTTCGCCATGCAAGTAGGCTACCAGTCAACAGCATGCGACAACAAGCAATGATGTACAGACCAGATGGAAACAGAGGAAGAGGCCGACCACGTAAACGTTGGACGGAGGGAATAACAGAATCCATGGAAATGTCGATATACGAAGCCCATAACCGGGCACTCTCACGAAGTTTATACTTCACCTCGACACCGCAAGGTACAAGAGGAACATGATGAGAGATGAGATGAGATGAATGCTGCACTACTTTGTGTCATTTTATATTGTTTACATTTTCACAGCTTTACCGCAGTTCCACCAAGTTTTATTCATATTCTTATTTGTGAGAGCATTATCATTGCTGTAATATTAGTTAATGCTAGTTCTCAGTTTCAGGCTAGCAGGCAGGGCAAGATATGCAGCATTCGTGTCATGTGTTCTGGTGATTATGGATTAATCAGCTAGTTTAGTTGGGGTGCTGCTTGATGCCATGTTAATGTGGTGCTGCTTTATTTCCAAGGGACTGTGGTACGGCTTTATTTCATGTGAATGTGGTGCTCCTTTATTTCCAAAGGAATGTGGTACTGCTTTATTTTCTGTGAATGTGGTGCTGCTTTATTACATGGGATTGTGGTGCTGATATATTCCAGAGGAATGTGCTGATGATTTGTACAGTGTCATTGGGGTGATGATTTATTTCATGTGTGGTCGTGGTATATATATTCCTCATGATTCCGGAAGGAACGGTGTGTGGTGGTACGACGCGAATCTGAGTGGGATAGCGGGTGTATTTACGTCGTGATTTCGAGAGGAACGTTCGGTCATATACTCTACACTTTCATCTGCTCTATCCTTATTGTCTGGGACACCTAAACCAGGGGTAGGATGACGAGGGAGAGGGTTCTTCTATACCTTGAGAGACAACAGGAATTATGGGATAGGATGCTTGCAGCAGTCTAAAATATGAGATGCATACTCCTAACAGGCCAGTGGAACCGTTCACACTTTGCCACTAATTAACGGGGTTAGGGAACTGGGGTGGACTTAACCCCTCTACATGGGGTGTGCTTTCAAATATGATAATAATAATACTCTTCGCCTTTCAGGAAGAAGGGGTTAACAAAGAGAGTTTCTCTTGGGTCTGGAATAATGATCCCAGAAGCGAAACTGAGGATGATGATGATAATAATAATGAAGAGGAATGTCCGGATGGACAATTCTCTATGAGAGAAACCAGTAGATGTCTAATGGGGCTTTGGGGCCAACAGAGTCGGGGCACCACAGGAGCGCCAAAACAACAGCCCCCTAGGGATCCAACCCCCCGGGGCCCCGCCCCCCTAGGCCCTGGGGGGCCATCCTCCCGGAGCGCACACACGGGTCGCCTACAGGTGACCGAGCCGCCGATTTAGAGGGTATCATCCACAGACATGCCAAGATGCGCACCGCGAAGAACAACTGTAAGTGGCTACGGCTACATTCCACAGAGCCCTGCAATCGTAGCTGTATGAGGGACTACTGCAAAGTCCATGCAGTGCTAATACGGAAGGGTTCATTTATTAAACCATGTCGGAAATGTGGGAAGGGGGTCAATAACCTCCTAGAACTATGTAAAGAATGTGGATATGACAAGGAGTATCACCGAATCTGATATGAAGAGAATGTAAAGGACTATAATGCAGAGATTCGACGAATTGCTAAGATTATAGTGGATTGAACTTTCAATTAGAGAGATGTGAAGTCATCAGTGTACTTACACACCTACTTGGTATTTAGCCATGCCGACACTGAATCAATTGAAACAGCAAGCCCGCGAGTATGGCATGCCATACAGTGGGAGGAGGAAGGCCGTTCTTGAGGGGGAAATATCCAGAGCGCGTGAGATGGCTAGGGTCTCCCTGCTCGAGAAGAACCCCAATCTACATGGGGCACGCCTCGAAGCAGGGATTACCACCGCTCTGAGATTTGTACACGGTACCACCGCGGACCGAGCCGCGATCGTCACCGAGCGACGACACCGCGCCCGGCAGCGTGCTCAACGCCACACCGACCTCGAAGCAGAGTTCCTTGCCCGAGTTGATAGTGTGCGAGATGAAGTGGATGAGCAGTTGGCCGCACTCATTCGCAACGCACCTGAATTGAAACTCACCCGGGAGATTGAGGGGAGCCTGAGAAAATATGAAGCAATCGTCCCTGAACGTAGCGGCTATGAAGAACCTGGAGCATTTATGTATTCGATGGATCCCGCCATCAAAGCCCTGGTGGTAAAAGGGTTGGGGGATTATGGTGGTATTAAAATACAGCTGTATCTCCATCTAAAATACTATCGCACCACACCGGAAGGTGAACAGATCACGGCAATAGCAGCCCACGGAAGCAGGAACCATGAATTGCTGAATGTGGGGGAATTTGAAGAGGTATTTAACCACGCCGTTGCTAAGATATATGCAGACAGTGAGTGCTTCACTGAACAGGGTTCGGATTGGGCCTATGATGAGTGTGTGCAGCTCGACCTCTACATCGCAAAATACCAACCATTCCGAGGCTCTAGCTACTTCGCGACCCCCAGCTTCATCCCACCACGCAGTGTTGTGAATGTGAAGAATGAGGACAACCGCTGCTTTGAATGGGCCATACTCTCAGCGCTCTACCCAGTAGCACATGGAGAGCATCCTGATAGGCTCAACAATTATAGCGCCCACCTGGGAGAGCTAAACTTTGAAGGAATCGAGTTCCCAGTGCAGCTGACCAGCATTGCTAAGTTTGAAAACCAGAATCCCACCATAGCCATCAGAGTCTTTGGGTATAACAAAGGACCAACCATACTCCGAACCAACACACTCCAGCGCACCCAAATCAACCTCTTGCTCCTGTGTAAGGATGAGAATAGGCACTATGTCTGGGTCAAGGATGTGGGGCAGCTTCTATATGGAAACAGCAAACACAAGGGTAAGAAGTATCCATGTCTCAATTGTCTCCACATACACTCCTCTCAGGAAACCCTGGACCTACATGAGCCACTCTGTCAAGGCATCAACACAGCTTGTCAGGTGAATGTCATGCCTAAAGAGGGAAAGATGAATTTCAAGGCCCTCCAGAAACAGATGAGGGCGCCATACATCATATACGCAGACTTTGAGACGTTGAACGTTCCCGTACATGGCGCGGCAATGGATCCAAGCCAGAGCAACACGCGACAACTTGCCCAGCAGCCCCCCTGCGGCTTCGGCTACACCATTGTACGCTGCGACGGCCTCACCACAAACCCTGTCATATATCGGGGGGAGGATGCTGCCGATGAATTCCTCAAACGCTTGGGACAAGAGCAGGCCACCATCCACCACAAGTTACAGCGGCCGGCTCTGATGGTGCTGGGGCAAAAAGACCGTGAAGACTTTGCTTCTGCCACCACCTGCCACATCTGTAAAGAGCCGCTGGAGGAGGACAAGGTCAGAGACCACTGCCATATTACAGGCAAATACCGGGGTGCAGCCCACAATGTCTGTAATCTAGCATGTCGCATCAATAGAGACAAGCTGAGGATACCTGTAGTCTTTCACAACCTCAGAGGATACGACTCCCACATCATCATGCAAGCGGCCGGCTGTCTGGACTGGGGAAAAAGAACAGTCTACAAGAAGAAGAAAAACGGCCAATGGCAAACCAAACAAGTAGACAACACAACAATCACCTGCATACCAAACACCATAGAGAAGTACGCCTCCTTCACCATTGGTCAGCTGCAATTCATTGACAGCCTACAGTTCATGAATAGCTCTCTAGACACCTTGCTAGGGAACCTCAGCGAGCTGACACACTGTGGCAAATCAATGGCTCTGACACGTAGAGGCAACGACATAATCTCAAGATGTGAGACGTGCAACATTGAGAAGCACACCCCCTGGGCCGTCTTAATGAGCAAGTTCAGGACCACGCTAAGCCAGAGCCAGTCACATCTCCTTCTCCGTAAGGGTGTATACCCCTACGAATATATGGACAGCTTCGAGCGCTTTGCAGAGGACCACCTACCACCCAAAGAGGCATTCTACAGCAAGCTCACCCGAGAAGGAATCAGTGACTCTGACTATGCCCACGCCCAGAAAGTGTGGCAGGAGCTCGATTGCAAAACGCTCGGAGGCTACCATGACCTATACCTGAAAACAGACGTCGGTCTGTTGGCTGATATGTTCGAGGCATTCCGAGACACCTGTATGGAGGTATATCAGCTCGACCCAGCCCACTACATCAGTGCACCAGGCCTGGCATGGGACGCGCTTCTAAAAAAGACGAAGGTGCAACTCGAGCTCCTAACCGACTTGGACATGCACCTCCTCTTTGAGAAGGGTCTCCGTGGGGGTGTGGCCATGGTCTCCAAGCGGTATGCTAAGGCCAACAACCCCAAGACTTCAGACTATGACCCCACAACACCCAATTCATGGATCATGTACCTCGATGCAAATAACCTGTATGGGTGGGCCATGATGGAATACCTCCCCACCGGAGGGTTCCAATGGGCCAATCCAACTCTCGAGGAGGTACTCAACACCCCCGACAACGCCCCAGAGGGATGGCTTGTTGAGGTTGATATGAAGTACCCAGCACATCTACATGAAGCCCACAGCGACTATCCGCTAGCTCCAGAAACCATGACCGTCCCCGAGGCCTGGTTGAGCAGCTATCAGCGCGAGCTCCAGAACAAACTGGGGGGGGGGGGGGGGGGGTAAGTTCACGGAGCAAACAAAGCTGGTACCCCACCTCTACAACAAGGAGCGATACGTCGTCCACTACCGCAATCTCAAACTCTATCACAGCCTCGGTCTAGAGGTCACCCAGATCCACCGAGCCATCAAGTTCAATCAGTCCCAATGGATGAAGCCCTACATAGAGATGAACACCTCTCTACGAGCCCAAGCCAAGTCGGAATTTGAGAAGGACTTCATCAAGCTGATAAACAATGCCGTCTTCGGGAAGAGTATGGAGAATGTTTGCAAACGCATCAGAGTCAACCTTGTCAGAGGCACCGAGACTGATCGACTCCGAAAATTAATCGCCAGCCCCAACTACGAATCGTGTAGAATCTTCAACGGTGGACTGGTGGCGGTGCACAGCATCAAGAACAAGGTCCAGCTGAATAAACCCGTCTATTGTGGGCAGGCCATCCTGGACCTATCCAAGCACCTCATGTACGACTTCTGGTACAACCGGCTTAAACCACAATACGGTAATAGACTCCAGCTCTGCTACACAGATACTGACTCCCTTCTACTTCAGGTGGAGACTGAGGATGTGTACGCGGACATGAAGGCCCACCCCGACTGGTACGACTTCTCTGATTATCCACGTGACCACCCCAACCATTCGACTGCGAATAAAAAGGTGGTCGGCAAATTCAAAGACGAGTGCAATGGTCGTTCGATAGCCGAGTTCGTCGGTCTCAGACCAAAGATGTACTCAATCCTAGAGGAGGCCACCAACATCAAGAAAGCCAAAGGAGTGGCTCGGACAGTTGTGAAGAAGGACCTCAGACACGAACACTACAAGGACAGTCTATTCAGCCAGCGGGAATACAAACACACACAGGTTGCCATCCGAAGCAAGGGCCACCAGATAGGAGTTTATGAGATGAACAAAACATCTCTGAGCCCCATGGACACGAAAAAGTGGATTTGTGCTGATGGTATCAACACTAGGGCCTACGGTTTCCTAGAATCCTGCTAGGGGGTAGCTGCGTGTCTGGAGAGACAACGAGCAGCTCCTCGCGCACAAATCCACGAGCCGGCCCATCCACCAGGTAGTAAAGAGAGGGCCGCCCCTCTTGCTGGGTGATATGACTAATCTTGTGCACGGTCAGCGACCATGTAGGATCAGTGGCCCGACGCTGGCCTCCTTCGAGCTCGCCCGCTGAATAGAGATACCTGACCTGCGAGTCTGCAAAAGATTAGGCCATCTGAGCGGCCCGCGTTTATAGATCCGTCCAAGTGCTGATGCGACCGCGTCGCTACTCTTATCTGTTAGCGGCTCAGCCTCCTTGTAGCGTGAGGCAACACCAACCACCGTCAAGGCATACCTATAGGTCCTGGCCGTGCGGCCAGTACCAACACGATCATGTGGGAGAAACAAAAGATCTGCCTGATGGACAGCATTCGGTGTGGACTCGGCGATGTGGGGTCGTGGAATATAGCGAGGCCGTGGCAGGTAGATTTGCCAGATAGCCTGCTTCTGAAGCCACTCCCTAGCCTCAGTCTCGCTAACCTTAGCTGCCGAGGCCAGCTTCTTCACAGCTGAATGCCCTTTCCAATAACCTTGCCGGCTGTAGTAAACACGCTCCATTATTGTAAGGCCATATCATATATCTCATTAACAACCACCCCAAGAGGGAGCCCAAGACGGGGATTCCTTGATTGGTGACTTGGGCCCAAATATGATTCCTTTACCACTAACAATCTGACTCTTTCCTCCACCAAAACACAACGCAGGTAGACCACGCTTATACCGACCGTCCATTCTTCATCTTGCTAATCGTCCCACCTTAGTGGGGTCTGTCTCTTACACCGAAAACAATACATATTGATATACTACAGATGTGTATATATTCAAAACGAGGGCACGCCCATACCAAAGCGACTCTTGGCAGACATCAGGGCCGAGACTATGCGGGCATCGCGCCTCTCCCAGGCGGGGGCACCACCAGATGCTGCAATATTTTCAGCCGCCGCGGCTAGGACATCATCAGCAGCGTTGCGGTTAGCTGTATCACTGTGAGCCGCATAAGCAATGTCGTGAGCCTTGCAGGCGCGGTCGAGTGTGTTGACCCCCTCATAGCCTTGGGCCATCCGCTTATCTAGTTTAGTGAAAGGACCGCAGTAGCTATATTTCCCTGTATTCTGGAACGAGCCTCCAGGAACATCCTCAGAGCTGACGCCCTCGGGCAGCCTCATATGCAGCTCAGGCAAAGGCAACATATTCAGTGCTTTGTTGAGGAGCCCCATACCAACAATCTGGCTCTTCTTTGCACCACAAACTTCACAGAGGCCGCGCCTGGTTATTCGACGATTTTTCAGCACGGCCTCCGACTCCTCCAGCGTAGGAGTCTGCTTCTTACAGCGCAGGCAATACATATTGAAGATATTGCAAATGTGTATATATTTAAAATGGAGATAACCAACTTCGACTTTGAGGACAAAGCCTGCCACCACCACCACTGGCTGCTGCCGGACACCATTCGTTGTGTTGTGTGCGGGCCATCGGGGTGCGGAAAAACAAACATGATGCTCAACCTACTACTGAAGCCTAGCTACCTAAACTATGACCGGCTGCACCTGTACTCGAAGTCTTTGGGGCAGGACAAGTACCAGTTCCTCCAGGATTGGGCCGAGTCTGTCGGGCAGGTTGCGGGGCAAAATATTGCCTCCTGTCATAGCTCAGCCGAAGACATCATCCCAGTCGAGGACCTGAACCCTAAAGAGAGAGCTGTCATGGTCTTTGACGATGTCATGCTGGAGAAGCAGGGACCGATCGAGAAGTACTTCTGCCAGGGCCGGCACGGCGGTGCCGACACATTCTACCTAACCCAGAGCTTCTTCAGAATTCCCAAGCAGGCCATTCGTGACAATACCAATCTATTGGTGATCTTCAACCAAGACACGAAGAACCTGCGCGCCATCCACGACTCCTATGTTGGTGGTGATATGCCCTTTGATGAATTCAGGGAGTTCTTCACAGAGTGCACTAGCAAACCTTATGGTTTCGCTGTGATCGACCTGACCAGCAAGGCCCACGATGGTAAATACCGATGTGGATTCGATCGGTTCTATATCCCAAAGTCTTCTATTTAAATATATGTTATTGTGATAGCGACAACATGTGGGCTGATGTGACTAACCAAGCAAAGCGTAACGCTTTTGTGAAGGATTATCTAGCACGTCGGGACCGCCTGAAGCAGCGGTTTCTGGCGGAGAGGGTGGGGGAAGCAGATTTACAACAGGAGGCAGCCAAACTCTTCACACCAATTACTAAAACTGTAGTAGATAGGTCAGCACAACAAACAGGGGCAATAAGCCAAATCATCAAAGCTCAGACCGGTGAATTGGCTAAAATAGCAGACAAACAGACCAGTGCATTGGCTATACGAACAAACAAACAAGCTAACGAGCTAGCTCAGGCCATTGTGGCATTGAACAGGGCCATTGAGGACAGAGCCAGAGCCCTGGAGGAGGCCAGAGCAGAGGAGGCCAGAGCAGAGGAGGCCATAGCCCCAGTGTCTGCTCCAGAAGCTTCTCCAGAAGCTATTATAATTGACATGGATCAGGGCATAGATGAGGAAGTTCTTAACAAATACAGCTTCCCAAAGCCTAGCGCACTCATCAATACACCAGATGCAGACATTCAAAAGCTTCTTGACAAGTCCGCAAAACTTAATTCACACACACTCGGGGGGAGGAAGAAGAGGAGGGGTATCACACAGGAGGAACTGGGAGATTTAGATTATGAGATTGAGAACATACAGTTATTTAGGGACCGTCTTAAACTTATATTTCATAAACGACAAGGAGTTATCGTCCGTGGGCAAGGGCTGAAACTCCGAGGAGGCAAATTCGGCACCCTAACTATTGATCCAGCAGCTTTGGCCGCGGGCCGGCTGCAAGCCTTTGATGGGGACACCCTAGTATTGTCGGCTCCGGCCGATGAGACGCTGTACGATCTCCTAACCAAGCGGTTCGTCAAAACAAAACAATACACCCCACAGGCTATTGAGACATTTAGCCGGCTGGCCCAACTTGCCAAAATACCTGTCTATAGCAAAAAGGGAAAAAAATACGGACTAATCCGAGGTAGTGGTGTATTATACTACAACGACCCTAACACTCTGGTGGAGCGCCTAGCCTTGTTAGTGGCCTCAAAGGAGGCGGGGAATACAGGTGTTGACACAGAAATATCTGCGATATTGGATGAGCTTATGCGCAGTGGAGTGATCTCTACGGAGCAGGCCATCAAGTTGAACAGAAGAATCTTTGTTCATTAAACATGGAGCTTCAAGTGTTGAAGGACATCCGCGACCGGCTCGCAGCGATGGAGGCGCGACTCGCACCGAAGAAGAATATATCCCTGGTGGTAACGTCGGATAAAAGCGACTGGACAACCTACTACTCCCCAGCGCTGTACCTTGACCCTCAGAAGTCATACGAGCTGGCCTTGCTGAATCTAGAGACCTACAACTCCATCAGCAATGTTAACTCCACCAACAATACTTTCGTCTACCGTGTGGAGAAGAAGGAGTGGAAAACCATCACTATAGAAGAGGAGGCTTATGAGCTCGCCCAGATCAATAGAGAGATTCAAAGAAAGATGGAGGAGGTCAAGGATTGGGATGAGAAGGCCGAGGAGAAGTATTACATTACCATAGGACCCAACCCCTCAACCCTTCGAGCTTTTGTAAAGATAACCAACCCAGACTATGAGGTTGATATGGGTGCTTCGTCTTTGCGCAAAATACTGGGGTTCGACCCACAAATACTGACTAAGGGCTATAAAGAAGGGGAGAAACCAATTGACATCTTCCATGTAAATAGCATTCTGGTCAATTGCAATGTGGTGAGTGGGTCTTACCTCGGTGGGGGATCCCACCCCACCATCTACTCATTCTTCCCCAACGTGTGCCCCGGCTATAAGATCTTAGAGTCTCCCAGAACTGCTGTCTACCTCCCCATCTCCCAAGCTGGTAGTATACACAGCATACGCGTCTGGTTGACTGACCAAGACGGTGCACAATTAAACTTTAGAGGTGAGCAAATAACTATAAGGCTACATATTCGCAGTGTGTAACCATGTATGTTTTCCCAAGAAGCCGGAGACGGGTAGGTGGGGGGATGTTCGATTGGTTGGGCTCGGCAGCTCGGGCGGTTGGAAGTCTGGTCTCTTCAGGTGCTAAGGTGATACCCAGTGCCGTCAGTAAAGTTGCCAAATTTGTTGGCAGCCCCTTAGTTAGGAATGTGGCCAAGACGACGGAGTCTGTGGCCTCCGCAGGCGCGGCTGCCAAGAAGCTGGTGGACGCGCTCAGGCCTTTGCCGCCCCAGCTGAAGAGGGAACTCACAGCTAAGAGCGCTGAGGTTTTAAAGCAGCTCGCTGTCCAGCCCACTGTCCAGCCCGATGTCCTGCCCAGTCTGGAGGCGTTGGATATCGCCAGCCGGGGTGGAGGTTTCAAGACAATTAGAGATAAGTCTAGACGTTTATAATATCACCACGGATGAGCAACGCACTTCCATGCTTGAAATTTCCGAGCCTGTGCATATCGATGAGGGTATTGAATCCTTTGAGTATCGGGAGTATGAGTCACAGAACCCAGCTGCCCTCAACCAGAATAACACCATCCAAATTGATATACACGGTCAGGATGCCTTCACACTCCCCTCCAAGAGCTATCTTCTAGTAGAAGGCAAGCTCAAGGCTGTTGGAGATGCTCCCTATGATGCGAATAGTCAGGCGGCTTTGGTTAACAATGCTGTTGCGTTCATGTTTGGTAAAATACGTTACCAACTCAATAACAACACCATCGATGATGTGTCATATCCAGGGCAGGCCACCACCATGATGACTCTTCTATCGTGTGGGGAGGACTTTGCTTGGGGTGAAGGCCTCAATATGTGTTGGTATAAAGACTCTGATGTGGGGGCTGCTGCGGCGGGGAATTCCGGTTGGGAAAGGCGGCGGCTTATCATGATGGGTAAACCTACAACGCCGGGCAACTTCAGTTTCTGTGTTCCACTCAAATATTTCTTTGGGTTTTGCAATGATTATGAGAAGGTGCTCTATGGTGTTAAGCAGTCCCTACTGTTAGATCGCCAGAGCGATGCTCATACCATCCATCGTGCGGCGGCGGCGCCTGAGGGTAAAATCGAACTGTACCAAGATCGCCTGGATGATGCCTCATGTTATACCCTCTCTGAGCTATATGAGCTCGCTCATGACCCTGATAGAGAATAAGGTTAGGGTGCCTGTGGCTCTCCGCGCCTTACAGTGTGATAGCTTGGCGGTGCCACAGTCCACATCCTTCACCTGGCAGTTGGAGGGTTAAATCCCAAACAGAGAAACCTCGGTGGATCCTGGTGGCTTTTCAAACAGGTCGTGAAAACGACCAGGTGAAGAACAGTGCCGTATTTGATCATGTGAAGGTGAAGAATATTCACGCTCTGATCAACAGCGCGCGCTATCCGCTAGTGGATATGAACATCGACTTCGCAGAGTATAAAACCTCTCGGGCTTACAAAGCTTTTGCCGACTTCAAGGAGGCGTTCTATGGTATTACAGCTCGGGAGTCATCCAGCTTGGTGAGTCCTTTGGATTTCGTGACGCTCTACCCCATACATGTTATTGATATGCGCGCCCAGTCTGAAGCTATTAAGAACGCTGTTCAGGCTATCACCCTCAAGGTGGTATTTGACGCTGCTGTGCCTGCAGACACCAAGGCTTTCACCGTGGTCATTGCAGATAAGTCTCTGTTCTTAGAATCTGACGGCAGGAAGTTTACTACAGTCTTGAATTAAACACTAGAGATATAGTGAAATGACTATGGCGCTGGTATCATATGGGCTGAGCCTCTCCCCGGGGCAGAAAGAGACGTTGGTCAAGGCGGCGAAAGACGGCACTGGTGCCACCCTACGTCCTGGGTGTGGGGCAGCTGCACGGTGCTGATAAAGTCGGCCTGACCCAGCGTCAGATTAACAACATTAAGAAGAATGTGGCTGTGGGTTCTGGGGCTGAGCTGGTTTTCTTGAAGAGCCAGATCAAAAAGATGGTTAAGGTGGGTGGGTTTTTCCCCGCCTTGGGGGCTGTGATCCCTCTCTTGGCTAAGACGCTCCCCTGGCTGGGTGGCTTGGGGGGCTTGATGGGTGGAGCTGCTGGTGTGGCACAGGCAGTTGATCAGGCTCGTCATAACCGGGCGATGGAGGGTCGGGGTTTTGGGGATGACCTTCTGGGTAGGGTGATGCGTGAAGTGGGTGGTGTGTCTCGCAGTATTGAGCAAGTTGGCCGCGCGAGGAAGGGTCAGGGTTTCGGGGAGGATGTTATGAAGTTGGCGCTGGCCGGGCGGCCAAAGCTGGGGGGTTTAGGAGAGGATATTTTGAAGTTGGTGTTGGCCAACCAACCAGGTCTTAGGGACATGCTTGGGGTGGGGGGTAAGGGTGTGTACCTGGCTAGAGGTGGTAAGGGGATGAAAAAAAAGAAGCATTAAGCAACTTTGATATTGAGAAGGCGGCTAAGGATATACCCCACTTCCGCGGTGTGTTTATGCGCGATGGTCTTCCCGCAGCTCTACACAGCCCGGAATGTGGGATTGTCAATCTAGACTCATCAGAGGGTGAGGGGACCCACTGGGTGGCTTATCACAGGGCGGGGCCTATGGCGGTTTACTTCGATAGTTTCGGGCTTGACCCGCCCCAGGAGATCCTGGATTATCTAGGGTGCCCCGTGCGCACCCAGACTTTTCAGTTGCAGAGGGCAGACGATGTGATCTGTGGTCATTTATGTCTTCATGTGCTTCGTGGGCTGGCGGGCGGGCAGCAATTTGAAGACATAATACTGCGTATGGTATAGACCATGTCTGTTGGAAAGTGCGGCGGAGAGGCTGGGACTGTTGTACAGCTCAGCCGGGCTGGGCTTGTGCGCAAGTATGGGGACACTAGGCAAGGTATACTATCCATGGGTGGGTTTCGTCTCACTAGTGTGGGGGAGCCCACTGGGGAGCAAGATGCGGCCACTAAAAAATATGTTGATTTTCGCGATGTGGAGGCGCAGCGGCTCTTGAGGAGGATGGTGACTGTGCGCGCTCAGGAGATACAGACGAAGGTTGAAGCAGATAAAGCTCAGCTGGAGAGTTCCATAAAGCAGAAGGTGGAGGAGGGTACTAAAGATTTGGCTACGAAGGCTTATGTTGATACTCAGGATAAAGTAATTAGGGACTCTATTGGTGAGCTCCCCTATCTTAAACTTAGTGGTGGTGCCTTGTCTGGGGATCTTGATATGCAAAAACGTCTCATCACTAATTTAGCAGACCCAACAACTGATCAGGGGGCGGCTACGAAGGTATATGTAGATGCGGGTGTTAAGCGGGTGATAGATGAGCGCACCCAAGGTATGGCTATAAAGACATATGTTGATGCGGGTTTGAAAGATTATCTTCAACTTAGTGGTGGTGCCTTGTCTGGTGTCCTCGATATGCATGGTAACCATATCACCAGTCTCCCAGACCCTACAGAAGATAATGAGGCGGCCACAAAAAAATATGTAGATGAGCGCGTTAAAGACACAGCAAAGACATATGATGTTGAGCTTACAAAACGTGCAGTGGTATGGGTTCAAGATGCCACGAAGGCGTTTGAGGACGCGCTCGTGAAGCGCTTGACCGAACATTTCAAAACTGCAAAGGAGTATGTAGACAGCCGAATGGGACCTCCCGACTGGAAGTTATGGTTTGAGGTAAAAAATCCCTATATTGGGATGATGAATAATAAATTCAGCTACCTTACAATCATGGGGATTCAACCGTATAGGCTTGAGGTTGTGGAAGTTGGTAGGGTACTTATTGATGGTGTGGATAGAGACTTAACTCTTAAAGGTGACAATGCCGTTTACTCCCTTTCTTTGGTAGCAGGTGAGCAGTTTTCACCCCCTTTTATCTTCACCCCCGCAGTTGGGAGTAGTATATATTTCAAGCTCTATCTTACAGGGGGGCTATTTACAAATTGGGGGGAGGTTATGAAAGGTTTTGAGGTAAAATCTCAGAAGGCTTCAGTAGTGGTGTGGATTGTTATTATTATTGTGGATGGTGGACCAATAGTGCGTGTGACAGATCCTGCGGTTGAGGTTAAAAAAATTGATAAAATCGTTTTAGGAAATATTAATGTATCACCTTGGATTCATCTTATCAAGTTTTTGTTTACTACACAATTTATCAGTGAGAAGGATTCAAAACGTATCACCTCAAATTGAATATATAGATGAGTGTGGTTAATATACAATGGCGCCCGACCAGGCCTTTCGTCTTCAAGAGATCACTAGACTACAGAAGAGCTTGGAGGCTGAGCATGAAAAACGGTCTCTGTTGTATAAGAAGTACCATCGGGTTGTGAATGTCTTGGATGGGATTGATACGGCGCTGCTTACTGTGAGTGTGGGACTTCTGTCAACAGCCATTGCAGTCCCAGCCGTCTTCGGCCTAGAGATAGGTGCTCTCGTATGTGGGCTATTGGGGGCGGCTGGTAAGTTGGCGGCTCGCAGGTGCGCACTTAAAGCCAAGAAGCATAACGAAATCAGGATTTTGGTTGAATCGAAACTTTCAACAATCTCCGATCTTGTCTCGGCGGCCTTGCAGGACCAGGAAATTTCTGATGCGGAATTTAAATTAATTCTGAATGAATCAGTGAAATTTCGGCAACTGCGGGCTGAAATTCGACGCAAAGTTTCTGCCGACTTGCACCAGAAAAAAGAGCTTACTGACTTCACCCCACCAGCCAGAAGCCCACCTGCTAGATAGCCCGCTAGATAGCGCGCTCTTTTTTCATAGCCTCTTTCACCTCAATGAATTTCTCCAAGGAATCGTCTACTGGCAAATCTCTTGTCAGAGCCACATAGCGCTCAGCTAGTTCACTATCACAAGTGTGGCACATATCGAACGGTTGCAGTACTATTGTATTACAGATAGTGCACCCAAACACATTCCTACCCTTTTTAAGTAGTTGGAGGTGTTTGTAGCAGAACTCGCCGCGGCACCTGCGATCGCACCGGATCGAGGCCCCTTCATGCACAAGCCACCTACAATTCTTCATTTTAAGCTTGAGTCGCTAGTCTCTAATTCTGAACTCCGCTCGAGTATCTTGGCCGCGCAATTTTTTTAGCGAGAAAAAATTGTCCCGCTCGCGCGACTCATAAAACTTGTCACGCAGAAACAAAACGATCACGCTTGCTCCGTTCAGTCACGCTACTTCCGGCGTGATCGTTTTAAGCGGAAGTGTGTTGACTGGCGCGCAAGTTTGGATTTATCCAGAGCGAAAAGGTATGTTGCAGAACCATACATCGTGCAGCCACCGATACATCGCCGCTCCACGGCTCACTATCCCAGTCAGCTTCAAATTGACAGGCTAGACATTCACCCGTTCTACACATCCTCCTCAGCGATTGTTTCCAAACAGTCTGGTGGAACTCCTAAGGACCTCCAACCCCAAGGAGTATGAATGATTATAGTTCCCCCACTTATTCTTCTGCCTTGGCGTTGTATGATCCGGAGATGATAGTCGCAAAAGCGTCGTCTTGAGGGCTTTCCACAAAATGTTGTGGGGCTCTTGAACCACTGGCAAGTAGGCATGTCTCTGAAACACAATCCAGTTTCATACCTTTATATGGGAGCAGCTTGATGTTGGTCTTCCTCTCAAACTCCCAAATCATCCTATGGAAGGTGTCTAGCGTCCAACGCTCACACATCTCATAAGGGCGCTTAACCCCCCTCTCACAGAATATACACTCTTCTATAGTCACGCCCCGCTTCGCCTGTGCATTGTGCCTTGAACAGAAAAGACCAATGCAGGACCGACCGCAGCGTAGTTCTGTGTCGAGTTTGAGCCATTCACAACCATTCATCTTGATATACCCTGGGGGGGGGGGGGGGGGGGGGGGTGTAGCTCTAATTCACTTGCGGTGGTGCATTATAATGCGACGACGTCCCCTACGCGACTCTTCAAATCTTTGGTAGTTGCACCAAACCCCTGGGGGGTGGTAGTGGGTCCACTCTCCTTGGGCATTCCTCCAACAGTACATACGCTGTCTTGTCGGATTCGCTTTTAGCCACTGATGTGTGTCCATGGTGTATACCTCATACATACTGTATCTCTAAGTAGCGCTCCGGGAGGATGGCCCCCCAGGACCTAGGGGGGCGGGGCCCCGGGGGGTTGGATCCCTAGGGGGCTGTTGTTTTGGTGCTCCTGTGGTGCCCCGACTCTTTTGGCCCCAAAGCCCCATTAGACATCTACTAAACCTCTACACTTAGACAAACATTTACATGCTAACATAATGAGTGTATAATACGAGGAGTTAAGAGTGAGTGCGGGTGGCACCAGGACTTGGTAACACCGGTGCTTCCTGAACCCGTATCTCCCATACGAGCAATTCTAGGTGCGGCCTGACAACCAAACTGCACTCATGCCTGAATGTCTTTTAGTTGATAGAGGAGTAACCCTCAAGGATAGGTTAATTACTAGCTGAGGGCATGTGTTTTAGATGATGTGCATGTATGTCAGAGTTAGTGTCGAATGCTCTCGCCTACCACTCTCCTTGTAGGGTTTTCCTTTCAGGTTGCAATTCCGAAGCTTATCCTGAGATGAAACGATTTGGCAACAAGTTCACTCCAGGGAGACTGCCCATGCTTGGATGAAGTCGACACGCTGGGAGTCAGCCAATAGCATCTCCTTCATTGAGAGCAACCTTAATTCGTGCATACAGGGTAATTCAATCTGAGATGCAATGTCTTTCACTAGGTGGGATGATGTCCCACAATTAATACAGGAACAGATCATGATTTGATCTAACAGGGTAATCGTTTATTGAGACTTTAATTTTGCTAGATGAACCATCAAGATGACCACCGATATATAGGACCAGACCCAGTTAGGGTCAGACCGGTCATGATATTCGTCGCCTATACTAGTGACAGTTACCATCTAATGGCGATGGAGCTTCTGAGAATTTCTAGGACCCAGTTCGGGTCAATCAAACATTTTGGACTGTAGTTGGGCTGCTAAGCTCCAACTTGTGTGCAGCACTTAGTGATCTTCAGCGCTGACGCCTTATGTCAGAGGGTCACCCGAGCCAGACGTTATATGAAAACTCGTTGTGGTGGCTACGTCATTGAGTGACACTTATTCAACTACCATTGGTGCTTGTAATATCCAGTCACAGGATTTCAGAATGGCCAAACCCGTTTAGTATTCACCGGGGACTTGGGTGAAGCAGGAAGTGTCCGCAACTTTCAAGACAGTTTTTCTCGGAGAGAGCCTTGTGAGTCTACGAAACCGACAAGACGTACGCACTCAACAGATCATCACGTGCCTCATGTTGAAAATTGGGTCATCTCTGAATCTTCTATTATTCTATACTCTGTTGCCTAAATTGTATATATACCTACTTTCTACCTTACTCTTCAACCTTCTTATCTGGACTCTATTGTACATTAAATTTTACCATCTTGTTACCATGTCTTTGCTTGAGTTTATGTGTGTCTTCTGGACTGAGTGAAAGACAGGTGGAGTCCAAAGTCAGATGAGGTCGGTAGACGAGCTATACTTGTGTTATGGTAAAGGCTGGGAAGATCAAGATGTACTCCTACATGTCAAAGCCCTAGGGGTTCTGGTGCAGTTCGAAATCAACTCCTGCATTAATTTTGCTGTTTGTGATTTCTGCAGTTTGTGTTCAGTTGGTTGCCATTGCTTTCTGAGTGACCGGCACTCATAACAAGCTATGCATTCAAGGCGCCCGCATCTGTGTTTCGAACGCGGTGTGTAGAATTGCGAACTACAGTCGGTGACATCTTCGCCCCTGCGCCAGCTATAGTCCACTACTTATCACCATTCTACCGTTCGCTCACGTGGGCGTCCCCCTATCCCTCCCATCGGGTGGCTAAACCAATCCCTGAATTTTTGATGTTATTGACTTTTAGTCCACCGACCTGCTTGAACCAGACATCGATTCATTCCCATCCACATCAAACGCGGAAAGCGTTTAAGACGCTTCAATCAAACAATGATTCAGATAAGTAGCCTTTGTGTTTTAATGTAGTTTGTTATTTTTTTTTTTGTATAGTGTCTGTCTGTGTTTTTTTGTTCTCTGTTGACGAAGGCTTTAGCCATAACGACCCTTTTGTTTCTTGTAAAGCTCACAATCTACTGCTAGTTTCTTGATGATTCATTCAATGCTCATTCCCTAGCAGTGGCGGGATTATATTATTCCTGCCAGAAAAGCCATAAGGACGACACGGCCTCTGAAAATTGGCTACTAGACATTTTTTTAGAATTGACAGGGACAGCAAAGCGACGAGTAAGGGAACTGAGCTCCCCACTGCCTAGAATATGTGAGTACATAATACGTCACACCCCAATGGCCATATCTGTTAGGTAAGTCACGTCAAGGACCCTTTTACACGCTTAGAGCACATTGAGTCTATAGAGCCAGATCCATATTTCTAATAAGCAAACTAACTCAGTGGCTGATGTTGGAATACCTCGTCGGTCGCTTTTACTTCTCAAGACATTTCCTGGTACATATTTTTAGGCTGGGTTGCCCTGAGAGACGAGGTCAATTGTAAACATTCGAGACATCCCTGGTGCCTATCGAAACCAAGGCCACCTGTACGGCAGGCAGACGTCTACGCTACGCTACCATGACTGCCGTATCTGCTATGGGACTGACTTTATTATTTTATACACTTCACTTTCTGCAGATGGGGTGGCACGTGTCTCGTGGGCTCTTAAATCATATAAATCAACGTTCTTATTCTAACCCCACCCACCCCTTCCAGATTTTTCTTTTTCCTTCTTCTCGTCCTTGCCCTCCCTCTTCTTTTCTTCCTTCTTTGCAAGCAACCCCAATGCGTCAGTTGAAAGCTATTATTAGTTGCAGGTTCATAACATTCCCATATAATATGTTGTTGTCGTTGTGTAGAGTGATGCTTTCTGAAGCCATAATTGCGTCATATATTACCTCTCTCTCTCTCTCTCTCTCTCTCTCTCTCTCTCTCTCTCTCTCTCTCTCTCTCTCTCTCTCTCTCTCTCACTGCAGGGAAGATACTGGCCAGAATTCTTCTCAATCGCCTAACAGTCCATCTCGGCCAAGGTCTTCTTCCTGAGACTCAATGTGGCTTCTGAAAAGAACGAGGAACTGTTGATATTATTTTCGCTGCAAGTAAGCTGCAAGAGAAATGTCAGGAACATAACTCCGAAATGTTCCCCACTTTCATTGATCTCACCAAGGCTTTTGATATAGTCAGCAGAGAAGGACTGTGGCAGATAATATTATGGCAAAATATGGCTGACCACGAACATGTGTACAAATAGTGCGGCTATTTCATGATGGTATGTAGGCAAGAGTTCAAGAAAATAGCGAGCTTTCCGTCAGAATTGGAGGTGCGCCTCCGCCTAGTTAAATGAACAATCACTAGCGGGCAACCTCAGATAGTCAGAAAACTGACTAAGGACAAAATCTATATGACTGAAATAAAGATTCTGCAAATGAATATCTCAGATTACAGCTACAGGTGGCTCGTTTACAAATTGTAATTAGCAGTGCTAGATATTCGCCCAAGGAGTGGGAAGGAGAAGGTTAGATGAGCTAGGTTTAAGTTTGCGAATTGACCACTAGCCCAGTGCAGGTTAAACCCCTGACGTTTCACCTCCCTGGTGTGAAAGTAAACCCCCACCAATTTACACACACACAAACATGCATGCACGATTGGAAAATAACAGATATCTCTGAGTTTAACACAAACTACTTTAATTACTATCATTATTGTTATTCATGTGATGATTTTTGCGATGATGATGATGAAATCATATAGGTCGATGACATACAATCATGTAAGTTACATAATGAAAAGTGAATACATAACTCGAAGATTTCTTGTATCCTGTCTGGATCTGTGTCCTGGGTTACATGTGTGATATGCAAAAATGGTCAGATCTCCAGAGCCGGACGGTGTTCAGACCAATCGTATCTGTCCTGTCGCCACCGGGTCCCTCTCAGTCACTGTTCGGATAAACCTGGCCTCCTGTGGAGTGCTTATAAGAGTTAATCAAGAATGTGTATTATCTAGTTCTACATCAGTACAATCCTAAGTAATACGCAAATCTATCACCATATACACATTCACGATGACAAGCCTCGCTGCGTCTCTCTTCCAGTTTTACTGCGTTAATTCTCCTCTTTCTCCCACTCTATCTCTCTCCGACTGTCTAGTCTGGGAAGTACTTTTCCAATCTAACACGCCTGTAATTATTACAATTCCTGCCAACCCTTATAACGTCCCTCTGTCTCACACTCTATCTCTCTCCTACTGTCTAGTCTGGGAAGAACTTTTGCAGTCTAACACGCCTGTAATTATTACAATTCCTGCCATCCCTTACAACGTCCCGTCATAAGGAATAAAATGTTCTACGTTAATGTCACTACTCAGACACCCGGTTCTTTACAGCCGCTCCGTTCAAAGTTGGTTTTAGCAGATCAGAGGGTTGGTAGTTATATCGTAATATACCTGCTCTCCGGGCTCACGTGCCGTAATCAGCCACTGTGAAAGGCCTAAATGAATTACCATGAACGCTCGTCCACAACACACTGAAAGGGCTAAGCACTATATACCCTTTACCGATTGTTGGTAAAGTTGGCACCTCTACACCTCAGCGTCAAATACAATCACTAGGCAATATGCCAAAACATGAGGCGCATAAGCACACAGTAGCATAACATCCAATTCTTCCTAGTGAGTATAATATGACAAATTGAATTTCCAACATCAAATACACGTAAAGTATGCAAATACAAAATAGGCATATAATGATTTTTTTTTTTGCATATCCTTTACAGGTCATCGCTGTCAACACCAGCATCTTTCAGCTGTATGTTGATTTCTTGGCAAGATTACGCTCAGTAGTATGCCATTGCTTTCTGAGCGGCCGGCTCACATACCCCGTAAGTTACCGATGCAATTCGAACCACTGCTGATTCTCACCGTCATCACGTTACCGACGAGAGTATACGAGATTACGTAGAAAAGTCATAACCTCTAAGCCACGAAGCCGGCCATATAATGATATTCAACATATATTTAAACATTATACATATACATATATTCCTACATACGGAATGTGAATGCAAATATGAAGTAATATAGTTATCTACTTCAAACTGGGAAACTAATAGTTTCCATAAACGTGAAAGACCAAATAAAAGTCTGCCGAGTGCATGTCCAGAGTATAACAAAATTGATGCATATGAACATGATTATAAACATGCCTAGAAACATAAATATAAACATATGCATAGCATCGTAGTCTTACTTGTCAATAATAATATTGTATGCTTACAACATGAGACATATAACCATAAAAAGAATATGTAAGGACAATAGTCCTAACCTTGTATATTCAATATGTTACATACACAGAAAAGGAGGAATACTAGTACTCCGTGAGATAGCCTACAACAAGCCGACAGAAAGTCATTCCTCTAACAGACTGGCATAGTTACAAAGCAAAAAAAAAAAAACGTTTCTAGGGAATTTTAGACACCATATACGAATGGAGACGGATTGTATCTGCAGCAAAGAACCTCAATGGCTCGTAAGGCTGAAGAAGAAGATATACCCTACATACGAGTACAGAACGTGTACATTGAGATAGTTGCATACCTATTTCAAAAACTGAAGTTATCTGATTGAAACATATCTAGGCAAGTTATTTATACTGAGTATTACAGACGTCCTAACCTCTGTGGCACCTGTCTGTCTGTTTCCATGTATACATTTCCAGTTTTAATTGCCTTGACGGTTTCTCTGGGGCCAGACATTACGTGGTCAGTTTAACACTGCATTCCGATTGCTCGATCGGCAGTTCGTCTGACTGGCGGCGTTATTTTAGTCTTCAGTCTTTGTAATTTCTATTCACAAGTTTCTAGAGTTTTAATCCCCCCCCCCCCACCACCACCATTTAATCTGCATTGGCCATAGTCAGTCAGCTGTTGACATTTAACGGTTGAATGGGTTTCCAAGCTCTGAGTGGCACATCTTGTTGCTCCCTTTCCCAAGCTTTACAGTATCTATACGCCTGGCGATTTCAATTTCCAGTCACGGTCTGTTTTAGATGCCATTCAGTCTGGCTGGATTGATAACCTATGGGTGTGACCAGTACTTGTGTCAAATTAAACTGTTCCCAATTAGAATGCAGACTGCACTCCATGGTTATATTTACTTGCCAAGTCTTTGCGAGCAATCTTACGTCACAACTCAATGGTCTTGTGCAATGCTTGTACTAACCCTTCTCCAGCTTCTTTAATATAGAGAATAAGTTCATTCTTCTGTAATTTTCTCTAAGTAATCTCTCTGGTTTGAAGTCCGGGAAAGTAATCTGGGGTGTTAATGAGGCATTCCTTGACACTGTCTGAGCCATTTCCTGTTACCAGTGGAGTGAAGGAAGGCTGTGCCCTGGCACCAACACTGTGCAGCCTTATGTTTTCAGCTATGCTGACGAATGCCTTCAAGAACAACGACATTGGAATAGACATCAGCTACCGCATGGATGGAAAGTTGTTCAATATCAGAAGACTGAAAGATAAAACCAAAACTAACAACAACACCATCAGAGAGCTGCTGTTTGCTGATGATTGCGCTCTTTATGCCAACTCAGAGGCAGACATGCAACACAATGTTTTAGCTTTCCCACATGCCTGTGCAACTTTGGGCTCAATATCAACTTGGAGAAGACTGTAGTTATGTACCAGCCAGCTCCAGGGATTAATTACACCATGTCGAATATCAAAGTAAATGACCAAAGACTAAGTGTTGTGGACAAATTCACATGCTTGGCAGCACTGTTGATTGATTGATTGATTGATCTCGGAACGGACATCACAGCATTCGGGGCATTCCCATAGGCGCTCCGTCCCCATCCTCAGCAGCCAGCGAAGAGTTCCAACAACAATAGTAGCAATAGCAATCTGATTATATGTTTGTCTCGCCTTTCCGCTGAGCATTGAGCATCGGCCAGATCCCCTCGTCACTCATCGATGCCTCATTCTTGCCAGACCATGATGATCCATTTGTTCCTCTGAGGTGTACACATGCTCCCACAAGGCCGCAACCACGTCTGCCTTGTCATGCATCATTAATCCACCAAGTTTTGCAGAGCCAGCCAGAGTCCGCTAGTTCATTCCCCAGCACACCGGCATGCCCCGGAGTAAAGATCCAGGCAATGCTTGCCACCCTTGACCTCCGAAGCGAAGCAAGCTACTCTGCACGAAGCATGCCTGTCCTCACCTTCCTCAGCATGCTTTCTGAGTCACAAACTGCCACAATTGATGACGAAGTGAATGCAAGAATCTCCAATGCCAGCGTGGACTTTGGCAGACTATACAAGAATGTGTGGGACAGAAATGGAATTAGCCTACAAACAAAGCTGAAAGTCTACAAAACAGTCGTATTATTCACACTGCTATATGCTTGTGAAACCTGGACAGTTTATCAGCACCACGCTATGAAATTAAACCACTTCCACACAGTCTGCCCTAGGAAGCTATGGAAGATTACATGGCAAGACAAGATTCCAGACACTAAATCACAGAAAGAGCGTCCATGCCCAGTATCCATACTCTACTAATGAAATATCAGACTCACTGGGCCACTCACAGGCCGCCCTGAGGACACTTGACTCGCATGCCAGGTCACAGGCTCTCCTAAACGAATTTTTTTAATGGCGAGCTGCGTTATGGTAAAAATGGTAAACACTCCCAAGGCGGCCATAGGGAACGCTTTAAAGTCACTCTGAAGATCTCACTAAAAGCTTTTAGAATTCATCATGACACTTGAGAGATTGCTGCCAAAGTCCGAAATTCGTGGCGAACATCATTACGCAAGGGTGCAGTTACTTGTGAAGCAACCAGAACTGCAAGAGCTGCGAAGAAGAGGCCGTGTAGAAAAACAACTGCAGGAAATCTTCCCCCTGGAACGTCAAGCTTTCTTTGTCCACATTGTCAAAGAACATTTCGAGCCAAAATAGGCCTTATAAGTCATCTTGTCAAGTCAGGTCTTAGTCAGATATGACTGAGCTACCGTATGACAGTAGACGGTACTACCTGCTTTCTGTCAGCGCCGAATGTTGGGCTGCGCTTACCAAACCCGACACCCCACATTGTGCCAACGGCTTCGGGCGGAAGAGCGCAATTGGGAGGGTAATAGCCTTATTCTGGTGCGAGGAAATGCAACCCAAAGACAAAATAAGTCATGGCAGGGCAGACCAGGCCCTAAGCCTTGGTTGGCAGCTGGTCTAGGATCGAAGCTCCGACAGGCGGACAGTTAGAGCATTGCTTTGCTGATCCGGCAGCTTCTGCAGCTTGTCTTGTTCCAGATTATAGGTGTCAACTTTCCTCTGGAGTGAACTAGGCAGGCCGAGAGAGGGATCATGCTGCATGGGCAACACATGGTTTCTTTATTTTAGCCCAGGCTTTGTGCTATGGAGAGGCAATAACTCCATCCCTGGTCTTAACCGGTCTCGGAATCAAAGCGAGAGGCAACTGTTACGGGTTATAAGTCCTTGTCAGTTGGCGTAGACATGGGGCGCCACGCGTTGCCTCTGACGGTGGGAGACACCTACAGGTGTCACTGATCAGCTACCGCCCGCCTCAAGCTGGGCAGCCCCTAGCCAATTGGGTGCTGATCCGCCACAGCCTGCCTGCTTCAATGGGTGCTTGGGGCTAGGACAAAATCTGAATCGCAGGCTGTAAAACCAATGCACCAGGTACTAATAAAAAGAATAGAAACCTCAAGCTACGGCTTGCAACCTGGAACGTGAGAACCATGTGTCCAGGATTTTCCACTGACTTGACAAATATTGAAAAACGGCTGTGATTGATGCTGAACTCGATCGTCTTAACATTGATATTGCTGGCCTGCAGGAGACTCGCCTCGCTGAGGAAGGGTCACTCAGGGAAAACAATTACACCTTTTTTTGGAAGGGAAGAGGGCAGGCAGAAAAAAGGCAACATGGTGTGGGCTTTGCAGTGAAGAATTCGCTACTGGGAATGATTGATATCCCAGCTGGAGGTAATGAAAGATTATTATCACTGCGCTTGGCAACCTCCTGTGGATTTGCCACCATTCTCACTGCATATGCACCGACACTCGCTTCCTCTGATGATGTGAAGGATATGTTCTATGAGCAGCTAGACTCTGCGATCAAGGCAGTTATAAAATCCGACTACATTTATATGCTCGGTGATTTCAATGCTCGTGTGGGCAAGGACTCGAGTTCATGGCCAGTGTGCCTTGAAAAATACAACATCGGTCGCATGAATGATAATGGGCAAAGGCTGCTGGAGCATTGCACTAGAAATGACCTATGTATTACCTGTATTACAAAGGTCACATGGAAACATCCAAGATCCTGCCATTGGCATCAGCTGGACTTCATTATCACACGGAGACAACATCTGAACCATACATCATTAACTCGAAGTTACCACAGTGCTGACTGTGATACAGATCATTATTTGGTTGTTGCAAAGGTTAGACTGAGACCAAAGAGAATCTACACAGCTAAACACAAGTCTAGCCCCAGGATTAATATTACTAACACTCACGATCCTGGAAAGTGCTTTGAATTTCAACAGCAACTTGAAGACGCTTTCAATGATACATCAGAAAATTGTATAGTAAATGATAAATGGAGTAAACTTAAGGAAACTATTTATAAAACAGCGGTAGGGGTTTACGGCACTGTGGATCATAAGAGGCAGGACTGGTTTGCGGCAAACAGCCAGATACTGCAACCCTTGATTGATAAAAAGAAGATAGCTCTCTTAAGAAACAAGGAAAGACCAACGCGTAACACTCTGAGTGAGCTGAAGCAAGCAAGGAAGGATGTACAAAAGGCTGCCAGGCAGTGTGCGAATGACTATTGGATCAAGTTATGTGAGTCCATTCAAATCGCAAGTGATAAGGGAAACATCAGAAGCATGTATGAAGGGATAAAGAAAGCCTGTGGTCCAATGATCAAAAGAAGTGCACCGCTGAAAACCTTGACTGGAGAAATCATCACTGATAAGAAACAGCAGATGGATAGATGGGTCTAGCACTATTTAGAGCTTTACTCAAGTGAGACCAAGCTAGCGGATGATGCCCTCAACGCCATAGAGGCCCTGCCAACTCTTGACCACCTGGACACACTTCCCACTATAACAGAAGTTAAGTGTGCTATAAATGAAGCTTGCATCTGGCAAGGCTCCAGGTAAGGATGGGATTCCTAATAGAGGTGATCAGGAGTGGGCAAGACACACTCGCTCTACAGATCCACCAGCTAATAGAGCTATGCTGGCGAGAAGGACAAGTCCCACAGGATTTCAAAGATTCAAACATCATAACGCTGTACAAGAACAAGGGAGATCGGAGCGACTGTAACAACTATAGGGGTATCTCACTTCTGTGTATTGTTGGGAAAGTATTTGCCAGAATTGTCCTGCACAGACTTCAAGTCCTGGGAGATCAAGTCTACCCCGAATCACAGTGTGGCTTCCGTCAGAACCGGTCTACCATTGATATGATATTCTCATTGCGACAGATGCAAGAAAAATGCCGGGAACAAAATCAGCCACTGTTTATTGCCTTCATCGACCTCACAAAGGCATTCGATTTGGTCAGTCGTGAGGGTCTGTTCAAAGCACTAAAGAAGATTGGCTGCCCACCAACTCTTCTGTCCATTGTGGAATCGTTCCACACAGGCATGAAGGGTATAATCAAGTTTGATGGCTCAACTTCAGAAGAGTTTGAAATCAAGAGTGGAGTTAAGCAAGGCTGTGTGCTATCCCCCACCCTCTTTGGGATATACTTTTCACTTCTACTGAAATATGCCTTTCGTGATCAGGATGATGGTATATACATTCACTCACGCTCAGATGGTGGCCTCTATAATGCTCAGAGATTGAAGGCCAAGACCAAAATTAGCAGGGTACTAATCAGAGAGTTGCTTTTTGCGGATGATGCTGCGATTACGACCCACTCTGAGGAAGAATTACAACATCTACTATCTGCATTCTCCAATGCTTGTTCTGAATTTGGTTTAACAATTAACAAAAAGAAGACACAGATTATGTCACAAGGTGCACATGGTGTACCATCAATCTTTATTGACGACGCCGAACTGGAGATAGTAGACCATTTTACATATCTAGGATCAGAGGTAAATAGCAAATTATCCCTCGATCAGGAAATCAACATCAGGATTGGCAAGGCAGCAACAACAATGAACATGTTAGCAAAAAGAGTCTGGGAGAACAGGAAGCTTACTGCCAAAACAAAAGTCCTCGTCTACCAAGCCTGTGTCCTTAGTACTCTTCTTTATGGCAGTGAAACCTGGACAACTTACTCACGCCAAGAGAAACGTTTAAACAGCTTTCATATGCGGTGTCTGCGAAGAATACTTGGTATTAAGTGGCAAGACAAAATCACAAATACTGAAGTATTGGAAAGATCAGGTTGTGTGACGGTGTATTCCATGCTCAGTCTTCGTAGACTTAGATGGATAGGACACGTTAGGAGGATGGATGATGGTAGAATACCAAAGGACATCTTTTTTGGTGAATTACAGACGGGTCGGAGATCTCAGGGTCGGCCTCTACTACGATACAAAGATGTGTGTAAGCGGGACATGATTGATACAGGCACATTGGGAGCACGTCGCCGCTGAACGTGTTGCATGGAGGGCAACTATCAGAAACGGAATAAAGACAAAGGAGAAAATGATTGCAGATAAAGCACACACAGAGCGTGAGAGACGTAAGATGGTGCCAAATGGTGGAAATGACCATGTTTTCACATGCACCTACTGTGGGCAAACATTTGCAGCATGAATTGGCCTTACCAGCCACACTCGCCACCGCCATGGATCGTAGTTATTAAGCTTTTTTAAAGCACAATGTACCAAACTATCGTCTGTCAAGACGGAAAGGTGCCAATGAAGTCATCTTAGAACTCACGACTCCATACTTTCAACCCCAGTGGATGATATGAATCGACATCATCATTCTTGATGGACAAACAACAGGTTCGATTCATGACTCCGTCGTTCATGAGTGCAATATTCTTGGAGACTACCGGGCGTCATCGCTGGAGATAGGGAGTTCGTGCTTTGTGCAACGCTTTCGCTAGGCGGCCCTGATGACAGAAACCGAGCCATATTGGATAAACCCGGTACAATGAGGTCGATCCTCTCGCCTTTAATCCTTTTTAATCATACAAAGAGAGTGGTTCTCGCTCATTTCCTGGCAGAAGTGTGATTATATTCTTCCGATTAGAAGAGCCCTAGGGATGACACAGACTCTTAAAAATCGCTACTAGACAATTTTCAGAATTTTAGGGACTGAAAAGCGACAAGGAAGGGAACTGAGCTATGTCGTGATCTAGAATATGTGAGAACATAACACGCCACAGCCCAAACGGCCTTATCTGTTATGTAAGTCCAGTCAAGGAGCGTTGTACACGCCCAGGGCGCATTGGGTATATAGAGTCAGATCCATATTTCTATAAACCAAACTAACTCAGTGGCTGATGTTGGAATACCACGTCGGTCGCCTTTACTTCTCTAGACATCTCCTATTACATATTTTAGGCTCTATTGCCCGAAGAGACAAAGTCAATAAAAAAAAAATAAAACACACACACACACATCGAAACAGCCCTGATGTGTCTCGAAACCAAGGCCACCGGTAGGGCAGGCGGGCGTCTAGCCGCTACGTTACCACGGCGGCCGTATCTATGAATCCAGTTCGAGTCCGTTTTGAAAAAAAAAAAAAACCATTCCACCAATGTTCAACGAGCATCTGTGGCTTCAGTTACACTTATAGTGGTTCATGGATGCAGGATAAGTTTGTATAGTTTTCTGCTCCAGTGTTAGCTGATTTATCGGTTTTGAAGAGTATATGCCCGTGACGTCAGCTGGGGGATTGGCCGGTGGTTCTCCTTTGTGTCCTGTGTCCTGTCTCTTCTGGCGGTTTATTTTTGTCAGTGTTGGCTCCTTGTTCGTTTTGTTTGACTTTTTGCAGTCATTATAGGGGCTTTTTGCTTGGTCTTTTTGCCTCCTTTTTTGTGTATTGTCAGTAGAAGCCGTTCGATGGCTTCATTTTCTTCCTTGCGCCTTTTTTCTCTTTCGAGTTCAAATTGCTTTTGTCTGTCATGTTCTAGGTCCCACTCGATGTATTCCTCATCATGGGACTGACTTATTATTTTATACACTTAAGTTTCTGCAGATGAGGTTGGGTTCTTGTCTTATATATGTTAATGTTCTCCTTCTACTTCCTCCTACTCCACCTTTTTCTTGTTCTTAAATCTCCTCTTTTGCAAACAAGCCCCAATGAGAAAGTTGAAAGCTATTAAAGCTATTAAATATAGATATTTCAGTCCACTCTGTTCTGTTCGTATTATAAACCTCATGATCAGATCTTGCCTTACAAGTTGATTAGAAGGGTTATTTTAACATGATCGTGGAGCTAGTGTATCCATTGCGTCTTATATGAAACTTTTACTTTTTATTTTCAAATCTGTTCTATTATATTGTGTCGTGCCTGAGTTTAGTTTTTGTATTATTGATTAACTTCCGGCCGTTGGGAACATGGCGACGTGTCCGTGTTGACTAGCGGATTACACCGTTCTTAAACATCTTATTGATGTTGGATATCAGAGGTAAATAGTTTTTCACATTTTGTTGAATTTAAATATGGTCTACGAGCAGTATATACTTTAAGAAACTCTGTGCATGTAATTTTATTGTAGATCTACACAGTGAGGAGGACGAGTTAGTTATATATATAGTAGCAATTTTGGTCAATATTATTATTTAAAAATTGGGTTTTTACTTATGAAATCATACCATTTGGATACAGCTTGACAAGACGAATCCAACGGTATCTCAACGAAGGGGTTTAGGTTAATTCTAAGCGGAGTTATGCATTTTTTGGTGACGTAATTTAATATCAGGAAGTGTAATGCTGTCCTAAGAGATAGGGGAGATTTTATCACGGCTTAATAATAAATTGGAAGCTGAGAAATTCTGCCTTCTATCGCTGTGGCTTGTTTATGTTTAAACGGACAACGTAGTACCATACATCATTGCGTCCGGGGTGGCGAGGCCTAACTTGACATATTATTTATTTTTTGATAGGATGTGTTGTGACCTAATTAATAGTTAAAATTAGCTGCCCATTTATATTAATTAAATGTCATGTGAAATATTCGTCGTTAATGAAAGAACAACTCAAGAAAATGTACTCATAATGTCTTAGTGTACCCACTGCATTGTGACAGATTTCTTTTGTTGATTAAATATCATGCATTAATGTAGGTAAATAAGTTTGTAACTGCTGCATAAATTAAGCAGCAGTTAATTAATTATTAAAATATTAAATAAAAAATAAAAATATTAAATAATTAAATATTCACTAAAATTGATGTCTACTTCTGTTCTATAATTACACTGTTCTGTATCTAATAGTGAGCAATTAATAATTAAATACTAACTTATTTAAACCATATAACTTATTTTACAGTACTGCATTTAAATTTAAATAATTATGTACTGCTGTGCAGCTTAGAAAAAAAGTACTCCTTACTTACACTACTTACAGGTTACCAGACGGGTCTGAAAACTGGCTTTTAAAATTATTTTCAGTCATGTCAAATGCTGAAATATTATACAAGTACACAGATACATTACTGCTACAAATGACACTTGTATTCTGTTTAATTTTAGTTGTTAAATTACCAGTTCTAATTATAAATAAATACAGGTCCGCTATAGTTTATTGTATGGGCGCTGCAATCTTGAATTTTGTGTTATGACAGCCATGTCACTAAATATTTTTTCCTGAATGCGAGTAAACACCAACAATGTTGAAACTCTTCACATTTATGTAAAACTGAATGGGGGATTCAAAAATGCAAAAAAAGTTAATGTTTCTTTAAGCTACATGAGTTATAAGACAAATTAGCTTACTATTCATGAATAGACTCCAAGAAATTCAAGAGAAAATTGTTTTTTGGCCTCAAACTCTTGGCGCTTAGCAGAAGGACCTATACTGCAAATATAAGAGTAGTTTCCCCTGTCATCGTACCATGCTGGTTTCGAATAAATGAAATCTAGCCAGACATGGTAACAACCGTAAGTGAATCGTTGGTTGCAGGGAATAGCGCAGGAAATAAAAATTAGGTTGAAAGGGGCAAATTAGGGCAAAGTTCAATAACTCTGACATTGCTAATAATAGTTGGTGGTGGGGCAGATCTTCTTCTGCGTTCATCTGGACTTTTTTTCCAGATATGATTGCGTTGTGCCTGTTTACAGCAGAGCTGCGTTCTTGCGCAGTTAAGCCACACATCCGACTTCTGCAGGCATTTGTTGACCGGGTTAACCTTCCCGGGCTTGGTGGTGGGGCAGATGATGATACACAGACAGTTTTGATTGCAGACAATGAACAGGGCCTGCAACATTTAGTAGATGCGGCTGTTTCACACAGTGAACAACTAGGGTTAGAATTTAATTGTAAGAAGACACAGATTATGGTCGTCACTAAGAAGGAAGAAATACCACAATGTAATATACAAGTAAATGGGCATAGTCTTAAGCAAGTGAATCGATACAGTTACCTCGACAGTCATAACATCTGATGGGAGATGCCTTGAAGAGATTAGAACAAGAATTGCCATTGCGAAGGTAGCCTTTTGCAAGATGAAAAGCATACTGACCAATAAAAAGATATCAATTGAAATGAGAAAAAGAGTGTTGAAGTGCTACATAGAACCAGTACTTTTGTATGATGTGAAGCGTGGACGGTGAGCAGTCAAGCTGAAAAAACATCTGATGGCTGTGGAAATGTGATTTCTGAGGAAAATGCAAAGAATACCATGGACAGACAGAAAAACCAATGAACAAGTCCTTCAAGAAACAAATAAAGATCGTAAACTGATTAGAGTCATTAGACGTAGACAATCTAAATTTTTTAGGCATGTTATGAGAAGAAATGACTTGGAGAACTTGGTGACAACTGGCAAGATTGAAGGGAAGAGACCAAGGGGAAGACCAAGAAGTAAATACCTGGATGGCTTGGCCACATGGCATGGTCGAAACAGGAACACTGAGCTGATCCACGACTCTGGTGATCGAGTGAGATGGCAGAACATGACCGCCCACGCTTATCGGCATGGCACATGATGGATGGATAAATACACAAGCTCTAGAAAATAAAATTACTTACTTTACAAAAAGTAATTAACTGTATGTAAAAGACATGATAATTTCAACCAATCGCTGTGCACAGAATATTAGATTAACCTTTCCTGCAGAACCTACGATGACGTCTGTTATTGTCATGTGATATATGAATGAATGATGTAGGAAGCATGAATGGTCTTTACAGCAGCCATTTTTGGAGGCACAATGGATCTTCCTGGAGTGGCGCGGTATATCACTTCCGTTTTCAGTTTGGGTTGAGGCATGGTCGACAATGCTATATTTATAATTACAAAGTGATTATATACAGCGCGCTGTGAATAACACCTCCCATAGCTTAGTGTTATTCACAGTCACGGCTGGTCACGTGATGTTTACTACCAGTCAAAAATAGTTCGAAAATGGCTATAGAAAAAGGAGCGTTCTTTTCAAGTTTCGGGTTAGGGTTAAGAACTGTATACAGAACTAAATGTATAAAATATTATTAAATATGCATATAAAGTGATTTAAATTTTCATTGGGAGCCACACTTAAATCTCGCTATTGTGAATAACACTCAGTATTATTTCCAGCACACTGTGAATAACGCCTTCCTTATAATTATGTTTTTTATTTTATTTTTATATTATATTATTATTATTATTATTAAATAATTAAATATTATAAATTAGACTAATACTAATATTACATCAGGAATATATAAGTATTGTTTCATTTGCACTGTGGGTATGGACAGTACAGTAGATTTTCTTATTATACTTTATAGTTATATTATTTTCAGGTTTTCTAAATCTATGTCTTACCTAACACCAGTGTCTTTTCCTCACTTCTTGGTTCACTTGTATTTTAGCTTTTTTCATGAACTCCACAAATTTATAATGTCATACCACTTTAGTCCCTTTATTCTACACAACCACCAGTAGTTAGTTAGTTAGTCGACAGATTTTCCTCATTGCACATCCAAAAATTCATCCATAAGTGCTTGGATTCCCTTCTCAATAAATTCTGCAGCGTGTATCAACTGATGACACCAAATCTGTTGGTTCATTAATTTTCTTTGGCTTCTCGCATAGTGTTCTTGTTTGACCACACATCTTTTAATTTGCTGTTCTCGCATCCTGCTCATTGCTGTAGATTCACAGTCATCAATTCGTTCTCGCAAATGACTTACTTCTCATAGAGCATTCAGAATGTCAGCCTGGTCCATGGCTCATCCACCTTCCACAGTAGCCTTACCTACAAGCTTGTCAGCCTGCTCATTTCCTCATACACCCGCATGCCTTGGCATGAAAATGAAACTAATCTTTGCCAGAGACAGCAACCACTCTCTTCGGATCCACCCCATCTCTATCTTCTTGAGCATGCTTATTGAGTCACTAAGGAAACATGCCCTAGTGAATGTCTGTGTCTCAAGCCATGTTATTGCTTTACTTACTGCCATGACTTCCATAGTCAGGCTACTTGTGGTCAAAGCAAAAGCACCAGAATCTTCCTTCACAATTCTCCCTCTGGCCTGAGCCGTAAAAGCCCATGAACTTCTCACTCATCGAACGGCCGACGCATCTGTGTAAATGACAGCATCACCCTCCAAAGAAATCTTGAAAATCAAAGCCTGTACTTTCACCTCCACAGTAGCTGGATTTTCTTGTCTGCATTTTCTGTCTAGTTGGATGCAAAATAAAAAGGACGTACAGAAATCTGTTGGCATATGTACCCACTCCTCGCCAGGTTCTAAATCCTCAAGTGAACATACTTGTTGAAGAATGTCTTATTTTTAGTCTGCTGCCCTTTAGCTTCTTAATTTCACTATGCAGTGGATGTTGTGTGTTTGTGTTAACCTCCTGCCTGATACTAAGCAACAGTTTAGAGGGAACATTGATGACAAGATTTTCTTGTTTTTCTCTCCAATTATCTCATTATTGGATGTATGGAAGGGGGAAAAGATACAACAAAGAACGGCTGCTGCTATAAGTATTGCAACAACTTTAATGTATGTATGATGTATGACATAAGTAACATGGATTTTCCATAAAAATTGTGTGTATTATTATGTTTATTTTTGTCACGATAAACTAATATAATTACTCTGTGATAAGTTCCCAGACTCAAATCCTTAAAAGTGACTTGAGAAATACTATATCACAAATTATGATTTGAAGTAATCATAAGACATTTTGTATCATTAATCATCTTGAAAAACAAAATATAAAATTCATTTATATAGTTTATGTTTGCATACAAATGTATTTTACAAATCCTTTCAGACTGACTGTAGACATAAGATGGAGAGTAAACTACCATCACATGTCAAGATAGAACAACCTGAAGGTCAAGGTAAGATTATGTGCAATATAACGTAACAGTTAGTGGAATATTATTTTACAGGATGTTGCAGTCAACCCCAGCATTTATTGGCTGTTTGTGATTTACTACATGATTCTACATTTAGGAGTTTACCATTGCTTTCTGTATTGTCAAAGCATTATACCATCAACATCAACACAATAGCAGAATGTAAATCTACTCAGACACTGGGAAAATAAGATCATAGGTTTGACCAAGTGTCCACCGGGATGGACAGGGCACTCTCTTGTCCTGACAATAGGAAATTGCTGTCAAAGGCAGAGGTAAAATCCCCCGTTTGAATATGGAAGTCAAGGAAAACCACCACATTATCTTCCCAAGACAAGTTTAAAATAGGGACGAGGAATATCAGGACATAGTTTCATAATGTAATAAAAGAAAAGAAAAATATAACGATTAATAACCTAGGCATGAGTGAGATGAGGTGGAGGAGATCTGGTAAAGGAATAACAGACAAACACACAATAATTTGTTCAGGTGGTAATACATACAGAAAAGGAGTAGAAATAATGTTTTATGAGGAAGCAGATAAATCAGTGACTGGTTATTTGAGTAAATCAGATAGTTATTAATGTCAAATTCAAAGTAAAACCAAGAGATATAAATATTATTCAGGTGTAGCCAACGAAAACAAGCATTAATGAAGTGGAATTACAAACATCTTATGACAGTATAAATGACGACATGGGTGGGAAATTTAAACATGATTCAGGAGTAGGCCCTTTTTCTCAAGAGCCAGTATATTTTTTGTTAAAACACTGGCAAAGAAAAACTATGAATCAATCTCAGATAAAGCTACATATTTTGAAATGAGCCATTAAATGTCCTTTATTGGAGGCTCAGTCAAAGATATCACTGTGAGAACACTTAAGTTATTTACATGTCTCTAGAGCTTTAAAGTAGCCAGCACTTGTTGCATCTTCCAATGGCACAATAGAAAGAAATGTCTCCTTCACTTTCCCTTCTCTGATAAATTGAATATTTAGTATCAGCCCCTCATCATCAGATCTGTCTGTTTCTCCATAACATATGATACTGACATATGGTTTTCCTTTATTTCAATATCAAATCTTCATGAAGATATGAGGCAATGTATGAAATACATTCTCTACACTGTTTTTGTTTTTAAAACTCTGAATCAATCACATTAATCCCCCTCTGCCATGTCTCCACCTTACTGAGGTAGAGGGGTTTGAGTGTTCCAATGACACCAAGAGATATGCCGACGGTGGTACAGCTACTGGTAGGGTCTCCCATGTTGCACAGGTCAAGGGAGAGGAACCAGACAAAAAGAGACACATACCTGCTGCCTTGTAGGTAGACTGGGGGAAGTAAAGGGCTTGGGAGAGCACACCCAAAAAATGCTTGTCGAAGTCAGATGTACTGAGCCACAGGCTTGACAACACAGTGCAACATAACTCAATCATGATGCCACAAATTAAAATAAATCAGAATGTTGCTAATCCCGTGAAGTCCCGCCAGGCTGTAATAGTGCCCAGCCCACCTGCCTCTAGGGGGTCCACCCAATGCAACTGGTGGTTACCTTCCCCTGTGCTGTGGAGTCAATGCACAGGCGGATAGGGTAAGAGCTATTGACGAAACACCCTGGACACTCAACATACTACAGTTGAATGTTGAAGGAGTTTATAACAAGAAAGTCTCCCTAACAAATCATCTTCATAAAAATGTAATAGATGTGGCATGCATTCAAGAATCACACCTTAACGCCCATCACAGATTATCAGTCAGAGGATATCAGGCCACATGTTTCGACTGCGAAGGACACAAAGGAGGAGTTCTCATACTTACGCAAAATACAATACCTTTCAGTGAAGTATCTGTGATCTCTGACAACCAAACAGAAATTATAGGTGTTGATATAATGATAAAGGACATGAAAATAAGAATTTACAATCTGTATTGCACAGCCAATGAGGACCTAACACTTTCAAACATGAAAATAACTGACACAAACCGCATTATAGTCAGAGACTTTAATAGCCATTCAGAAAGATGGGGATACCCAGATACTGACAACAGAGGAGATGAAGTGGAGGACCGGGAAATAGACTAAAATCTTCATCTACTCAACAAAACGGATGACACACCAAGCTTCTACTCTAGAAGATGGTTTACCACTTCTACTCCAGACTTAGCTTTCTGCACAGGAGACATCCTCCACAAATTTGATCGCCATGTGCTTGACCAATTAGCAGTCAGTGACCACAGACCAATCAAGCTTGTAATGAATATGGAGTATGTTCCACAAGAGCAAAAGCCTTTGCCCTGCTGGAATTACAAACAGGACTGATTAGGATAGATTTGCCATACTAACAAACAAATACTGTGAAAACATAAAAATATGACATGGCAACATGAAACAAATGGTGGAAAGTCCAAACAAAGCAATAACACAGGCAGCTGCTGGGTCAATTCCAAGAAGAGCAAGGACAAATTACAAACCATACTGGACTGAAGAACTACAAATTTTGGAGGACAACGTTGAAGATGCCAGGAAGACGGCAGAGAGAGAACAAACAACTGAAGTGAATATCTCTCTCAAAGCTATCTCAGCAAAATATAAAAGAACATTAAATTAAACAAGAGATTGTTGGAGGGAAAAAACAGAAAACCTGAACATTGACAGGGAAGGAAGAAAACTATGGAAACTAGTGAAAGCCATGACCAGTGAAGGACCCAGAAACAAACAAATAACAATTAAACAAGGAAATGACTTGCTTACAGGAAAAAAGGCTGCAAATGCACTAATAGAACATTGTGCCAGTGCAAACCACATTGATATTACAACCGAACAGAAGAAAGCAATCAAAGATAAACAGATACATCACAGAAACAGCAGCAGAATACAGGATGGCAAATCTGAAAATGTAAGAAATGGAATACCCTAACAAATAAGAAATCAACAGGAAAGGATGGAATCACAAATGAAATGCTAATAGGACTAGGTACTAAAGCAAAAATCTACTATCTGTCATAAATTACAACTGGAAGAGAGGAATAGTCCCACAGGTATGGATGGAAGCTATACTAACACCAGTCCCAAAGAAAGGAAAAGAACTAGAAGAACCAAATAGTTATCAGCCTATCAGACTACTTAAGCTTTGTAGGAAAATTAATGGAACACATTATCAACGACATCTGGAAGGAAACCAACTCTCAACTCCAAACAAGATGATTCAGAAAGTGTAGATCCACTGAACATCAAATAACCTACATAGCTCAGGAAAATAGAGGATGCCTTAAAAGAAAAAAAAAAACACAAACGGTCTGGATTGATTTAGAAAAAAGCATTTGATAAAGTATGGAAGGAAGGACTGAAAGTAAAACTGCAAACAATGCAGATTTGTGGGGCAATGTACAAATGGATCAGCCTCTACTTTGAGAAAGAACTGCCAGGACAAAAGTACAAGGACAAATCAGCAAATAGGTGCTGTTGGAGCAAGGTCTCCCCCAAGGGGAGAGTTCTTTCACCAACATTATTCCTAGCATATATAAATGACATCACGGAAAATTTTCCAGCCAGAGTGCACACATATCCTTTGCAGATGACCTAGCCATATGGACATGCTGAAGAACATATTAGTACAGCTAACAGTAGAATTCAGCAAGCCTTATTAGCGCTAGAGGACTGGTCAAAATCATTGCTAGTGAAGATAAGTGAGGAGAAAACAACATGCACAGTGTTTTACCTCTCAAATAAAACTCAGCACCCTAAGCTGGTATTGAACAGAAAAAAATATATTGTGACATGAAGAAATTCCAAAGTATCTAGGAGTCACCTTTGATTGGCGCCTGACATGGAAGACATAGGTTGAGACAAATTGAACAAGATCAAGGCAAAGAATGGCAGTCATGAAAAAGCTTGCTGGTACAACGTGGGGAGTAGATGAGAAAGTTCTCAAGAATTTATATACTGAACGGGTGAGGTCATTACGGGAATATGGCATCGCAGCTTGGGCAACAGAAGCTAAGTCAAACTTTAACAAAATAGGTAGAGTCGAATATCAAGGAATTCAGATCGTAACTGGAAGCCGGAAAATAACACATATTAACAAACTAGAAAAGATCAATTGCTTGCAACCAATGCAGGATAGAAGAGCAAAAAGAAGAAACATTTAGAAGATTGACAGACCACCCCTTGTATAAAAGGTTTAATGGTCTTGGAAAGGGAAGACTGAAACATTGAAATTGCAAAAAGAAAGATTAGGACAGATCTTTTACTTAACATATCAACAGTCAAAGCATTTACAATGCACACAAGTTCCCAGCTTGGAGACAGCAGCAACTGCCTGAGATTATAGAAAACCTAGTATTGAGAAAAAGAACACTCGGAATGAAGCAGAGAGAAGAAAAATAGCCCTAAACTACATACAAGAAAATACCCAAGTAGCGATTGGACCATGCATATACAGATGTATCAACCAAAAATTAAATGGAAAATGGAGGAGGAGGAATTCGTCTAAATCTAAAAAATGGAGGGGGAAACCACAGTGGCAATTGGAAAATTCACAAGTAGCTTCAACGCAGAATTAGACGCTTTAATAACTGCAACAGAAATGCTTCTTGATAGGAGGAAAATACAGAGAAGCAAATAGCTATCTTCACAGATGCAAAGCCAGCTGTCCAAATACTGCAGAGCAAAAACAGCACAGAACTAGCAGACCTAAGAGCAGCACTCCAAGGACTATGTCAGAAATCCCCCCAAAAAGTTGTAATACAATGGATCCTATCACACTGCAGTATACCTGGAAATGAAGAGGCTGACAGACTAGCAAAAGAGGGTGGATGACTATCACAGCCTGACATATAGACATAATCTAAAATTAAGCAAAGAGGTGCAAATATCACAGCTCAGCAGTAAACGGGTGCAATGCAATTATGTCCAAAACAACATTCGGACAAATGCAGAAGAAGAAGTAATCACATTAAGCTTGGTTAACAATGCAACCAATCCTTCATAGTCAGTGTAGGGTCTGTAACTGTTGACAACACAGTACAATGCCATGAAATGTACATTTATATGTTGCTGCATATTAGCATCCATGATTTTTTTCTCACTTTGCTAAGAAGCACATTCAGGATTCTTCTGTGTACTTTCAGCCTTCTGACACTTGAAGTGCATATAGAATGTGTGGGACTTTGTTATTCATCCAAAACATCCAAACACAACTTTTGAATTTTGGACTGCATTGTTGGTGTGAAGCTTTCTGCTCACGTCACAATTCTTTCTTCATAGTGCAGCAGTGGTAGAAGTTCTAGCCATGATTTCTGAAATTTTCATTTGCGTGCCTGAGGGAATTTAGAAACACTATCTTCAGTACAACAGCATCAGTTACTAGCACTGGGGCTACATCAAAGAAGATTTGATACAAGAGCAAGAGGATGCCCAAGAAGAAAATGGAACGATGACATCAAAGACTTTGTACAACCACATGGAATGACACTATCCAGTGCCACTCATCGGATGCTGGAATGTTAACTATTCATTCCCTCGGTGCTTGTGAGCAAACATAGAAGATGATGATCTTCAATGATAGGCTTTTCATTGTCCTGTCAATCACAATAATTTCTTTTACGCTGATCATCATCTTCAAAATTACAAATGGTGCTTGGATTGGCTGGCTTCTTGCCTTCGTTCTCTTCTCTGTTGCTATGTGGTACATTTTCAGGAAAAGTCAACCCACTTCAGAAGAAATTATTAATAGTGCCATGTTTTATTTACTTGCACCGGTCAATTTACAATGATTTGTTCAGTTAATTTTCTACAGTTTAAGTAAGCATAAAAAACAAACTCATCTCCCCCCTCATTGATGGCACCTGATGTGCACATGATGTATCGGTAGATGAGCCTCCATCGAAAACAAGGTGACTAACTCTACGCTCGGGTTACAAGAACTTTTCGTTAATGTCAAAAAATCACAAGTCGGCTTGCTATCGTGCAAACATGTATAATGCATGTTCATTATTCTGATTTCATGATTCATGGATAAAGAAAGCACATTAACAAGAAAAAATATCTTAAAATAAGTAATGAACATGTCTAATATAAATAGGGGACACAACATATTAAAAAACACAATATTTCTAGAACTGAATTTGAAAATTCCGGTCTCAGGTAAACATTTTCAGGTGCCATGGTGACTGGGTGCATGGATTTTTCTATCCCTGAATGGTGATATCTCAAATAAAATTGCAAGCAATAAAATATAATACTTGGTGCCAAGGCACTACTGTGTAGGTCGGGGGTGGGGGGTGTTATGTTTTATATGATAGACTGTAAACACAACAAGATGGCTCACTCACAAGATAGTCTGGCAGATGCTGAGATTAATGCATGTAATGCAACTTGTGGTGGCAGCTGACATATAGTTTATTTCTGAGGATACACACCCAAACAAACCTCCACCCCCAGCTGAATCACTGACACTTTACTAGTTGGTACTGTCCAAGTATGTAAAGTACTTGTAAATATGTCCCATGAATCTAATGTGTAACCTCTCTAACTGGTATGACTGATTGCTCTTGTATGATGTGTTGCTAAGCTGGATGACTTGTCACTAAGCTGCATCGTGTCTGAGTGAGGTCTTTCTGCCCAATTTGGAACGACAACTCCGGTCTTGAACTGTCCTCATGCTTATCTGAGTTAGATGTCATTAGATGTCAACCCGAGAGATGTCATTTGAACTCACTGGCTTAGCTGCCTGACTGGATTTCTGGGCATGTCACATATTTCTGTATAATGTGATGATTGGAAACAAAAAGGTTGAACACCTTAAGAGAATTGTACACAGGGAAAAGAACTGATAAAAAACATCCAATCAGATTGACATACTGATCAATAAGAGGTTTAGAAATGTCTGAATAAATAAATATAGACAATACCTGGTGGTAACAGTGACCATGTCCCAGTGTGTGGACAGTACTTCAAATTCTTCTATGTAGGTCAGCATGGCTGAAAGGATAAGAACATGCGCTCTTAAACATCCTGTGTGCTGTGCCGAGGTATGGGGTTCAATCCCCTACACCGGACAGTTGGACTAAAATGTTGACCTGTCATCCTTGACTTGGGGACGTAAATTACAAGTACCTCTGAAATCGTTAATAGGGAAAGCTAATCCACACGCTAAATTCAGTCCAGCACTACTGGAAGTAGTGTATATAGTCTACACTTGAGTTCAAAGCGGGAAGAATTTAGTACAGTCAACCTCATAAACCATGTCAATAAGCATCTACTCAGAATTATGAGAACAAGAATGAAAATAAAGATGGAAACTGGTGAAGCACAGTATGGATATGTGAAGGAAAAGTTACAAATAATGCAATATACACATTACAAATACTAATATACAGATCAGGTGATACACAGAAAGCCATATTCTTGTGCCTTATAGGATATACCAACTGTCATGACTGGGAGTGTGAGCTTTTGTCACACTCTTGTCACGGTGGGGGTGCTTATCGCCTTGAGAGAGAAGCTCACTTTGGACTGGGTCAGAGAGAGAAAAGTCTCTCAAAAACACAACACTCTTTGACACCCTCATAGGGAAAACATGTCTCAGACTCAAGGTGGGCGATGACCGTCATTTAGAGGGACACTGATGTTTTATAGTGTTATATCAGTGTAGTGTAGTGGTGATTGAGAGTACAACTTTGTGATCATTTGAAACGTTTGAAAAGTGTAATACAAATTATGAGAAGAGAAATATTGTATTTGAAAGATCCATTATCCTGTTGTACTTGGAGTTCAAAAACAATGTTTTCCCATAGTGAATTTGAATAACGAAGACACAAACAATAGATTGCATGATTTATTGCCTGGCATATTTCGCTGCATCTCGTCAGATACATACTGCAGAAATCACACTTGAATTAACTTGATAAATCCTTCAAGTTGAAATATACACAATTTCGCACAGTAATGTCACTTATCTACCACAGTAATTTTAAGCTGACTAACATGTCTTTCTGTTTGCACAATTCTGGCTTGCGTTGATAGATCATAATTGCTTCTGCAAATTTTAACAAGCAAGTATTTTTGTGTGTTAAACAACACGCGAAAGGCAGTGTTTCTGTCCACCACATGGCCACTTTCAACAATGTGCCTCCCGATTGAAGACGCCGGGAGCTTCCGGTGTGTCGGCCCCACAAGGCTAGCATCTCCTGTGTGTTGTATCTTGTTGACCCATTGAGGTATGTGTTCTGACATCCGTTTGTTAAGCTGTCTCTCTGTTCTACCAATGTAAACGGCCTGGCATCTACATGTGAATTGGTAAATACAATTGTTTGTGGCGTACAGAGGAACCGGCTCTTTGACTGCTGGTGTAGGAATCGGTACGGTTTTACATCTAATGACTGGAGTTGCCGCACAGAATGTTCGGCCTACTGCTTTAGTAAGCCGGTCTTGTAGATGTTGCATTACGTCATCCCCTCTGTGACAAGACCCCCGGGGCTTGGACGGGTTTGCCACTATAGATAATATCCCCAGCCTTTGCTCCGACCACCTCAATACCACTCTACATCTACCAGGCCCCACACAAGCCGGGACAGCTGAACCTCTCCCTCTCCTACCTAGGGTTCCCTTCCCAAAGGGGGCTCAGACAAAACGGCCTCGAATTACAAAGCGCAGTATCACTCTCGGTCGGGTATGTTCAACCATCGGATATGCACGATCGCTTTTGGTCGGACCTGCAACCTCACGGGTCGGGCGGACCGGCCTACTTCCCAGTCGGTTGGCTAGACATACGCAAGATTGAACACGCACGGTCACTCTAGCAGACGGACATGTAAACAAGCAGTGACAATAGGTATCATAAATACTTCCGATCAACTGTTATCCAATAAATGTAACACCATTCTGCTTACGGGGAATAACACTGGTATCATCACACAGCAAATACTTCCCTGCCAATCTTTCCCATGAATCACACCTTGATTCCTAGAATAATCACCACCACTGATCTAACACCTAAGTTACAATCCTAATCTAACGAAGCAAATTACACATCTATAATATGAAATGGAAACAAATAGGTATTTTAGACTCCTGCGAGAAAAAACGAACTAATCATCAACAAACGTTGCACATACCTTACAAGGAGATCCACGTGTCGCGAAATACAGGTGAAAAATCCGAAATCAGAAGCACTCAATAAATATAAAAATGAATAATAAAATAAGATAAAATACACACGAACGCATACAATACGACACACAGACGTTTCGATTCTCAGAATCTTTGTCAATGACAACACAGCTAACAACGAGATACAGCAAACGAAAGACCACAATACACTAACACAAGATCTGTAACTTAGCACGTGAGGCCGGAAAGGTGACTTGGCCAGCTGAATTAAAAATGGGTTGCCAAAAAGGATTGGAGTAGCCAAAAATATGTGAACAGTCTGCTATGAAAATATAGGAAAGTGAGGACAATTAAGTTAGATATGGGGGGGGGGGGGGGGGGGGGGGAGGGGGGGGCAGCATAGTAATAGATAGTGTGAAAAATTAGGGAAGATGCCACAGTTATACTGTAGCGTCCACAACCTATAACAAGCGTCTATAACAATAACATGACCTAACTTATCATTATTAACAGCGTCTAGCATTTATATGTAATGAATGACAAACATACTGCCTTGCATGTGTAATTACTAAACCAAACAAGTAACTGCTACACACTTGGTAAAGTACCGGAATCTCCCTAGCACAAAGCAGTGATAATAGCATACATATCACTAACCAGGCCATCATTTGTAACCTAACAGTTTATAATTCTTATCAATCTACAAACAAGGGTTTTACACCAGTCCTAGAAAGAACACACGTTCCGGCCTATTTTGTATACACACTCCTAGCTGTTGAGCAGGGCTGGCCCCGTCTGTCCACACAATCCTAAGCCGATCGATAATAGCTAATTATTAATGCCAACGGCCGGTGGTAGATTTATGCGCTTCACGAAGACTATCTCGGTCGGTAATTAATTCTCTCGGGAATGTAGGCGCGGTATAAGGACAACAGTTAAACAATAGACAAAGTATTCAACTGACCTGTGATTCAGAAATCACAATCTTGACTGCTGATGTCCCGCTCTGGCCGCGAACACTGACATCAGATTTCAGCAGCACATTTCTGCGATCTTTCTGCGCTGAGGTCCGACTGGCGACTGATCACGACCAACTAAGTGCGTCTTCACAATGCCTTCATGGGCCGAGTGAATTCCATGAGCCACAGAGAAGTCCTGTGTCACGGATAGTTCCACAATCCCGTGTTCCATGAGGCAATTGTGAGTCTAGCGTGATCTTGACCACGTACGCACTTACTGGGGACATTCTAGATTTCTCTAGACATAACCAGAATAGTGACATCACGCACTACTTTCGACGGGGAACCCCGTATTTATTGTTACCAATTCCAGGGAGACTAACCCGTCGCAATCCATCAAAGGGATATAACACAGAGACCAGACTATCTGCAGTCGTTTCGTCACACCCTCGAAAGGTTAGCTGGATGAATACCTTGAGTTTAGGGACTGTAGTTACGTTGCTTTGGGTTTGGGCTGTTGGCAGTGACGCTTTATAAATCCTGTGGAGTACCCATTCAGGTTTTAAGACATTCTTCAGAGTTTCAAATTCCTCTGTCAGTGTGTCCTGGGTGCATATCTTTCTAGCACGGTCAAACAAGGTCCGTGCTAAGCCCCGTTTGTACTGGACAGGTGTGAAGCTCTGAAAATTTAGGTATTGGTCAGTCCATGTTCCTTTGCGATACACTGATCTTGAATTGTGCCGTCTGCTCTACGTCTCATTAGAATATCTAGGAACGGTAACGCTTCATTGTGTTCGTGTTCCATAGATAGAGAGATGTTTTTATGCGTCTTGTTCATTGTGGCCTGGAACGATGTTGCTTGTAGCTCGTCTGTGGTGATAATTAGTATATCGTCCACATAACGACGGTAAAAGGCCAAGTTGTTGATGTCTGAGGATCTCTTTTATTCTAAATGTGCCATGAAGATGTCCGCTAGAATATGACCAAGAGGACTCCCCATGGCCACTCCGTCAATTTGGCGGTATGACTTAGTTAGAAAATTGAATTGTATGTTGGCTGTACATAGTAGTAGTAGCCTCTCCAGAATAGGTGTTGGTATGCCTAATTTTAGTTGTTTGTCGTCAATGCGTTCCCTTATTATTTTCACTGTCTCCTCTAATGGAACGTTAGTGAATAAGGAGGCTATATCCATGGATGCCATGTGTTTGTTATTTATGTCCATAGTATACAATTCCACCAGTTGGAATGTATCTCTGAGTACTGGCTTTAAAATTTCGGCTAGCCATCTCGCCATTCGGTGTTGTGCAGAGTTAACCATGGTTAAGATAGGTCTTTGCGGGATGCTGGGCTTGTGAAGTTTGGGTAGACCGTAACATCTGAGGAGTGTGGGAGCCACGTGGTGTGAGCGTTTTTTGCAGTGGCCTCACTGATGAGTCCCTCATTCACAAGTGACTGGATCTCTTTCCTCATTATAGTTGTGCGATACTGGTGTTCTTTCGAGGGGATGACGTAATGCAGCGTCTGCAAGACCGGCTTGCTACAGCAGTAGGCCGAACATTCTGTGCGGCAACTCCAGTCATTAGAACACACCTTTTCATAATCAATACCTGATATGTTCATGAGGATATTAATGATTTACTTTGTTGTGTTTCAGAAGTACACTCTTGTTCTGCAAGGAGTCCTTACCACTCCATACAAGAGCTTTCACAAACGTGGACATATGACAGCATAGACATGAAGGTTGTGAAACAAGAACTACGAGATGTTCAAGAAATGATAGAACACAGCAACTCAGAATCAATAATGTTTGATAACAGTTGTAAGGCATCAGTAAAATATGAATATGGTTGTCAAATGTCAGAACATGTGTCATCTGTGATTGATGCAAACAATAAACTATCTCTGGCTATTGAGAATTGTCAGCAGCAAAATAAGGAAACACAAGTAAAATATACACAGAGCTTTGCAAAGTCTTGTGATGACATTTTTGATTATGACAGTTATAGCTCTCAAAAAACTCTTACAGGAGACTTGTCTGATGTTTCTAGTCCAAATGTTTGTGTAGACAGAAATAAGAGAACACATACTGAAGGGATGCCAAACAAATGTAATGAACGGGATTGCCTTTTGATTCAAGATGACCATCTAGAGTGCCAACAGTACATGAATCACAAGAGAATACATACAGGAGAGAAACCTTACAAGTGTGATGATTGTGGTGCTTCTTTTACTACAGCTGGCAGTCTGAAAACTCACAAGAGAACACGTACAGGAGAAACACCTTATAAGTGTGATGTTTGTGGTGCTTCTTTTACTCGAACTGACTATCTGAAGACTCACAAGAGAAGACACACAGGAGAGAAACCTTACAAGTGTGATGACTGTGGTGCTTCTTTTACTCGAACTGACTATCTGAAGACTCACAAGAGAAGACATACAGGAGAGAAACCTTACAAGTGTGATGTTTGTGGTGCTTCTTTTACTCAAGTTGGCAGTTTGAAGTACCACATGAGAACACACACAGGAGAAAAACCTTACACATGTGATGTTTGTGATGCTTCTTTTACTACAACTGGCAACCTGAATGTTCACAAGAGAACACATACAGGAGAAACACCGTACAAGTGTGATGTTTGTGATGCTTCTTTTACTACAACTGGCAACCTGAATGTTCACAAGAGAACACATACAGGAGAAAACCTTTACAAGTGTGATGTTTGTGGTGCTTCTTTTACTTCAGCTGCCCATCTGAAGACTCACAAGAGAACACATACAGGAGAGAAACCTTACAAGTGTGATGTTTGTAGTGCTTCTTTTACTAGAGCTCACGATCTGAAGGTTCACAAGAGAATACATACAGGAGAGAAACCTTACAAGTGTGATGATTGTGATGCTTCTTTTACTAAGCTGGCAGTCTGAAGACTCACAAGAGAATACATACAGGAGAGAAACCTTACAAGTGTGATGATTGTAGTGCTTCTTTTACTCAAGCTGGCAATCTGAAGACTCACAAGAGAACACATACAGGAGAAACACCTTACAAGTATGATGATTGTGATGCTTTGTTTACTCAAATTGGCAGTCTAAATACTCACAAGGCAACACATACGGGAGAAACACCTTACGAGTGTGATGATTGGGGTGTTTCTTTTACTCGAGGTGACTATCTGAAGACTCACATGACAACACATACAGGAGAAAATTATTAGAGTGTGATGATTGTGAGGCTTCTATTACATGGGATGAGTGATGTGTGTGGCATGTGTGTGGGTGGGGAGATCATTTGGGTGGGTAATGTGAGTGGGTTGGGGATATGTGTAGTGGTGGGTGTGTGAGTGGGTGGAGGATTGTGTGGTGGGGGATGTGTGGGTGGGTTGGCAGGGGATGTTTGTGTGGGTGGGCAAATGTTGTGGTTGGGGATGTGTGTTTGACTGAGTGGTTGGGATTGTGTGGGTAGAGGATGTGTGGGGGACGAGTGTGTGTTGGGTGGGGGATGTATGCCTGTGGTAGGGGAGATGTGTGTATGCCTGGGGTGTGTGTGTGGGTGGGGGATATGCCTCATAACATGGTAATATGCATTGTTTATGTTTACAACATTCATTTGACAATGTTTTTCCCTATATAAATACATCATGCACTATTGATTAACAAAAAATGAGTGAATGGAAGGACCAAATGTAAGACAGGCCTGTGTGCCAAATTTGCAACCCTTCGAAAATAAAGATCAATTGATCAATCAATCAATCAAGCTGGCACACTGAAGACTCACAAGAGAACACATACAGGAGAAACACCTTACAAGTGTGATGATTATCATGCTTCCTTTACTCAAGCTGGCAGTCTGAAGACTCACAAGAGATCACATACATGCTATAGTGTAGCTCCGTGTCTGCTGTGCCATGAGAATGTGTTCGGACCTACAAAATGCACTAGCTCGTTAACTGGAACAACAATAGTCTTCACTAAAAAACTGGAAAATAGGAATTAATCAACAAAGCTGAGGCGAAATTTCAACACCTTTTAATTCAGTGTTAACAGCATCATAGTATATTATTCTAGTGGCCTTGTAGCGCTCCCCGTTCCGACTGGGATAACATCTAACCTAAGCCTACACTAACAATGTCTAGATCTGTCTCATTCACCTTGACACTCAGCCTATTTCTATTCCCTCTGTTCCTTCAGATCCTTGCTGCTATGTTCATCCAAGATTCGTCTAGTTTTCTGCCCATCGTTCTTAGATCCATGGCGTTTTCCCAACCAATGCTTCCACTTGTTATCCACTTGAAGTCCACTGTCCAATTACATCCAAACATCCAGTTGCCATACCAATTTGCTTCCACAATTGAAATACACAACCGCTCACTTAGATGGCTCCACAGCGTATCCTTTGGTTGTCCCGTTCGCGTTGGTGTGACGTATCTTCGTATCTCTTGGTTTTGGTGCACTGTCCACCTTGCTGTACACTTTAGGAGTTTCCTTCTATCCTCTCTGTATTGTGTGCTTTAGCAATAGCTATGTGGCAATACAGGAGAGAAACATTACAAGTGTGATGATTGTGGTGCTTCTTTTACTCAAGCTGACTATCTGAAGACTCACAAGAGAATAAATACAAGAGAAAAACCTTACAAGTGATGTGGCAATACAGGAGAGAAACATTACAAGTGTGATGATTGTGGTGCTTCTTTTACTCAAGCTGACTATCTGAAGACTCACAAGAGAATAAATACAGGAGAAAAACCTTACAAGTGTGAGGGTTGTGGTGCTTCTTTTACTACAGCTGGCATTCTGAAGACTCACATGATAACACATACAGGAGAAACACCTTACAAGTGGATACACTCAATCCAGCATCACAGCCTACACTGTAAGAATCACCAGCGGGCAGATCAATGGACCGTGGAGGACATTGTCATATGCCGATGATGTTTTAGTGTATCGTCAGGGTAAGGATAGAAAGCAGGTTGCTGTGGAACTACAAACCGAACTCAATCGCATAAGTACTTTGTGTATTGAAGTTGCGGCTTTTATCTGTGTGCCTTGTAAGGATTTTGATACAACTCTGTTTTCTGGAAGCTCACACACTTTTTCAAACTGTTACATATATTGGAAAATGACAGCTGTTGTCTCGGCTTCTGGTCTGATTGAATGATAAGAATAAAAGTTATATTTGCATGTGTTGAGAAAATATTTTTTGTTTAATTTTCTGAAGCCCAATGTCTTTTCACAAATCTGATGGTATGTCTTGACAGACAAGAATAGTAATTATTGCTTGTAAAATGACACACCTGTTGTAGATTATCAGTATTGGATAATCTTAGTAATCTTGAGCATGAATGCATCTGTCATACTGAATACATATAGTTGTACAGAATAGTGTACACATTGTAGATGATTTATTAATAATTACACGAAGGATGATGAACAATAGTGAGATTGTTTATTGTCAATCCTCCAGAAGACTGAGATTTTATTCTTAAGGCTAATGCCCTGGTGTTTATTTCATCTGCATCTTTCAAGGCCTGCATCTAATTGTTATGCTTGATGTTATTTTATTAAACTTAAACTGGTCATTTGAAACACCGTGAGAAGACACTTAAAGAAAATCAAAATGTTGCAAATCATGATAGTATTAATGCTGTTTATAGTTTATCTGTTGTTTACTTAGTGCAGTATATATCCCTATATACATCTGGCACCTCCACTGCAATATCATAGTCATCATCATCAGCCTTGTTGAAGGTCAGCATGGCCTAATGGACGGCACAACGACTGATTCACGACGCAAGCCAAGTTGATAACCATATTGTCAAAGACTCAAGTATAGAGGAGGAAGACCACCCCGAATGAGTGGTCTACCTCCAGTAGATTAGAGGTAACTCAGTGCGCCTACATGAGGGCAGGGTAGGTGATAGGAAGGGGAACTATTAAATAGTTCTCTCATGAGACACGGAGGTGTCGACCAGAGAGTTAGCACTCTGGTCACGGCATGATCACGGCAACGTGAATCTAGAGTGTAACTCAAGAGAGGCCACTACTCGAGCGTGCTAAATGAGGCCGCACGCAAAAAGCCGTAGTGCGCCCTGAGTCCTTCCGCGTACTGTGTAAACAGCACGCGGAGTAGAATCAGACGGGACACAGACTTCAGAGTGATAACATCGCTTAGCGATGCTTGTTTCGTTAGCCGAGTAGATAGATTAGCGATAGGGTTAGGAAACGACTAGTGATAGGAAGTTCTGTGCATTTATTCTTGTGTGATTTGTTAGCGACTGTTTGTTGTACATTGATGTGATACAAAGAGCCAGTGGCAATAAAATGTGTAACCAATTCCTCTCGTACGACTAGCAAGTCTTTTGTGTGGTGCGAGAGAAGTATCCTAGAATGCCTGTGACATCGGTGGCTGACAGGCTAGGATAAAGTGGTGTCAGAAGTGTAGCTTGGACAATCGTTCAAGCTAAAACACTCACCCACGGCTCTAAATTAGTATTACGGCTAGATAATCACAGGGTTTAATTTACGTTAGTGACAATGGCGTGTGCAGACAAAGCAAAGTGCGAGCTGTGCCCATCGTGACCAAGTTATGTTTATTTGTGCTTATTGAATTATTTTGTGCTAATGAACATGTTTTCTTCTCATTTGTGAGTATTATTGTTATAGTTTTGTATCATTTATTTCTGTAATTACTTATCTATTTACTAGTATTTGTCAAATATGATTCATGGCGGAGCGATACACAAAACTGAGCCGAGAACAGTATTGATTTTTCCAATCTAAATATAGCGCTGCGCGAGTGACGTATCGTGACTGATAAACAGCTGCGTTACGCCCTTGGCAAGCAGCGAGTGATTGTTGACAAATCGCAAAGCGGCTGCTCGCCTGAATCGTTGACTTATATCAAATAATTTATATATTTATTTATTTGAACATTATTATTACCTTTATATTTATTTCAAAGCATTTATTTATTTATTTATATATTTTTTCTTTTTCTTGCCATCGCGATGGCACTACTTCTGCTATGCAAATGAGACGCAGTCTGCACAACACTTTCATAAATTAAACAGCTAGAGTTAGGGAAGGCATAAAGACGTTAGAACGAAGACAGGACAGTGACATTTAAGATTAATTAAACCATATTGTAATGTCTTGAGACGTTTTAGACTCAAGTGTCACCGTCTAGGACTCAGGAACATCCGTATTCTATATTGGAACTGTGCCAGTGTAAAACAACGGGGCTCTATTTTAGAAACCCTAGTTTACAGGAACGACATTGTAGCACTCCAGGAGACGAGACTGGGCGATCAGCTACTCCGAATTGCCGGCTTCAAATGTTTCTATAACAGACGACATCTGGGAACGGCGATTCTCGTTCGCGACAGCATGGTGGCGTCAGAGCTAGACATGTCCAGTTGGAACAGTGACGATATACAAATACAGGCGTTGAGAGTTCATTCCAGTATACCATTCGTATTGGTTAATGTTTATGCCCGCAATGCGAGTGTGGACGCCCAGAAGTGGCAGTGCTTAAGTGGCATATTAGGCCACGAGAGAAATGTTATTTTCTGTGGTGACTTCAACGCTAAAGGCAGATCATGGGGAAACACTTCCTCCAATACACAAGGGGAGGAGCTCGAGACTGCACTGGAAACCATCGACCTGGTTTGTATCAACAGTGGCTGTGTCACCAGGACAGCAAGCCGTCCTGGCGATGAGGACAGTGCTATTGATCTGGCGCTAGTTTCACCTTCACTCACTACAGTGTGTAGATGGGGTGTCCTAGGACACCATGGCAGCGACCACCACCCATGCAGCATATTGGTGGAGAAAGGCAGAACCAGGCAGCACAAGCTAAAGGTAAAGACGTTCCAGTATGACAGTACAGGGCAAGATGTGGTGAGTAAAATAAGACGTGACAAGCGCAGAACGTTTCAGGGCAGGAAGAAAAGGAAAAAAAGCTGGGAGCAGCCACCGTGGTGGAGTTTCGAGGTGGAGAAGGCTTGGGTGGATAAGCGTAGTGCTGTAAGGAGATGGCAAAATGCCAAGAAGAACAGAGCTGGTCATCCTAGTTCCTGCTTGCACTTAGAAAGAGAGATGCACACAAAAGTAAGCTATTTCAAAAACTGGTCACGGTGGTTAAAAGCGAAAAATGGGCAGAGGTGTGTCAAAGAGTAAGCACAGACAAGTCACTGAAATTGTTCTGGCGACTACATAAAAGCATGAGTGGTGTAGTCAAGAATAAGAGCATTTCTGACTTCCAAGGTGCTGACCTCATCTGGCAGAGGACTGACGAGGACAAGGGCAAAGCCCTCTTTGAACGCTACCTTGAGCAGAGCAACCAGACAGACATGGGAGGCCGGAATCTGGCCAAGGAGGTCACCTCAGACAGATGCAAGGCCCAGGACACTTCGGATGAAGACACAGTGACAGTGAAAGAAATCAAGGCTGTGCTTCGACGATCAAAAAACAGTGCTCCAGGTCCTGATGGCATAAGATACGACGACATAAATAGGTGTACCGACAATGAGCTAGAGAAACTAGCAGACATGTACAACAACAGTATAGGGAGTGCTAGCATCAAGGAGGAATGGTTACACAGCTATCTGATTCCCTTGCCGAAGCCTGACAAAGACCACAAGAAAATTCAGGGATATCGAATTATAACCATGCAGAATACAATAGGCAAGCTGCTGGAGAAGGTAATTGCCAGGAAAATATCAAGCCAACTAGAGAGGCAAGGTGTTTTCCCACCTACCCTGGGTGGGTACCGTCCAAAAAGAGAAACCTGGACCAATGCAGCAGTCTTTGCCCACGATGTCTATGAAGGTTTCCACTCAGGCACTGAAACCGTTGCTGCAGCGATTGATCTTGAGGACGCATACAACAGAGTACCACTGGATTTTTTAATGTTTCAGCTTCTTGAACTAAACGTAAGTCCATTCCTCCTTAGTTGGATCGCTGCAGCTCTCTTCCAACGGAAAGTAGTTTTTAGATGTGGCAGTTGGACTTCGGAACCAACAACAATATATCCTGGCCTACCACAGGGATCACCATTATCTCCGGTACTGTTCAACGCCTACACAGTGAGAATCACCAGTGAGCAGATCACTGGACCTGGCAGGACATTGTCATATGCCGATGATGTTTTAGTGTATCGTCAGGGTAAGGATAGAGAGGAGGTTGCTGTGGAACTACAAACCGAACTCAATCGCATAAGTACTTGGTGTGATGAAGCTGGGGCAATGGTCAACCCAACTAAGGCAACAGTGACCTGGTTCTCGTTGAATAATCATATTGTCAACAATCCAACACCAACTGTAATGCTGTGTTCAGAGACGGTGGAAAGAACGCAGGCAATGAATTACCTGGGGATACGGTTTGATCGAAGCCTTGCTTATAATGTGCACATAGACCAGGTGATAACAAAGGCCAAGCGGGGTTTGGCAGCGATGCGGGTGATGGCGGCAGTAAACTGTGAGCAGCGCCATCTATGTCTTCTGTACGAGGGGCTGGTCATGTCTGTTTTGGAGTATGCAATGGCAATCCTGACTGTCAGCCATAAGCAGATAGAAAGGATGGAAAGGATACAGAATGAAGCTATGCGCATTATTCTTGGATGTACAAGAGATACAGCATGCAGGGCGATGCGCTACCTTCTTGATTTTCCAACCATTGAAGAGAGAATGCAAGTTTGCAGGGCACGTGCCTACCTCAGAATTAACGCAAACACACAGCATCCACTGCATAGTGAAATTAGGAAGGTGAAGGGCAGCAGGTTAAAAAGAGGACGGTCGTGGATGGGTCAAGCCGAGGACATTCTTCAACAGGTGTGTTCACTTGAGGACTTAGAACCTGGCGAGGAGTGGGTGCAAGTGCCAACAGACTTCTGCACATCCTTTTCAGTTTGCATCCAACTAGATAGAAAATGCAGACAAGAAAATCCGGCTGCTGTTGAGGCTGAAGTACAAGCGTTGATTTTCGAGAATTCGCTAGACAGTGACGCGGTCATCTACACAGATGGGTCGGTCGTCCGACATGTGAGAAGCTCATGGGCCTTTACAGCTCGGGCCGGAGGGAGAATTGTGAAGGAGGACTCTGGTGCTTTCACTGAAACCACAAGTAGCCTGACCATGGAAGTCATGGCAGTAAGTAAAGCAATAACATGGCTCGAGACACAGACATTCACTAGGGCTTGTTTCCTTAGCGACTCAATGAACATGATCAAGAGGATAGAGGAGGGGTCGATTCGAAGAGAATGGTTGCTGCCTCTGAAGCGGTCTCGGCTGGCAAAGATTAGTTTCATCTTCGTGCCAGGGCATGCGGGAGTACAAGGAAATGAGCGGGCTGACAAGCTCGCAGGTGAGGCTACTGTTGAGGGCGGACGCGCCATGGACCAGGCTGACATTCTGAATGCTCTACGAGAAGTGAGACTTTTGCAAGAACCAAGTGATGACTGTGAATCTACAACAATGGCCAGACTGCGAGAGCAGCAAATTAAAAGAGGGGTGGCCAAACAAGAACACTACGCAGGAAGCCAAAGAAGATTGATAAACCAACACAGAACTGGCGTCGTTAGCCGCTACACGCTGCGGGATTTGCTGAGGAGGGGATCCGAGCACTTATGGACTGAATGGTCCGATGTGCAACGAGGATGATCTGTCGACTAACTAACTAACTAACTATATTGTAATGTCCTGGGGCATGTAATTGTAAAAGTTGTCTAGAATTATATATCGTTTACGAGTGGTTAATTGTTGATGCTCTTGACAACCAGGGAGAACAACCGCTGGTCAGAAGCATAACTCAAGCTGTGTGTGGTATTACCAGACGAATGAACTTGAGGTGCCAAACGAATGTACATGATTGATCTGGAATTTTAAGTTGAGTATACCCAAATGATTTTGCATGCAATATGATTAATAATGCATCTCTTTTTCAGCGTGTGATGTATTAGCATATTTTTTGTGGTCTGTTTTTCAGGTTATAACCTACGAGTATAATTTCTTTTCTACTCAGGGAATTAAAAACATTACATATCTAATATAAATAAGTGAGTAAAGATTTAAGTGCCTATCAAATCTAGCTAATCTCCCAACAACATGGCAACTTTAGCTGACTTCATAAAAGCAGGCAAGGAACTAGAATACACAGGAAAGGACTTAGAGCAATATGCTGATCGAAAATTTAAAGAAGCAAAAGATGCTGAGAGAGATGAACGTGCACGAGAAAGAGAGCATGATAAGGAGATGAAACAAAAACAACTAGAACATGATAAGGAAATTAAACAAAAGGAATTAGAATTAAAACAAAGGGAGATAGATGAAATGGCAAGAGTGAAAGAAAAACAAATACAAGTTGAATCAGAGACACAGTTAAAGATGAAAGGTATGGATGTAGATTCACACTTAGAGATCTCTGCTACAAAACTAAAAAGTCAGCAAGAAGAAAATAAATTCAATAAGTACAAAAACATTATCAAGCCATTTTGTAAATAAGATTCCATATCAGCCTGGACAGAAAATGTCGAATATCAACTCAAATATCACCAAGTACCAATCGATATGTGGGCCATGATCTACATGAAGAACTTAAGTGGAGAGCCCCTTAAAGTAATAGAATCTATACCAACTGATCTTAGATCTAACTATCAGTACATCCACGATAGGATAATGCAACATTTCTTACTTGATGCCCCTGGGTATCAAGTACAGTTTTCCAATTTAAAACCTAAGCCAAGCGAGACCTTTATAGATTATGTCTCAAATGTACAAAGCGTACTAAATAGATGGCTTAGTGCATCAAAAATAGGAAAAGATTTTGACAAACTTAAAAATTTAATAGCCATGGATAAAGTCATATCCACTATACCATCTCCTTTCGCTAAATTCCTGCAGCAGTCAGACATTGAGACCATAGAACAATTTGAAAAGAAAGGCTCTGCATATTTTTCCTCAAATAGAGATATTTTTAAGACATCAAATAGCGACTCTGAAATAGTTTCTTTTGTGAAGGACCAACCTAAAGCTATCAGAGCAACAAAAAACCATTTCATAGAGTCGACAAGAAAGATAAGAAAGTGTCGAAATGTGTCTATTGTCAACTTTTTCATGACACTTATTCTATGTGTGATAAATCACCAAACTATCCGACACATCTTGAGATGGTCATTAAGAAGCAACAAAACAAAAGAACTGCATACAGGCGTGCAGTCAAATGCTTCTTCTGTTCAAGCTACGGTCACTATTCTAATAAGTGCCTAGGCCGCCAAAGAATGAAGGCCAACAATGCTATTTTGATTGATACATCTTCTGATAGTGGTAGTGAGACTGAGTGTGAAGGTGAAAATGATTTACCTTTTAACCAATCTGAAGATGTGTGTTGTGTAAACGATATATTAAGCTTTGACAGTTGTGAGCGATGTCACCAATTTCATGCAGACGGAAAATTAGAATGTGGACATACAGTACCATTCTCAACTGAGAGTGTAAATGCAGCATTAGCCTCCAGAGGCAATTTGGTGTTCCACAATGCAATGGTCAATGACAGACCATGCCAATGTTTGCTGGACAGCGGCAGCACCCTTATTGGTCTCAGAAAGGAACTGGTGAATCCAAATGATTATACAGGTGACTCTGTCAAATGCCGAACCTTTTGGGGTAACATTGAAATTTACCCTTTGGCCAAAGCCCGTATTAACACTCCTTTCCTTTCTGGTACCTTTACATGTGCGATTTTACATAACCCTTGTACTGATTTAATTTTGGGATGCTTACCCCAATTGAAACATTGCACTAGCGATGAAATAGCTGCATGGGAAAAATTAAATGCAGCTAATGCAACAACCAGAGCAGACACTATAAAACATCAAGACACACTACAAGATGAGAGACTACTGTTGCTATCACCAACTAGCACGGATGATACCACCAGACAAAAATTCATAGAACAGCAGAAAGCTGATCCTAGTGTGTCTCCATATCTAAAGTTATTGAAAGAAAAAGCCAAAGTGACAAAAAACGCATCATGGTTCTTTAGACTTAATAATGGTATTCTTACTCATTCATCATTCATTCATTGGCACCTTGCCGTCTTGACAGACGATAGTTTGTGCTTTAAAAAGGCATAATAACTTTTAACTATGGCGGTAGCGAGTGTGACTGATAAGGCCAATTTGCGCTGTAAATGTCCGTTCACAGTGGGTGCATGTGAACACGTGGTCATTTCCACCATCATGCACCATCTTACGTCTCAAACGCTTGGTGTGTGACTTTTCTGCAATAATTTTCTCCTTTGACTTTATTCCATTTCTGATATTTGCCCTCCATGCAACACGTTCAGCGGCGACTTGCTCCCAATGTGCATTATCAATGCCTGTATCAATCATGTCCCGCTTACACACATCTTTGTATCGTAGTAGAGGCCGACCCTGAGATCTCTTACCCATCTGTAATTCACCAAAAAAGATATCCTTTGGTATTCTACCATCATCCATCCTCCTAAGATGTCCTATCCATCTAAGTCTACGAAGACTGAGCATGGAATAAACTGTCACACAACCTGATCTTTCCAATACTTCAGTATTTGTGATTTTGTCTTGCCACTTAATACCAAGAATTCTTCGCAGACACCGCATATGAAAGCTGTTTAAGTTGTTCTCTTGGTGTGAGTAAGTTGTCCAGGTTTCACTACCATAGAGAAGAGTACTAAGGACACAGGCTTGATAGACAAGGACTTTTGTTTTGGCAGTAAGCTTCCTGTTCTCCCAGACTCTTTTTCTTAACCTGTTCATTGTTGTTGCTGCCTTACCAATCCGGATGTTGATTTCCTGATCTAGGGATAATTTGCTATTTACCACTGATCCTAGATATGTAAAATGGTCTACTATCTCTAGTTCGGCGTCGTCAATAAAGATTGATGGTACCCCATGTGCACCTTGTGACATAATCTGTGTCTTCTTTTTGCTAATTGTTAAACCAAATTCAGAACAAGCATTGGAGAATGCAGATAGTAGACATTGCAATTCTTCCTCAGAGTGGGTCGTAACTGCAGCATCATCTGCAAAAAGCAACTCTCTGATCAGTACCCTCCTAATTTTGGTCTTAGCCTTCAATCTCTGAGCATTGTAGAGGCCGCCATCTGAGCGTGAGTGAATGTATATACCACCATCCTGATCATGAAATGCATATTTCAGTAGAAGTGAAAAGTATATTCCAAAGAGGGTGGGAGCTAGTACACAACCTTGCTTAACTCCACTCTTGATTTCAAATTCTTCAGAAGTTGCACCATCAAACTTGATTATACCCTTCATGCCTGTGTGGAACGATTCCACAATGGACAGAAGAGTCGGTGGGCAGCCAATCTTCTTTAGTGCCTTGAACAGACCCTCACGACTGACCAAATCAAATGCCTTTGTGAGGTCGATGAAGGCAATAAACAGTGGTTGATTCTGTTCACGGCATTTTTCTTGCATTTGTCGCAATGAGAATATCATATCAGTGGTAGACCGGTTCTGTCGAAAGCCACACTGTGATTCGGGGTAGACTTGATCTCCTAGGACTTGAAGTCTGCGCAGAACAATTCTGGCAAATACTTTTCCAACAATACAGAGAAGTGAGATACCCCTATAGTTGTTGCAGTCGCTCCGATCGCCCTTGTTCTTGTACAGTGTTATGATGCTTGAATCTTTGAAATCCTGTGGGACTTGTCCTTCACGCCAGCATAGCTCTATTAGCTGGTGGATCTGTATAGTGAGTGTGTCTTGCCCACTCCTGATAACCTCTATTGGAATCCCATCCTTACCTGGAGCCTTGCCAGATGCAAGTTCATTTATAGCACACTTAACTTCTGTTATGGTGGGAAGTGTGTCCAGGTGGTCAAGAGTTGGTAGAGCCTCTATGGCGTTGAGGGCATCATCCGCTAGTTTGGTCTCACTTGAGTAAAGCTCCAAATAGTGCTCTACCCATCTGTCCATCTGCTGTTTCTTATCAGTGATGATTTCTCCAGTCAAGGTTTTCAATGGTGCACTTCTTTTGATCACTGGACCGCAGGCTTTCTTTATTCCTTCATACATGCTTCTTATGTCTCCCTTATCACTTGCGATTTGAATGGACTCACATAACTTGATCCAATAATCATTTGCACACTGCCTGGCAGCCTTTTGCACATCCTTCCTAGCTTGCCTAAGCTCACTCAGAGTGTTACGCGTTGGTCTTTCCTTGTTTCTTAAGAGAGCTTTCTTCTTCTTATCAATCAAGGGCTGCAGAGTCTCGCTGTTGGCCGCAAACCAGTCCTGCCTCTTATGATCCACAGTGCCGTAAACCCCTACGGCAGTTTTATAAAGAGTTTCCTTAATTTGACCCCACTTTTCATTTACTGTACAATTTTCTGGTGTATCAGTGAAAGCGTCTTCAAGTTGCTGTTGAAACTGAAAGCACTTTTCAGGATCATGAGTGTTAATAATATTAATCCTGAGGCTAGATTTGTGTTTAGCTGTGTAGATTCTCTTTGGTCTCAGTCTAACCCTTGCAACAACCAAAGAATGATCCGTATCACAGTCAGCACTGTGGTAACTACGCGTCAATGATATATGGTTCAGATGTTGTCTCCGTGTGATGATGAAGTCCAGCTGGTGCCAATGGCCGGATCTTGGATGTTTCCATGTGACCTTATGCATCTCTTTTGTTTTAAAAAAGGAGTTTGTAATACATAGGTCATTACTGGTGCAATGCTCCAGCAGCCTTTGCCCATTTTCATTCATGCGACCGATGTTGTATTTTCCAAGGCACACTGGCCATGAACTCGAGTCCTTGCCCACACGAGCATTGAAATCACCGAGCATATAAATGTAGTCGGATTTTGGAACTGCCTTGATCACGGAGTCTAACTCCTCATAGAACGAATCCTTCACATCATCAGAGGAATCGAGTGTTGGTGCATATGCAGTAATAATGGTGGCAAACCCACAAGAGGTTGCCAAGCGCAGGGATAATAGTCTTTCATTTCCTCCTGCTGGAATTTCAATCATTCCCAGTAGCGAATTCTTCACTGCAAAGCCCACACCGTGTTGCCTTTTTTCTGCCTGCCCTCTACCCTTCCAGAAAAAGGTGTAGTTGTTTTCCCTGAGTGACCCTTCCTCAGCGAGGCGAGTCTCCTGCAGGCCAGCAATATCAATGTTTAGACGATTGAGTTCGGCATCAATCACAGCCGTTTTTCTCACATCGTCAATATTGGTCAAGTCAGTGGAAAATCCTGGACACATGGTTCTCACGTTCCAGGTTGCAAGCCGTAGCTTGAGGTTTCTATTTTTATTTGTACCTGGTGCATTGGTTTTACAGCCTGCGATTCAGATTTTGTCCTAGCCCCAAGCACCCATTGAAGCAGGCAGGCTGTGGCGGATCAGCACCCAATTGGCTGGGGGCTGCCCAGCTTGAGGCGGGCGGTAGCTGATCAGTGACACCTATAGGTGTCTCCCACCGTCAGAGGCAACGCGTGGCGCCCCATGTCTACGCCAACTGACAAGGACTTATAACCCGTAACAGTTGCCTCTCGCTTTGATTCCGAGACCAGTTAAGACCAGGGATGGAGTTATTGCCTCTCCATAGCACAAAGCCTGGGCTAAAATATAGAGATCATGTGTTGCCCATGCAGCATGATCCCTCTCTCGGCCTGCCTAGTTTACTCCAGAGGAAAGGTAACACCCCTACATCTGGAACAAGACAAGCTGCAGAAGCTGCCGGATCAGCAAAGCAATGCTCTAACTGTCCGCCTGTCGGAGCTTCGATCCTAGACCAGTCGCCAACCAAGGCTTAGGGCCTGGTCTGCCCTGCCATGACATTTTGTCTTTAGCTTGCATTTCCTCGCACCAGGGTAATGCTTGTACCCTCCCAATTGCGCTCTTCCGCCCGAAGCCGTTGGCACAATGTGGGGTGTCGGGTTTGGTAAGCGCCGCCCAACGTTCAGCGCTAACAGAAACCAGGTAGTACCGTCTACTGTTATACGGTAGCTCAGTCATATCTGACTAAGACCTGACAGGTGGTATTCTTACTAGGTATTATACAACTGGTAACCATGAGATTCAGCAAACGGTGTTACCTGTACAACACCGCCAAACTGTGCTAAAGATTGCACATGAGTCACCGTTTGCTGGTCACCTTGCATACGACAAAACCAGGGCCAGAATTCAGGCTCATTTTTATTGGCGAGGTTTTTGTAATGATATAAAATTATTTTGTCGTTCGTGTAATGTCTGTCAACAACTAGTACGTAAGGGTAAACATCCTACAGCTGAAGTGCAACCTTCAACATTGGCCTCTAGGCCATTTGAGAGTGTGGCAGTAGATATTGTTGGACCCCTGAACCAGGTGTCCAGCAAAGGAAATCGCTTCATCTTAACAATGGTGGACCTATGTTCAAGGTGGGTTGAGGCAGTAGCTTTGAAATACATCACCTCCAAAGACGTTGCCAATGTATTTCTACACTTGTTCTCATGATTCGGGTTCCCACGGACCATCTTATCCGATCGTGGAACTCAATTCATATCGGCTGCAACGCAAGCCCTTACGAAAATGTTAGGGATTAAACAGCATTTTACAACAGCTTATCATCCAGCCAGCAATGGGATAGTAGAGAAAATTAACGGAGACCTTAAGCATATGCTGGCTAAGGTGACAGCAGAAAACCCAGCTGATTGGGATACACTGTTACCAACAGTGCTGTTCGCCTATCGGGAGATTCCCCATTCAAGCACGGGTTTCTCACCGTTTGAATTAGTATACGGGTCTAACCCACGTGGACCCCTAACAATTTATCATCAGGTAATAACTAATTCCATTGAAATTCCAACCCCAAAAACACCTTATGAAATGGTGACAGAAACACGAGATAAAATCATGAAATCGTGTATCATAGCTAAGGCAGCTTTGGAGAGGAAGGGTCAAATCTACCGCCAATACGCAAACAAAGGTGCGAAAACAATTAATCTTGAACCAGATCAAGACATACTTCTGTTACTTCCAGACAAACGAAATTTATTTATTGACCTCATGGCAAGGGCCATTCAAGGTGGTACGAAAAATTTCTGATGTCGATTATGAAATATCGATAAACGGACACTTAAAGATATTTCATATCAACATGTTGAAACCCTACTTTTCACGACAAGAGACAGAATTAGAGACAGACGAACACAATGCACCCACACCTATGGATGAGACGACAGACGTACACAACGCATTAACAGCTTCTCTCATACGTTCCTCCGTAACGAGACCCTTGTTGGTGTTTCTGATGTACAATCTTGGCATCTGAAACAAAAGAGTGACAGAATTATATAACATTTAGAATGGTAGGCCTATCATTTGCAAAGAAATACTGATCATAGCACGAATGTCGTGCATCTTTAATAAATCACTGAAATCAAATTTGTTAACAGTTTTATTGGTCTAGATTTAGACCCAAGTATTAAAAAGAATCAATAATGCTGATATTCGAATGCAATCTTCAACACTTTTAATAACAACAGACTGTCTTCTCAATTTCTTCTATGGGGAGAAATGAACCATGGGGAGAAATGAACCGGTCCATTTCTCCCCCATCAATGTATTAAACTATTCAGCCATAAAGTCTCTTAAATCTAATATTATATGCTATATTTTTTATATGAACTCTTAAATAACAAGTAAATAAAGATATTAACGTAATTACCTTGTCCTGATTCCTGACTATGCGTCTACTTTACAATGGTGTCTGGAACTGGAAAAAGAAACTTTAGTGCAGAAAATTTTTCAAACTTTGCGTGGGAACGACCTGTGCGGGAAGTCGATGGCAAATGAAAAATTCGGACTATGTTTGATGTGGAAAACAAACTTATTATGGTTTCACTTTCATTGCATCACAGCCAGGGGCCAGAGAGGGGGTGGTCCATTTCTCCCCTATGTCCATTTCTCCCCAGTCTCCCCTATTGTGGACAAATTCACCTATCTTGGCAGCACTGTGTCACAAGCTGCCACAATTGATGATTAAGTGAATGCAAGAAACTTCAAGGCCAGCGCGGCGTTTGGCAGACTGTACAAGAATGTATGGGACAGAACTGGAATAAGCCTGCAAACAAAGCTAAAAGTCTACAAAGCAGTTGTATTATCCACACTGCTATATGATTTTGAAACCTGGACTGTTTATCAGCGACACGCAAGGAAATTAAACTACTTCCACACAGTCTGCCTTAGGAAGCTATTGAAGATTAAATGGCAAGAGATGATCCCAGACGTTGAAGTCCTAGAAAGAATGTCCATGCCCAGTATCCACACTCTACTAATGAAGAATTAGACTCACTAGGCTGGTCTCCTCACTCGTAAGCCAGATCACAGGCTCCCTAAACGAATTTTTTACGCCGAGCTGCATTTTGGTGAACGCTCCCAAGTCGGCCAGAGGAAACACTTTAAATACACTCTGAAGATCTCACTAAGAGCGTTTGGAATTCATCATGACACTTGGGAGTCTGCTACGAAATTCGTGGCGTACATCATTACGCAAGGGTGCAGTCACTTGTGAAGTAACCAGAACTGCAAGAGCTGTGAAGAAAAGGCTGGACAAAAAAAAGAAACAAAAAACCCACTGCAGGAGAACCCCCTCCTGGAACGTCAAGCATTCTTTGCCCGCATTGTTAAAGTACATTCCGAGCCAAAATAAGCCTTATAAGCCATCTTATAACTCACGACACCATGCTTTCAAACCCAGTGGATGAAATGAATGATCATCGTCATTCTTGATGGACAAACAACAGGTTCGATTCCTGACTCCGTCATTCATGAATGCAATATTCTCGGAGACTACCGGGCGTCGTCGCTGGAGTTAGGGAGTTCGTGCTTTGTGCAACGTTTTCGGCAAGCTGTCCTGGGGACAGAGACCTGGCTAAATGGGATACACCCGGTACAATGAAGTCGAACCTCTAGCGTTCAATCCTTGCAACCCTGCAAAGAGAGCGGTTCATGCTCATTCACTGGCAGAGGTGGGATTATATTCTTCCGATTAGAACAGCCCCATGGATGACACAGCCTCTCAGAAATGGCTACTAGATAATTTTCAGAATTTTCAGGGACTGAAAAGCGACGAGGAAGGGAACTGAGTTATGTCGTGACCAAGAATATGTGAGTACATAACACGTCACACCCCAACGGCCGTAAGTGTTATGTAAGTCAAGTCAAGGACTCTTTTATACTAACTCAGTGGCTGATGTTGGAAAATTATTGCAGATATGTCACACACCGAGCGTTTGAGACGTAAGATGGTGCATGATGGTGGAGATGTCCAGATTTGTGGGTCAAATTATGTCATAAATGGAACATGGCAGAGAGGTCTTTGCTCTTTGAGCCCGAGGAGTTATGGCCGTCTGGCTAGTGCAGTCGCCGCGAACTGTGCAATGAATGAATATTTGTAGTCCATTAGTAATTGGTTTAGTTTAGTCATTCTCCATGTTTCTGATACATACAGCAGTCATAATTTAACTAATGTTAGAGCTGAAACATCTTTTAGTGCTATAGAAGTTCTTGTTATATGCTTATTTTAATATCTCTATGCCATATGTGCTGGTTTCCCTGGCGAAGGAGTTAACGACTTTCTCCGTAATCCTGTATATCCACGTGAGGATCACAGCTGCATGAGATTCGGCAGCGAATTGCATCGTGCTGGTTACTTACGGAGTATGTGAGTAAGCGGCTCAGAAAGCAGTGGCAAACTACTGAGCGTAACCTTACCAAAAACATCAACAGCAGCTGAAAAATGCTGGTGTTGACTGCAATGTCTTGAAAGGGATATGCAACTTTAAAAAAAAATATATGTTCCCCCATCTTTATCTACATTTGTACATAAGTTTTTGTATGGTAGATATGATTCCACTTCTCGAAGTGAGGCTTCTCATAGAGAGAACTAGACAAATCTGTTTACTTCTCTTATCTATTATCTCTCACTAAGAGAGATCAGGTTATCATGTGTTATGTTTATTCTTATTATCTTTAATTTTCACCTTTGAATTGTAGACCTAGTTTTTGTGACCTCCCATCAAGTGTCTTTAGATAATTTCATGACACTTCCCTAATTTTTTGAAGAAAAAAAATTGGAAAAATACAATTAAAATAAGTTGGATAGAACTGATATAATGAAATCCATTGGTTGAATGGTGCCTCATTCAAGACTCTTTAAGTCAATTATAATGGATATATTATTATTTGTTTGTGAATGAATTGTGTCTTTCAGCTGCACAATGGACAAATAAATGCTACTGCCGGATGTCAACTTTTGTCAAAAGAATGTGGGAATCCATGGACATAGAACTAGAAAGGAAGTCTTTTGTGCCAGGATAAAATATTAAATGCCTTTGTCCTGATATATTTTATGATACTTTGGGACTTGCCATGTTGAATTTTATAAGAAAACGCTGTTGGCACTACAACGGCCATGTACTCAGAATGGACAAGACAAGACTCCCCTACCAAGCCCTCATATGGTCACCGGTAGGGAAAAGAAAACGGGGAAGGCCAAGAGAGATCCTGCTTAGAACCATCATAAGAGAAGACTCATTCAATGGCCAAGTAAACATCCAAGATCTACAACAGATAGCAGCAAACCACCAGACATGGAGAGCCATGACTTCTGCCCTATGCGCCGCCCTGGGCTCAAGAGGAAAGACTAACTAACTAATGTTGGATTTACTGTATCCCCCATTTGGTCTAGGCCATCAATCAATTCAACCCAAGCGATTCTATCTTTAGCTATCTCATGCAGCTGCCCATGTCCTCCTGATATTATTCATTTCTGTCTCTAACTCTCTTCTCCTTGTGTGTTCAGGTCTTCCTTTATTTCATTTGCCCTGTCTGTTTTGGACAAAGGCTTTTCATGTAATACAATTCTCAGGGGAGGTCAGCATGGCTGAATAGATAGAAACACATGTTGGTTAAACATTTGGTGTGCAGATGTCGAGGTAAGGGTTTACACCCTTAGACTGGTTGACTTCCCGTCCTTGACTTGGGACGTAAGTTACAAGTACCTCTAAAGCCCAGTTGCTATGAAATGTCCAGTTGCTATGAAAGTTCTTTTGCCTTTTGAATTCTTATTTTAATATCTGTACATGTTGACCCATCAGTGTCTACATTGCTTCTTAATTAGGTGTATAAATTATACTATAATTCTGTCTCATGAAGTGGTTTCACCAAGGGAAATCAGACTATCATTTGCTTGATTTATTCTAATTATATTTGTCTTTCCCTAAGAGTTTTTAGACTTAATTGTTTTGACCTCCCATCTAATGTATTTAGCTAAATCTTGCATCTCATTTTAATGTGTTGGACAAGAAGGCAATATCATCAACAAAGTCCAGATCATTGAGCTTCAGCGCACAAGCCAACAATATTGGGACCAAGTGAACCTAATTATCAAATGTAGGCATGCTTACAATCTCTCATGTTAGAAGCTAACAAAGTAAAAATTATTGTTCCTAAGCAACAGTTTAGAGGGAACATTGATGACAAGATTTTCTTGTTTTTCTCTCCAATTATCTACCATTATTGGATGTATTAAAAAAGATACAACAAAGAATGGCTGCTGCTATAAGTATTGCATCAACTTTAATGTATGTATGATGTATGACATAATTAATATGGATTTTCCATAAAACTTTCATGTATTATTGTGTTGTTTTTTTTTGTCACGATAAACTGATATAATTACACTGATAGGTTCCCAAACTCAAATCCTTAAAAGTGACTTGAGGAATAATATATCAGAAATTATGTCTTGAAGTAATCATAAGATACTTTTGTATCATTAATCATCTTGCAAAACAAAATATCAAATGCATTTATATAGTTTATGTTTGCATACAAATGTAATCTTATAAATCCTTTCAGACTGACTGTAGACATAAGATGGAGAGTAAACTACCATCAAGTGTCAAGATAGAACAACCTGAAGTCTGTGCAGGTCAAGGTAAGATTAAGTGCAATACAACATAACAGTTAGTGGAATATTCTTTACAGGATGTTGCAATCAACCCCAGCCTTTATTGGCTGTTTGTGATTTACTAGATAATTCTACATTTAGAGTTTGCCATTGTTTTCTGAATTGTCAAAGCAATATACCATCAACATAAATAACATAGCAGAATGTAAATCTACTCAAATACTGGGAAAAATTAGGTCAAAGATATGACCACCGGGATCAGTGCACAACTCTACGGTTGAGCAGAGCAGGGCACTCTCTTGTCCTGACAATAGGAAATTGCTGTCAAGGGCAGAGGTAAAATCCCCCGTGTGAATATGGAAGTCAAGAGAAAACCACCACATTATCTTCCCAAGACAAGTTTAAAATAGGAACGAGGAATAACAGGATATAATTGGGATAGGGAAGTTTCATAATTTAATAAAAGAAAGAAATAAAAAATATAAAAATTTTACAATAATTTGTTCAGGTGGTAATACATATGGAAAAAGAGCAGAACTAATGTTTTTATGAGGAAGCAGCTAAATCAGTGAATGGTTATTTGAGTAAATCAGATAGTTATTATTGTCAAATTCAAAGTCAGACCAAGAGATATAAATATTATACAAGTGTAGGCAACAAAACCAAGCAGTAATGAAGTTGAATTACAAACATTTTATGACAAAGTAGAAATGGTGACAGGGGTGGGAAATTTAAACATGATTCAGGAGTAGCCTCTTTTTCTCAGGAGCCAGTATATTTTATCAAAACACTGGCAAAGAAAAATATGAATCAATCTCAGATAACGCTATTATTTTGAAGTGAGCCATTAAATGTCCTTTATTGGAGGCTCAGTTAAAGATATCACTGAGAGAACACTTAAGTTATTCACACGTCTCTAGAGCTTTAAAGTAGCCAGCACTTGTTGTATCTTCCAATGGCACAATAGAAAGAAATGTCTCCTCCACTTTCTCTTCTCTGATCAAATGAATATATAGTATCAGCCCCTCATCATCAGATCTGTCTGGTTCTCTCTAACGTATGATACTAACATATGGTTTTCCTTTATTTCAATATCAAATCTTCATGAAGATATGAGGCAATGTATGAAACACATTTTCTATACTGTTTTTGTTTTTAAAACTCTGAATCAATCACATTAAGCCCCGTCTGCAATGTGCCTACCTTACTGAGGTAGAGGGGTTTGAGTGTTCCAATGACACCAAGAGATATGCCGACGGTGGCACAGCTACTGGTAGGGTCTCCCATGTTGCACAGATCAAGGGATAGGAACCAGACAAAAAGCGGCACATACCTGCTGCCTTGTAGGTAGACTGGGGGAAGTAAAGGGCTTGGGAGAGAACACCCAAAAAATGCTTGTCAAAGTCAGACGTACTGAGTCACAGGCTTGACAAAACAGTGCAAGGTAACTCAATCATGATGCCACAAATTAAAATAAATCAGAATGTTGCTAATCACGTGAAGTCCAGTCATGCTGTAATAGTGCCCAGCCCACCTGCCTCGAGGGGGTCCACCCAATGCAACTGGTGGTCACCTTCCCCTGTGCTATGGAGTCAAGGCACAGACGGATAGAGTAAGAGCTATTGGCCAAACATCCCGGACACTCAACATACTACAGTGGAATGTTGAAGGAGTTTATAACAAGACAGTCTCCCTAACAAATTGTTTTCATAAAAATGTAATAGATGTGGCATGCATTCAAGAATCACACCTCAAAGCTGACCACAGATTATCAGTTAGAGGATATCAAGCCACATGTTTTGACTGCTAAGGACACAAAGGAGGAGTTCTCATACTTACACGAAATACAATACCATTCAGTGAAGTATCTGTGATCTCTGACAACCAAACAGAAATTATAGGTGTGGATATAATGATAAAGAACATGAAAATAAGAATTTACAATCTGTATTGCACAGCCGATAAGGATCTAACACTTTCAAACATGAAAATAACTGACACAAACCGCATTATAGTCAGAGACTTTAATAGCCATTCAGAAAGATGGGGATACTCAGATACTGACAACAGAGGAGATGAAGTGGAGAACTGGGATGTAGACTTTAATCTCCATCTACTCAACAAAACGGATGACACGCTGAGCTTCTACTCTGGAAGATTATTTAACACTTCCGCTCTGGACTTAGCCTTCTGCACAGGAGACATCCTCCACAAAATTTATCACCACCCTGATGAATATTTAGTTTCCCTTTGGAATCTATTACTAAATTTGCTTCTTCATTTGTGATGGAAACAGTATGCCCGCATGTGAGATGCCTTCATTATGGAAGTGGTTGCAAGTTGTACATTTATCTAGGTGGAAAACATCAATACTTTCAGCAGCATTTGCTGGATGTTGACTTTCTTCATGTTTTTCCTCAGAGGATGAACTATCAAACATTGCAGCATTAGCTTTTCTTGTCATTTGTTTACCTTTACATGAATGGTGCCAGTGTCCGTAAGCTTTACAAAGAAAACATTTAGTTAATCGTTTACAGTTCTTTCGTTCCCTGTCTTGTTTATCTATGAAATTTTGTAGGTATGTAAGATATGCAGGTTTGCTTTCACACATGTCACTTTCATTGTGATTAAACTTACAGCACTTACATTGGTAGTTACTGAATTTTCTAAATGGTTTTGCTTTATTGTATGCAGTAGGTTTGGATCTATCGTCTGTAGCGGCTGCTACAAATTCTGTATCTTTCAAAATATTAGCAAAGCAATCTTTATTTGCTGTAAAATAAGCTGATCCACGTTTCTCCATCTGTTGTACTGTTTCACACTCACTGTCAACATCTTGTATCACACACAGACACTCGCTTCTTCATCTGCACCCAAAGAAACATCAGTTGTGCAGATGGTACATTCCTTATTTATTTCAGGCATGCCTGAGATAGTTACATAGTATACCCAAACGGTGGCTGCCTGAACAAATATACAAATGTTGCCTTATATACAATTATCACACACAGTCAGTTGCTCAAACTCTACACTCGCTATCTTCAACTAGCACCCTCGCAAATTAAGCATTTGCACTCGGAAATACACAAGTGTCCTCCTCTGAAAACTGTCTGGTCTCGTCTGACGTTTCCCAACCGGTTGGCTGGCCTTGTCGCCCTAGACCCCGTGCTGTCCGTAAAACCCTGTGCTGTCCTACCCGTCTCGTAGTACAGCAGTCCGTCCATGCTAAGCTGGGTTGTACTAACGTCTAGTCCGTTCAGGGTGGTATCCCGTGAACTGGTGTTCCCTCCTATCCTCCAGTTTGGTCCTGCCGGTGTCCTGGTTATGACACGTCTGTGTCCCCACCTAAGTCCTGTCTCCTGTTTATCTATTGTCCTGTAGATATTCTGTCTTATGACCATTCTATATCCTGACTTGTGTTCTGTCTCTACTCTGTCTGCTATACTGCAGATGTCATTATCTATGTACCATATGTCATTATCTCTATTCTGCCCCTTGTCTTCTCTATACCCTGTATGCACGTCCTAAACACTCTGACACTCACATTCTTGCAAAAATCGTGAAAAAGGTAATGGTAGTGATGATATGATCTTATCCCTTAAAATGAGGTCTTTTAAACGTTCAAAATCCTTGTTCACTTTAGCTGCTGAAAGCCATTTATTGAAAACATTTTGAACTTCAGAGGTGTAATCTGAGAACGTTTGAAATGATTTTGGAGATAATTTGGAAAATTGTTCTCTATAACCCACTTCATCTAAAAAAAACGTGCAATGATTTTGGCTTTGATATAATAATTGTCCGTTCTTAGATAATCATGAATGTTTTCTGTGACTTTTAAAGGTTCTCCTGATAGACTTTTCGTATATATCATGTTCCATTATGAAACTGGTATTTGGTAGTGCTTCATTATCGTTTTAAAGTTCTGGGACCATGCTGCTATGCAATCCCCAGTTGTGAAATTTTTGACAATTCCTTGGTATTTCTTATATTGGTTTTCTTTTTCTTTGGTTTCCAGTTTTTTTGTTTTTTTGTTGGTATTAGCTTCGATTTCTAGTTGTTTCAATTTTAACTGCATTTCAAGTTCCTCTCTTTTACTTTGTGCACTAATCTCAGCTTTTCTTAGTTCTGCTTCTGTTACTGCTTGTTTATTCTTAGCATCTAACTCAGCTTTCTTTAGCTCTGCTTCTGCCTGTTTATTCTTAGCATCTAACTCAGCTTTCTTTAGCTCTCTTTCTGCTGCTCTTTCCTCTCTTTCTCTAGCTCCGCTTCAAATTGGACATGTTCTGTATAGTTTGTCTCACTCCGTTTTGTTAAATCTTCTCCCGTTAAACCTAATTTTATGCCTGACTCTATGAATTCGTGTAAAGTAGCCATGATAGTTCAAAAAATTGTATCACAGTGGCACCCAAAACCAAAAACCAAAATTACACTATGCAATCAAGTATATGCAAGTAAATATAATTGTTATATAAAAATTACAATGGTGGAATAAAAATACAGGTTGGGCCTGATCTCTCACAAAAATATATGATAAAGAATACTTAGCTGCTGATGAAGTTCAGAGCTTTAGATGTCTGCACCAGAAATGGGGTGTCTGTACTTTACAGCCAAGGAAAACACTTCAGCTTGTCTGTAATACTCGGTGAAAACTCTGTTTGTGGGAGAAAGAACAATGTTAATAGTTGTTCGACTTTAAGGTGTATGAGTGGTCGAATAAATGTGTTTAGATTTGTATGTTGTCAAGTATGAATGTAAGTTTGTACTGTCGTCATCGTCGGTCAGTAGAATAATAGAGGATTATATATGTTCAAATTTTTTCGAGTTTAAATGGCTAAGGCTGATTCTGCTCACTCACGCTCTGAATTATATATGTGCAAGATTCCATTGTGCATGCTTTTCAAAATTTACATAACAGTTTTATACATTATTGCTCAACACACGTTCATATATATGCTTCTAAACTAGATGAAATCTTTAACTTTTCACGTTCGCTCACTATTTCACATGTGTTTCTTTCATAAGCTGGACGAGCTACCCACTATAACAGAGTATCCTGTTATGAGGTTGTAGGACATGGAAGGCTAGCTGGTGCACAATATAAGGATGTATTAGGGAACATTTCACGGGTGAGCACCGTGGTTAAAGGTAGCTATGGGGGGGGGGGGGTCATGAAATGACAACAAAGCTAGTTACGGCAGAGAGGAATTTGACCACCAGCAAGAGCGGTCATGAGAGTGGGGTTCCATCCAGAATTGTGTTAGAATAAGTGGAGCGGTTTTCTATTGTAAACCTTTGGTTGTTCACAGCCTTGTATGATGCAGTGTGCCTTCTTTTGTATGAAGAATGAACAATCAATAAAGAAATGAAGAGAATGTCAACATTGAAACATGCTCTATATGTCCATCACGGTTTACTTTAGCTCACCTACACTGCTATACCACGTCCACTTCCTATCTCAAACATGCAGTTCATTCAAAGCCGGACGAGCTACCCACGTTCACTCCCTGTCATGATCTTAAATTATATGGACATTTGGCTCGCTCTCTCAGAACAGGAGTGAAACAATCAATGATTGAACTCGTTATTTATAGCCTCTTATCTTTCATAATCCCCACTCAAATAAATATTTGGTTCAATATTTTTACAAGAAAAATGTTTGGGAACTTAACTTAGCTGTCTCATTCCTATATTAAAAATGGTTTGTGCCTTTTGTTGTCCGTGGGTATTTTTAATAATAGACATAATAGACAACAAAATCATGCACAAATCACATGGCAATATTGACAACCTAATTAATGAACCCAAATGTTTATATGTGGGCATATGATGATATGGGGACTAACTCAACATACTCCAGGTTTCAAATACCAACATCAAAACACAACTAGTGAACATCAGTTGCTAAATGATGGTAAAATTACCTTCTAATTAGTTAGTTAGTTAGTCGACAGATCATCCTCGTTGCACATCGAACCATTCAGTCCATAAGTGCTCGGATCCCCTCCTCAGCAAATCCCGCAGCGTGTAGCGGCTAACGACGCCAGTTCTGTGTTGGTTTATCAATCTTCTTTGGCTTCCTGCGTAGTGTTCTTGTTTGGCCACCCCTCTTTTAATTTGCTGCTCTCGCAGTCTGGCCATTGTTGTAGATTCACAGTCATCACTTGGTTCTCGCAAAAGTCTCACTTCTCGTAGAGCATTCAGAATGTCAGCCTGGTCCATGGCGCGTCCGCCCTCCACAGTAGCCTCACCTGCGAGCTTGTCAGCCCGCTCATTTCCTTGTACTCCCGCATGCCCTGGCACGAAGATGAAACTAATCTTTGCCAGCCGAGACCGCTTCAGAGGCAGCAACCATTCTCTTCGGATCGACCCCTCCTCTATCCTCTTGATCATGTTCATTGAGTCGCTAAGGAAACAAGCCCTAGTGAATGTCTGTGTCTCGAGCCATGTTATTGCTTTACTTACTGCCATGACTTCCATGGTCAGGCTACTTGTGGTTTCAGTGAAACCTTCTAATTAGACTACTGCTTCCATCTGTGATGAAAGAAAATACATTTTTCCAGACACCATCCTCCCAATTTCCTATGTCAGCACGAGTAACCTAAAATTTAATAGGAAGAACCTGAACTCAAAGAAAAATCCACGCGGCGAGAAACCCAATTATTGTGAGATATAAATATAGAATATATGAATGTTGTGCCTAGGGGTATATGAAGGCTTGGGTTCGAGTCCTGAATGATAATCAAGATATAAGAAAAGTGAGACAATTCTTTTCCAAATATGATTTTCTCCAGACAGAATTAGCCATGGCTCTAATATTCATAAGGAGGGGACTAGGCCAAAAGTATACACCATTCCAACCTACAATGATAAGACTAATTTCCTGGCGAATGTAAAGACAGTCGGTCATTAACCCCAGACCTCTCAGTTGATGAAGCCTCCATAAAGACATTCAGGTCTGAGTGTTGGCGACCTCTCACAACAGCTCTCTTTTATTTCTATAACAGTGACATACCTACAATAAACACCACGTTGAAACACACTCACAAGTCAGTAAGACCACCTCCTGGTTCTAACTATAATCCTTTAATAATGGAGCAAACAGTCGGTTATGGGAACTCTAATTCTGCATTACTAAAATCTACAAAACATGTTAACAATAATAAACACCATATCAGTGCAATATACTCTTTGATGACAAAACTTCAACAACCGCTTTCGTCTAACTCATCACCTGAAATAAAACAATACCCATATCTGGAGTGGTGTGACTTCCAGAACACACGCATATATGGAATACATTTTACTATGTTCATCAAGTTCAACACTCTCTAACTACAACAAAAGCAATCCAGTAATTTTGGATCTGGTTGTTGATTGTTCATTTTCCCTACTAAGTCTTGAATAAGTAAATCTTGTGAGTCAAGGAAAATGTACGATCCCTCCAAACTGGGGCTGGATAAACAAAGGTATCTACTCTGCAATACGACACATAAGAAGCGGTTTCCATAGTCTCTTTATTAAAATCCTCTACCGTTTTCCATCGATGGTAATAAGATAAGTCAAGCATACTCTTGATGGGTCTCACTGACGCTATCACTAGTCAAAGGTTTTGCTCCGACTGACTCTCTTAGGTGAGGATGATGCTGGAACTATCGTGTTGTAATCCCATTTCTTGTGGAACATAAAGGACAGACAAGGTAACTGTCCACTGATATATCTATCTATAGAATGATGAAGTTGGCATTCTGGATTACGTCCACTTGCGGAAGTCTTGAGAGAAAAGGGGGTCTGCATCAAACGGTTAATCCACCCAATGGCCGTATTAGCCATAATGCTATAAGCCGTAGAAACAAGGACTATCTCCGAGGTTGCTGTAATTGCTAGATGAAGGATATCAGGAGGCATCCCAAAAATATGTTGGTAGTATGCTTACATCAAACGATCAAGATACATCTAGAATGTCTTTGAGCGACATTGAAACAAAAAGGCGTGCCTTCACTGGTTCCAGACCTAAGTCTGAGTCTTACAACTATACAGGAACTTAACTAAATGTCTGTCCTCCCCTGGTAACTTTGTCAATCTCTCAGGCGAAGTTAGTGGTGAATGATCCACTATAACGTAATAAGCTCTGGTCTTGAGCTGAACAGCGACAAGGAATTTCCTCCAGAGGTCAGTGGTGGTAAATATATATATTTCCCAGGAAGGTATATATATATAGTTCCAATATCAGTTGGTACTGTAGCTTGCTAACACTTGAGAACAAGAATGAAAGGGGGGTAACTAGGCTAGGACCTCCTCGTCTTTGCTTGAAAGTAAACAATGATGACTGTGAATCTACAACCATGGCCTGACTGCGAGAACAGCACATTAAAAGAGGGGTGGCCAAACTTGAACACTACGTAGAAAGCCAAAGGAGATTGATAAACCAACACAGAACTGGTGTTGTGACTTCCGGTCGCCAACATGGCGTTAGGTAATGAACCGTTAAGGCCTGTGACGTGTTTATGCTTACAGCAACGGTTTGCAATTGCATTTTCCTCATGTTGGACTGGTAGTACATGGTTCCGTCGCCCTGCTACTGAGTGAGTGCGTGGGCGACACTGTGAGCTGTGAAATTTGCATGGAATGCTTTTACATATGTCCTGTACAGTGACCTGCATGTTCGGAACAATGGCTACCGGCTGTTGCTGAACTGACTGAATTGCCTTTTCGGTGCATGAGTGCATTTTTCAGGAGACTCCTGGGAGTCGGCGCTGAAGCTGCGGAGTTCGTGCTTTATGCGACGCTTTCGGCGGGTCGCCCTGCGGAGAAAGACTGAGCCATGTGAGAAAACCCGGGTCAATGAGGGCTTTCTGGTGACTGCCGAGTCTATTGACGATAAACTGTGGTTTTCGTGTTGGAATTCTGGCGGCGGCATTATGCACAGTGCACCTGTGCGGGCTATGTGGATTGCCAAGACTCCTGTCTATTCTACTTTTCACATTGGAAAGTGGGAGTGCATTTTGTGTGATATTCACTGGTACAGGAATGGTGCATAATGGGGACGACCCGTTGCCGCGAAGTTGAAACCTCGACTAACTAACTAACTAACTAGCTAGCTAATAACTAACCTAACTAACTAACTAACTAGAACTGGTGTCGTTAGCCGCTACACGCTGCGGGATTTTCTGAGGAGGGGATCCGAGCACTTATGGACTGAATGGCCGATGTGCAATGAGGATGAGCTGTCGACTAACTGGCTAACTATCTAGAGAAGGACTGTTGATGATTATGGCGAAATATAGCTGTCCACGAAAGTTTGTCCAAATAGTGCGGATATTTCACGATGGATACGCAGGCAAGAGTTCAGGAAAATGGTGAGGTTGCCTGAGCCCTTTTCTGTCACCAATCAGGGCTGAAGCAAGGCTGTGTCCTGGCACTAACACTGTTCAGCTTCATGTTTTCAGATATGCTGACGAAAGGATTCGATAACAGCAACATTGGAATAGACATCACCTACCGCATGGATGGAAAGTTGTTCAATCTCAGAAGGCTGAAAGCTAAAACCAAAACTAACAGCGACACCGTCAGAGCGCTTATATTTGCTGATAATTGCGCTCTATATGCCAACTCAGAGGCAGACGTGCAACACAATGTTTCAGCTTTCTCATATACCTGTGCCAACTTTGGGCTCAATATCAGCTTGGAGACTGTGGTTATGTGCCAGCCAGCTCCAGGGATTAATCACACAGTGCCGAATATCAAAGTGAATTGTCATAGATTAAGTGTTATGGGTAAATTCACCTATCTTGGCAGCGCTGCTACAATTTATGACGAAGTGAATGCAAGAATCTCCAAGGCCAGCGCGGCCTTTGGCAGACTGTACAAGAATGTGAGGGACAGAAATGGAATAAGCCTGCAAACAAAGCTGAAAGTCTACAAGGCAGTCGTAGTATCCACACTGCTATATGCTTGTGAAACCTGGGCTGTTTATCAGCGACACGCTAGGAAATTAAACCACTTCCACACAGTCTGTCTTAGGAAGCTATTGAAGTTTATATGGCAAGACAAGATTCTAGGCACTGAACTCCTAGAAAGAATGTCCATGCCCAGTATCTAAACTCTACTAATGAAGAATCAGATTCGCTGGGCTGGTCACTTAACTCGCAAGCCAGATCACATGCTCAATAAACGAATTTTTTAAGGTGAGCTGCGTCGTGGTAAACGCTCCCAAGGCGGTCAGAGGAAACGCTTTTAAGACACTCTGAAGATTTCACTAAGAGCTTTTGGAATTCATCATAAACTTGGGAGTCTGCTGCCAAAGCCCGAAATTTGTGGTGTACATTATTACGCAAGGGTGCAGTCACTTATGAAGCAACCAGAATTGCAAGAGCTGAGAAGAAAAGGCTGGACCCAAAAAAAAATAATAAAAACCACTGCAAGAGATTCTTCCTCCTGGAACGTCAAGCATTCTTTGCCCGCATTGTCAAAGAACATTTCGAGCCAAAATAGGCCTTATAAGCCATCTTAGAACTCACGACTCCATACTTTCAACCCCAGTGGATGAAATGAATGGTCACTCTGAGGACAGAAACCGAGCCATATGGGATAAAACTCGGTGCAATGAAGTCGACCCTCTCACCTTTAATCCCTTGTAATCCTGCAAAGAGAGCGGTTCATGCTCATTCCCTGGCAGAGGTGGGATTATATTCTTCCGATCAGAACAGCCCTAGGGATGACAGCCTCTGAAACATGGCTACTAGAAAATTTTCAGGAACGGAAAAGCGACGAGGAAGGGAACTGAGCTATGCCGTGATCTAGAATATGTGAGAACACAACACGTCACAGCCCAACGGCCGTATCTGTTATGTAAGTCAAGTCAAGGATCATTGTACTCGCCCAGGGCGCATTGGGTATATAGAGCCAGATCCATATTTCTATAAACCAAACAAACTCAGTGGCTGATGTTGGAATACCACGTCGGCCGCCTTTACTTCTCAAGACATTTCCTGGGACATATATTACTAATATATGTCCCAGGAAATGTCTTGAGAAGTATCAGACGTTTAAAGGAACAGGTAAGAGAACTTGAAAAAACTTCACGTAGAAAACAGAAACCACAGTTTTCATTGAAAAGACTGAATGAGAAAATCAAAAGGAAGACGAAGTCAGCAGAGGCTTGGAAATCAAAATTTCTAGCTTTGAAGGAACTAAATTATGATGCAATGAGATAACTGGTGCAGCTGGCCCTTTTGAGACAGCGAGTAGATGAACAAGAAATACTCCTGAATAACAGACTCAAGAAAAACAAGACATTGCTGGTGGACAACAGACATCTGGAGAACCAGATTGTCAAGGTTGTAGAAACAGGTAAAATACAGAAGATGGAGTATAAAGACTTAAATAAGACTGGTATCATGGAAAGAGAGCAGATGGAAAAGTTGCATGAAAAGGTGGTAAGCAAATACCAAAAAGATATTGGAAAAATCCATTCTTATTATGAAAATCAGGTTTCCATATTGGAAGAAAAGGTTGAAGACACAGAAAACAACAATGGTAGGAAAATAATCCAGACAACGAAGAAAGAAAAGTATAATTTTATTTTCCGTCAGTGCGTTTACGACTTTTTACTACATAATGTTAGCGTTGGAAATGTATGCGACTTGTTTCGTAGCATAGGACTAACTCTTTTTGAGAGTACTTTTTCAGATCTTCCTTGTGTTAGCACGGTAGCACAGATGGCTGTTGAACTGGGCGTGCTGGCAGAGGTGCAGGTCGGTCAAGCCCTGGATAAGTGCGTCAGTGCTACATTAGCCTGGGATGCCACAACCAAGGGTGGGATGCACATTAATGAAGTGCACGTCTCAGTGGCCAACCAAGATGGTACAGTACGTTCGTTAATTATGAATGTTAGTTATATTGCATGTGGAGCAACAGAGCAGATACATGAACATATTAACCAGTAGCGTGATCCATCAGTACTGAAGCATACTTTAACCGGAAGCCATTTTTTCCGCGCTTGCGCAGAAGGGTGTCGTCGTGTCTACATCATTGACTATTAACATACACTTTGTATATCTCACTGGATATATTTAAATCACTCGTGCCAATAACGAATTACCATCTCCGCTTCCGGTAAAATGGCCAGTCTAATCATTGCGCATATAGCCGGTGGTTAGATTTGAAATTGTCTTTGAGATAATTTCACTATTTGGCATACCATAAATAATTATAATAATTTTAGTACAAGGCATAGATATTCGTTAAATTTAGCTGCATTTTCGAATTCTGCATGCAAAGATACATAAATTTGGAAAGTTTCATTTAAAAATATTGGGCCCCTCTGGTAGAAAAAAATTCGTTTCGCGGGCATGATAAATTCCTCTTTGTGATTGTAAATCCACATTGTCGGCACGCAATAAACATTTTTTTTAGTACAAGGCATAGATATTCGTTAATTTTAGTTGCATTTTCGAATTGTGCATGCAAAGATACATAAATTTGGAAAGTTTCATTTAAAAATATTGGGCCCCTCTGGTAGAAAAAAATTCGTTTTGTTTGCGGACATGATAAATTCCTCTTTGTGATTGTAAATCCACATTGTCGGCACGCAATAAAAATTTTTTTAGTACAAGGCATAGATATTTGTTAATTTTAGTTGCATTTTTGAATTGTGCATGCAAAGATAAATTTGGAAAGTTTCATTTAAATATATGGGGACCTTCTGGTAGAAAAAAATTAATGAATTAATAATTATTTTTGCGGACGTGATTAAATTCTCTTTGCGATTGGAAAAATAAATAAATCCTTTTAATAAAAATATATGTACTTTCTCATTATATAAAGATATCATCTCTTATTATTATATGATTGCATGTAATTATTAAATATTAATTTTACGTAAATTTATTTAGAATTTGACTGACTATCATGGCAAGGACTGCTGATGATCTCAGATCCCATCTATCTGCGTTCGAAGGAGGATATCCTATAAGTACAGGATACATTGCCCGCCTGCTGGTTGTGGACAGTTGTTCTGTACCTGATGTGTTAGGAAAAGTCCAAACCATTGTGGCGACAAATGATCCAGGGAAAGACATATTTTTGCCGACATATTAAATCCCTCTTTGACTTTGCCTTTGGAAATCCAAAATGTCGGCATGCGTTTCACTTTTTAAAACGTGCAATTCTTAATCTTCTTCTTCTTCTTCTGCGTTCATCCGGAGTTTTTTTCGTATGTGATTGCGTTGTGCCCGTTTACAGCAGAGCTGCGTTCTTGCGCTGTTAGGCCGACACATCCGACTTCTGCGGGCATTTGTTGACCGGGTTAACCTTCCCGGAAACATGCAATTCGAACTACTACCTTGTGAGCCAATCTCTTTAATTAATGACAAATGTTTAAATGTTTGCATAAAGGAGAAATCTTTTTTTAGAAAAATATAATTTCTCATTATATAAAAACTGTCATTTACTGCCAATATAGTACCTTGCGGTGTATGGCAGAGGGGTCTTTGAGCCTGAGGAATAAAGTCCGCCTGGCTAGTGCAGTCGCCGCGAACTGTGCAGGTTAGGATTTTCTTTTTGCCCCCGACAGAAAAAAATCTGACACCTTACCGAGGGATCGAACCCGGGCCTCCCGAATGAGAGTCCGGCATTCTAGCCTCTCGGCCAGCCGCTCCTCCTCTCATTATATAAAGATATCTATTTTAGCATGAACCATCAGATTTTAAATTTGAGTATTTACTAATGGGACCACCACCGAAAGATAGGCCTTGAGAAACCGAATCTAATGGTACCAAGATGTTGCATGTATGTCAATTAGAAGCGAAGATATGCAACTTTGAGTGTCGTGATCGTAAACACAGAAATTAATTAATATAACTACTAATTAGTGGCCATTTTTATACGCTAATTAGGTAACATTGCATTCTATCTAAACAGGATATAACACATATCGTGCGTTGCACAATTCCGCAGAATACAAGATACAACTTACCAGGGTTTAAAGCTAATATAAAGAATGCTCATGGTAATTAATGAATATAACTACTAATTAGCGGCCATTTTTATATGCTAATTAGGTAACATTGCATACTATCATAACCAGGCTCTTGTGGATGTTTGTAAAACATACAGCTGTGCTTTTAACCTGGATGATGCAGAGGTCAGAGACATAATTTTTAAAAAAATTTGCTGCACCATGTCTGACAGGGCAGCGGCCAATCACTGTGTACACACAAAACTAGAGAGGACGATGGGGATGGGGAAAATTGTTGAGTTAAAATGCAGCTTACACCCCATGGATGGACTGGCCAATGCTGCAAAAAAAAGTTCTTCATCAGATGGATGTGGCGAAAGGAAGGTCCTCTTCAGATGGTCTACCACCCTTAGGATGCCGTGCTGTTGAGCTGATCTATCAAATATCTAGACTGAGGTAATTCTTACAGAGCTTCTTTATCAACATAAATGTAAATCTCATATTAGATTTTTTTTAAATATTAGATTTTTGTAAAACTTGATTTACTTACCTTACAAACTTCAAGTATTTAATAAATAATGTATTTTTTTAAATTACTGAGGTAATTCTTACAGAGCTTCTCTATCAACATAAATGTAAATCTCATATTTAGAATTTAAAAACACTTGATTTACTTACCTGACACAATGTACTTTTTAAAAATTACTGAGGTAATTCTTACAGAGCTTCTATCAACATAAATGTAAATCTCATATTAGATTATTTTTAAAAAAACTTGAGTTACTAGTGTGTAAATGTGTACAATGTTTGTTTGGCAGGTATAAAGAAGGTTCAGGTGATCCAGCTGCATTTTGGAACTTTTTGAAGATGCACAACGTCCAGCCTAGCATCATTCTGCGGTATGTGGGCAATCGCCTCAATGTCATGTTCCACATGGCGGCCACCGTGCACAGTCTCCACGACATTATTATGAAGTTTGTGAGATCCAGGCAGAACAAAGACTTGTGTAATAAAATCATGAATGGCTTGAGTGACCGCAGCATCCAGATTCAAGTGCAAGTGCTTGGATTGTTTTCCAAATATTTGACCGGGCCTTGGATGCAGTTCTTTTATGAACCAGATGGAGGACGAGGATATCAGCTTGGAGTAAGTATGGATTATGGAATGTCGTATTTATTTGTATCATTCCTTTCATCCAGGCTGCAGAATGTCATATTTATTTGTATCATTCCTTTCATCCAGGCTGCAGAATGTCATATTTATTTGTATCATTCCTTCATCCAGGCTGCAGAATGTCATATTTATTTGTATCATTCCTTTCATCCAGGCTGCAGAATGTCATATTTATTTGTATCATTCCTTTCATCCAGGCTGCAGAATGTCATATTTATTTGTATCATTCCTTTTATCCAGGCTGCAGAATGTCATATTTATTTGTATCAATATCCTTCCTTTCATCCAGGCTGCAGAATTCCAACCATGCATTCGGAGGTTGAGAGGAATACTTGCGACACCGGAGGACTTGATCACCATGACATCTGATGTATTTGGTCATACAATGCTGAGCGAAACACCTAGAGAACTTGAACACCTGGAGGTGGCCAATGACAATATGGATGAGTTCCTGGAAACAGTGAAAAGATTAGCAGCTGCTTTTATAGAAACACTTACTAGGCAGTTAGGTAACGGTAGTGATGGGCAGTCTAGTAATGAATCATTTGAGATTACAGCGATGACAGCTTCAGCTCCGATGCATAACATGCATGCAGAGCGGACTCTAGGTATGACGGATGCTTTAATACGGAGAGCTCCGCACGCCAAAATTGGCTTCATCGATGCTAAGGTGAAGGCTAGGCAAAATAAAACTCTGCAGTGGCTGAGGTCACATCCAGCAGATAAGCAAGAGAAACTAGTTGATTTTGCAATTCGGCAAAGACCTAACGTTACGAAGAAAAATAAAGAGAGACAGAAAGCTGTTCAAAAGACTATATTGCAAAGATTGGATCAACAAATCAGAGAAGATTGCGAAAAAGAGCTGAAGTCTGTAGTTGATAGGGTTGGATTAAATCCATCATTACTTGATTTAGACATGTTTAGCAATTTAGATTTAGAGTCCAGAAAGTTACTGAAAAAATTTATTGTTGATGACCACGCTTTGTCTAATCTGTTGTTGCGTCATGAGTGGCAGGAGGATGGCAAAGATGTTGTGTACCATGAGATGGTGATGGACGTGGACACCCGTGTAAGGAAAGATAAGTTAAACAAAGAAATTGACCTGTTTCACTGGAAGGAGGATGACGACCCATCAGTTGCCATCACCTGGTGAATGACTTTGAAGCATTTCTTAGTAGATTTCGCCAATGGTTATTTATCGTTTCTCTAGCCTTATTGTTGGGCATCTTGTTTTTTTTTTTTTTTTTTTTGGATATATTATTATTTGACTTGATAAGTAAGTAGTATTTATTTTTTAGATTGTAAGCGCTGCTAGGATGTCACTTGTTTCAGAGGTAAGAAACAATTTGTAAGTACTTATTTTATTTGTAATTCCTGTTATATAATGTATACAATTCATCTCTATGTATAATTCCTCTTTTGCTTTATTTTTCCAGGTTGAAACTTTTTGTTATTGTTATTATGTACAATGTTATTTACTCATTTGTTTTCTTAACAGTTTTTATGTGTCTGTATGGTTTTTGGAGACAGGTAGTTGTGTGGTACAGTCGCAAACAGAGGTAGTGTTTCTCTAATTATGGACGTGGTTCTACGGTGAGTTGAATTTATCTTTATAGTTGTAAGATCTTTTTAATTATACTGTAAAACAAATGTTTTTTTTTTAATATAAAAAAAGTATCTTGATTGTTTCTTTTTCTTTTCTCCTCAGATTTAAAGTTCACAATTAATAATTTATAACTTCTTTATGTTATCTATCTTTATAGTTTTAATATCTATTTATTATAATGTACAACTTTTAAAAAATAAATATACAGTATCTTTAATTGCTTCTTTTCTCCACAGATTTAAAGTTCATAATAAATAATTTATAACTTCTTCATGTTATTTTACAGCATATTTTTTTCATATTTAGTAATCTGTTTTTTTCCTTTATTTTCAGGTCTTGTCAGAATTGTCTGTTTGATTGCAAATGATGATAAGCCAACAGAGGTAGTATTTCCCTAATTAAGGATATTTTTTTTACGGTGAGTTGAATTTACCTTTATAGTTCTAATAACTATTTATTGTTATGTACAACTTTAAAAAAATAAATATACAGTATCTTTAATTTCTTTTTCATTTCTTCACTGAGTTAAAGTTCACAGTTAGTTAGTCGACAAACCATCCTCATTGCACATCGAACATTTCAGTGCATAAAAGTTCAGTTTATTAATCTTCTTTGGCTTTCTGCATACTGTTCTTGTTTACTTCCATAGTCAGGCTACTTGTGATCGAAGCAAAAGCACTAGATCCTTTCTTTGCAATGACAATGTCACCCTCTGTCTGTATTTCCTGTCTAGTTAGATTCAAATCTGAAATAATTTACAACTTCTTCATGTTATTTTACAGCATTTTATTAATCTTTTTTTTTCTTCTTTCTTTTCAGGCTCTTTTCAGAATCAACTGATGTCAAGTTGCATATATATTGTAATAATAAAAGTATAAATCAGTTATATATTAATAAAGATTATTAACGGCAAACTATACGAGTACATATTCATCTGTTGACACTTGTGTGCAAATTTACTAATTTTGTTTTAGACGAACCTCATAACAACTATTTGTCCCAATAATATACCTGTGATAACCAATAATAATCAGTGCTCAATGAGTTGATTTTGGTGAGGCCGAGTCAAAGCGAGAGTATTATTTGATTGAATCAATTTTGTTTTTAAACGAACATCTTAGCAACCATACATCACTGCGACCAGGGTTGCCAGGCCTATTTGCTCATTTTAATTGCTAATTAGGTCACCACACATCATATTGACACAGCAAAGAGACCATAAGGTCTGTAGCATCATTCCGCATATTACCAAATTCATCTTGTAATTTTTAAAGCTAAAATTCAGAAAACGTAGGCTAATTTGTGAAATAGTAATTAATTAGTGGCCATTTTTAATTGCTAATTAGGTCACCACACATCATACTGACACAGCAAAGAGACCATAAGGTCTGTAGCATCATTCCGCATATTACCAAATTCATCTTGTAATTTTTAAAGCTAAAATTCAGAAAACGTAGGCTAATTTGTGAAATAGTAATTAATTAGCGGCCATTTTTAATTGCTAATTAGGTCACCACACATCATACTGACACAGCAAAGAGACCATAAGGTCTGTAGCATCATTCTGCATATTACCAAATTCATCTTGTAATTTTTAAAGCTAAAATTCAGAAAACTTAGGCTAATTTGTGAAATAGTAATTAACTAGCGGCCATTTTTAATTGCTAATTAGGTCACCACACATCATACTGACACAGCAAAGAGACCATAAGGTCTGTAGCATCATTCCGCATATTACCAAATTCATCTTGTAATTTTTAAAGCTAAAATTCAGAAAACGTAGGCTAATTTGTGAAATGGATAGATGTGTGGGGGTGAAAGTAGGGGTGTTGGAATGGGTGTGGGGGATGTGTGTATGGGTGGAGGATATGTGTATGGGACGGATGTGGGGGATGTGTGTTTATGTGAGTGGAGATGTGTGGATGGTTTGAGGAAGTATGTGTGGGAGGCGGGGTTGTGTGGGTAGAGGATTGTGTTGGGTGGATTGGGGATGCAAGGGCAGGTGGGGAGAATTGTATGGTGTGTGGGTTTGAGATATGTGTGCGGTGTGTTGGTGGGGGATGTGTGAATGATGTGTGGGTGGAGGGTATGTTTGTGGTGGTATGGGTGGAGGATAGTGTGTGGTGTGGGGGATGTGTGTGATGGGTGCGGGGAATGTGCATATGGGTGGGGTATATGTGTGGGTGAGTAGGGGATTGTGGTTGTTGGGGGAAGTATGTGTGGGTGGGAGATGTGTGTGTGTGGATGGGGAATGTGTGGGTGGGGGTGTGTGAGTGGCTTAGGGATGTGTAGGTGGCTTAGGGATGTGTAGGTGGGTGAGGGAGGTGTATGTGTCGGGGTGGAATGTGTGAGTGGGTGGAGGATGTGTGTGGGTAGGGGTATTGTGATCGAGAGGTGTTTGGTTGGGGGTGGGTGGGGGTGTGTGGGTGCATAGTGGAGGATGTATGCGTGAGTGTGTGTGTGTTTGTGGACGGGTAGGGAATGCGTGGGTGGGTGGGGAGAGGTGTGTGGTGTGTTGGTTGAGGATATTGTGTGGGTGAGGTATGTGTGTGTGGGTGGGGGATGTTTTACATCACCCATGTATATGATCAGATGACATGTTTTACATACCCACATATATGATCAGATGACATGTTTTACATTACCCATGTATATTATCAGATGACATGTTTTACATCACCACATATATGATCAGATGACATGTTTTACATCATCCACGTATATGATCAGATGACATGTTTTACATCATCCACGTATATGATCAGATGACATGTTTTACGTCATCCACATATATGATCAGATGACATGTTTTACATTACCTATGTATATGATCAGATGACATGTTTTACATCACCCATGAATATGATCAGATGACATGTTTTACATCATCCACGTATATGATCAGATGACATGTTTTACATACCCACATATATGATCAGATGACATGTTTTACATACCCACATATATGATCAGATGACATGTTTTACATCACCCATGTATATGATCAGATTACATGTTTTACATCACACACATATATGATCAGATGACATGTTTTACATCACCCATGTATGTGATCAGATGACATGTTTTACATCATCCATGTATATATCAGATTACATGTTTTACATCACCCATGTATATGATCAGATTACATGTTTTACATCATCCATGTATATGATCAGATGACATGTTTTACATACCCACATATATGATCAGATGACATGTTTTACATCACCCATGAATATGATCAGATTACATGTTTTACATCACCCATGTATATTATCAGATGACATGTTTTACATCATCCATGTATATTATCAGATGACATGTTTTACATACCCATATATATGATCAGATGACATGTTTTACATCACCCATGAATATGATCAGATTACATGTTTTACATCACCCATGTATATTATCAGATAACATGTTTTACATTACCCATGTATATGATCAGATGACATGTTTTACATACCCACATATATGATCAGATGACATGTTTTACATCACCCATGTATGATCAGATGACATGTTTTACATCATCCACATATATGATCAGATGATATGTTTTACATCATCCACGTATATGATCAGATGACATGTTTTACATCATCCACGTATATGATCAGATGACATGTTTTACATCACCCATGTATATTATCAGATGACATGTTTTACATCACCCACATATATGATCAGATGATATGTTTTACATCATCCACGTATATGATCAGATGACATGTTTTACATCATCCACGTATATGATCAGATGACATGTTGTACATCATCCACATATATGATCAGATAACATGTTTTACATTACCCATGTATATGATCAGATGACATGTTTTACATACCCACATATATGATCAGATGACATGTTTTACATCATCCATGTATATGATCAGATTACATGTTTTACATCACCCACATATATGATCAGATGACATGTTTTACATCATCCACGTATATGATCAGATGACATGTTTTACATCATCCACGTATATGATCAGATGACATGTTTTACATCATCCAAATATATGATCAGATGACATGTTTTACATTACCTATGTATATGATCAGATGACATGTTTTACATCACCCATGAATATGATCAGATGACATGTTTTACATCATCCATGTATATGATCAGATGACATGTTTTACATACCCACATATATGATCAGATGACATGTTTTACATACCCACATATATGATCAGATGACATGTTTTACATCACCCATGTATGTGATCAGATGACATGTTTTACATCATCCATGTAAATGATCAGATGACATGTTTTACATTACCCATGTAAATGATCAGATGACATGTTTTACATTACCCATGTATATGATCAGATGACATGTTTTACATCATCCACATATATGATCAGATGACATGTTTTACATCATCCATGTATATGATCAGATGACATGTTTTACATCATCCATGTATATGATCAGATGACATGTTTTACATCATCCACATATATGATCAGATGACATGTTTTACATCATCCATGTATATGATCAGATGACATGTTTTACATACCCACATATATGATCAGATGACATGTTTTACATCATCCACTTATATGATCAGATGACATGTTTTACATTACCCATGTATATGATCAGATGACATGTTTTACATACCCACATATATGATCAGATGACATGTTTTACATTACCCATGTATATGATCAGATGACATGTTTTACATACCCACATATATGATCAGATGACATGATTTACATCACCCACATATATTATCACATGATATGGCTTACATCGCCCACATATATTATCAGATTATATGTTTTACATCACCCACATATATTATCAGATGACAAATGTTTTATATACCAACATATATTATCAGATGACACATGTGTTACATCACTCACATATATTACATATAAGTAAAGTCAGTAAAGAACCCGTTCACACACCAGAAGATGTATTGGGGATATGGTGCTAGCCCCATGTCTGTACAGACCAACCAGCACTCACAGGCTGATGTAGTCAGTGTCTCGTTGGCTGCCTGTACATCCCAGGTCATGACCTGTAGCCAGTTAGGGCTGGGTGGACCTGGTAGCCAGGTAGGGCTGGGTAGCCCTGTAGCCATGTAGGGCTGGGTGGACCTGCCAGCTCTGGTCACTGTTACAATATCTGATCTGATGCTGATTCAAACACAGGACCACTGGGCGTGGAGGCAAGCATTCACGCTGTCATAGCTTCCACACTCTGACTTCCACATCACATATAATCATCATCTTTCCCGAAGCAGTGTTTCACTATGACCCTGTGATGTGATAATGCCATCACATTGTGTACACCTGAGTGAACAGAGGAATCTGTGGCTAATCTTTCCTTCACTTTTACTGATGAAGAGCCCAGGAATCGAACTCGCACTCTCTGTGCTCATGACATTACCAAGACAGTTCACTGTCAACTTCGCTAGCATACCCACTATATCACATATAACTGAGTACAATATTTTTCACATCATTACAACATTATCAACTTTCAGATAACATTTAGGTGTAGAAAGCGGTGGAAGAGACTGAGAACCCATATGTGGAGGCAATGATATGGTGGGGGTTCGGCAGGGGTTCTGGACAAATGTCAAAATTGAGAGGGAAGACCAGGAGAATTTGAGGCAATTGGAACCATCAGCAGTATGATTCTTCACTGGCCATTGAATCAGGGGACGGAGCATGTGTGGGAATGTCCTGAGTGCAATGATGTTCTTAGCTCAGCTCAATTCAACACAGATAACATATGTTTTTTCACTACTCCCATACGTTACTTCTCTTTTATCTGAAACTAAAAATGCTCATCATGCAGAAAAGGTCGCAAATGGGAATTGTGTGTATTGTTGCGCCCGTGTGTATTGTTGCGCCCGTGTGTATTGTTGCGGCCGTGTGTATTGTTGCGCCCGTGTGTATTGTTGCGCCCGTGTGTATTGTTGCGGCCGTGTGTATTGTTGCGCCCGTGTGTATTGTTGCGCCCGTGTGTATTGTTGCGCCCGTGTGTATTGTTGCGCCCGTGTGTATTGTTGCGCCCGTGTGTATTGTTGCGCCCGTGTGTATTGTTGCGCCCGTGTGTATTGTTGCGCCCGTGTGTATTGTTGCGCCCGTGTGTATTGTTGCGCCCGTGTGTATTGTTGCGCCCGTGTGTATTGTTGCGCCCGTGTGTATTGTTGCGCCCGTGTGTATTGTTACACCCGTGTGTATTGTTACACCCGTGTGTATCGTTACGCCCGTGTGTATCGTTACGCCCGTGTGTATTGTTACGCCCGTGTGTATTGTTACGCCCGTGTGTATTGTTACACCCGTGTGTATTGTTACACCCGTGTGTATTTTTACACCCGTGTGTATTGTTACACCCGTGTGTATTGTTACACCAGTGTGTATTGCTACACCCGTGTGTATTGTTACACCCGTGTGTATTGTTACACCAGTGTGTATTGCTACACCCGTGTGGATTGTTACACCCGTGTGTATTGTTACACCCGTGTGTATTGTTACACCCGTGTGTATTGTTACACCCGTGTGTATTGTTACACCCGTGTGTATTGTTACACCCGTGTGTATTGTTACACCCGTGTATTGTTACACCCGTGTGTATTGTTACACCCGTGTGTATTGTTACACCCGTGTGTATTGTTACACCCGTGTGTATTGTTACACCCGTGTGTATTGTTACACCCGTGTCAGGGTCTTAACCCTGTCTCGCTTTCCTAACAAGTGTGAGACAGTACAAATACAACGTGATTTGACGTAAGACTCAACGACACACCGTTCAATGGATTTATTAACATCTTCAATACAGAACGATGATCACAACAATATATAACAGATATATCAAGACACAATACAACTCACAAGTCTAACGTTCGAGATGTCCAGACACTCGCCTTTCAATACAGAAACCACACAACGCCTTTCTCTCAATCACACGTCAGTCCGTCTCCAAGTCCCAGGGCTGTCTGGACCTGATTCGCAACTCGCTTCCCGCCTACAAGTCCCTTCACGAGGCATGCGTGCATGTTGCGCCATCAGCCTGACCGCTGGTCACTTGTCAGCCAGCAATGTTACAGGCCGCTAACTCCTGTCCGCCTGGCGGGCGTAATGATGTCGCTGCATCCCTCCTGCTAGGGAGCTAAGTCGCCTGGCGCCGTAACGATGCCGTTGCATCACTATCTGTAGATTCTAGACTCTGACATGCATCCCCCCCCCCCCCGCAAATCCATGAAAGATGTCATCTTTCATGTATAATATATGTACCTGCTAGGTTAGTAGTATAACTCTTGTCAGAGTCTACCCTTATATTGTTATACACAGTGATCTCAAAATACACATATGCCATAGAAATACATGCGAAATGGAAGTTGGATTCAATGACATGTGGTGATTGAACCTTCAACACATGTCAGGTTCTCATCCTCTCGATGGCTGATTACCTCAATTGCTTTATACCCAGTCAGATCGGTAGTATCCAGCTTCACGCATCTACCTCGCAGCATACATGAAAAAAACGTAATAATATGGTTTTTGAAACAAAAACCATCTAGCCAGACTGAAATACTACTTTATATAAGTCGTATAACACTCAAACCCTGTCCTCGTTTGGACAGTAGCTCTTGTGTTGGTCTGCAATGTTGGCTAATACTCTGCCATGCCCAGCAGATGTCCTACCTGTTGTGTCACCAGTCTGGCAACAACATGTTTGTATACAACACATTACTGGATATATTCCAAATTATGGCCCTTTGTGTAAAAATGTGATAACCAATAAATACAAGGGAAATAATTTCAACATTAATGAAATGAAATAATTTACAATAATTATTTTATTTCTTAGTGTCATTGCTTGACGTTTCTTCATATTAACGAGAAAAAGTCGGTAATATGAATACATTAATCAAGATATGATTCTAAGATTACATTAAAGAAATAAATAAACACACAATTCGTGTATTACATTTATAGAATCCTAACAATTTTACAAGCGTCATAGATTTTTAAAGTTTTATATGTTGTCTGCTACTTTTTGGTCTAAATTTCTAATTACTCCGGAAGTACACACGAACACTCAAATCAGCTGATGTTAAAGCTTGCAGAAACACACCTGTTCCGGTCTGATGTAAGGTGCACTGTTCATGTGTTCATGGAAGTTGTTACAAAACTTTCTGGATTATGATCGACTGTTCCTGTGTTAGATGTTTCGCTGTCGAACATTATGGATTTTGGTTCACTGCAAAAGTGTCGATGTCAATGTTCAGTTTAAACTTTCACACAAGTCCTTAAAATATCTCGGTAAGATCCCACACGCGGATGTCAATGTCAAGTTGGATTATTTCGCTGAAAGTAAGTTCTTGCGCGAATATGACACTGTTCTTGTTCTAGATATGTACAATTAATAAAGTTCGCTTTCTACCACACACTACACAAGTATACACGACGATCACTACATGAATTAGTAAAATAAGTAAACTATATATAATGGGAGTAACCCCTATCACAATATTGTAGACATCACACAGCTTTTTGCGAATGAACAAAAAAAAATATTCACTGCTCAATGGCTGTGTCGGTCTGAGTGTATCACATTGCACTCAGACATTGGTGCTCACTGGGTCAGTCGGACAACGGGACAAAAGATCGGCAATTGAGTTGGTTCTGCCTGGGATATGTCGAACCTCAAAACTGTAGTCTTGAAGTTTCAAAGACCAGCGCATTATCATGTGATTTGAAGGTACACCCGAATTTATAAAGCGTAACGGGCTGCTGTCAGACTCTACGATGAAATGGCGTCCTAGAAGAAATCTGGATAATTTTGTGATACCTACCACTAAAGCTAAAGCTTCTAATTGAGGGATGGACCAAGCCCGTTCTCGAGGCCTTAGTTTTCTGGATATGAAGTACACGGGATGTAGGATGTTGTTGTACTCTTGCAACAAGACTGCTCCAATCGCCACGGAGCTCGCGTCCGTCCGCAATCTGAAAGGCAAACGGAGATTGGGCAATTTTAGGATTAGATTGTTTACACTCTTATCAGAAAAACATGCAAGTACTTTATTAAATGCAATTTTTAGGCATTCATCGTGTACAATCTTTTGTGGTTTATCTTTTGTTAGTAAATTAGTAAACACTTCGGTCAGTTCGGAAAAATCAGGAATGAACTGCCTGTAGTAATTGATTAATCCCAATAAACTCCTGACTTGTTTCTTAGTAGTCGGAAGTGAGAGTTTTAGAATCTTGGACACGATTTTGTCGTCTGTCATGACAAAGCCATTGGATATTTTGTACCCCAAGAATGATATTTCCTGATAGGCTATGTCTACTTTTGCAGGCTTCACTGTCAGTCCATGCTGTCTAATACGTTCAAATGTCTGTTCTAATGTCTTAATGTGCTCTGTCATCGTCTCTGTGTGAACACATATGTCGTCAATATAGCAGATTATGTTAGGAATGTCTACAAGAAGAAGTCGGGTCATACGTACGAATGTGGCTGGGGCATTGACAAGCCCAAATGGAAGTTTGCACCATTCGTACAGTCCCCAAGGTGTGGCAAATGCTTTCAAATGTCTGCTCTCTTCAAGTAGAGCAATCTGCCAATAACCCTGAGTCATGTCCAACGTCGTAAAGAACCTAGCGTCTGTCAGTTCTGTCAGAAGATCGTCAGTATTTGCCATTGGCTCAAGATCCAGAACAGTTATTTTGTTTAGTTTCCTATAGTCGATGCACAGTCTTATTGTATTGTCCTTTTTGCGTACAATGACCATGGGAGATGAATAGTCTGATTGGGATCGTCTTATGATGTTGTTTTTCTCTAAGTTGATGATTTCCTGATGTAGGTGTTCTTTGTAATGTAATGGAATGGTGTATGGTCTGCATCTTATGGGTGTGTTTGATGTGAGTGTGATGTGATGTTGTACTAATTCTGTTTGTCCTGGTTTGTTGGAAAAAATGGTGTTGTACTGCTGTATAAGCTGTTTGCAACTGTCTGTCTCTGCTTGAGTTAACTTTGGATTGATTTGATCTCCTTCAAGCAATTTGTCGTGTCTAATGCAGGTGTTGGAATTTCGTCACTAGCATCGTCATCTTCGTGATCTATTATCACTGTACAAGCTGTCGTATCGTCTTGTTCGTTGTCTCTGTTGTGGTATGGTCTTAGCATATTTATGTGATATATTTTGTGTTTGTCTTTTATTAGGATTTCGTAATCCACAGGTGAAATCTGTCTCGTCACTTTAAATGGTCCCTGCCAAGAATCAGTCAATAGGTGTCTGTCGCTAGGTAGAAGCAGCAGTACGTCCTGTCCAGGTGTCAATGTTATTGTCCTGTTACCTTTGTCAGCATACTGTCTATAAGTAGCACCAGAAAGTTTTAGTGCATTCTGTGCAATAATACATGATTTGATGATTCTTTCACGCAATGATGTGACATATACGTATGATGATATGGGTTTAAGTGATGGAGTAGAGTCAGTTAACATTCGGTGATAAATAGTTAATGGGCCGCATGGTTTGGCGCCATAGATAAGTTCAAAAGGAGAGAAACCGGTACTAGAATGTGGTACCTCGCGATAAGCAAAAAGAATAGCTGGTAGATATACATCCCAGTTATTGGGGTGTTCTTGTGTCACTTTTGCAAGCATGCGCTTCAGATCCCCGTTAAGCTTTTCTATTACTCCGCTTGATTGAGGATGATAGGGTGAATGAAACATTGCTTCACTCCCAACATTTTGGTGAAAGCCTGGGTAGATGCGGCGATAAACTGAGTGCCCCTATCAGATTGGATAGCATCTGGGAAACCTATCCGAGCAAATATATGGAAGAAAACTTCCATTATATCATTGGCAGTAATGTTCTTTAGCGGAATAGCTTCTGGCCAGCGACTACATTGATCAATGTCAGTTAGGATATATTTATTCCCTCTAGTTGTTGTATGATTAAGAGGGCCCACTATGTCAACAGATAGTTTTTCAAAAGGTCGACTGGCTAAGTCAGTAACTTGCAACTTTGTCTGTGGGTGTTTACCTTTTTTTTACCAGTTTCTGGCAGGTGTCACAACTTCTGCAATACTCTTTAATGTCTTTGCAAAATTTGGGCCAGTGAAACTGTGCCAATAACCTTGATCTGGTCTTAACGTATGCCATATGCCCTGCAAAAGGTATATCGTGGGCAAGATGTAAGGCTTGCTTGCGATAACTAGTTGGCAAAACAGTTTGCTTTGTTGTATTGTCACCTCTGGTGTAATACCTGGTGAGTATATCATTATTCATAGCAAAATGCCATTTTGCATTCTTTGTTACCTTTGGCTTTTGGCCGATCAGATTAAAGTATTTTGACAATGAAGGATCAGCTTTTTGGGCTGTTACAAATGTTTCCTTCATGGTGTTAGTAGGTAATGATTCTGGGCTAAGCATTTGTATAGCCTCAGTTTGGTTAGTTTCATCTTGCACTCTAGCAGTGGCTCTAGTTACTGCGTTCACACATTCAATGATATCAGATGGTGATGGAACAATGTTATCATTGATGTCATGAGATGTTAGTGCTTCATTAGCTACAATACAATCAATAGGTGATGTGACATTATTAATGATGACATTTGATGGTGATGTTATAGTATCATCAATACACAAAGATGTTATGTCATGAGGTTTGTCATTCACCTCAGGTAAATTTCCAATAATTATATCACACACTGGGTTTGTTAATGCAGCGCACTTTACTTTCCCAGTGAGGAAAGGTGTTTCAATATATGCCCATGCTAGTGGGTATTTCTCAATATTGCCTGAGAATGTTCTGCATGTTACGTGCCTGCCTGTATAGTCTGTAGGCATTATGAACGTTCTCTTAAGGCCAATAAGTGTACTGCCCTGTGTCGCGAAGGATTGCAGCAGACTTGCCATTCACATATCCGTGATGGATGACTATCTTGCCTTTTGAGTCTACTACCAAATTAGCTTCTTCATTGGCAATAGGGATGGCATGACCGCATGTTAAAATACCATCTTCATAGAAGGTGTTACAAACAGAGCATTTGTTTGCGCTGAACATGTCAAAAGCCTGTGCTGAGTTCACAGGATGTTTCTCTGTCGGTTCTTCATCAGACAACGAACTATCAAACAAGGCGGCATTAGCTTTAGTTGGTCATTTGCCTACCTTTACAAGTCTTTCGATGGTGTCCGTACGCCTTACAGAGGAAACATTTACGCAAACTTCTGAAGGATTTGCGCTCCTTAGTCTTGTCTGTTTACCATGTTTAGTAAGTAAGTATGGTACCCTGGGTGCTTATCGCACATTTCATTCTGATGATGTGAAAATTTACAGTAAATACAATGTTTAAACTTCTCAGAGGTAGGCCTTTGAGGTTTCTGCCTACTATAGGGCTTGTCATAATTAGCCGCTGCTACCAGATTAATGTCAGTAGCTTCAGTGGCAAAGCAATGTTTGTTGGCTGTGTAATAAGCCGACCCACGTCTTTCAATCTCTTCCACACTAGTGCATTCATTCTCTAACAAAAACTTCGAAAATGATGATGGAATGGATGAAATGATTTTATCTCGAATGATGAGATCTTCTAATTTCTGATAATTTTTGTCAATTTTGGCTGCTGAAGTCCATTTGGTGAAAATATCTCGGACTAAGCAGAGGTAGTCAGAGAACGTTTGAGTTGGTTTTGGGCTCAACTTACTGAATTGTTCTCTGTAACCTGCCTCATCTAACATAAAATGTGCCATGATCTTAGCTTTCAGATAATGGTAATCTTTTCTGAGGTCTTTGGGGATGGTTTCAATGACTTTGAGAGGCTCCCCTGATAAACTCCTCATATACACAATATTCCATTCAGATAGTGGAACCTTGGTAATGTTCCATTAAAGTTTCAAAATTTTGGGTAAAGGCTGCAATGCAGTCACCCGAGGTATAATTACGTACAATACCTTGATATTTCTTGTACTGGTTTTCTTTCTCCAGTCTCTCAGATTTCTTAGACTCTTTGTTAATTAGCAGTCTCAGTGTCAAGTTGTTTTATCTTCAACTGTAACTCCAGTTCTTCTTCTTACTCTGAGCCTGCTATTTCTGCTCTCTTTAGCTCACTATCTATCTCAGCTTGCTTTAAGGCTGTTTCTGCCTTTTTTAGTTCACTATCTATCTCAGCTTGCTTTGCAGCTCTTTCAGCTGCTCTTTCTTCGCGTTCATTATTTTTCTCCTGTACCAGCAGGTATTCAGCGTATTTCGTCTCACTCCATTTTGTTAATTCATCACCTGTCAAATGTAATTTTATCCCCATATCAATGAAATCAAATAATGAAGACATGATGGAAAAATTTCAATGAACAACCAGCCACACGAAAATTGTTATAAGTGGTTAGTAATAAACAATTTACAATTTACTTTTTTGACGATGTGTGCCTCAAATTGCATCATTAAAGTATATGACAAGAAAAAAAAATATACTCAAGTGCCCTGGGTGAGGTGAAGAATGGTTGGAACTCGGGCTAGAAACTGTAGGGTCGTTACTTCGAACCACAAATGACCTCTACGGCAAGGTTTCGGATGGTACGGAAAAACCTGCTTTGTTTTTGGAGAGAAATAAATTAGCGTCTATTTGTAGGTGTGTGCCTGCTTGTCACTAAGTGTTGATTAGGTTTGTATGGCGTCGAGTATAGTTGTAGGTCGTAAGTTTGTCAACAATTTTTTTTGTTTTTACAAGTTACTTTCTTTCCCAAAACTTTCTGCTTTCCACAAACTCAATGCACAAAGACTATGAAATTTGACACAAAAATCACATAAACACGAGTAACGCCACGTTCACAGAGGGCGAGCTACCCACGTTCAACAAGTACGGGCTATCCACGTTCAACAAGGACAAGCTACCCACGTTCACAGAGGACGAGCTATCCACGTTCACAGAGGACGAGCTACCCACGTTCACAACAAGTCAGGGTCTTAACCCTGGCTCGCTTTCCTAACAAGTGTGAGACAGTACAAATACAACGTGATTTGACGTAAGACTCACCGACACACCGTTCAATGGATTTATTAACATCTTCAATACAGAACGATGATCACAACAATATATAACAGATATATCAAGACACAATACAACTCACAAGTCTAACGTTCGAGATGTCCAGACACTCGCCTTTCAATACAGAAACCACACAACGCCTTTCTCTCAATCACACGTCAGTCCGTCTCCAAGTCCCAGGGCTGTCTGGACCTGATTCGCAACTCGCTTCCCGCCTACAAGTCCCTTCACGAGGCATGCGTGCGTGTTGCGTCATCAGCCTGACCGCTGGTCGCTTGTCAGCCAGCAATGTTACAGGCCGCTAACTCCTGTCCGCCTGGCGGGCGTAATGATGTCGCTGCATCCCTCCTGCTAGGGAGCTAAGTCGCCTGGCGCCGTAACGATGCCGTTGCATCGCTATCTGTAGATTCTAGACTCTGACAACCCGTATGTATTGTTACACCCGTATGTATTGTTACACCCGTATGTATTGTTACACCCGTAAAAAATCCCTTGGCAGTTGGAAATCGAAAAAGAGTAGCTAACGGCGCTGCCCGGGCAAAGTTTCTAAGTTAAAAATCTACCCAAATTATTTCAGGATCCTCACTGATGCTACAGAGTTCGTGCACTGAGCTGAGTTTCTCCAGACTCAGGTTTGAGGAGAACGGAACACTTATGGGTTACACCTGTGTGCCATGATGTTGATCCATCGACTAAACTAAACAGAGAGAACTGAAGTGTCCGGTCTAATGAAGAGACAACTGGACAATCTCTAGTCTGTCATCTGTTTAACGAAGAGAGAACTGGTGAAATGGAAAATCCCAAATTCTTCAAGTCACAAAAGACTGAACAACTCAAATCAATGCAAGTCCAACAACAACAACAAAGATTATGCTGACAAACCATAACAGAAATCTCATTGGCTCTAAACCACCCAATCATCTGCTAACCTTTCCTAGCTGCTCTTCCAGCTGTGTCCTGTAGCCCTCCTTTAGTTCAGCCTCTTGTTTGGCATGTTCCTCACAAACATTCACATACACGATCTTTACCTTGTCCAGTTCAGTTTGGGTGGACCTCAGTGCTTGGCTGTTCCAGAGATACAATAATGTTTGAAACAAAGGTCAATGTTGAACAAACAGGACAATCCTCACAAACATACAAATAAAGTAAGCAAGAATGAAATGGGTGAACAAAAGCAAACAGACTTCAGTTTCAAGGATTCAGAATTGAACATTGAGACCAGACTTACATTCTGACCTTCCTATGAGTAATCTTTCGCACATAATGAGCGGATAGACATACTGATGAATAGATAGACATTTATGGATGATCAGACACAGACATGGGCACAAGCCAGACATGGACACAAGAAGAGACAGACAGATGAATAGACAGACATGGATGGATAAGCAGAAATAGTCATGGAGACAAGAAGAAACAGACAGTTAAACAGGCAGACTTGAAAGCAAGAACAGACAGGTGAACAAACAGCCAACTCAACTCACTTTAAATTATCTAGCTTGCTCTTAGAGTCCTCCATAAGTGTGATTTTTTCCCTCTGAAATCTCTCCTCGATGTCCTGGCGAAACTTGTCAAAGCTTTCCCGATTCACAGCCTCTATGGTCCGCTGGCAGCTCTCTAGGGCGGCCTGTTTATCTCGGTCAAAGTCGTTGACCATCTGTTCCATCTGATGACTGAGTTCTGCATTGATTTCTGTCAGCTGAGCCTCACTTTCACCAAGCTCCTGGAGACGTGTCTTGTAGTCCTGCACACAAAGATAGCATCAGAACTGAACTCATGCCACTGATGGACAATTATAATGGTTACTGTATATTTGCAACTATATAAGAGGAAATGAAATCAGTAAGTTCACATTTGCAACTATATCAGAGGAAATGAAATCATAAGTTCACATTTGCAGCTATATTAGACAAAATTAAATCAGTAAGTTCACATTTGCAACTATATCAGAGGAAATGAAATCAGTAAGTTCACATTTGCAACTATATAAGAGGAAATGAAATCAGTAAGTTCACATTTGCAACTATATCAGAGGAAATGAAATCAGTAAGTTCACATTTGCAACTATATAAGAGGAAATGAAATCAGTAAGTTCACATTTGCAACTATATAAGAGGAAATGAAATCAGTAAGTTCACATTTGCAACTATATAAGAGGAAATGAAATCAGTAAGTTCACATTTGCAACTTAGCAAGACATCAGCTACTTTAGCGTCATTTGTAACTTTAGAAGACAGTTACAGCAACCAAGAAGGATATGCAACAGCACACATAAGAAGGATTTCCCACAGATGTATAAAGGATTAACAATACATATACGTAGGAACACATGTATGAAGGAATAACAATAGATGTATGAAGGATTTACAACAACAGATGTATGAATGATTTACAGCAGATGTATGAAGGATTTATATATGAAAGATGAGAGATGTGTGTTGTGGTATCAAGATTATAGAATATTTGTGTGGGATGTGTGTTGTGGAAGCAAGAGTGTGGGAATGCTTGTGAAAACTGGTTTATCCACAAGAATACGTACACTCGAATATCTGCCAATTGAGCGTTCATATCTCGTTTCAAATCTTCGATCTCTCTCTGCAGTCTGGCCTCAACTGCCTTCACACTTCCATCGCCAGGCTTGTTTACAGCGTCCAGCTCTTGGAGCCTTGCCTGAAACACGACAGTGAATATATGTTGTGAGAGACATGTTCTTCCTTGTCATTATCACAGCTTTATTATTACAGGGAGGGGAGGTGGAGAGTGGCTAGACGCTCGCCTGACATACATCTGGGTTTCAAGCCCCATCAGTGCAGTTTCAAATTGTGACAATAGAACTCAGTCTAAAATGGGTACCAGGAAATATGGTGGGAAGTAAAGGCAGCTGGTATAATACTGAACACATTCACCTCGTCAAATATGGTGGGAAGTAGAGACAGCTGGTATAATACTGAACACATCCACCTCGTCAAATATGGTGGGAAGTAAAGGCAGCTGGTATAATACTGAACACATCCACCTCGTCAAATATGGTGGAAGTAGAGACAGCTGGTATAATACTGAACACATCCACCTCGTCAAATATGGTGGGAAGTAGAGACAGCTGGTATAATACTGAACACATCCACCTCGTCAAATATGGTGGGAAGTAAAGGCAGCTGGTATAATACTGAACACATCCACCTCGTCAAATATGGTGGGAAGTAGAGACAGCTGGTATAATACTGAACACATCCACCTCGTCAAATATGGTGGGAAGTAAAGGCAGCTGGTATAATACTGAACACATCCACCTCGTCAAATATGGTGGGAAGTAGAGACAGCTGGTATAATACTGAACACATTCACCTCGTCAAATATGGTGGGAAGTAGAGACAGCTGGTATAATACTGAACACATCCGCCTCGTCAAATATGGTGGGAAGTAGAGACAGCTGGTATAATACTGAACACATCCACCTCGTCAAATATGGTGGGAAGTAGAGACAGCTGGTATAATACTGAACACATTCACCTCGTCAAATATGGTGGGAAGTAGAGACAGCTGGTATAATACTGAACACATTCACCTCGTCAAATATGGTGGGAAGTAGAGACAGCTGGTATAATACTGAACACATCCACCTCATCAAATATGGTGGGAAGTAGAGACAGCTGGTATAATACTGAACACATCTGTCTCGCCAAATATGGTGGAAAGTAGAGACAGCTGGTATAATACTGACACATCCTGTCTCGCCAAATATGGTGGAAGTAGAGAGCAGCTGGTATAATACTGAACACATCTGCCTCGCCAAATATGGTGGAAAGTAGAGGCAGCTGGTATAATACTGAACACATCTGTCTCGCCAAATATGGTGGAAGTAGAGGCAGCTGGTATAATACTGAACACATCTCGCTCTCGCCAAATATGGTGGAAATTAGAGGCATCTGGTATAATACTGAACACATCGCCTCGCCAAATATGGTGGAAAGTAGAGGCAATCTGGTATAATACTGAACACATCGACTCTCGCAAATATGGTGGAAAGTAGAGGCATCTGGTATAATACTGAACACATTCGCCTTGCAAATATGGTGGAAAGTAGAGGCATCTGGTATAATACTGAACACATTCGCCTCGCCAAATATGGTGGAGGAAAGTAAGAGGCATCTGGTATAATACTGAACACATTCACCTCGTCAAATATGGTGGGAAGTAGAGACAGCTGGTATAATACTGAACACATCCACCTCGTCAAATATGGTGGGAAGTAGAGACAGCTGGTATAATACTGAACACATCCACCTCGTCAAATATGGTGGGAAGTAGAGACAGCTGGTATAATACTGAACACATCCACCTCGTCATATATGGTGGGAAGTAGAGACAGCTGGTATAATACTGAACACATTCACCTCGTCAATATGGTGGGAAGTAGAGACAGCTGGTATAATACTGAACACATCCACCTCGTCAAATATGGTGGGAAGTAGAGGCAGCTGGTATAATACTGAACACATCCGCCTCATCAAATATGGTGGGAAGTAGAGACAGCTGGTATAATACTGAACACATCCACCTCGTCAAATATGGTGGGAAGTAGAGGCAGCTGGTATAATACTGAACACATCCACCTCGTCAAATATGGTGGGAAGTAGAGACAGCTGGTATAATACTGAACACATTCACCTCGTCAAATATGGTGGGAATGTAGAGACAGCTGGTATAATACTGAACACATTCACCTCGTCACAATGATGGTGGGAAGTAGAGACAGCTGGTATATACTGAACACATTCACCTCGTCAAATATGGTGGGAAGTAAGAGACAAGCTGGTATAATACTGAACACATCCGCCTTCAATATAATATGGTGGGAAGTAGAGACAGCTGGTATAATACTGAACACATCCACCTCGTCAATATGGTGGGAAGTAGAGAGCAAGCTGGTATAATACTGAACACATCCGCACTCGTCAACTATTGGTGGGAAGTAGAGACAGCTGGTATAATACTGAACACTCATCCACCTCGTCAACTATGGTGGGAAGTAGAGACCGCTGGTATAATACTGAAACACATCTCACTCGCTCAATATGGTGGGAAGTAGAGACAGCTGGTATATACTGAACACATCCACCTCGTCAATATGGTGGGAAGTAGAGGACAGCTGGTATAATACTGACACATCCGCCTCGTCAAATATGGTGGGAAGTAGAGCAGCTGGTATAATACTGAACACATCCACCTCGTCAAATATGGTGGGAAGTAGAGGCAGCTGGTATAATACTGAACACATTCACCTCGTCAAATATGGTGGGAAGTAGAGACAGCTGGTATAATACTGAACACATCCACCTCGTCAAATATGGTGGGAAGTAGAGACAGCTGGTATAATACTGAACACATTCACCTCGTCAAATATGGTGGGAAGTAGAGACAGCTGGTATAATACTGAACACATCCACCTCGTCAAATATGGTGGGAAGTAGAGGCAGCTGGTATAATACTGAACACATTCACCTCGTCAAATATGGTGGGAAGTAGAGACAGCTGGTATAATACTGAACCTGTCTCTTATACACATCACCTCGTCAAATATGGTGGGAAGTAGAGACAGCTGGTATAATACTGAACACATCCACCTCGTCAAATATGGTGGGAAGTAGAGACAGCTGGTATAATACTGAACACATCCACCTCATCTAATATTGTGGGAAGTAAAGGCAGCTGGTATAATACTGAAACACATCAGCCTCGTCAAATATGGGTGGGAAGTAAAGGCGCTGTATAATACTGAACACATCCGCCTCGCTCAAATATGGTGGGAAGTAGAGACAGCTGGTATAATACTGAAACACATCCGCCTCGTCAAATATGGTGGGAAGTAAGAGCAGCTGGTATAATACTGAACACATCCACCTCGTCAATATGGTGGGAAGTAGAGACAGCTGTATAATACTGAACACATCACGCTCGTCAAATATGGTGGGAAGTAGAGGCTAGCTGTATAATACTGAGACACATCCGGCCGTTCGTCAAATATGGTAGGGAAGTAGAGACCAGCTGTATATGATACTCGAACACATTCCCCCTCGCTCAAATATGGTGGGAAGTAGAGGCAGCTGGTATAATACTGAACACATCCGCCTCATCAAATATGGTGGGAAAGTAGAGAGACAGCTGGTATAATACTGAACACATCCAGCCTCGCCAAATATGGTGGGAAGTAGAGGCATCTGGTATAATACTGAACACATCCTGCCTCGTCAAATATGGTGGGAAGTAGAGGCAGCTGGTATAATACTGAACACATCTAGTCTCGTCCAAATATGGTGGGAAGTAGAGGCATCTGGTATAATACTGAACACATCCGCCTCGCCAAATATGGTGGGAAGTAGAGGCAGCTGGTATAATACTGAACACATCCACCTCGCCAAATATGGTGGGAAGTAGAGGCATCTGGTATAATACTGAACACAGCTGCCTCATCAAATATGGTGGGAAGTAGAGGCAGCTGGTATAATACTGAACACATCTGCCTTGTCAAATATGGTGGGAAGTAGAGGCAGCTGGTATAATACTGAACACATCTGTCTCGTCAAATATGGTGGGAAGTAGAGGCAGCTGGTATAATACTGAACACATCTGTCTCGCCAAATATGGTGGAAAGTAGAGGCAGCTGTATAATACTGAACACATCCGTCTCGTCCAAATATGGTGGGAAGTAGAGGCAGCTGGTATAATACTGAACACATTCTGTCCTCGCCAAATATGGTGGGAAAGTAGAGGCAAGCTGGTATAATACTGAACACATCCACTCCTCGTCAAATATGGTGGGAAGTAGAGGCAGCTGGTATAATACTGAACACATCCACCTCGTCAAATATGGTGGGAAGTAGAGGCAGCTGGTATAATACTGAACACATCCACCTCGTCAAATATGGTGGGAAGTAGAGGCAGCTGGTATAATACTGAACACATCTGTCTCGCCAAATATGGTGGGAAGTAGAGGCAGCTGGTATAATACTGAACACATCTGTCTCGCCAAATATGGTGGGAAGTAGAGGCAGCTGGTATAATACTGAACACATCTGTCTCGCCAAATATGGTGGGAAGTAGAGGCAGCTGGTATAATACTGAACACATCCACCTCGCCAAATATGGTGGGAAGTAAGAGCAGCTGGTATAATACTGAACACATCTTCCTCGTCAAATATGTGGGAAGTAGAGGCAGCTGGTATAATACTGAACACATCTGTCTCGCCAAATATGGTGGGAAGTAGAGGCATCTGGTATAATACTGAACACATCCACCTCGCCAAATATGGTGGGAAGTAGAGGCAGCTGGTATAATACTGAACACATCTGTCTCGCCAAATATGGTGGGAAGTAGAGGCATCTGGTATAATACTGAACACATCCACCTCGTCAAATATGGTGGAAAGTAGAGGCAGCTGGTATAATACTGAACACATCTGTCTCGCCAAATATGGTGGGAAGTAGAGGCAGCTGGTATAATACTGAACACATCTGTCTCACCAAATATGGTGGGAAGTAGAGGCAGCTGGTATAATACTGAACACATCTGTCACCTCGCCAAATATGGTGGGAAGTAGAGGCATCTGGTATAATACTGAACACAGCTGCCTCATCAAATATGGTGGGAAGTAGAGGCATCTGGTATAATACTGAACACATCTGTCTTGTCAAATATGGTGGAAAGTAGAGGCATCTGGTATAATACTGAACACATCTGTCTCACCAAATATGGTGGGAAGTAGAGGCAGCTGGTATAATACTGAACACATCTGTCCTCGCCAAATATGGTGGGAAGTAGAGGCATCTGGTATAATACTGAACACATTCTACCTCGCCAAATATGGTGGGAAGTAGAGGCATCTGGTATAATACTGAACACATCTGTCTCGACAAATATGGTGGGAAGTAGAGGCAGCTGGTATAATACTGAACACATCCTGCCTCGCCAAATATGGTGGGAAGTAGAGGCAGCTGGTATAATACTGAACACATCTGTCTCGTCCAAATATGGTGGGAAGTAGAGGCATCTGGTATAATACTGAACACATCTGCCTCATCAAATATGGTGGGAAGTAGAGGCAGCTGGTATAATACTGAACACATCTGTCTCGCCAAATATGGTGGGAAGTAGAGGCATCTGGTATAATACTGAACACATCCAGTCTCGCCAAATATGGTGGGAAGTAGAGGCAGCTGGTATAATACTGAACACATCTGTCTCGCCAAATATGGTGGGAAGTAGAGGCAGCTGGTATAATACTGAACACATCTGTCTCGCCAAATATGGTGGGAAGTAGAGGCAGCTGGTATAATACTGAACACATCCACCTCGCCAAATATGGTGGGAAGTAGAGGCAGCTGGTATAATACTGAACACATCTGTCTCGCCAAATATGGTGGGAAGTAGAGGCAGCTGGTATAATACTGAACACATCTGTCCTCGCAAATATGGTGGGAAGTAGAGGCAGCTGGTATAATACTGAACACATCTGTCTCGCCAAATATGGTGGGAAGTAGAGGCAGCTGGTATAATACTGAACACATCTGTCTCGCCAAATATGGTGGGAAGTAGAGGCAGCTGGTATAATACTGAACACATCTGTCTCGCCAAATATGGTGGGAAGTAGAGGCAGCTGGTATAATACTGAACACATCTGTCTCGCCAAATATGGTGGGAAGTAGAGGCATCTGGTATAATACTGAACACATCTGTCTCGCCAAATATGGTGGGAAGTAGAGGCAGCTGGTATAATACTGAACACATCCACCTCGCCAAATATGGTGGAAAGTAGAGGCAGCTGGTATAATACTGAACACATCTGTCTCGCCAAATATGGTGGGAAGTAGAGGCATCTGGTATAATACTGAACAGATCTGTCTCGCCAAATATGGTGGGAAGTAGAAGGCAGCTGGTATAATACTGAACACATCTGTCTCGCCAAATATGGTGGGAAGTAGAGGCATCTGGTATAATACTGAACACATCTGTCTCGCCAAATATGGTGGGAAGTAGAGGCATCTGGTATAATACTGAACACATTCTGCCTTCGTCCAAATATGGTGGGAAGTAGAGGCAGCTGGTATAATACTGAACACATCTGTCTCGCCAAATATGGTGGGAAGTAGAGGCAGCTGGTATAATACTGAACACATCTGTCTCGCCAAATATGGTGGGAAGTAGAGGCAGCTGGTATAATACTGAACACATCTGTCTCAGTCAAATATGGTGGGAAGTAGAGGACAGCTAGGTATAATACTGAACACGATTCCACCTCGTCAGAATATGGTGGGAAGTAGAGGCAGTCTGGTATAAGCATGAAAAAAAACACAGTCTAGCCTCAGTCAAATATGGGGGGGAAGTAGAGGCTAGCTGGTAGTAATACTAGGAACACATTCCTGTCTTGTCAAATATGGTGGGAAGTAGAGGCAGCTAAGGTATAATACTGAACACATTCTTGCTCGTCAAATATGGTGGGAAGGTAGGAGGACAGCTGGTATAAATACTGGAACACATCTGTCACGCGTCCAAATATGGTGGAAAGTAGAAGGCAGCTGGTAGAATACTGAACACCATCTAGTACTCGTCAAATATGGTGGGAAGTAGAGGGCTAGCTGGTGATGAATACTGAACACATCTGTCAACCTCAGGTCAAATATGGTGGGAAAGTAGAGGACAGCGGTATAAAAAATACTGAACACATTCTAGTCTCGGCCAACATATGGTGGGAAGTAGAGGACAGCTGGTATAATACTGAACACATTCCACTCGTGCCAAATATGGTGGGAAGTAGAGGACAGCTGTATAATACTGAACACATCCACCTCGTCTAAATATGGTGGGAAGTAGAGGCAGCTGTTATAATACTGAACACATCCAGCCTCGTCAAATATGGTGGAAAGTAGAGGCAGCTGGTATAATACTGAACACATCCACCTCGTCAAATATGGTGGAAAGTAGAGGCAGCTGGTATAATACTGAACACATCCGCCTCGTCAAATATGGTGGGAAGTAGAGGCAGCTGGTATAATACTGAACACATCCGCCTCGTCCAAATATGGTGGGAAAGTAGAGGCAGCTGGTATAATAGCTGAACACATCCGCCTCGTCAAATATGGTGGAAAGTAGAGGCAGCTTGGTATAAATACTGAAACACATCCACTCTCGTCAAATATGGTGGGAAGTAGAGGCAGCTGGTATAATACTGAACACATCCAGCCTCGTCTAATATGGTGGGAAGTAGAGGCAGCTGGTATAATACTGAACACATCCGCCTCGTCTAATATGGTGGGAAGTAGAGGCAGCTGGTATAATACTGAACACATCCGCCTCATCTAATATGATGGGAAGTAGAGGCAGCTGGTATAATACTGAACACATTCACCTCGTCAAATATGGTGGGAAGTAGAGACAGCTGGTATAATACTGAACACATTCACCTCGTCAAATATGGTGGGAAGTAGAGACAGCTGGTATAATACTGAACACATTCACCTCGTCAAATATGGTTGGAAGTAGAGACAGCTGGTATAATACTGAACACATTCACCTCGTCAAATATGGTGGGAAGTAGAGACAGCTGGTATAATACTGAACACATTCACCTCGTCAAATATGGTGGGAAGTAGAGGCAGCTGGTATAATACTGAACACATTCACCTCGTCAAATATGGTGGGAAGTAGAGACAGCTGGTATAATACTGAACACATTCACCTCGTCAAATATGGTGGGAAGTAGAGGCAGCTGGTATAATACTGAACACATCCACCTCGTCAAATATGGTGGGAAGTAGAGGCAGCTGGTATAATACTGAACACATCCACCTCGTCAAATATGGTGGGAAGTAGAGGCAGCTGGTATAATACTGAACACATCCACCTCGTCTAATATGGTGGGAAGTAGAGGCAGCTGGTATAATACTGAACACATTCACCTCGTCAAATATGGTGGGAAGTAGAGACAGCTGGTATAATACTGAACACATCCACCTCGTCAAATATGGTGGAAAGTAGAGGCAGCTGGTATAATACTGAACACATCCGCCTCATCTAATATGGTGGGAAGTAGAGACAGCTGGTATAATACTGAACACATTCACCTCGTCAAATATGGTGGGAAGTAGAGGCAGCTGGTATAATACTGAACACATTCACCTCGTCAAATATGGTGGGAAGTAGAGACAGCTGGTATAATACTGAACACATTCACCTCGTCAAATATGGTGGGAAGTAGAGGCAGCTGGTATAATACTGAACACATTCACCTCGTCAAATATGGTGGGAAGTAGAGGCTAGCTGGTATAAGACTGAACACATCCGCCTCAGCTAATATGGATGGGAAGTAGAGGCAGCTGGTATAATAACTGAACACCATTCACCTCGTCAAATATGGTGGGAAGTAGAGATCAGCCTGGGTATAAATACTGACATACCTTCACCTCGGTCAAATCTGGTGGGACAGTAGAGACAGCTGGTATAAGTACTGAAACACATTCACCTCGTCAATATCGGTGGAAGTCAGAGACAGCTGGTAATAATACGTAACACATTCACCTCGTCAAAATATGGTGGGAAGTAATAGACCAGCTGCTATAAATACTGAACACCATTCACGCCTCCGTCAAATATAGGGTGGGAAGTAGAGACAAGCTGGTATAATGACTGAACAGACATTCACCTCGTCAAAGAATGGTGGGAAGTAGAGACAGCTGGTATAATACTGAACACATTCACCTACGTCAAATATGGTGGAAGTAGAGGACAGCTGGTAGAATAATACTGAACACATTCACCTCGTCAAATATGGTGGGAAGTCAGAGGACAGCTGGTATAATACTGAACACATTCACCTCGTCAAATATGGTGGAAGTAGAGGCAGCTGGTATAATACTGAACCATCCCTCGTCAATATATGGTGGGAAGTAGAGAGCAGCTGGTATAATACTGAACACACCGCTCGTACAAATATGGTGGGAAGTAGAGACAGCTGGTATAGATACTGAATACATCACCTCGTCAAAATATGGTGGAAGTAGAGGCAGCTGGTATAATACTGAACACATCCGCCTCGTCAAAAATATGGTTGGGGAAAGTAGAGACAGCTGGTATAATACTGAACACATTCACCTCGGTCAAATAGGTGGAAGTAGAGGCAGCTGTATAATACTGAACACATTCACCTCGTCAAATTATGGTGGAAGTAGAGACAGCTGGTATAGTACTGAACACATCACTCTCGTCAAATATGGTGGGAAGTAGAGCAGCTGGTATAATACTGAACACATTCCGCTCGTCAATATGGTGGGAAGTAGAGGCAGCTGGTATAATACTGAACACATCCGCCTCATCTAATATGGTGGGAAGTAGAGACAGCTGGTATAATACTGAACACATCCACCTCGTCAAATATGGTGGAAGTAGAGGCAGCTGGTATAATACTGAACACATTCACCTCGTCAAATATGGTGGGAAGTAGAGGCAGCTGGTATAATACTGAACACATCCACCTCGTCAAATATGGTGGGAAGTAGAGACAGCTGGTATAATACTGAACACATCCACCTCGTCAAATATGGTGGGAAGTAGAGACAGCTGGTATAATACTGAACACATCCACCTCGTCAAATATGGTGGGAAGTAGAGGCAGCTGGTATAATACTGAACACATTCACCTCGTCAAATATGGTGGGAAGTAGAGGCAGCTGGTATAATACTGAACACATTCACCTCGTCTAATATTGTGGGAAGTAGAGGCAGCTGGTATAATACTGAACACATTCACCTCGTCAAATATGGTGGGAAGTAGAGACAGCTGGTATAATACTGAACACATCCGCCTCATATGACACAACATAGGTCACAGATATGACACAACATAGTCACAGATATGACACAACATAGGTCACCAGGATATGAATACACAACATAGGTCACAGATATGACACAACATAGGTCACAGATTATGACACAACATAGGTCACAGATATGACACAACATAGTCACAGATATGACACAACAAGGTCGACAGATATGACACAACATAAGTCCCAAACATAGGTCACAGATATGACCAACATAGGTCACAGATATGACACAAACATAGGTCACAGATTGACACAAACATAGGTCACAGATATGACACAACATAGGTCACAGATATGACACAACATAGGTCACAGATATGACACAACATAGGTCACAGATATGACACAACATAGGTCACAGATATGACACAACATAGGTCACAGATATGACACAACATAGGTCACAGATATGACACAACATAGGTCACAGATATGACACAACATAGGTCACAGATATGACACAACATAGGTCACAGATATGACACAACATAGGTCACAGATATGACACAACATAGGTCACAGATATGAAACAACATCGTCAAGATATGACACAACATAGTCACAGATATGACACTCAACATAGGTCACAGATATGACACAACATAGGTCACAGATATGACACAACATAGGTCACAAATATGACACAACATAGGTCACAAGCATGGCAAGTAACATCTTAGCAAGTAAAAGACTCAACAATATACTAGAAAACATCAATGCACAGCCCAAATGTGCGGTGTTCAACACTAACATAATCCACCTCCAAAGTCCCATATACACATGAGCTTTAAACATGCATCAACACTTAAATAAAGCACTGTTAAATACCTATCAGTTATCAGTTGGGGTATCTTCATTGCACTCCAGACAGGTCTATAGGTGCTCAGATCCTCCCCCCAGCATATGCATCAGCATCCGGTGGCTAATAGTGCCAGTTCTGTGTTGGCTGACGAGGCACCTCATTTTCCCGATGTACCTCTCGCGTCTGGCTGTGCCGATTCTTGCTCCCAAGTCTTTCATCTTGGACAGCGATGTGGAATCACTGACGTCAAAGTCCTCTGTTCTCGCCATATCTTTAAGGACGTTAAAAACATCAGCATGATCCATAGGCTGGCCATCTACAGGGGGTGCAGAGCCAGCCAGTTTGTCAGCTCGTTCATTTCCCTCGACTCCCGCATGTCCCGGGACGAAGATGAAGGTGACTTTACGGACAACAGACTTCTGCAGCGACTCAGTCCACTGTCTATGTACAGATCCAGCTTCGACCCTCTGAATCACTTAGTACACACACGTTGGTATAATGCTGTGATTCCAGCCACATGAAAGCCTGTGTAACTGCCATCACCTCCATCGTCATGCTGCTCGTGCTCATAGAGTGGGCACCACTGGATTCTTGAATGGTTCGGCACACTGACGGGCTGTAAATGCCCACGCACTTCTCTGCTGCTTTACAACAGATCCATCTGTATAGATGAGCACTTCGGGGCTATCTGAGTGTTCATAGATGAGCGCGTTAACCTCTGCATTGACAGCGGCAGGGTTCTGCTCTCTGCACCGTCTGTCGAGTGTGATAATGCAGGAGAAAGTGCACTTAAAAGCTGGAGGCACCGGCACCCATTCCTTGCCGGGGTTGATACTGGTAAGACTGCAGACCTGTTCTGACGACATCTTCCGCCCGACCCATCCATGATTTGCCCTCTTTAGCCTGTCACCCTTTTCTCTGAATATAGTGTCATGCAGAGGGTGCTGCTCATCTGCACTTATTTTTAAGTATGCACGAGCTCTCCAGATCTTGATCCTGTGTTCCATTGTCGGGAAGTCAAGGAGGTATCTCATTGCTACACAGTTGGTGTCTCTCGTGCAGCCCAAAATGATGCGCATGGCTTCGTTTTGCACCTTTTCAAGTCTTCCAATCTGTGTAGGGCTGACAGTGAGGATGGCCAGGGCATACTCGATGGGTGAAAGCACCAGTCCTTGGAACAGAAGTACTAGCAGTCTTTGCTCAATATTGGCAGTCGCCATGACTCTCATTGCTGACAAACCTTTTTGAGCTTTCGTTATGACATAATCGACACGATCTCTGAAGGATAGGCTACGATCAAGCCTCACACCAAGATATGTCATTGACTGGGTTCTACTCAAAATGCTCCCATCCATTCCTACTGCCGGCAGGTCTGTCTTCACAATATGGTTGTTTAGTGAGAACCATGTAACCGTTGCCTTTGCAGGGTTGACAAGGGCACCGGCATCAGCACACCATGAGGAAATGCGATCTAGTTCACCCTGCATATCATTGGCAACCGCCTGTCTACCTCGCCCCTGTCGATACACTAGAATGTCGTCAGCAAATGACAGAGTCCTACCCCTCCCGTCCAACTGTTTTTCAGTGATCGGCACCTTATATGCGTTGAATAGTACTGGTGACATTGGTGAACCCTGCGGCAATCCTGGACATATCGTTATCAGCTCAGAAGACCAACTCCCGCATCTTAGCACCACCTTCCTTTGCAGCAGAACTGCAGCTATCCATCATATAAGGTGAGGGTGCACTTTCAGTCTGAGGAGGGTTTGCATCAAGTGCTCGAAAGATACTCTGTTATATGCGTCCTCTAAGTCTATGGCTGCCGCACATGTCTCTTCTCTGACCTGAAATCCTTCATAGACATCTTGAGCAAAGACCGCCGCATTCAGCCATGACTCTTTGTTACGTCTGTATCCTCCAAGTGTGAACGGGAAGCAGCCGAGCTGTTCCAAGTCCCAAGCAAGTCTGTGTGCTACAATTTTCTCCAGTAGCTTGCCAGCAGTGTTCTGCATCGTAATGATTCTGTAGCCGCTTATCTTGGAATGGTCTTTGTTCGGATTTGGCAGCGGCAGCAAGTAGCTGTGTAGCCATTCCTCTTTGATCTGACCCCTCTGGATACTGGTGTTGAATTCTCTGGCCAGTTCTTCCATGTCATCATCTGATATCACCATTAGGTCACCATATCAGATGCCGTCTGGGCCTGGGGCGGTGTTAGGTGATTTCTTGAGCATCACACGTGTTGTCTCAGCTGTGATTATGCATTCTTCATCTGTCCCGACCCCCTCGCACAACTGAGAGAGTGTCATCGTGGTCCTCTGTCTGGCGGGCTCGTCTTTCTGGTCAGTCTGTTCTATGTAGCGTGCCAAGAAGTGCCTTACCTTTATCCGCATCCAACTTTTTCCATGCGAGGTCTGTGCCTTGAAAGTCTGGAATACCCCTACGTTGTACAGCACCGTTCATGCTCTTGTGGAGGCGCCAGAATGTCATAAGAGATCGCTCAGAGCACACCTTCCTGCAGAACTCGTCCCATTTCTCGGCCTTGGACTGTTTGGCGCAGGATTTGAAAAAAAAGTCGTCGCCCTATCGACCTCAGTCTTCAGGTTCGCCAACTCAACCTGTGGCATGTTAGCCTTTCTGGCCTTTTGCCAGTCTTTGACAGCCTGCCTCTTTCCCAGCCACACCTTCTCGACCTCTCCATTCCACCATGGTGGCTGCAGCCATCTTTCTTGTCTCCTGTGGGAGGAAGTTAGTTTTTTCTTCTGATCTTGCTTATGGCGTCTTGACCAGTGTTGTCGTACGGGAAGGCATTTGTCTTGTTTCTTTGACTCATGGCCCCGTCTTACTCGATCAGGATGATACAAGGGTAGTGGTCACTATCGTGGTATCCCAGTGTGCCCCACCGGCACCTTGGTGCGATGGTGGGCGACACCAGAGCCAAGTCAATGATGCTGTCAGAGTCACCTGGTCGAGTGGCTGATCAAGTGTTAAATACCTATCCTATATATGGCTGTGACAGATAACTTTCACACACAAACTTGCAATGTGACAACCATAGGCTTTTATACCCCTCAGTTCAATGATCAAAAGTCTGTCATACATGAGGATCTCATTTACAGCAAAACCGTGTACATAATTAGGAGTTTTGTGTACCCAGTGTGTATATATCATCACTACATTCCCTAGTGGAGGGTTGGGTGTCACTCATTCAATTGCCACTCTCTGCAACCAACAGCCAAAACCACAATGACACAGGTCCTCACTCCAGGGAAGTACATATATACAGAATACATGTTTTACAAATCAACATTATCATCATCAAGTGTCTTGCTAACTGGCATTGGAGATAATGCTTCTTTACAGTGCAGGTTCTCCAGCCACTATCTTGTGTGGGGAGGTGAAAGGAGGAAAGATAGAGTGGTGGGAGGAGAGAGAGGATAGGAGAGACTAGGAAAGGGCGGACGGGGTGAAGAGCTGGATAGAGAGAGGAACAGAGACAGAGAGAGGAAAGGATTGTGGAAAAAGAGGGAGAGAACAGACAAAGAGGTGATAAAGAAGGGGGGACAGTGAGGGAGACAGGAGGTGGGAGAAGTGGAGAGGGGGTGACAGGTATAGAGAGAGGGAAAGTAAGAGAAAAATAAGAAACTATAGAAATATAGGAAGGGGTAGAATGGGGAGGACAGAGTGATAGAGTGGAGAGAGAGATACAGAGAGAGTGTGAGATATAGAGATACAGAGAGAACAGAGATACACAGAAAGAGAGAGAGAGGGAGAGTGGGAAATACAGTGATACAGAGAGAACGAACGAACGAAGGAACTTTATTTTCAAAAGGTAACAAGAGAGCAACAGAGAGAGAGAGAACGAACGAACGAACGAATGAACGAACGAACGAACAAACTTTATTTTAAAAGGGTAACAAATTGGGCACGCAGGCCCGTCTTACATTCGGCCCTTTCAATCACTCATCTTTCATTCATCAAATGTGCATGTTACATTAACATAGGGAAAAAAAAAACATTGTCAAATGGATTTTGTAAGCATAAACAATGCATATTACGCATGATACATTCCCATGAGAAAACAAAAAAAAAAACATTATCAAATGAAAGTTGTAAACATAAACAGTGCATATTGCAATGTTTTGAGACACATCCCCCATCCACCAAACCGCCTCCACCCACCCACACATACCTCCACGCACTCGCACAGAACCAGGCAAACACACATACCACCATCCACCCACTGATCCCCCACCACATACATTTCCCCAGCCACACATACATCCTCACAGGAGAGAGAAAGAGATGCACAGAGAGAGATATACAGAGAGAAAGAGTGAGAATCACAGAGATACAGAGAGAACAACAGAGAGGGGGAGCGAGATACACAGATATATAGCACATCCCACAGATTAATGTATCAGTCGTTAGCTAACATATCTGTCTTCTTGTGTATCACATCCCACAGATTAATGTATCAGTCGTTAGCTAACATATCTGTTCTTGTGTATCACATCCCACAGATTAATGTATCAGTCGTCAGCTAACAAATCTGCTCTTTTGTTGTGTATCACATCCCACAGATTAATGTATCAGTCGTCAGATAACATATCTGTTCTCTTGTGTATCACATCCCACAGATTAATGTATCAGTCGTCAGCTAACAAATTTGCTCTCTTGTTGTGTATCACTGTCACCAACTGGCTGAAGTAGCTCCCGGTTGGGCAACCACTCAGCCAAAATCATTTTCTTCTGCTGGTGTTTAAGTTCTGGATGCAGTTTAAGATCCCCTAACTCTGTCAGAAGGAACTAATTGCTACCCCAGATCCCAGAGAGAAAACGTGGAACAAATGTCTGTTATGCTGATTTAAGACACTGTCCCTGATACTCAAGAAAACAGCCAAGAAGTGGCCTCGTTGAAGAGAGAATATATCTATATAGATTTGGCTGTACTTGGTATCACCAGAAGTGAGAAAGGAGGGGTTAAGCTATGTAACGTAATCTGGTTACTTATGACTGCATAGGCAAGGGTCCCTCCCTGACATAACTTCCTACTTCTGGGCAATATGTTGAGCCCCCACTAAATGTTCTCCAATGTGTATACATATTTAAACTACACAAACATTTATCAACATTTAGAATTATACGGACAAATTGAGTTTAAAATACAACAACTGTGTTTATTATTGCTATTGATGATCATATGATGATGATGATGATGATGGTATGGTATACGTAACTCATCTGGCTGAAAAGCTCAGAAGCACATAGGTCATGCTTCCCCCAGTGAGACGCAGTTCACTGTCAGATTGAAGGAGTCCAAATTGGTCCCTCACAAGGCTAAGTCACTTCCTGATATGGGTTGTTGACTGTCCATTGCTCCTAAGAGATCTGGAATGAAACGAACGGAGATGGGTAGTATCTACGTCTACACATCTCAAAACACATATGTCTATACATTCATATAAACATACATTCAAGTCATAATATATGATGGTATGATGATATATATGATGGCATGTTACATAAACATATATCAGTTCTAAATAAATAAATATATATATGTATATATTAATAAAACTATTTAGAACATCTATAGCTCAGAACATACACATTCATATACATTTGTGTAATGGAGTGTTTCCCCATATAAGTTCACCTCACTTACACTCTCCCTTTCTGATTCATTCATACTGTCTTGTCGGAAGGACTGGTCGCACAGTCCTGTCGAACATTAAATGCCTTCCCTGAATCTGTCTGGGATATTGAATGTCCTAAGTCATGTCTGTCCTCATGCAGACATCATGCAGACAAGGTGAACTAGTGCCATTCCTCAAACCAAGTGGTTTCACCACAATCTTGGTAGGCACTCAAAGTGTTGGGTCCAAATAATCAATGTTAATTGGACGATATCAAGAGACTGGTAGATCTCAGGAATTTCTCCTAAGTAGTCAGTCTCCCCAATGTTTCACATCCTACAGGATGAATCTAAATGTATCTCCTGTACATGAATAAGCCACACGCTCATGTAGCTTGGCTAATGGATTTCTCCAAATTATCACATACCACAAATCAGACAACCAAGTGGTGAATGAAAGAAGAAAATAGTTCTCAGTGAAATTGTAAAGCTAGAACTGGAACATTAAGTATAAAGAAAATCCACGAGTGTAAAGTTTGGGAGAATATGTAGAAACAGGAAACTACACAAGCCTTCAGACTAGCAGACCAACTAATCAGAGTAATGGTATTACCTGGGTTATAGCTAGGAAATCCTGTCATACGACTTCGTACAGAAGTCCAACAGAATGAAATGTTAATATTTCTCCAGTAGGTATCCTAAGAATACTATTGTAAATTTGCGTCTGAAGTCTTGCTGGCCTCTGCTCGTAGTTTTATTCTCTCTGCTCCTTGCCAGCAGTGTTCTGCATCGTAATGATTCTGTAGCCGCTTATCTTGGAATGGTCTTTGTTCGGATTTGGCAGCGGCAGCAAGTAGCTGTGTAGCCATTCCTCTTTGATCTGACCCCTCTGGATACTGGTGTTGAATTCTCTGGCCAGTTCTTCCATGTCATCATCTGATATCACCATTAGGTCACCATATCAGATGCCGTCTGGGCCTGGGGCGGTGTTAGGTGATTTCTTGAGCATCACACGTGTTGTCTCAGCTGTGATTATGCATTCTTCATCTGTCCCGACCCCCTCGCACAACTGAGAGAGTGTCATCGTGGTCCTCTGTCTGGCGGGCTCGTCTTTCTGGTCAGTCTGTTCTATGTAGCGTGCAAGAAGTGCCTTACCTTTATCCGCATCCAACTTTTTCCATGCGAGGTCTGTGCCTTGAAAGTCTGGAATACCCCTACGTTGTACAGCACCGTTCATGCTCTTGTGGAGGCGCCAGAATGTCATAAGAGATCGCTCAGAGCACACCTTCCTGCAGAACTCGTCCCATTTCTCGGCCTTGGACTGTTTGGCGCAGGATTTGAAAAAAAGTCGTCGCCCTATCGACCTCAGTCTTCAGGTTCGCCAACTCAACCTGTGGCATGTTAGCCTTTCTCCAGCCACTATCTTGTGTGGGAGGTGAAAGGAGGAAAGATAGAGTGGTGGGAGGAGAGAGAGGATAGGGAGACAGAAAAGGCGGACGGGGTGAAGAGCTGGATAGAGAGAGGAACAGAGACAGAGAGAGGAAAGGATTGTGGAAAAAGAGGGAGAGAACAGACAAAGAGGTGATAAAGAAGGGGGGACAGTGAGGGAGACGGAGGTGGGAGAAGTGGAGAGGGGGTGACAGGTATAGAGAGAGGGAAAGTAAGAGAAAAATAAGAAACTATAGAAATATAGGAAGGGGTAGAATGGGAGGACAGAGTGATAGAGTGGGAGAGAGAGAGATACAGAGAGAGAGAGTGGATATAGAGATACAGAGAGAACAGAGATACACAGAAAGAGAGAGAGAGGGAGAGTGGGAAATACAGTGATACAGAGAGAACGAACGAACGAAGGAACTTTATTTTCAAAAGGTAACAAGAGAGCAACAGAGAGAGAGAGAACGAACGAACGAACGAATGAACGAACGAACGAACAAACTTTATTTAAAAGGGTAACAAATTGGGCACGCAGGCCCGTCTTACATTCGGCCCGTTCAATCACTCATCTTTCATTCATCAAATGTGCATGTTACATTAACATAGGGAAAAAAAAAACATTGTCAAATGGATTTTGTAAGCATAAACAATGCATATTACGCATGATACATTCCCATGAGAAAAACAAAAAAAAAAACATTATCAAATGAAAGTTGTAAACATAAACAGTGCATATTGCAATGTTTTGAGACACATCCCCATCCACCAAACGCCTCCACCCACCCACACATACCTCCACGCACTCGCACAGAACCAGGCAAACACACATACCACCATCCACCCACTGATCCCCCACCCACATACATTTCCCAGCCACACATACATCCTCACAGGAGAGAGAAAGAGATGCACAGAGAGAGATATACAGAGAGAAAGAGTGAGAATCACAGAGATACAGAGAGAACAACAGAGAGGGGGAGCGAGATACACAGATATATAGCACATCCCACAGATTAATGTATCAGTCGTTAGCTAACAAATCTGCTCTTTTGTTGTGTATCACATCCCACAGATTAATGTATCAGTCGTTAGCTAACATATCTGTTCTCTTGTGTATCACATCCCACAGATTAATGTATCAGTCGTTAGCTAACATATCTGTTCTCTTGTGTATCACATCCCACAGATTAATGTATCAGTCGTCAGCTAACAAATCTGCTCTTTTGTTGTGTATCACATCCCACAGATTAATGTATCAGTCGTCAGATAACATATCTGTTCTCTTGTGTATCACATCCCACAGATTAATGTATCAGTCGTCAGCTAACAAATCTGCTCTCTTGTTGTGTATCACTGTCACCAACTGGCTTGAAGTAGCTCCCGGTTGGGCAACCACTCAGCCAAAATCATTTTCTTCTGCTGGTGTTAAGTTCTGGATGCAGTTTAAGATCCCCTAACTCTGTCAGAAGGAACTAATGGCTACCCCCAGATCCCAGAGAGAAAACGTGGAACAAATGTCTGTTATGCTGATTTAAGACACTGTCCCTGATACTCAAGAAAACAGTCAAGAAGTGGCTCGTTGAAGAGAGAATATATCTATATAGATTTGGCTGTACTTGGTATCACCAGAAGTGAGAAAGGAGGGGTTAAGCTATGTAACGTAATCTGGTTACTTATGACTGCATAGGCAAGGTCCCTCCCTGACATAACTTCCTACTTCTGGGCAATATGTGTGAGCCCCCACTAAATGTTCTCCAAATGTGTATACATATTTAAACTACACAAACATTTATCAACATTTAGAATTATACGGACAAATTGAGTTTAAAATACAACAACTGTGTTTATTATTGCTATTGATGATCATATGATGATGATGATGATGATGGTATGGTATACGTAACTCATCTGGCTGAAAAGCTCAGAAGCACATAGGTCATGCTTAACCCAGTGAGACGCAGTTCACTGTCAGATTGAAGGAGTCCAAATTGGTCCCTCACAAGGCTAAGTCACTTCCTGATATGGGTTGTTGACTGTCCATTGCTCCTAAGAGATCTGGAATGAAACGAACGGAGATGGGTAGTATCTACGTCTACACATCTCAAAACACATATGTCTATACATTCATATAAACATACATTCAAGTCATAATATATGATGGTATGATGATATATATGATGGCATGTTACATAAACATATATCAGTTCTAAATAAATAAATATATATATGTATATATTAATAAAACTATTTAGAACATCTATAGCTCAGAACATACACATTCATATACATTTGTGTAATGGAGTGTTTCCCATATAAGTTCACCTCACTTACACTCTCCCTTTCTGATTCATTCATACTGTCTTGTCGGAAGGACTGGTCGCACAGTCCTGTCGAACATTAAATGCCTTCCCTGAATCTGTCTGGGATATTGAATGTCCTAAGTCATGTCTGTCCTCATGCAGACATCATGCAGACAAGGTGAACTAGTGCCATTCCTCAAACCAAGTGGTTTCACCACAATCTTGGTAGGCACTCAAAGTGTTGGGTCCAAATAATCAATGTTAATTGGACGATATCAAGAGACTGGTAGCTCTCAGGAATTTCTCCTAAGTAGTCAGTCTCCCCAATGTTTCACATCCTACAGGATGAATCTAAATGTATCTCCTGTACATGAATAAGCCACACGCTCATGTAGCTTGGCTAATGGATTTCTCCAAATTATCACATACCACAAATCAGACAACCAAGTGGTGAATGAAAGAAGAAAATAGTTCTCAGTGAAATTGTAAAGCTAGAACTGGAACATTAAGTATAAAGAAAATCCACGAGTGTAAAGTTTGGGAGAATATGTAGAAACAGGAAACTACACAAGCCTTCAGACTAGCAGACCAACTAATCAGAGTAATGGTATTACCTGGGTTATAGCTAGGAAATCCTGTCATACGACTTCGTACAGAAGTCCAACAGAATGAAATGTTAATATTTCTCCAGTAGGTATCCTAAGAATACTATTGTAAATTTGCGTCTGAAGTCTTGCTGGCCTCTGCTCGTAGTTTTATTCTCTCTGCTCCTTGCCAGCAGTGTTCTGCATCGTAATGATTCTGTAGCCGCTTATCTTGGAATGGTCTTTGTTCGGATTTGGCAGCGGCAGCAAGTAGCTGTGTAGCCATTCCTCTTTGATCTGACCCCTCTGGATACTGGTGTTGAATTCTCTGGCCAGTTCTTCCATGTCATCATCTGATATCACCATTAGGTCACCATATCAGATGCCGTCTGGGCCTGGGGCGGTGTTAGGTGATTTCTTGAGCATCACACGTGTTGTCTCAGCTGTGATTATGCATTCTTCATCTGTCCCGACCCCCTCGCACAACTGAGAGAGTGTCATCGTGGTCCTCTGTCTGGCGGGCTCGTCTTTCTGGTCAGTCTGTTCTATGTAGCGTGCAAGAAGTGCCTTACCTTTATCCGCATCCAACTTTTTCCATGCGAGGTCTGTGCCTTGAAAGTCTGGAATACCCCTACGTTGTACAGCACCGTTCATGCTCTTGTGGAGGCGCCAGAATGTCATAAGAGATCGCTCAGAGCACACCTTCCTGCAGAACTCGTCCCATTTCTCGGCCTTGGACTGTTTGGCGCAGGATTTGAAAAAAAGTCGTCGCCCTATCGACCTCAGTCTTCAGGTTCGCCAACTCAACCTGTGGCATGTTAGCCTTTCTCCAGCCACTATCTTGTGTGGGAGGTGAAAGGAGGAAAGATAGAGTGGTGGGAGGAGAGAGAGGATAGGGAGACAGAAAAGGCGGACGGGGTGAAGAGCTGGATAGAGAGAGGAACAGAGACAGAGAGAGGAAAGGATTGTGGAAAAAGAGGGAGAGAACAGACAAAGAGGTGATAAAGAAGACGGAGGGAGACGGAGGTGGGAGAAGTGGAGAGGGGGTGACAGGTATAGAGAGAGGGAAAGTAAGAGAAAAATAAGAAACTATAGAAATATAGGAAGGGGTAGAATGGGGAGGACAGAGTGATAGAGTGGAGAGAGAGAGATACAGAGAGAGAGAGTGAGATATAGAGATACAGAGAGAACAGAGATACACAGAAAGAGAGAGAGAGGGAGAGTGGGAAATACAGTGATACAGAGAGAACGAACGAACGAAGGAACTTTATTTTCAAAAGGTAACAAGAGAGCAACAGAGAGAGAGAACGAACGAACGAACGAATGAACGAACGAACGAACAAACTTTATTTTAAAAGGGTAACAAATTGGGCACGCAGGCCCGTCTTACATTCGGCCCTTTCAATCACTCATCTTTCATTCATCAAATGTGCATGTTACATTAACATAGGAAAAAAAAAACATTGTCAAATGGATTTTGTAAGCATAAACAATGCATATTACGCATGATACATTCCCATGAGAAAACAAAAAAAAAAACATTATCAAATGAAAGTTGTAAACATAAACAGTGCATATTGCAATGTTTTGAGACACATCCCCCATCCACCAAACCTCCTCCACCCACCCACACATACCTCCACGCACTCGCACAGAACCAGGCAAACACACATACCACCATCCACCCACTGATCCCCCACCCACATACATTTCCCCAGCCACACATACATCCTCACAGGAGAGAGAAAGAGATGCACAGAGAGAGATATACAGAGTGAAAGAGTGAGAATCACAGAGATACAGAGAGAACAACAGAGAGGGGGAGCGAGATACACAGATATATAGCACATCCCACAGATTAATGTATCAGTCGTTAGCTAACATATCTGTTCTCTTGTGTATCACATCCCACAGATTAATGTATCAGTCGTTAGCTAACATATCTGTTCTCTTGTGTATCACATCCCACAGATTAATGTATCAGTCGTCAGCTAACAAATCTGCTCTTTTGTTGTGTATCACATCCCACAGATTAATGTATCAGTCGTCAGATAACATATCTGTTCTCTTGTGTATCACATCCCACAGATTAATGTATCAGTCGTCAGCTAACAAATCTGCTCTCTTGTTGTGTATCACTGTCACCAACTGGCTTGAAGTAGCTCCCGGTTGGGCAACCACTCAGCCAAAATCATTTTCTTCTGCTGGTGTTAAGTTCTGGATGCAGTTTAAGATCCCCTAACTCTGTCAGAAGGAACTAATGGCTACCCCAGATCCCAGAGAGAAAACGTGGAACAAATGTCTGTTATGCTGATTTAAGACACTGTCCCTGATACTCAAGAAAACAGCCAAGAAGTGGCTCGTTGAAGAGAGAATATATCTATATAGATTTGGCTGTACTTGGTATCACCAGAAGTGAGAAAGGAGGGGTTAAGCTATGTAACGTAATCTGGTTACTTATGACTGCATAGGCAAGGTCCCTCCCTGACATAACTTCCTACTTCTGGGCAATATGTGTGAGCCCCCACTAAATGTTCTCCAAATGTGTATACATATTTAAACTACACAAACATTTATCAACATTTAGAATTATACGGACAAATTGAGTTTAAAATACAACAACTGTGTTTATTATTGCTATTGATGATCATATGATGATGATGATGATGATCGTATGGTATACGTAACTCATCTGGCTGAAAAGCTCAGAAGCACATAGGTCATGCTTAACCCAGTGAGACGCAGTTCACTGTCAGATTGAAGGAGTCCAAATTGGTCCCTCACAAGGCTAAGTCACTTCCTGATATGGGTTGTTGACTGTCCATTGCTCCTAAGAGATCTGGAATGAAACGAACGGAGATGGGTAGTATCTACGTCTACACATCTCAAAACACATATGTCTATACATTCATATAAACATACATTCAAGTCATAATATATGATGGTATGATGATATATATGATGGCATGTTACATAAACATATATCAGTTCTAAATAAATAAATATATATATGTATATATTAATAAAACTATTTAGAACATCTATAGCTCAGAACATACACATTCATATACATTTGTGTAATGGAGTGTTTCCCATATAAGTTCACCTCACTTACACTCTCCCTTTCTGATTCATTCATACTGTCTTGTCGGAAGGACTGGTCGCACAGTCCTGTCGAACATTAAATGCCTTCCCTGAATCTGTCTGGGATATTGAATGTCCTAAGTCATGTCTGTCCTCATGCAGACATCATGCAGACAAGGTGAACTAGTGCCATTCCTCAAACCAAGTGGTTTCACCACAATCTTGGTAGGCACTCAAAGTGTTGGTCCAAATAATCAATGTTAATTGGACGATATCAAGAGACTGGTAGCTCTCAGGAATTTCTCCTAAGTAGTCAGTCTCCCCAATGTTTCACATCCTACAGGATGAATCTAAATGTATCTCCTGTACATGAATAAGCCACACGCTCATGTAGCTTGGCTAATGGATTTCTCCAAATTATCACATACCACAAATCAGACAACCAAGTGGTGAATGAAAGAAGAAAATAGTTCTCAGTGAAATTGTAAAGCTAGAACTGGAACATTAAGTATAAAGAAAATCCACGAGTGTAAAGTTTGGGAGAATATGTAGAAACAGGAAACTACACAAGCCTTCAGACTAGCAGACCAACTAATCAGAGTAATGGTATTACCTGGGTTATAGCTAGGAAATCCTGTCATACGACTTCGTACAGAAGTCCAACAGAATGAAATGTTAATATTTCTCCAGTAGGTATCCTAAGAATACTATTGTAAATTTGCGTCTGAAGTCTTGCTGGCCTCTGCTCGTAGTTTTATTCTCTCTGCTCCTTGCCAGCAGTGTTCTGCATCGTAATGATTCTGTAGCCGCTTATCTTGGAATGGTCTTTGTTCGGATTTGGCAGCGGCAGCAAGTAGCTGTGTAGCCATTCCTCTTTGATCTGACCCCTCTGGATACTGGTGTTGAATTCTCTGGCCAGTTCTTCCATGTCATCATCTGATATCACCATTAGGTCACCATATCAGATGCCGTCTGGGCCTGGGGCGGTGTTAGGTGATTTCTTGAGCATCACACGTGTTGTCTCAGCTGTGATTATGCATTCTTCATCTGTCCCGACCCCCTCGCACAACTGAGAGAGTGTCATCGTGGTCCTCTGTCTGGCGGGCTCGTCTTTCTGGTCAGTCTGTTCTATGTAGCGTGCAAGAAGTGCCTTACCTTTATCCGCATCCAACTTTTTCCATGCGAGGTCTGTGCCTTGAAAGTCTGGAATACCCCTACGTTGTACAGCACCGTTCATGCTCTTGTGGAGGCGCCAGAATGTCATAAGAGATCGCTCAGAGCACACCTTCCTGCAGAACTCGTCCCATTTCTCGGCCTTGGACTGTTTGGCGCAGGATTTGAAAAAAAGTCGTCGCCCTATCGACCTCAGTCTTCAGGTTCGCCAACTCAACCTGTGGCATGTTAGCCTTTCTCCAGCCACTATCTTGTGTGGGAGGTGAAAGGAGGAAAGATAGAGTGGTGGGAGGAGAGAGAGGATAGGGAGACAGAAAAGGCGGACGGGGTGAAGAGCTGGATAGAGAGAGGAACAGAGACAGAGAGAGGAAAGGATTGTGGAAAAAGAGGGAGAGAACAGACAAAGAGGTGATAAAGAAGACGGAGGGAGACGGAGGTGGGAGAAGTGGAGAGGGGGTGACAGGTATAGAGAGAGGGAAAGTAAGAGAAAAATAAGAAACTATAGAAATATAGGAAGGGGTAGAATGGGGAGGACAGAGTGATAGAGTGGAGAGAGAGAGATACAGAGAGAGAGAGTGAGATATAGAGATACAGAGAGAACAGAGATACACAGAAAGAGAGAGAGAGGGAGAGTGGGAAATACAGTGATACAGAGAGAACGAACGAACGAAGGAACTTTATTTTCAAAAGGTAACAAGAGAGCAACAGAGAGAGAGAACGAACGAACGAACGAATGAACGAACGAACGAACAAACTTTATTTTAAAAGGGTAACAAATTGGGCACGCAGGCCCGTCTTACATTCGGCCCTTTCAATCACTCATCTTTCATTCATCAAATGTGCATGTTACATTAACATAGGGAAAAAAAAAACATTGTCAAATGGATTTTGTAAGCATAAACAATGCATATTACGCATGATACATTCCCATGAGAAAACAAAAAAAAAAACATTATCAAATGAAAGTTGTAAACATAAACAGTGCATATTGCAATGTTTTGAGACACATCCCCCATCCACCAAACCTCCTCCACCCACCCACACATACCTCCACGCACTCGCACAGAACCAGGCAAACACACATACCACCATCCACCCACTGATCCCCCACCCACATACATTTCCCCAGCCACACATACATCCTCACAGGAGAGAGAAAGAGATGCACAGAGAGAGATATACAGAGTGAAAGAGTGAGAATCACAGAGATACAGAGAGAACAACAGAGAGGGGGAGCGAGATACACAGATATATAGCACATCCCACAGATTAATGTATCAGTCGTCAGCTAACAAATCTGCTCTTTTGTTGTGTATCACATCCCACAGATTAATGTATCAGTCGTTAGCTAACATATCTGTTCTCTTGTGTATCACATCCCACAGATTAATGTATCAGTCGTCAGCTAACAAATCTGCTCTTTTGTTGTGTATCACATCCCACAGATTAATGTATCAGTCGTCAGATAACATATCTGTTCTCTTGTGTATCACATCCCACAGATTAATGTATCAGTCGTCAGCTAACAAATCTGCTCTCTTGTTGTGTATCACTGTCACCAACTGGCTTGAAGTAGCTCCCGGTTGGGCAACCACTCAGCCAAAATCATTTTCTTCTGCTGGTGTTAAGTTCTGGATGCAGTTTAAGATCCCCTAACTCTGTCAGAAGGAACTAATGGCTACCCCAGATCCCAGAGAGAAAACGTGGAACAAATGTCTGTTATGCTGATTTAAGACACTGTCCCTGATACTCAAGAAAACAGCCAAGAAGTGGCTCGTTGAAGAGAGAATATATCTATATAGATTTGGCTGTACTTGGTATCACCAGAAGTGAGAAAGGAGGGGTTAAGCTATGTAATGTAATCTGGTTACTTATGACTGCATAGGCAAGGTCCCTCCCTGACATAACTTCCTACTTCTGGGCAATATGTGTGAGCCCCCACTAAATGTTCTCCAAATGTGTATACATATTTAAACTACACAAACATTTATCAACATTTAGAATTATACGGACAAATTGAGTTTAAAATACAACAACTGTGTTTATTATTGCTATTGATGATCATATGATGATGATGATTATGATGTATGGTATACGTAACTCATCTGGCTGAAAAGCTCAGAAGCACATAGGTCATGCTTCCCCCAGTGAGACGCAGTTCACTGTCAGATTGAAGGAGTCCAAATTGGTCCCTCACAAGGCTAAGTCACTTCCTGATATGGGTTGTTGACTGTCCATTGCTCCTAAGAGATCTGGAATGAAACGAACGGAGATGGGTAGTATCTACGTCTACACATCTCAAAACACATATGTCTATACATTCATATAAACATACATTCAAGTCATAATATATGATGGTATGATGATATATATGATGGCATGTTACATAAACATATATCAGTTCTAAATAAATAAATATATATATGTATATATTAATAAAACTATTTAGAACATCTATAGCTCAAAACATACATATTCATATACATTTGTGTAATGGAGTGTTTCCCATATAAGTTCACCTCACTTACACTCTCCCTTTCTGATTCATTCATACTGTCTTGTCGGAAGGACTGGTCGCACAGTCCTGTCGAACATTAAATGCCTTCCCTGAATCTGTCTGGGATATTGAATGTCCTAAGTCATGTCTGTCCTCATGCAGACATCATGCAGACAAGGTGAACTGGTGCCATTCCTCAAACCAAGTGGTTTCACCACAATCTTGGTAGGCACTCAAAGTGTTGGTCCAAATAATCAATGTTAATTGGACGCTATCAAGAGACTGGTAGCTCTCAGGAATTTCTCCTAAGTAGTCAGTCTCCCCAATGTTTAACATCATACAGGATGAATCTAAATGTATCTCCTGTACATGAATAAGCCACACGCTCATGTAGCTTGGATAATGGATTTCTCCAAATTATCACATACAACAAATCTGACAACCAAGTGGTGAATGAAAGAAGAAAATAGTTCTCAGTGAAATTGTAAAGCTAGAACTGGAACATTAAGTACAAAGAAATCCACCGAGTGTAAAGTTTGGGAGAATAACTAGAAACAGGAAACTATACAAGCCTTCAGACTAGCAGACAAACTAATCAGAGTAATGGTATTACCTGGGTTATAGCTAGGAAATCCTGTCATACGACGTTCGTATCAGAAGTAACAAACAGATGAAGGTTAATATTCTCACCAGTAAGGTAATCCGCTAAGAATAGCTATTGTGAATTGCGTCTGAAGTCTTGCTGGCCTCTGCTCGTAGTTTTATTCTCTCTGCTTCCTGGCTAGTTTCCACGCTAGCTAATTACTATGTCCAAGTTCCTGTTGGCTCCACCTATTTTTCATGTAGGACGATTTACCTAGATGGATTAAGTGCCAAATTCTTCTCACCCCTCCTCCTTTCCTGTGAAGGGTAGTTTCATCTGTCAATCAAATTTACCGATGCCCCTGCCACATCCTGAAACAATGAAACATGCTTTGGCGGCAATGCAGTTGCGTCATTACATTCCAATTAGGCTGTAAACACAAGCCTTCCTGGGTTGCTGGCAGGAATGTGTCAGCCATGTGTTCCTACTTTGCCGCCCGTATTGCAGTGAGGTGTTAAGCATCTGGTCCTAATTGCTCCTTTGTGTTGGCAATTACAGACGTTGTCCCGTCTCCACAATGTCTGGACTTATAGATAGGTGTTAGGCCTGCATTAATATGGCCGTCTTTGGATCACACGGGTTTTCCCCTGAGTAGCACTGCCATGTATTATTTCAGATGGGTCTGGCTGACCCTCTTATCTCCCCTTCTACTGAAAACAATGAGTTTTCAACCTTTGATAGCACCAGCCGCCGCCTGGTGCCGTGGTGTCTGTGTGTTACGTTTGATCTTGACATCAAAGCTTTCTCAGACCTAGCATTACAGAAATGATGGGGCGTGCGTGGTCAAAATGTAATTTTCTCTTGTTTTCAATCTCTGTTAGTTTTTCCTTATTCCTTGGTTGGGGACTAGATTATTTTATGGTGGACCATTATTCTTTTACTTAGAGAATGATAGAATAATTCTTGTGGGCTCTTTAATTCCTTTCAAACTTGTGTAATACGGATGCTGCCGGGGCTGTCCCGTCACATAGCTTCCCAATTTAAGTAGGTTCATTAATGAAGCCTATAACAGAGCCTCGGCAGCATTCAAGAATGTATCTAAGTTATCTCCATTCTAGAACTGCCTCCAAGTCTGGGTTTCCAATATTCCTTGTGGCAGTGGGTTCTATGAGTCAAAAGAAATATCCCATGTCCATCATCCCAGGATAAATCTTGCAAATCTTTGCTCCTGGTGTTGTGTCGGATTTCCGGGCTATTGCTCGGTAATGTCCTGTCCTCTGGAGGTTTTACTTTTTCCCAGCCGGGAAATTGCAAAATGTATAACAAGATTCTCCTGCGCCGCAGAGAGACTGTTATTGTCCACTCAATTTCTGGCCCTTGTCCTATAAGCAGAGGAAGTGCCATCAGTGTTTTCTTAAAAGAATTGGTCGCAGTAATGTTGCTCCATTTTCTTTTCCTCCGTCGGCCAAAGATCATAATAAAATCCTTTAATCTCCTTTTGGCAGGAAATTTGCTAAACATCATAATTTTATGATGTGCATTCAACTCGTACTTGCCTCTTTCTTGGTAGGGCGTCCGTTTACTCCCTCCTGATTTAAGAGTTTTCTTCCCTCGATAATTCTTTATCCAGGTGCAGTTCCTCTTCAACAGAGTTCCATTTTGAATCTGTGTTTGAAAGTATAAGGCTAGTAGAAGTTGTCCAGCTTTGAGAAATCATGTTGTTCCCCAAGAACTGTGAATTTGTATCACTCCTTGTAGAAGTATACATAAACAGCTGTTCTCCCCATCCAACATTGGTTGAAGTGAAAGGTAAACAAGGTCCTGAGTGTTGAGTATACCAACCGCTCCGGTTTTGTTCCGCTGCAGAGTCCATCATTTGTGATCCCCTGTTAGCTTCAGCTGTGTTGATGATAGGTATTACCTTCATCCTGTCCAAAGAAGTATTTTCTTCTTTGTTGTTAGCAGACATGTTTATCGTCCCTGAATCAGAGTCCGTGGTATAACCTACATGAATGCTTTGTGTATCTTGAGTTTCCTTTTCGAAAGACTCCAAGATACTGACATCGTAAGAATTCTCCTCCGTGTCTTGTTTTTCCTCCATGGCCGGGCTCTCTTGTGCCAAGTCCAATTGAGGTATTCTCTCCCTGGTCTGGTTTTCTTGTGCCAAATCCAATAGAAGTGAATGTTGTGGGGTGTCATTTTCAATGCCATCCCCCACCTGAGATAAGTAATTCATACTGATAATTATTTCATCTTGTGTGGCCACACCGAGAGAAACACTGGAATCCTGTTTTACATCCATTCCAGTCTCAGCTGAATTCATTTCCACTCCTAGTTTCTCTGAACTGAAGGGAATAAAAGAGTCGGGTAAGGTCTCGCCTTCGATCTCTTTAATAGTTTTCCTCAGGTCCTCCTCCTCCTGGATTTTTCTCCTTTGGGAAGTCTTAGGAAGCTCCTGAGATTGCTGGATTGCCAAGCCAGCTAATCCGCTTTTATTGCGGTGTAAACATTTATCACGTTTGTGACTGTTTACCTGTACGCTTGGTACATTTATTCCTATTCCATTTTATTTTTCGGAATTGAGGGAGGAGGAAGCATCTGCCTTTCTGTGCCTAAGTTTTTGTTTTTCTGAGCCATGGGGATTTGCAAAGGAATGCATGCCTCTTCTTTGTGACGGTCAGCTTCCCCGCTTTCTATCAGAGTTTCGGCTTGAGTGATTGGCTTTTCCTCGGCCGAGCTGGTAGATTCCTCCACGTTCAGTATTTTAATTTGCTTCTTCTTAATCTCATCTTCTTCAGCTTTGTGACGCCTATCTGCTTCTAATTCTGCAAGTCTTTTCATCATCTGTTCATCTTCTTTGTCCCACCATTCCATTTCATCTCTAATAAATAATTCTAGCTTCTCTCCTACTAAGCTGAGCCTTATGCCCCATCCTCTAGCGGACTCTAAGAAATCTAGTGCGTGCATCCATGATCTCTTCTCAGCTTAAACTCAGGTAAGTAATTATATTATTACCCTACACAGAGCTAGTTAGATTTATGCTAGAGCAGGATAGTGACAAGAGGAACTGACACTGCTATGAGAATGATAGTAGTGAATTTGAGTGAGAAAGTTGATGCAAAGCAGTCCGTCATACACTGAAGTAATTATGCATTATCAAATTATTCATGATTAAATCAAATGATAAAGCATGTAATCAAAAAATGATCAAGTAAATCATCAATAAACTAATTAATATCACTAATTAATGTGATTATTAATTCTACAGTGGTGAATGATGTAAATTAACTCATATGATATTATCCGTTATTAACTTTTTAACAAGTTATGTAAATTCTACAAACTTCCCTAGAAACAAATTCCTAAGTTAATACTTAGCAAATGTTATGGGTGAAGAATGAAAGAATGGTTTATGAAAATCAATAGTTTAGAATTTATTCTCTGATTCTATCATGGATGAGAAGTCCTAATGTGTCAAAATCTTGCTTACGATCGAGCAAGCTATTACATTAGAAATAAATTATAACTAACTAAAGCTGCTAAGAATGTAAGTGAGAATGACCTAGGTTCTATCCATGGGCAAGACCAGAATAATACCAGACTAACAGATTTGAAATAGGTTCGTTCCTTGGAAGCGAATCAAAGTGTTCTAGGGTTTACTCCCGGATTCTATAGCAGACGAGTAGACCAATAAGTCGAAAGCGAACCAAAATTTTCTAGGGTGTACTCCCGGATTCTATAGCGGACGAGCAGACCAATAGCTTGGACGCGAACCAAAGTTTTCTAGGGTGTACTCCCGGATTCTATAGCAGACGAGTAGACCAATAGCTTGGACGCGAACCAAAGTTTTCTAGGGTGTACTCCCGGATTCTATAGCGGACGAGCAGACCAATATGTCACCAACTGGCTTGAAGTAGCTCCCGGTTGGGCAACCACTCAGCCAAAATCATTTTCTTCTACTGGTGGTTAGTTCTGGATGCAGTTTGAGATCCCCTAACTCTGTCAGAAGGAACTAATGCTACCCCAGATCCCAGAGAGAAAACGTGGAACAAATGTCTGTTATGCTGATTTAAGACACTGTCCCTGATACTCAAGAAAACAGCCAAGAAGTGGCTCGTTGAAGAGAGAATATATCTATATAGATTTGGCTGTACTTGGTATCACCAGAAGTGAGAAAGGAGGGGTTAAGCTATGTAACGTAATCTGGTTACTTATGACTGCATAGGCAAGGTCCCTCCCTGACATAACTTCCTACTTCTGGCAATATGTGTGAAGCCCCCACTAAATGTTCTCCAAATGTGTGTACATATTTAAACTACACAAACATTTATCAACATTTAGAATTATACGGACAAATTGAGTTTAAAATACAACAACTGTGTTTATTATTGCTATTGATGATCATATGATGATGATGATGATGATGAGCTCAGAAGCACATAGGTCATGCTTCCCCCAGTGAGACGCAGTTCACTGTCAGATTGAAGGAGTCCAAATTGGTCCCTCACAAGGCTAAGTCACTTCCTGATATGGGTTGTTGACTGTCCATTGCTCCTAAGAGATCTGGAATGAAACGAACGGAGATGGGTAGTATCTACGTCTACACATCTCAAAACACATATGTCTATACATTCATATAAACATACATTCAAGTCATAATATATGATGGTATGATGATATATATGATGGCATGTTACATAAACATATATCAGTTCTAAATAAATAAATATATATATGTATATATTAATAAAACTATTTAGAACATCTATAGCTCAGAACATACACATTCATATACATTTGTGTAATGGAGTGTTTCCCATATAAGTTCACCTCACTTACACTCTCCCTTTCTGATTCATTCATACTGTCTTGTCGGAAGGACTGGTCGCACAGACCTGTCGAACATTAAATGCCTTCCCTGAATCTGTCTGGGATATTGAATGTCCTAAGTCATGTCTGTCCTCATGCAGACATCATGCAGACAAGGTGAACTGGTGCCATTCCTCAAACCAAGTGGTTTCACCACAATCTTGGTAGGCACTCAAAGTGTTGGTCCAAATAATCAATGTTAATTGGACGCTATCAAGAGACTGGTAGCTCTCAGGAATTTCTCCTAAGTAGTCAGTCTCCCCAATGTTTAACATCATACAGGATGAATTTAAATGTATCTCCTGTACATGAATAAGCCACACGCTCATGTAGCTTGGATAATGGATTTCTCCAAATTATCACATACAACAAATCAGACAACCAAGTGGTGAATGAAAGAAGAAAATAGTTCTCAGTGAAATTGTAAAGCTAGAACTGGAACATTAAGTACAAAGAAAATCCACGAGTGTAAAGTTTGGGAGAATATGTAGAAACAGGAAACTACACAAGCCTTCAGACTAGCAGACCAACTAATCAGAGTAATGGTATTACCTGGGTTATAGCTAGGAAATCCTGTCATACGACTTCGTACAGAAGTCCAACAGAACGAAATGTTAATATTTCTCCAGTAGGTATCCTAAGAATACTATTGTAAATTTGCGTCTGAAGTCTTGCTGGCCTCTGCTCGTAGTTTTATTCTCTCTGCTCCTGGCTAGTTTCCACGCTAGCTAATTACTATGTCCAAGTTCCTGTTGGCTCCACCTATTTTTCATGTGTACTATGACGGGATGGATTAAGTCCCAAACTCTTCTCACCCCTCCTCCTTTCCTGTGAAGGGTAGTTTCATCTGTCAATCAAATTTACCGATGCCCCTGCACATCCTGAAACAATGAAACATGCTTTGGCGGCAATGCAGTTGCGTCATTACATTCCATTAGGCTGTAAACACAAGCCTTCCCGGTTGCTGGCAGGAATGTGTCAGCCATGTGTTCCTACTTTGCCGCCCGTATTGCAGTGAGGTGTTAAGCATCTGGTCCTAATTGCTCCTTTGTGTTGGCAATTACAGACGTTGTCCCGGCTCCCCAATGTCTGGACTTATAGATAGGTGTTAGGCCTGCATTATATTGCCGTCTTTGGATCACACGGGTTTTCCCCTGAGTAGCACTGCCATGTATTATTTCAGATGGGTCTGGCTGACCCTCTTATCTCCCCTTCTACTGAAAACAATGAGTTTTCAACCTTTGATAGCACCGCCGCCGCCTGGTGCCGTGGTGTCTGTGTGTTACGTTTGATCTTGACATCAAAGCTTTCTCAGACCTAGCATTACAGAAATGATGGGGCGTGCGTGGTCAAAATGTAATTTTCTCTTGTTTTCAATCTCTGTTAGTTTTTCCTTATTCCTTGGTTGGACTAGATTATTTATGGTGGACCATTATTCTTTTACTTAGAGAATGATAGAATAATTCTTGTGGGCTCTTTAATTCCTTTCAAACTTGTGTAATACGGATGCTGCCGGGGCTGTCCCGCCACAATCACATCCCACAGATTAATGTATCAGTCATCAGCTAACAAATCTGCTCTCTTGTTGTGTATCACATCAACTGATATTGGAACTGGGACACTTAATCACACAATGGTAAACAACCCTTACATTTAATCACATCAGGGAGTTTAGTTTAGTCGATAGATTAACATCACAGCTCACGGGTCTAACCCATAAGTGCTCCGTTCTCCTCTTAACTCAAACCTGAGTCTGAAGAAACTCAGCTCAGTGCACAAACTCCGTAGCACTGGCAAGGACCCTGAAATACTTTGGGTAGAATTTTAACTCAAAATTGTTGCCCAGGCAGCGCCGTTAGGCTACTCTTTTTCGATTTCCAACTGCCAAGGGATTTTTTACGTGCGCAACAATACACAAGGACGTCTGATCTCACTACCTAGAGACCAGAGGACATTTTATTACTAGAAGTCCAGTGGAAAAAAAAAATTCTGGTCCTCACCGGGGCATGAACCTGGAACCTCCAGCACTCGAGGCAGACACCATACCTCGAGACCACACAGCCCCACACATTCACATAAGGGAAACAATCATTACATTTATTCACACATGGGAAACAACCCTTACATTTATTCACACAAGGGAAACCCATTACATTTAATCCCACAAGGGAAACAACCCTTACATTTAATCCAACAAGGGAAACAACCCTTACATTTAATCACACAAGGGAAACAACCCTTACATTTAATCACACACGGGAAACCCTTACATTTAGTCACACAAGGGAAACAACCCTTACATTTAATCATACAAGGGAAACAACCCTTACATTTAATCACACAAGGGAAACCCTTACATTTAATCGCACACGGTAAACAACCCTTACATTTAATCACACAAGGGAAACAACCCTTACATTTAATCACACAAGGGAAACCCTTACATTTAATCACACTAGGGAAACAACATGTGCATGCATGCATACAAAGGGAAACAACCTTTACCTTAGTGCCCAAAGATATTTTACAGACGTCCAGCTTCTCCTTGCAACCCAGAAGCTCTCTCTCTCGTGTCTGCTGGTCAGACCTGTGATCACAGCTTCGTGTTCATTCCGAGCCCGGCTAATACTCTCAGATTTATGTAGCTCTTCATTGTCACGAGACAAGCTTTCTATAGTCAATTCTGCGGTCTGGAGTTTCTGTATTAACTAATGGACAAAAATGAGCATGTACAATAGGTAATTTTAAACAATTGGACAAAAATTAACATGCACAGTCAGCAATTTGTGAGACATGAAAACATCATGATGTGTGAAGCTCTTTCACAGCAAATTTGGTTGTCTGATTTGTTGTGTGTGATAATTTGGAGAAATCCATTATCCAAGCTACATGAGTGTGTGGCTTATTTAGGTACAGGAGATACATTTAGATTCAACCTGTATGATGTTAAACATTAAGGAGACTGACTACTTAGGAGAAATTCCTGAGAGCTACCAGTCTCTTGATAGCGTCCAATTTAACATTGATTATTTGGACCAACACTCTGAGTGCCTACCAAGATTGTGGTGAAAACACTTGGTTTGAGGAATGGCACCAGTTCACCTTGTCTGCATGATGTCTGCATGAGGACAGACATGACTTAGGACATTCAATATCCCAGACGGATTCAGGGAAGGCATTTTAATGTTCGACAGGACTGTGCGACCAGCCCTTCCGACAAGACGGAATGAATGAATCAGAAAGGGAGAAAGTGAGGTGAACTTATATGGGAAACACTCCATTACATAAATGTATGTGAATATGTATGTTTTGAGCTATAGATGTTCTAAATGGCTTTATGAATATATACATATATATATTTATTTATTTAGAACTGATATATGTTTATGTAACATACCATCATATATTATGACTTGAATGTATGTTTATATGAATGTATAGACATATGTGTTTGAGATGTGTAGACGTAGATACTACCCATCTCAGTTCGTTTCATTCCAGATCTCTTAGGAGCAATGGACAGTCAACAACCCATATCAGGAAGTGACTTAGCCTTGTGAAGGGACCACTTTGGAGTCCTTCAATCTGACAGTGAACTGCGTCTCACTGGGGGAAGCATGACCTATGTGACCTCTTAAGTTACGTATACCATATTACAATCATCATCATCATCATCATCATCATCATATGATCATCAATAGCAATAATAAACACAGTTGTTGTATTTTAAAACTCAATTTGTCTGTATAATTCTAAATGTTTATAAATGTTTGTGTAGCGTAATCAAGTACACACATTATATCATTTAGTGGGGGTTCACACATATTGTCCAGAAGTGGGAATCTATGTCCGGGAGGTATCTTGCCTATGCAGTCATAAGTAACCAGATTACGTTGCATGTCTTAACTCCTCCTTTCTCACTTCTGGTGATACCAAGTACAGCCAAAACTATATAGATATATTCTATCTTCAACGAGCCACTTCTTGGCTGTTTTCTTGAGTATCAGGGACAGTGTCTTAAATCAGTATAACAGACATTTGTTCCACGTTTTCTCTCTGGGATCTGGGGTGGTAATTAGTCCCTTCTGACAGAGTTAGGGGATCTTAAACTGCATCCAGAACTTAACACCAGCAGAAGAAAATGATGTTGGCTGGGTGGTTGCCCAACCGGGAGCTACCTCAAGCCAGTTGGTGACACTCCTCCTTCACTACCTCTACAACATGAAGACTGATCTAGTCAACCCTCCTCCTTCATTGCCTCTACAACATGAGGACTGATCTAGCCAACCCTCCTCCTTCATTACCTCTACAACATGAGGACTGATCTAGCCAACCCTCCTCCTTCATTACCTCTACAACATGAGGACTGATCTAACCAACCCTCCTCCTTCATTACCTCTACAACATGAGGACTGATCTAGCCAACCCTCCTCCTTCATTGCCTCTACAACATGAGGACTGATCTAGCCAACCCTCCTCCTTCATTACCTCTACAACATGAGGACTGATCTAGCCAACCCTCCTCCTTCATTGCCTCTACAACATGAGGACTGATCTAGCCAACCCTCCTCCTTCATTGCCTCTACAACATGAGGACTGATCTAGCCAACCCTCCTCCTTCATTACCTCTACAACATGAGGACTGATCTAACAAACCCTCCTTCATTGCCTCTACAACATGAGGACTGATCTAGCCAACCCTCCTTCATTGCCTCTACAACATGAGGAATGATCTAGTCAACCCTCCTCCTTCATTACCTCTACAACATGAGGACTGATCTAGTCAACCCTCCTCCTTCATTACCTCTACAACGTGAGGACTGATCTAGCCAACCCTCCTTCATTACCTCTACAACATGAGGACTGATGTAGTCAACGCTCCTCCTTCATTATCTCTACAACATGAGGACTGATCTAACCAACCCTCCTCCTTCATTACCTCTACAACATGAGGACTGATCTAACAAACCCTCCTTCATTGCCTCTACAACATGAGGACTGATCTAGCCAACCCTCCTTCATTTCCTCTACAACATGAGGACTGATCTAGTCAACCCTCCTCCTTCATTACCTCTACAACATGAGGACTGATCTAGTCAACCCTCCTCCATCATTGCCTCTACAACATGAGGACTGATCTAGCCAACCCTCCTCCTTCATTACCTCTACAACATGAGGACTGATCTAACAAACCCTCCTTCATTGCCTCTACAACATGAGGACTGATCTAGCCAACCCTCCTTCATTGCCTCTACAACATGAGGACTGATCTAGTCAACCCTCCTCCTTCATTACCTCTACAACATGAGGACTGATCTAGTCAACCCTCCTCCTTCATTACCTCTACAACGTGAGGACTGATCTAGCCAACCCTCCTTCATTACCTCTACAACATGAGGACTGATCTAGTCAACGCTCCTCCTTCGTTATCTCTACAACGTGAGGACTGATCTAACCAACCCTCCTCCTTCATTACCTCTACAACATGAGGACTGATCTAACAAACCCTCCTTCATTGCCTCTACAACATGAGGACTGATCTAGTCAACGCTCCTCCTTCATTATCTCTACAACGTGAGGACTGATCTAGTCAACGCTCCTCCTTCATTATCTCTACAACATGAGGACTGATCTAACAAACCCTCCTTCATTGCCTCTACAACATGAGGACTGATCTAGTCAACGCTCCTCCTTCATTATCTCTACAACGTGAGGACTGATCTAACCAACCCTCCTCCTTCATTACCTCTACAACGTGAGGACTGATCTAGCCAACCCTCCTCCTTCATTATCTCTACAACGTGAGGACTGATCTAACCAACCCTCCTCCTTCATTATCTCTACAACGTGAGGACTGATCTAGCCAACCCTCCTTCATTACCTCTACAACATGAGGACTGATGTAGTCAACGCTCCTCCTTCATTATCTCTACAACGTGAGGACTGATCTAACCAACCCTCCTCCTTCATTACCTCTACAACATGAGGACTGATCTAACAAACCCTCCTTCATTGCCTCTACAACATGAGGACTGATCTAGCCAACCCTCCTTCATTACCTCTACAACATGAGGACTGATCTAGTCAACCCTCCTCCTTCATTACCTCTACAACATGAGGACTGATATAGTCAACCCTCCTCCTTCATTGCCTCTACAACATGAGGACTGATCTAGCCAACCCTCCTCCTTCATTACCTCTACAACATGAGGACTGATCTAACAAACCCTCCTTCATTGCCTCTACAACATGAGGACTGATCTAGCCAACCCTCCTTCATTGCCTCTACAACATGAGGACTGATCTAGTCAACCCTCCTATTTGATAAACATGTGCCAGTCAAAGAAGTTCGAGTCAAGAATCAACATAAGTCCCCGTGGGTCACTAGCGAAGTTCTCGAAATCATGAGAGAACGAGATACAGCACACAAAAATAAAGATTCTATCAATTACCGCAGACTAAGAAATAAAGTTAAATATGAAATTCGTAGGATAAAGAAAGATCATTTCAAAAATTTGATTGTAGATAAATCAAATAATACAAATATATGGAAGGCTATTAACTCGCTAACCAACAAGAAACACGCTTCAGAGTCAGCAATACCAAACTCTGTAACATGCGAGGATTTCAGTTACTTCTTTCAATCAGAAATAGATAATCTAAAGTCCTCAATACCAGATTCAGTATGTAATTTCAGTTCACTGTCATCATTCTGTGAAAGGAAGTGCTCTAGAAATATTCCACCTGAGATTCCCTTGATGTCTGTTGCAGAAGTATATAAATATCTCTCGAATCTCAAAGCAACAAATTCAGAAGGCCTAGATGGTATCAGTAATAGAATTCTTCGGTGTGCTGCACCTATTATTAGTGAGTCCTTAACATTCATATATAACCAGTGCCTATCCAAAAACTACTTTCCATCTGCCTTTAAAGTTGCTAAAGTGTACCCTCTACTTAAAAATGGCTCAACTGATATTAGCGTCTTGGGTAATTATAGACCTATTTCCTTACTATCGTCGCTTTCAAAGCCATTAGAAAAACACATGCATAAAATAACACTACATCATTTAAATAACAACGATCTAATAATTGACAGTCAATCTGGGTTTCGACCTAAATATTCTTGCCATAGCGCCCTTACAAAAATGACCGATAACTGGCATCTTTGTATCAACAATGGCAACATTTGTGGAGCAGTATTTGTAGACTTTAAAAAGGCCTTTGATATGGTAGATCATGATATTTTAATTAGAAAATTAAAACACATGAAGACTAGCACCAATATGGTGAACCTAATTACGTCATTTTTATCAGACAGACAACAAGTAGTGTCCTTCAATAACTGTCTATCAAGACCCACACAACTTAATTTTGGGGTGCCTCAGGGCTCAATACTAGGTCCGCTGCTTTTTGCAGTGTATATTAACGATCTTCCTTTATACCTCAATACTTCGTGTGATCTATTTGCGGACGACTGCACTATTTACACAAGTCAAGAGAGCCTTTGTGACTTAGAGAGCTCTTTACAAAACGATCTTGACAACCTTAGTAGATGGAGCAATGAAAATCGCATGTTAATTAACATCGACAAAACCAAATCCATGCTAATAACGACCAGACAAAAACTACAGACCCTAGCCATAACTGGGACACCACTCGAGCTCCACGTGGACACGTTACCTATAACTAATGTAAATGAACATAAAACATTAGGTCTTTTAATTGACAGACACTTAAACTGGAGCCCTCATGTTCACGCCCTTACCAAGAGAATAGCACAAAAAGTTTACCAACTTGCTAAAATTCAACACTTTTTGGATGAAAGCACACGTAAAATATTCTATGCATCCTATATCCAATCACCTCTCGATTATTGTTCCACAGTCTGGGATGGCTGCCCTAAATCTAATATGAAACGATTGTGTTCGCTTCAAAACCGCGCTATACGTCTAGTTTCTAGCATAAAGCACGTTGAAAGTAATAAATTATACAGCCATCTAAGACTTCTACCACTTCAAAAGCGCTTCCTTTTTAACAAAGCCAAATTAGTGAATAAAATTATATCTGAAAATATCCCAGAGTATCTTCTACCGTTAATTCAATCTAATGCAATGAACAGTAAGCGCTTAAATTTATTACAGCTTCCTAAGCCTCGATTGGACTTATACAAAACTTGTTTCGCATATTCTGGTGCTCACTTGTGGAATAGCCTTCCACCAGAACTGAAAACACCAATGAGTCCCTACACATTCAACCGAGAACTCTTTCAATACTTACTTCATACCGACTATATGCCTCCATAAGTCACCTACTAGTATCATTTTTCAACTATCATTCTTCACTGTATGTGTGTGAACGAGACAGTGGGTGAGAGAGTGAGTGAGAAAGAGTGTGAGTAAAAGAATTAGTATGAGTGAGAGTGAGAGAGTATGCATGCGCGTGTGCCTGAGTGAGTGTAAAAGTGAGTGAGTGGGTGGACATATGTGTGAGAGATTTAGTTAGAGAATGAGTGAATCTGAGAGAGTGGGTGTGTTGTGTGTCTGCCTGTCTGTGTGATAGAGTGTGAAAGTTAGTGAGTGAGTATGAGTTAGAGAGTCATCAAGCAAATGAGTGAGTAAGGGAGCGTGAGTGAGTGAGAGAGAATTTGTGGGTATGCGTGTATGTGCGCGAATGAGTGAGTGTGAGAGCGAGTGAGTGTGTGTGTTTGTGTGTGTGTGCGTGTGTGTGTGTGTGTGTGTGTGTTGTCAGTAGAAGCTTTTCGATGGCTTTATTTTCTTCCTTGCGCCTTTTTTCTCTTTCAAGTTTAAATTTGAATTGCTTTTCTCTGTCAGTTCTACGTCCCACTCGATGTATTCCTCCATTGTCAATATTGGGGACCACGTCTCTAGGTTTTCTTCATAGTACACATCTAGGTTTTCTTCACAGTACACATCTAGGTTTTCATTTACAGTACACATCTAGGTTTTCTTCATAGTACACATCTAGGTTTTCTTTACAGTACACATCTAGGTTTTCTTTTACAGTACACATCTAGGTCTTCTTCATAGTACACATCTAGGTTTTCTTCATAGTACACATCTAGGTTTTCTTCAGAGGTCTGACAAGATATTGGTTTCGTATACATCGTGGTTAGACTGCTGGCTTTAGCTTGCGGTTTTTGATTGGTCTTTTGTTGGGTTTCATCTTGTGGCTTCTCTGTGGTCGTTTGGGTGGCATCTGCTGGTTTGTTTTGGATCAGTTCCCTTTAATCCTTTAGCAGTTCTCTCTCTGATTTGATGGTTTGTAGGATTTATTTGTTCTACTTCTTTATCAGTGCCATGCTTTCCACCTCTTGCTTGATGACTTGATGCTTTGCTGGATTTCCTTTATGTCAGCCAGCAGTTTTTCTTTGCCGCTGGTTTGTGTCAGTGTCTGAAGTAGCTTGACTTGTTTCTTTAGCTCGTCTATCTGGCCTTGAGGTTGAGAACTTTCAGCTTGTGAGATGCACGTGGCTGTCTCGCACCTCCGCATTGCTTCCTTGAATGGTGTCTTTGTGGTAATGGCGATCTTCAAGTAAGATCTACTATGGGACTGACATTATTTAATATTTTATACACTTAAGTTTCTGCAGATGGGTTTTTTTTTCTTACCTTACATATGTTAATGTTCTTCTTATACTTCCTCCTCCTCCACCTTTTTCTTGTTCTTCTTCTTGTTCTTAAATCTCCTCCGTCTCCTCCTTTGCAAACAATCCCCAAGAGAAAGTGAAAGCAGTTATATTATTAATTGCAGGTTCATAACATTCCCTTATACTATTTTGTTGTTGTGTGGATTGATGATTGTTGACGCCATAATTGCGTCATATATTAACGCCTCCACCCCCCCCCCCCCACACACACACACACACATGCAGACACGCATCCATACACATACATCTAACAAAGCTTCCAGAAACTATTTGAATTTTTGAACATTGTTTTACTTCACATAGATATTTCAATCCGCTCTGTCCTGATAGTATTACAGAACGCATGATCAGATCTTGCCTTACATGTTGCTTAGAAGCATTATTGTCACATGATCGTGGAGCTAGTGTATCCATTGTGTCTTATATGAAAATGTTACTTTTATTGTAGTCTTTGTTTCTAATAAAAAACTGTTCTATTACATTTGGTCGTTGCCTGAGTTTCTTCTTCTTCTTCTTCTTCTTCTTCTTCTTCTTCTTCTTCTTCTTCTTCTTCTTCTTCTTCTTCTTCTTCTTCTTCTTCTTCTTCTTAGCGTTCCGAGCCATTGAGGTTCTTTGCTGCAGATACAATCCGTCTCCATTCGTCTCTCTGGTTGACTTTCTCTTGCCAGTCGTTGATTTCAAGTGCTTGTAGGTCTGTATATACATTATCTCTCCACCGTCTTCTTGGTCTACCTCGGGGTCTACGGTCATTTATTTCCTGAGTGTAAGCGAGTTTTTTTTCCCCTATTATCTTCCATTCTTTCTATATGCCCCAGCCATTGTAGTCTATTAGCCTTCATGATACCAGTGATTAGCGGGGACTTAAACAGATCATAAATGTCTTTGTTACTTCTTTTTTTCCACTCTCCACTTTGTGTATCCCTAATGGGTCCAAAGATGCGTCTTAACACTTTGTTCTCAAAGGTTTGTTACAAGGCTTCGTCTCCTTTCATTGTACTCCAGGTTTTAGAGCCATACAGCACAACTGGTCTGATCTGTGTGTGTGTGTTTTTTGTTTTTTTTTCACTATTGTGATCTTGGTGTTACGAGATAGCGCAGTTGATTTTAGCAGATGTTGTAGTCCATAGTAAATCTTATTTCCAGAATTGATTCTAGTTTGTGTTTCTTCTCTTATGATGTTGGAGCAGTTGAAGATCGTACCCAGGTATTTGTATATTTCCGTTCTTTTAATGGTCATATTATCTATTTGTATGTAGCCAGAATTTTTAGCCATTTCTTCTCTTGAAATTACATACATTTTGTCTTATCTTGGTTGATAACCAGCCCCATCTGTTGGGCTTTTTTTTTTTAAAATCTCGCACGGGGGTAATAACGACGATCAGGCCTGAGTTTCAATCAATCAATCAATCATGTGCCATGCCGGAAAGCGTGGGCGGTCATGACTCGCCATTTCACTCGATCACAAGAGTCGTGGATCAGCTCAGTGTTCCTGTCTCGTCCATGCCTTGTGACCAAGCCATCCGGGTATTTTCCTCTCGGTCTTCCTCTTGGTATGTTCCCTTCGATCTTGCCAGTTGTCACTAAGTTCTCCAATCCATTTCTTCTCATAACATGTTCAATGATTTTTGACTGTCTACGTCTAATTTCTCTAATCAGTCTACGATTTTCATTTGTCCTTTGTAGTACTTGGTCATTGGTTTTTCTATCTGTCCATGGTATTCTTTGCATTTTCCTCAGAAACCACATTTCCGCAGCCATCAGATGTTTTTCAGCTTGACTGCACATTGTCCAAGTTTCACATCCATACAAAAGAACAGGCTCTATGTATCCCCTCAATACTCTTTTTCTCGTTTCAATTGACATCTTTTTATTGGTCAGAATGTTTTTCATCTTGCTAAAGGCTACTTTCGCCATGACGATTCTTGTTCTAATCTCTTCAAGTCATCTCCCGTCAGATGTTATGACTGTTCCAAGATAATTGTACCGATTCACTTGTTGAAGAATATTCCCATTTACTTGTATATTACATTGTGGTACTTCGTTCTTCCTAGTGACGACCATAACCTGAGTCTTTTTACAATTTAATTCTAACTCCAGTTGCTCACTGTGGACAACAACCGCGTCTAATAATTGTTGCAGATACTGTGCATTGTCTGCAATCAATACTGTATCATCTGCATATCTAATGTTATTTATGTTTCGTCCTCCAATGCTGATTCCATTTATGTCTTCTACATTTCTGAAAATATTTTCACTGTATAGGGAAAAAAGATCTGGAGACATTACACATCCCTGCCTAACACCTCTCTTAATAGGTTGATATTGTCCCACTTCATTATCAATCCTTATGGCAGCTTGTTGTTTCCAATATATGTTTTTTATAAGTCAAATGTCTTTCCCATCAATTTGTAGATCTGCAAGCATATCCACCATGTTGACATGTCTAATTCTATCTGAGCTTTAGCTTTTGTATTATTGACTAGGAGCAATTGAATGTGAAGATTTTCGTACAATTAACCTCATATACCATATCACTAAGCTTATGCTCAGAATTATAATAAGAAGAACCAAAAAGAAAATAAAAATGGAAATTAGTGAAGAACAGTATGGATTTGTGGAGGGAAAGGGCACAAACAATGCAATAAATACATTACAGACACTAATAGAAAGGTCAATAGAGAAACAGAAAGACATATATTTATGCTTCATAGATTATACTAAGGCATTTGATAAAGTAAATCATGATGAGCTGATTAAAATGTTGGAAGATATCAACATTGATGGGAAAGATTTAAGAATAATAAAGAATATTTACTGGAACCAAGTAGCAGCAATTAAAATTGGAAATAAAGAGGGTAGTTACGAACACATAAAGCTAGGAGTACGACAGGGATGTGTCTTGTTCACCAGATCTCTTCTCCCTATAGTAGCGAAGTAAAAATGAGAGAGATCAAAGAGATGCCAGGAATACTAGTTGGAGGTTATAATATAAATAGTATACGCTATGCAGATGACACAGTATTGGTGGCAGATAAATCAACAGACCTACAACAATTGTTGGACTCTGTAGTAACAGAGAGTGCAAGGAAAGGACTTTCTTTGAATATCAAGAAAACAGTAACAATGGTGATAATGATATAAAAGAAAATGGTGACACCAAAATGTGACATAGAAATAGAAGGAAAAATTCTTAACCAAGTGGATAATTTTAGATACCTAGGGGCATTTATAACATCAAATGGAAGATGTACAACAGAGATTAGGAGCAGAATAGGGCAAGCAAAGGCCGCATTTCAGAAAATCAAGAGTATCTTGTGCAATAAAAGTCGCTTATAAGTCGACAGGGTTGACTTCATTGCACCGGGTTTGTATCCCATATGGCTCGGTCTCTTTCCGCAGCGCGGAAAGCGTCGCACAAAGCGCGAACTCCGTAGCTTTTAGCGACGACCCACAGGAGTCTCCGAAACATTTAACTCGTAAACCGAAGGGTGCGGCCCGGAATTGAACCCACAACCTTCGGAGCATGAGTCAAACGGCTTGACCACTTCGCCACAGAGACTCCCAAAATGCTATGTAGAACCAGTTTTGCTGTATGGCAGTGAATCTTGGAATGTAAATTAACAAATTAAGAAGAAATTAGAAGCAACAGAGATGTGGTTCCTGAGACGAATGTTGCGAATTCCTTGGACTGCCAGAGTAACTAACGACGACTGCCTGAAACAGGCTAAGAGGCTAATGAAATTAGAACACTATATACAACAATAAATGAATCAGAACCGGTACCCCTACACTTCAACATTTCCGACCACTGTGGGGTTGCCGACATACGTGTTTCGGCGATAAAATCGTGCACATCTCACGAACGCGATCACAAGACACTGGAAAACCGTCTTATCTTCCAGTTGGGTTCACTTTCCCCTCACAGGTCTCAATGTCCAAGACAATTTTATTTAAGGTCACCTACGCCCCTTATCCCCATCCCCCCTCCCCATCTCCGCATTCTTATAGTCCACTTCCAAGCCAGTTGCATGTCCCTTCGCAGGACGTGGTAGTCAACACCAGCATTATCTCTGCTTGCTGTGACTTCCTGGTTTGTTTGCGTGGGGTCGCTTCCCATTGCGTTCTGAACAACCGTCACTTGTGCTACTTTTTGATAACGCTTGTTGGTTTGCATCCATATTGCCCACAGCAGGGTTTCGAACTTGGCGTGCGGAATTGAGAACTGCATCCGTTACATCGCCCCAGAGTTACACATCCATATTTTCCCATTCGCTTCTCCTGGGCGCACCCCGATCCCCCCAGCGCGGGTTCCCTCACCGGTTGACTTAACCAATCACCGAGTTTCTGTCTGTACTGACCTTTAACCTAACCACAGCATCCGTTTCTTTCTACCCATGGATAGCCGTTCCAGCTACGACACAGATAGATAAGTTGATATTTGTACATTCATGTATGTAGTGTCGATCGTGTATTTGTTAGTCTATTTTTATTTGTTTGTTCTGTGCTGACGAAGACTTTGGCCGCAACGTCCATTGTTTTTTTTTTTTTTTTGTAGTTGTGCTTTGGTAAAGCTCTCAACCAACTTCTCGTATTTAAGTGATTCATTCATTGCTTTTCAAGTTTTACCGCAGTTTCCCCTTATTCTCGTATACAACAATAAGAAAGAGACAAACAACTTTCTTTGGTCATGTGATGAGAAGAGAGGCATTGGAGAACATCGTGACAACTGGAAAGATCGAGGGGAAGAGAGGCAGAGGCAGACCAAGAGAAATGATGCTGGATGGATTGAGACGGTGGCACTGAAGAATATCAGCAGCAGAGTTGATCCAGAGAACCAAAGACCGAGATCTGTGGAGAGCCATGAACGCCTACGCCAGCCGGCACGGCACTTGATGATGATTATTATTGATTAACTTCCGGCATTGTTGGGAACATGGCGTCGTGTGTGCGTTGACTAGCGGATTACACCGTTCTTAAACTGAAACATCTTATTGATGTTGAATATCAGAGGTAAATAGTTGTTCACATCCTCAAGATCAGTCGCTACATCACATGTTTCAATGCCTGAGTGGAAACCTTCATAGACATCATGGGCAAAAACTGCTGCGCTGGTCTCGGTTTCTCTGTTTAGACGGTACCCTCCAAGGGTAGGTGGGAAACAACCTTGCTTCTCTAGCTGACTTGATATTTTTCTGGCAATTAACTTCTCCAGCAGCTTGTCTATTGTATTTTGCATGGTTATTACCCAATATCCCTGAATTTTTGTGTGGTCTTTGCCAGGCTTCGGCAAGGGAATCCGATAGCTGTGTAACCACTCCTCCTTGATGCTATTTAAGTATTTAATATCCATTCCCTTACTTTGATGACATTTTAAAAATTGGTTTGGCATTGATTAAATCTGGACAGATGAATAGGACCTGAAAAATATTTTCCAACGGTACCTCATTCAAGTCTGTACGTTGATTCTAAGCCGAGATATCCAGATTTGTGTGTCAAATTATGTCATTATATGGAAAATATAGGAAAATACTAATCTGACTGAATTTTACTTGCTGCCCAGAAACAACAATTGTTTACAATGTGTTTAAAACTGCTATAACTTCTTTAGTTTTGAGAAAACCCCATAGCAACTATATATTGTCTTGTTCGGAACGGCGAGGCCTAACTGCCTAGATAGAAAATTTTTGATGTTATGCAATATCGACTCATTAAAATTCAAAATGGCCGCTAATTAATTATTTCATAATGATTAAACTTAGCTAACGAACCTTAAAATGCCAATTATGAATATGTTTCCCTTCAGTTTGATCAAACAAATAAAAAGGCCATGTTGTGATGTTGTAAATATGTTTTGTTACTAATTTAATTTAAAAATAAAAGCGAGCGAACTCAAAAAAAAAAAAAAAAAAAAATTATGTATCAATCATAATGAAGATGTAGAAAGCATCCTGCCAACCTGGAAAAGAAAAAGAAAAAAACAAACTATTATAATAGTTGTGCTAATTAATAGTACTAGTACTACTAGTACTAATTAAAAAAACTAATACACATGTTCGTGGTCATTAAAACCGTCTGGTGACGTCTACAAATCTGTTAAGTCTTGTAAACAGATTTTTGTCTCCTTTACCTGTGTGAATTCAATGTTACAGAAACATTCTTAACAAAGGCAATTTTGTAATAATAAATATCTAGTAAGACTAAACACATTTTATCCAATTACTTTTATATTATTATTTGGTGGGTATAATAAGTGCTTTAACTTCATTTGTGATTCGCTGTGGATTATTTTATGAAGGTAAGTGGAAACAGAATATTTCACTTGATTTCTGAAAGCATGTCATCTGTTTGCTATTATATAACTATTAACATATTTGTTTGTTTTAGCATTAATATATTATATAAGACTGCAAATAAAAAAGAACATGTTTTTTTTAAAACATGAAAATGCTTACTGCATCGAAGGGTCTTTTTCTGTCTCCGTAAAATCTCTGCATCCATTCGGTGAGGAAGCGTGAGTACAGCATAAGCACTTGCATGTGGAGTAGGACACATGGGTCTGTCAAACCTTCGTAGATCACCTGTGAAATGTAAAAAAAATTAAAAAATAAAATTAATGGAACTGGGGTAAAGCTGTGGATATGTAAACAATATAAAATAACAAAAGTAATGCAGCTTTACAGAACAGAATTATGAAAAATACAAGGACATTGCGGCAACTAGCCTTCATCAGCAAACAAATGCATACACAAAACACAACATAGTCATGGAGAAGACATCCGGTGACAACATTAAGGCATAAGGATGGGATGAGAAAAATAAATAGATCTCTTTATTCTTCAAGACGGTCATAAATGATTAGCACCTGGATCGCCAGACCCATCCTTGTATCTGTAAAACATATTCAAACATTCCAGTGTTATGGCATGTAAGTGTGCTTTGTTTGAAACTACAAATATGAAAGGGATTGTTTTTATAAGATACCATACGCAAAATTGTCTGCAATAGAATTACAACATGATTATGATTGTACTAGGTAATGGTGCACTGCAATGATGATGATATGATGATGATGACAATAATTAATTACCTCAGTTTGAAAATGTGATGGATAAGTTCTGCAGTGTGGCATCCCAAGGCACTCTTCTGTCTGTCTTCATCTGTAGTGTTGACTGAGACTGGTTCTAGCATTTGCAAAACTTCACGAGCATCTATCTGTCTCATGTCACTTGCAGTTTTCCTCTCCATGATGATGATGAACTTTAGAACTGTGGAGGAAAAAATTGTTCTAAAATAATTTCAGTGGCATGAAGTTGGAGGGAGGGGAGGGGAAGAGAGGGAGAGAAGGGAGAGAGAGGGAGGGAAGGGAGAGGGAGAAATAAAATTAAAAAGAAAAAGGAAAAAGGGGAGGGGCAGGGTAGAGATACAATTAAATAATTCATATTTATTAATTAATCAGGCTAGTTATAATCTATTTTACACAGAGATATAGAAATTCAGTATTTGCTGGTCTGGATCTACTGCCTTAACAATGTTTATTAATCTACTGGTGACTTCAGCAACGAACTGTTCAATAAACAACCAGTGTAAACAAAGAAAAGTCCTATTTCAGAAAAGGAGGCAAGATGGCTGCCAATTTTGTTTTGACTTGGAGACGGGCTGATGTGACCCACTTCAAACAGCTACTGTAAACTCTCCTAATCATTTCAAATTACACAAAGATATAGAAGTGGATAAATAATTCAATTATTACTAATATTAATCTACTGGTGACTTTAGCAATGAATTTTTCAATAAAAAACGGGCATAAAGAATGGCGGCCGATTTTTTCACTTTAGACTGGCTGACGTGATCCACTTCAAACACCTACTGTAAATACCCGTAATCGTTTCAAGTAATGCAACTTTACACAGAGATATAGAAGAGGGTAGAGAATTCATTTATTACTGATAATCTACTGATGACTTTAGCAACGAACTGTTAAATAAACAACCAGTGTAAACAAAGACAGGTCCTATTTCAGAAAAGGCAAAATGGCTGCCAATTTTTTCGCTTCAGACCGGCTGACGTGATCCACTTCAAACAGCTACTGTAAATACCCAAAATCGTTTCAAGTAATTAAATTTTACACAGAGATATAGAAGTGGATGGAGAATTCAATTATTACTAATATTAAACTACTGATGACTTTAGCAACAGTCTGTACATATGGGAACTTACCTCAACACTTGAAAATACACAGCAATAATAGTTATCAACTAAAAGCTTTCAGAGCACATGCGCGTGAAACTAGACCGCATGGTTCTCAATACTGGCCTATTTATAGCTTGTCAAAATCCGGCGATTTTCGGAATTTCAGAAAAAATGTGAACACATTAGGAATCGGGTCAAATTTTTGGAAGCAAGCAACATGGCCGCCGGATCACGTGATCTCACCCGCAAATGCCCGATCACGACATTGAATCAAAATGGCTATAGGTACTTTAATGACATTTTGAAAATTGGTTTGGTATTGATTACATCTGGACAGTAGAATAGGGCCTGAAAAATGCTTTCCTACGGTACCTCATTCAAGTCTGTACGTTGATTCTAAGCGGAGATATCCAGATTTGTGTGTCAAATTATGTCATAAATGGAACATAGAGGAAAATACTGATTTGGCTGATTTTGACTTGCTGCCCAGAAATAATTGTTTACAATGTGTTTAAAACTGCTACAACTTTAGTTTTGAGAAAACCCCTTAGCAACTATATATTTTCTCATTTCGAACGGTGAGGCCTAACTGCCTAGGTAGAACATTTTTGATATTATGCAATATCGACTCATTAAAATTCAAAATGGCCGCTAATTAATTATTTAATAATTATTAAACATGACTAATGAACCTTGAAATGCCAATTGTAAATATTTTTCCCTTCAGTTTGATAAAACAAATAAAAAGTCCATTAATAATATTATTATACCAACTGTAAGTCTATAACTTATAAGTTGGTGGTGGGGCAGCTATCAATAATTATAATTCAATTTGTCGACTGTGATTTTAAAATTGAGTATTTACTAATGAGTCACCAAAGATAGATTGGCCTTGAAAAATCAAATCTAATGGTATCTCAGTGATGCCTGTATGTCAATGCAAAGTTAAGTCGATATATTCACATTTTTGTGAAGGTGAGTTGGGATAATATATTTGCATGTTTGCCATCACTTTGAAACCCTTCAGTGTGTCCATTACCTCCATGCTATACCAGTCCTTGTGAGGTTACCTCAAACGGGTCATAGACTGATATGAAAACACCTCAAATATATGTTCCGTCATGTAAAATGATCAAAAATAGTAAATGCATACAACTATTAATAATCTTTAAACTTGTATTCTCTATAACTTTCTGTCAACTGTCATTTATTGCCAATATAATACCTTGCGGTGTATGGCAGAGGGGTCTTTGCTCTTTGAGCCCGAGGAGTTATGGCCGTCTGGCTAGTGCAGTCGCAGCGAAGTGTGCAATGAATGAATGTTTGTAGTCTATTAGTAATTGGTTTAGTTTAGTCATTCTCCATGTTTCTGATACATACAGCAGTCATAATTTAACTAACTTTAGAGCTGAAACATCTTTTAGTGCTATAGAAGTTCCTGTTATATGCTTATTTTAATATCTCTGTATAATATGTGCTGGTTTCCCTGGCGAAGGAGTTAACGAATTTCTCCGTAATCCTGTATATCCACGTGAGGATCACAGCTGCATGAGATTCAGCAGCGAATTGTATCGTGCTGGTTACTTACGGGGTATGTGAGCCAGCGGCTCAGAAAGCAGTGGCAAACTACTGAGCGTAACCTTACCAAGAACATCAACAGCAGCTGAAAAATGCTGGTGTTGACTGCAATGTCTTGAAAGAGATATGCAACTTTAAAAAAAATATCATATGTTCCCCCATCTTTATCTACATTGATACATACCTATATGTATGGTAGGTATGATTCCACTTCTCGAAGTGAGGTTTCACTAAGGGAACTCATGGAGAGAACTAGACAAATCTGTTTACTTCTCTTATCTATTATTATTCACTAAGAGAGATCAGGTTATCATGTATTGTGTTTATTCTTATTATCTTAAATTTTCACCTATGAATTGTAGACCTAGTTGTTGTGACCTCCCATCAAGTGTCTTTAGATAGTTTCATGACACTTCCCTAATTTTTTGAAGAAAAAAAAATTGGAGGAATACAAACAATTAAAATAAGTTGATAGAACTGACATAATGAAATCCAATGGTTGAATGGTGCCTCATTCAAGACTCTAAGTCAGTTATAATGGATATATTATTATTTGTTTGTGAATTAATTGTTTTCTTCAGTTGCACAATTTACAAATAAATGCTACTGCCGGATGGTCAACTTTTGTCAAAAGAATGTGGGAATCCATGGACATAGACCTAGAAAGGAAGTCTTTTGTGCCAGGATAAAAGATTAAATGCCTTTGTCCTGATATATTTTATGATACTTTGGGACTTGCCATGTTGAATTTTATAAGAAAACGCCGTTGGAACTACATCAGCCATGTACTCAGAATGGACAAGGCAAGACTCCCCTACCAAGCCCTCATATGGTCACCGGTAGGGAAAAGAAAACGGGGAAGACCAAGAGAGACCCTGCCTAGAACCATCATAAGAGAAGACTCATTCAATGGCCAAGTAAATATCCAAGATCTACAACAGATAGCAGCAAACCGCCAGGCATGGAGAGTCAGGACTTCTGCCCTATGTGCCGCCCTGGGCTCAAGAGGAAAGACTAACTAACTAATGTTGGATTTACTTTATCTCCCATTTGGTCTAGGCCATCAATCAATTCAACCCAAGCCGTTCTATCTTTAGCTATCTCATGCAGCTGCCCATGTCCTCCTGATATTATTCATTTCTGTCTCTAACTTTCTTCTCCTTGTGTGTTTAGGTCTTCCTTTATTTCATTTGCCCTGTCTGTTCTGGACAAAGGCTTTTCATGTAATACAATTCTCAGGGGAGGTCAGCATGGCCGAATGGATATGAACACACATGTTTAAACATTTGGTGTGCTGGCATCGAGGTTAAGGGTTTAAACCCCTACACCAGTTGACTTCCCGTCCTTGACTTGGGACGTAAGTTACAAGTACCTCTAAAGCCCAGTTGCTATGAAATGTCCAGTTGCTATGAAAGTTCTCTTGCCTTTTTAATTCTTATTTTAATATCTGTACATGTTGACCCATCAGTGTCTACATTGCTACCTAAATAGGTGTATAAATTATACTATAATTCTGTCTCTTGAAGTGGTTTCACCAAGGGAAATCAGACTATCATTTGCTTGATTTATTCTAATTATATTTGTCTTTCCCTAAGAGTTTTTAGACTTAATTGTTTTGACCTCCCATCTAATGTATTTAGCTAAATCTTGCATCTCATTTCAATGTGTTGGACAAGAAGGCAATGTCATCAACAAAGTCCAGCTCATTGAGCTTCAGTGCACAAGCCAACAATATTGGGACCAAGTGTACCTAATTATCAAATGTAGGCATGCTTACAACTCTCATGTTAGAAGCTAACAAAGTAAAAATTATTGCTCCTAAGCAACAGTTTAGAGGGAACATTGATGACAAGATTTTCTTGTTTTTCTCTCCAATTATCTCATTATTGGATGTATGGAAGGGGGGAATAGATACAACAAAGAACGGCTGCTGCTATAAGTATTGTATCACCTTTCATGTATATATGATGTATGACATAAGTAACATGGATTTTCCATAAAAATGTTATGTATTATTATGTGTTTTTTTGTTTTTTTGTCACGATAAACTGATATAATTACTCTGTGATAAGTTCCCAGACTCAAATCCTTAAAAGTGACTTGAGGAATACTATATCACAAATTATGTTTTGAAGTAATCATAAGACATTTTGTATCATTAATCATCTTGAAAAACAAAATATCAAATTCATTTATATAGTTTATGTTTGCATCAAATGTATTTTACAAATCCTTTCAGACTGACTGTAGACATAAGATGGAGAGTAAACTACCATCACATGTCAAGATAGAACAACCTGAAGTCTGTGTAGGTCAAGGTAAGATTAAGTGCAATACAACGTAACAGTTAGTGGAATATTCTTTACAGGATGTTGCAATTAACCCCAGCATTTATTGGCTGTTTGTGATTTACTAGATACCTCGACATTTAGGAGTTTTCCATTGCTTTCTGTATTGGCAAAGCATTATACCATCAACATCAACAACATAGTAGAATGTAAATCTACTCAGACACTGGGAAAAATTAGGTCAAAGATGTGACCGAGTATCCACAGGGATCAGTACACAACTCTACAGTTGAGCAGAGCAGGGCACTCTCTTGTCCTGACAATTGAAAATTGCTGTCAAAGGCAGAGGTAAAAGCCCCCGTGTGAATATGTAAGTCAAGAGAAAACCACCACATTATCTACAGAAGACAGGTTTAAAATAGGAACAAGGAATATCAGGATATAGTTGAGATAGGAAAGTTTCATAATATAATAAAAGAAATGAAAAATATAAAGATTAATAACCTAGGCATGAGTGAGATGAGGTGGAGGAGATCTGGTAAAGTAATTGTAGACAGACACACTATAATTTGTTCAGGTGGTAATACATACGGAAAAGGAGTAGAAATAATGTTTTATGAGGAAGCAGATAAATCAGTGAATGGTTATTTGAGTAAATCAGATAGTTATTATTGTCAAATTCAAAGCCAAACCAAGAGATATAAATATTATACAAGTGTAGGCAACAAACACAAGCAGTAATGAAGTGGAATTACAAACATCTTATGACAGTAGAAATGGCGACAGGGTTGGGAAATTTAAACATGATTTAGGAGTAGGCCCTTTTTCTCAAGAGCCAGTATATTGTTTGTTAAAACACTGGCAAAGAAAACTATGAATCAATCTCAGATAACGCTACAAATTTTGAAATGAGCCATTAAATGTCCTTTATAGGAGGCTTTATATGGATGTGAAGCTTGGACAATGAGCAGTCAGGCTAAAAACATCTGATGGCTGTAGAAATGTGGTTTCTGAGGAAAATGCAAAGAATACCATGGACAGCCAGAAAGACCATTGAACAAGTCCTTCAAGAAACAAATGAAGATCGTAAACTGATTAGAGACATTAGACGTAGACAGTCACAATTTTTTGGGCATGTTATGAGAAGAAATGATTTGGAGAACTTGGTGACAACTGGTAAGATCGAGGGGAACAGACCAAGGGGAAGACCTAGAAGCAAGTATCTGGATGGCTTGGCCTTGTAGCATGGTCGATATAGAAACACGGAACTGATCCACGACTCTGGTGATCGAGTGAGATGGCAGAACATGACCGCGCACGCTTACCGACATGGCACATGATGGATGGATGGATTGGAGGCTCCATCAAAGATATCACTGTGAGAACACTTATGTTATTCACACGTCTCTAGAGCTTTAAAGTAGCCAGCACTTGTTGTATCTTCCAATGGCACAATAGAAAGAAATGTCTCCTTCACTTTCCCTTCTCTGATAAAATAAATATATAGTATCAGCCCCTCATCATCAGATCTGTCTGTTTCTCCATAACATATGATACTGACATATGGTTTTCCTTTATTTCAATATCAAATCTTCATGAAGATATGAGGCAATGTATGAAATACATTCTCTACACTGTTTTTGTTTTTAAAACTCTGAATCAATCACATTAAGCCCCCTCTGCCATGTCTCCACCTTACTGAGGTAAAGGGGTTTGAATGTTCCAATGACACCAAGAGATATGTCGAAGGTGGTACAGCTACTGGTAGGGTCTCCCATGTTGTACAGGTCAAGGGATTGGAACCAGACAAAAAGAGACACATACCTGCTGCCTTGTAGGTAGACTGGGGGAAGTAAAGGGCTTGGGAGAACACACCCAAAAAATGCTTGTCAAAGTCAGATGTACTGAGCTACAGTCTTGACAAAATAGTGCAGCTAATCCTGTGAATTCCCACCAGGCTGTAATAGTGCCCAGCCAACCTGCCTCTAGAGGGTCCACCCAATGCAACTGGTGGTTACCTTCCCCTGTGCTGTGGAGTTAAGGCACAGACAGATAGGGTAAGAGCTACTGACGAAACACCCTGGACACTCAACATACTACAGTTGAATTTTAAAGGAGTTTATAGCAGGAAAGTCTCCCTAACAAATCATCTTCATAAAAATATAATAGATATGGCATGCATTCAAGAGACACACCTCAACACCCACCACAGATTAACAGTCAGAGAATATCAGGTCACACGTTTCAACTGCGAAGGACACAAAGGAGGAGTTCTCATACTTACGCAAAATACAATACCTTTCAGTGAAGTATCTGTGATCTCTGACAACCAAACAGAAATTATAGGTGTTGATATAATGATAAAGGACATGAAAATAAGAATTCACAATCTGTATTGCACAGCCAGTAAGGACCTAACACTTTCAAACATGAAAATAACTGACACAAACCGCATTATAGTCAGAGACTAATAGCCATTCAGAAAGATGGGGATACTCAGATACTGACAACAGAGGAGATGAAGTGGAGGACTGGGAAATATACTTTAATCTCCATCTACTCAACAAAGCTGATGACACACCGAGCTTCTACTCTAGAAGATGGTATACCACTTCTACTCCAGACATATTTTCTGCACAGGAGCATTCAGTGACCACAAATTAATCAAGCTTGTAATGAATATGGAGTATGCTCCACAGGAGCAAATGCCTTTGCCTCACTGGAATTACAAACAAGCTGATTAGCATATATTTGCTATACTAACAAGCAAATATTGTGAAAACATAAAAACATGGCATGGCAACATGAAACAAATGGTGGAAAGTCTAAACAAAGCAATAACACAGGCAGCCCCTGGGTCAATTCCAAGAGGAGCAAGGGCAAATTACAAACCATACTGGACTGAAGAACTACAAATTTTGGAGGACAACGTTTAAGATGCCAGGAAGACGGCAGAGAGAGAACAAATAACTGAAGTGAATATCTCTCTCAAAGCCATCTCAGCAAAATATAAAAGAACATTAAATTAAACAAGAGATTGTTGGAGGGAAAAAACAGAAAACCTGAACATTGACTTGGAGGGAAGAAAACTATGGAAACTAGTGAAAGCCATGACCAATGAAGGACCCAGAAACAAACAAATAACAATTAAACAAGGAAATGACTTGCTTACAGTGAAAAAAGGCTTCAAATGCACTAATGGAACATTATGCCAGTGCAAACCACATTGATATTACAACCAAACAGAAGAAAGCAATCAAAGATAAACAGATACATCATAGTAATACGGAGACAGCAGCAGAATACAGGATGACAAATCTGAAAATGTAAGAAATGGAACATCCTAACAAAGAATAAATCAAGAGGAAAGGATGCAATCACAAATGAAATGCTAATAGGACTAGGTACTAAAGCAAACATCTACTACTGTCCTAAATTACAGCTGGAAGAGAGGAATAGTCCCACAGGTATGGATGGAAGCTATACTAACACCAGTCCCAAAGAAAGGAAAAGAACTAGAAGAACCAAATAGTTATCAACCTATCAGACTACTTAAGCTTTCTAGGAAAATTAATGGAACACATTATCAATGACATCTGGAAGGAAACCAACTCTTAACTCCACACCAAGCAGGATTCAGAAAGTACATATTCACTTAAGATCAAATAACCTACATAGCTCAGGAAATAGAGGATGCCTTAAAAGAAAAAAAACACACAAGCGGTCTGGATTGATTTAGAAAAAAGCATTTGATAAAGTATGGAAGGAAGGACTGAAAGTAAAACTGCAAACAATGCAGATTTGTGGGAAAATGTACAAATGGATCAGCCTCTACTTTGAGAAAGAACTGCCAGGATAAAAGTACAAGGACAAACTAGCAAAAAGATGCTGTTGAAGCAAGGTGTCCCCCAAGGGGCGAGTTCTTTCACCAACATTATTCCTATCATATATAAATGACATCACGGAAAATTTTCCAGCCAGAGTGCACACATATCTTTTGCAGATGACCTAGCCATATGGATATCTGAAGAACATATTAGTACACCTAACAGTAGAATGCAGCAAGCCTTATTAGCACTAGAGAACTGGTCAAAATCATTGCTAGTGAAGATAAGTGAGGAGAAAACAACATGCACAGTGTTTTCCCTCTCAAATAAAACTCAGCACCCTAAGCTGGTATTGAACGGAAAAAAATATTGTGACATGAAGAAAATCCAAACTATCTACAAGTCACCTTTGATTGGCGCCTGACATGGAAGACATAGGTTGAGACAAATCGAACAAGATCAAGGCAAAGAATGGCAATCATGAAAAAGCTTGCTGGTACAACGTGGGGAGTAGATGAGAAAGTTCTCAAGAATTTATATACTGAACAGGTGAGGCCATTACTGGAATATGGCATCGCAGCTTGGGCAACAGCAGCTAAGTCAAACTTTTAACAAAATAGGTAGAGTCCAATATCAAGGAATTCAGATCATAACTGGAAGCCAGAAAACAACACATATTAACAAACTAGAAAAGATCAATTGCTTACAACCAATGCAGGATAGAAGAGATAGTAGAGCCCAGCAAAAAGAAGAAACATTTAGAAGATTGACAGACCACCCCTTGTATAAAAGGTTTAATGGTCTTGGAAAGGGAAGACTGAAGCATAGAAATTGCAAAAAGAAAGATTAGGACAGATCTTATACTTAACATATTAACAGTCAAAGCCATTTACAATGCACACAAGTTCCCAGCTTGGAGACAGCCGCAACTGCCTGAGATTATAGAAAACCTGGTATTGAGAAAAAGAACACTCAGAATGAAGCAGACAGAAGAAAAATAGCCCTAAACTACATACAAGAAAATTATCCAAGTAGCGATTGGACCATGCATATACAGATGTATCAACCAAAAACTAAATGGAAAATGGAGGAGGAATTCGCCTAAATCTAAAAAATGGAGGGAAAAAAACACAGTGGCAACTGGACAATTCACAAGTAGCTTCAAAGCAGAATTAGAGGCTTTAATAACTGCAACAGAAATGCTCTTGATGGAGGAAAATAAAGAGAAGCAAATAGCTATCTTCACAGATGCAAAGTCAGCTGTCTCAATACTGCAGAGCAAAAACAGCACAGAACTAGCTGACCTAAGAGCAGCACTCCATGGTCTATGCCAGAAATCCCCCCAAAAAGTTGTAATACAGTGGATCCCATCACATTGCAGTATACCTGGAAATGAAGAGGCTGACAGACTAGCAAAAGAGTGTGGACGACTATCACAGCCTGACATATAGACATGACCTAAAATTAAGCAAAGAGGTTTATAAAAAACACTTATAGAACCAAATGGGAATCAGAGAATTCAGGCCACCAGAAAGATGATGCATGTTACCAACTAGACCGAAGTGAACAAGTTTCTTCAGACTCCACACAGGACATAACAGGCTGAAATACCACTTGTTTTATAAACTAAAGATAGGAGATACTGATGAATGTAATTGTTCGAACTGGTAAAATGACAGCTAGACATTTACTGCAGGAGTGTTCAATATATGCAGAACAGAGACATATATTTTGGCCTCTGCCTATTTAATTTAAGGACAAGCTCTATTGAGATGCCAACAAGCTCAAGTTGACTGCTGCTTCATTTAACTATATTCAGCTTGACATTTAAAGGTGCATGAAGAAGTAGTTCTTAGCCTGCCACATTTCATGCCACCGGTATGTCAGTGGCAAAAGCATCCCAGTGGCACAAAGTGAAATATTGCTTGGCTAGCAAATCCATTACATGGAAAGTCTTAACTGGAAGCTCATTGTGTGGGCATCATCAAAGGTGGAAAAAGTATCCCAGTGGCATGAAATGGAATATTGCTTAGTTGGTAAATCCATTATGTGGAAAGTCATAATCAAAAGCTGCAGACTGCATTTGTCTGGTTTCCAGAGGAACAACATGTGGTGAACGGAAGGCCCAATACATGGAAATGGGGCTAAGCAGCCTTGTGCTGGACATGACGATTGCTTGGGGGAGTCCAGTATCAGAGCGCTCTATATTGGCACTGCAATTATGGAAGCCTCCTTGGATGGTGAAGAATGCCTTTGGTCTGTCCCTGCCTTCCCTTGAAGGCTGGCCGGGAAGTTTTCAGCTGTTCTAAATGGGTCAGCTGTGATGGAGATAACACCACAACAGTGAGAGTTGAACGTCCTATGACACATCCCTTAACCAGGTCAACAAATGCCTGAAGAAGTTGGATGTGTCGACTGAAAGGTGCAAATATCACAGCTCTGCTGTAAACAGGTACAATGCAATTATGTCCAAAACAACATTCCGGACAAATGCAGAAGAAGAAGAATCACATTAAGCTTGGTTAACAATACAACCAATCCTTCAAAGTCAGTGTAGGGTCTGTAACTGTTGACAACACAGTACAATGCCATGAAATGTACATTTATATGTTGCTGCATATTAGCATCCATGATTTTTTTTCTCTCACTTTGCTATAAAGCACATTCAGGATTCTTCTTTGTACTTTCAGCCTTCTGACACTTGAAATGCATATAGGATGTGTGGGACTTTGTAAGTTTCAAATTTAAGTGGTCCCAAACATCCAAACACAACTTTTGAATTTTGGTCTGCCGTGTTGGTGTGAAGCTTTCTGCTAACTTCACAATTCTTTCTTCATAGTGCAGCAGTGGTAGAAGTTCTAGCCATGATTGCTGAAATTTTCATTTGCGTGACTGAGGGAATTTAGAAACACTATCTTCAATACAACATCATCAGTTACCAGCACTGGGGCTACATCAAAGAAGATTTGATACGAGAGCAAGAGGATGCCCAAGAATAAAACGGAACGATGACATCAAAGACTTTGTACAACCACATAGAATGACACTATCCAGTGCCACTCATCGGATGCTGGAATGTTTACATCCACATGGAATGACACTATCCAGTGCCACTCATCGGATGCTGGAATGTTTACAACCACATAGAATGACACTATCCAGTGCCACTCATCGGATGCTGGAATGTTTACAACCACATGGAATGACACTATCCAGTGCCACTCATTGGATGCTGGAATGTTTACAACCACATAGAATGACACTATCCAGTGCCACTCATCGGATGCTGGAATGTTTACAACCACATAGAATGACACTATCCAGTGCCACTCATCGGATGCTGGAATGTTTACAACCACATAGAATGACACTATCCAGTGCCACTCATCGGATGCTGGAATGTTTACAACCACATGGAATGACACTATCCAGTGCCACTCATCGGATGCTGGAATGTTTACAACCACATGGAATGACACTATCCAGTGCCACTCATCGGATGCTGGAATGTTTACAACCACATAGAATGACACTATCCAGTGCCACTCATCGGATACTGGAATGTTTACAACCACATAGAATGACACTATCCAGTGCCACTCATCGGATGCTGGAATGTTTACAACCACATGGAATGACACTATCCAGTGCCACTCATCGGATGCTGGAATGTTTACAACCACATGGAATGACACTATCCAGTGCCACTCATCGGATGCTGGAATGTTTACAACCACATGGAATGACACTATCCAGTGCCACTCATCGGATGCTGGAATGTTTACAACCACATAGAATGACACTATCCAGTGCCACTCATCAGATGCTGGAATGTTAACTATTCATTCCCATGATGCTTGGGAGCAAACATAGAAGATGATGAACTTCAATGATAGGTTTTTCATTGTCGTGTCAATCACAATCATTTGTTTGACGCTGATCATCATCTTCAAAATTACAAATGGTGCTTGGATTGGCTGGCTTCTTGCCTTCGTTCTCTTCTCTGTTGCTATGTGGTACATTTTCAGGAAAAGTCAACTCACTTCAGAAAAAATCTTTAATAGTGCCATGTTTTATTTACTTGCACCAGTCAATTTACAATGATTTGTTCTGTTAATTTTCTACAATTTAAGTAAGCATAAAAAAACAACACATCTCACTCCTCATTGATGGCACCTGATGTGTACATGATGTATCGGTAGATGAGCCTCCATCAAAAACAAGGTGACTAACTCTATGCTCGAGTTACAAGAACTTTACCGTTAATATTAAGGTGAACATAATGGTCAAAAAATCACAAGTCAGCTTGCTATCGTGCATACATGTATAATGCATGTTTATTATTCTGATTTCATGATATATGGATAAATAAAGCGCATAAACAAGAAAAAAATCTTAAAACTAAGTAATTGACATGTCTAATAGGAATAGGGGACACAACATATTAAAAAACAAAATATTTCTAGAACTGAATTTGAAAATTCCGATGTCAGGTAAACATTTTCAGGTGCCATGGTGACTGGGTGCATGGATTTTTCTATCCCTGAATGGCGATATCTCAAACAAAATCACAAGCAATAAAATATAATACTTGGTGCCAAGACGCTACTATGTAGGTCGGGGGGGGGGGGGTATGATTTATATGATAGACTGTAAACACTACCACATGGCTTACTCACACAATAATCTGGCAGATGCTGAGATTAATGCATGTAATGCAGCTCATGATGGCAGCTGACATATAGTTTATTTCTGAGGATACACACCCAAACAAACCTCCACAGCCAGCTGAGTCACTCACTCTTTACTAGTTGATACTGTCCAAGTATATACAGTACTTGTAAATATGTCCCTTGCATTTAACGTGTAACCTCTCTAACTTGTATGACTGGCTGCTCTTGTATGACTTGTTGCTAAGCTGGGACTTGTCACTAAGCTACATCGTGCCTGAGTGAGTTCTGTCTGCCTAATTTGGAATGACAACTCTGTCCTTGAACTGTCCTCATGCTAACCAGAGTTTATATCATTCGAGCTCACTGACTTAGCTGCCTGACTGGCTTTCTGTATAATATGATGATTGGAAACAAATGGTTTGAATACTTTAAGAGACAATTGTACACAGGGAAAAGAACTGATTAAAAAAAAAACATCCAATCAGATTGACATACTGATCAATAAGAGGTTTAGAAATGCCTGAATGAATGAATAAAGACAATACCTGGTGGTAACAGTGATCACGTCCCAGTGTGTGGACAGTACTTCAAATTCTTCTATGTAGGTCAGCATGGCTGAATAGGATAAGAACGCATGTGTTCTTAAACATCCAGTGAGTGCTATGCCGAGGTATGGGGTTCAACCCCTACACTGGACAGTTGGACTAAAATGTTGACCTGTCAACCTTGACTTGGGGACGTAAATTACAAGTACCTCTGAAGTCGTAGTGGGTTCGACTGATGGTGAGGGACACTTTTAATAGGGAAAGCTAATCCACACACAAAATTCAGTCCAGCACTATTGGAAGGAGTGTATATGGTCTACGCTTGAGCTCAAAGCAGAAATAATTTATGACACTCAACCTCATAAACCGTGTCAGTAAGCATCTACTCAGAATTATGAGAACAAGAATGAAAATAAAGATGGAAACTGGTGAAGCACAGTATGGATATGTCGAAGGAAAAATTACAAATGATGCAATATACACATTACAAACACTAATATAGAGATCAGTTGATACACAGAAAGACATATTCTTGTGCCTTATAGGTTATATCAACTGTCATGACTGGGAGTGTGAGCTTTTGTCACACTCTTGTCATGGTGGGGAGTGCTTATCACCTTGAGTGAGAAGCTACACTTTGGACTGAGTCGGAGAGAGAAAAGTCTCTAAAAAACACAACACTCGAGTTGACACCCTCATAGGGAAAACATGTCTCAGACTCAAGGTGGGCGATGGCCAGAGTTTAGAGTGACACCAATGTTTTATAGTGTTATATCAGTGTAGTGTAGTAGTGATTGAGAGTACAACTTTGTGATTGCTTGAAATGTTGGAAAAGTGTAATACAAATTATGAGAAGAGAAATATTGTATTTGAAAGAACCATTATCCTTTTGTACTTGGAGTTCTTAAGTATTGGTTAGACATTGTACATATTGAAGGTAATCATTATAAACAGCAACTCATGATACTATCAATACACTCATGACAATGTAAGTCTAACCATGACACCAGGGTATTGGAAAACACTGTGATGATTGCATGCTGGATGGACTGAGATAATGGCATGGGATATCAGTCAGCACATTTTATTCAGAGCACCAGTTACCTGATAATGTTGAATGTGAGTCTAGTCAGTGAGCATCAGCCAATGACCAGTGGTTTTGTAACCTTGTCCTCTAAAAGTTTAATCTAAATAACTGGTGTTTTTGCTAATCTAATGGGAAGGTGAACACCTCGTGGAGTTTAGTGCACTAGTAGCAGATATGTGGACCAAGAATTCTGAGTTACAATGAGGAACAGTAACACTGAGTTACAGTGAGGAAGTTTTATTTTTAGACATCCCACTTAAAAGTTATTTTTCTTAGACATGCAACCCCACATTGATTTTCTTTATTCTGACATTCTATTTCAAGTATTTTATGTTTTTCTGACATGCCACCTTAGGTTTTCTTTAATATGTCACCTCAAGTTGCACCATAGATGTTAGTATCAGGCAGGAGGTTAACACTCGTGATTGTGTCTGCAATGAAATATCTATTTCTCGCTGTTATACATTTTTTTAAGGGATAACTGTACTTACAATAGATTCCATAAGTGAAAATTGTCGGTAATAAATGAAACATGAGAACATGTTAATCTGTTAATTTTCACTCATGCAGTTACTTCACCTCTCTTAGATCATACCTGAGCTTACATTATACATCAGCCTAGATCATACACACCTTAGATCATACATCAGCATAGATCATACCTGAACTTAGAACTTACATCAGACTAGATCCCACATCATCCTAGATCATACATCAGCCTAGAACATACATCAGCCTAGATCATACCTGAACTTTGATCATACATCAGCCTAGATCATACGTCGGCTCATACCCTCATGAACTTTGATCATACATTGGCGTAGATCACACTTGAACTTAGATCATACACAGTCTAGATCATACCTTAACTTAGATCATACATCAGCCTAGCTCATACATCAGCTTAGATCATACATCAACTTATATCATCATGAACTTTAGATCATACATCAGCCTAGATCAGAGGTTCCCAAACCATGGCCCTCAAGCCACTTGTTGCCCGCCAGCTATCAGAAAGTGACACGCAAGGCCTCATTATTTAATATAATATATTTTAATAATTTCAAAAATGCACTCAGAGCACCCCGTCAGCGTGCCATAATTTACTCTGCTCATGGTTGTTATGCTCAGCTATTATCGAATGCACCTGTTCAGTTCACAATGAAACATTATGAAGTTCCCATATCCCACCCTTGTTGACCAATCAGAGTGTGCAAGACACCATGTTATTGTCTGTTACAAATGTTTAGCAGAGTCAGTAGTATTGTGCTGAAATTAGAATTTGTGTTTTTCAAATAAAAATTTTAAAGCCTATAAACATGTGTGTGAAAAATCTAAAATCAAACAATGGTAAAAAGCAAAAATGTGAAGACGTACATTGCTTGTCGTGAATTCAATGATGATTGGATGAAGAAATTTATGTTTATGCCTAGCCGTAGTGGTAAACCAGTTTGCTTAATTGGCGGATCTTTTGTTTCTGTTACCAAAAAAAAATTTAATCTGGAACAACGCTTCATGACCACATATTCAGACATACATGCTCAATATCCAATCAATTCGGAGTTAAAAACAGATTTCATAGCTAAAAAAGAAAGTTCTCTGACCAGGCACCAGCTATTTTTCACCAAGGCTAATGAACAGAGCAAGAGTGCTTTTGTTGCATCGTACAAAGCTGCTCTTCTATTGGCACACAAAAAGAAGCCGTTCACCGACGCAGAAGAAATAATCAAGCCTTCCCTTAAAATTGCTGCTAGAATGCTGGGTAATAAAAAGTGTGACACAGAATTTGATCAGATTCCTTTGTCTAATAATACTATAGCCAGGCAAGTTTAAGAATTAGCCAACTATGTTCATCGTCAAGTAGCAGCACATATAATAATTGTAAATTTTTTTCATTGGCAATGGATGAATCCACTGACATTTCTGACACAGCTCAGGTCACAGTTTTTGTTCGAGCAATAAACGATAATTTTGAAGTCATTGAAGAACTTGAATTTATGCGTGCAACTACCAAAGGGACTGATCTGTTTGAAACTCTGAAGTTGTGTGTAGAGAAAAACAAGATAGAATGGACCAAATTGGATAATGTATGCACCGATGGTGCTCCGACTTTGACGGGTAAAATGTCTGGATGTCTAGCATTATTGGAACAGTTTTTTGGCAGCACTATATTAAAATATCATTGTATCATTCACCAAGAAGCTCTGTGTGGAAAGACATTAAATCTGAAACATGTCATTGATGTTGTTCTGAGATGTGTGAACAAAATTTGAAGTAAGCCGCTGAACAGGCGTGAGTTCAGAGTTTCTATCAGACCTGAACTAGGAATACGGTGAGCTACTGTTACACTGTGATGTCAGAAGGCTATCTAAAGGGAAAGTTCTGTCATGTTTCTGGGCACTGAAAAATAGTGTCTGTCTGCTTCTGTCTGAAATAAATGAATTGCCTACAGAATTGAAATGTTTGCTGAACGGTGACTGGCTTAATGACCTGGCATTTTTGGTGGACATCACATCTTATTTAAACTCTTTAAATGCGAGGATCCAGGAAAACAAACAAACTATTCACAGATTTGTGCGCTGACATTTCTTCATTTAAAATGAAACTACGACTGTTTATCAGACAGCTGACTGAAGGGACTTTAGAGGCGTTTCCAACTCTGAACACGCTTGTGGTGGAAAAGAAATATAACTTGTTACAGTACAAAGTAAAAGTTGAAAGTCTTCTGGATATCTTTCAGTTGAGATTTCAAGAGTTCACAATAGAGGAGGATAATTTTGTCGTCTTCATAAATCCGTTTATATTTCCTGATGCCAAGCGCCGTCAATTACAGCAAAACCTTCAGCATGAAGTAATTGATTTGAAATGCAATTCTGCACTGAGATGTAAATTTCTGGAGCTGCCTGCTTCACCTTCAGCTGATCATATGATTTCATTCTGGCGACTTTTGCCTGTCGAACAATTTGAACACTTGCGTTCATTCGCCCAGAGATACATTTGTCGTTTTGGTTCGAATTACAGATGCTAGCAGTCATTTTCTGCATTGGCCATTATAAAAAAAAAGCAACATTCCAGACTCACCAACAATAACCTAGCTGAGCTTATGACTTTGGGCATGACAGATTTGTGCCCAGACATTGATAAACTGGCATCTGAACTGATGTAATTGGTTATGAAGAACAGTTAAAATTGTAAATTAGTTACACTAATAGCAATTTTCAAAAATGATTAAAATGTATTGTTAAATGAACTTTTGATTTTAAACCAAAAAATGTCTGCAGTGTAGTACTGACATTGACTGCCTTTAAAGTTAAGAAAGGTAAGAATGATATTGCAAGACTTTTATAATTTTATAACGTTGTGGCCCACTTAATTACTGAAAATAGTAGAAAATGGCCCTCTGCTTGAAAATCTTATGAACCACTGGTCTAGATCATACCTTAACTTAGATCATATATCAGCCTAGATCATACATCAGCCTAGATCATACACCAGCTTAGATCATACATCAGCTTATATCATACATTAACTTAGATCATACATCAGTCTAGATCCTACATCAGCTCATATCATCATGAACTTAGATCTTACATCAGCCTAGATCAGGGGTAACCAAACTTTGTTCACGGCGGGCTGGATAACTGACAAAATGACGAGTGTGGGCCACATACTAATTCTGTACAATACTTGCACCGGTCTCCGTAGCGAAGGTCTGACGGACGCGGTTCGTAATCCTTTATACCCACGTTCGAAACACAGCTGCGCGCGATTTTGCAGCAGACCGCGTTGCGCTGGTTTTTTTTTAACGCTATGGTATGGGTGCCGGTCATTCAGAAACAGTGGCAAACTACTGAACGTAAACTTGACAGGACATCAATAACAGCAAAAAATGCTGTTGTTGACGGCAAACGTCCTGTAGAGGATATGCAACTAACTTTAATAATACTTGCAAGCCAGAACAAAAGCTTTGGGAGGGAGGGGGGGGGGGGCGAAAAACTGAGTTAATCATCAAGGGTGAGTTGCGTGCAATGCACAAAAACAAAGACAACCAACATATTTATTTACTAAAAAAAAGTTATCAAAGAAGGCGACGTTAGCAAAAAGATAGATACATCAGACCTAGTGTGCACATATCCGAATCTCACAAAGTATGCAGCAGAAAAGATTGGTGAGATTTGTGAAACTGATATTTGGCTTTTAAGATATTATCAATGGTTGGTTTGGAATTGCTGCATGTAATCAAGAGAATTGCTTTCACATGTTCATAAGTCAATCTCGTTCGATGTGTTGACTTCACATACTTCATTTTTGATAATGTTTGCTCACAGACATAAGTTGTTCTAACCACTGATGCCATACCGATGAAGAGAGCACCTGGAATGTGCAAATCTTCCAATTGAGTCCTGATCTGCCCTATCAGACCCTTCCTCACTCCCGCTATGTTTTTCCCCCATCAACTGTAACATCTCGAAGCTGATTCCACTGAAGGTTATAATCTTGCAAAGCCGAATTACAGAATTACACTTCTATGAAAATGTCTTTTCCAGTTGTTATTCCATGCATGCTGCAAATGGATGCCAACTCTTCCGTTATCTGAAAGTCCTAATTGACACCACGAATAAACACGAGAAGTTGTGATGTACTCGAGAGATCAGTAGACTCATCCAGTGCCAGAGAATACCACAAGTTCCTAGTTTTTTTCGCGTATCTGTAGCACTATGTTCTCTTCAAGTTCTTCTGTTCTCCGCACAATTGAACTTTCCGAAAGGCTGATAGTTTCAAACAAATCGACTTTCTCAGGACACAAGTCATTTGCTGCTTCCATCATACACTCTTTGATGAAGTTGCCATCAGTAAACGGTTTTCCTCGTTCTGCCATCTTATGCATTATTTTGTAACTTGTAGAAGTGACTGATTCAGTTTCAGCAAACTTTCTCGTGAAGAGATTTCTTTGTGTTTCTAAACCACATTTTGTGGATTCATATTTCTCAGCACGTAACTTTCCAGAAAACTGAATATGTTGATAGATGTTTTGTTTCGTAGTGACACAGAATATTGTATGCTTTCAAAATGGCAACCCTTTCACTGCATATTACGCAACTGGTTTTCTGGTCCTTTTTTCCCACAGAGAAGTACTTTACTCCCCATTCTTCATTGAAAACGCGACACTTGGCATCCACTTTTCTTTTCTTGGTAGCCATAATGAAGGTTGAAGTACACTGGATCTGAAAATGAAAAAGACATTGAATTAGAAATACAATTAAAATTTTATTGAAACAAGAAATGCAGAAGACTAGGGGTCACTGGTGAAGCTACGGCTCCCCAAAGGTGCATATATCTCATAATAAGGTTTGCAAATTATGTAATTAGGGCCGGCCTAAATAAACAGCCTAGAACAGAGTTTTTCAATTGGGGTTCCTCGAATGGCTGCCAGGGATTCTTCCGAAACAGACCAAAATCGCCTAAATGCAACATTTCTGCCCACCTGGTTTATTACATAAAGTAGGACAGACACTTGGATCATCGCACAGAGTTCCTTGAGCAACATAAACATTTGCGTAAAGATATGATCCAGCAGAAAGGTTGTAAAACACTGACCTAGAGACCAGCTCGATTAACACCTTGACCAGGAAATTCTTCTGAGCTGGGGATAATATTTTCGTAACAACACGAGGCTTCTATGGCATTTTTATGCTACGTTTGCTACTTTATTGCCTCTATTCACACTTGTCATTCACTTACCTATCACTGTCAAACAAAGAAATCCTTGTTACATACCTATAACATGGATAACTGGCAAAAAGAAGTAGATATTTCTGGAGCATCGGATCTGTGTTGACAGCCGCATGAATCTGGGGGAAGGAAAGATCTCTCTCTCTCTCTCTCTCTCTCTCTCTCTCTCTCTCTCTCTCTCTCTCTCTCTCTCTCTCTCTCTCTCTCTCTCTCTCTCTCTCTCTCTCTCTCTCTCTCTCTCTTCCCCCATCAACATACCGAGCAATACCGAGCACTATAACATGCGAGGATTTCAGTTGCTTCTTTCAATCAGAAATAGAGAATCTAAAGTCCACAATACCAGACTCAGCTTGTAATTTAAGCTCACTGTCATCATTATGTGAAGAGAAGTGCTCTAGAAATATTCTCCCTGAGATTCCCTTGATGTCTGTTGCAGAAGTATATAAATATCTCTCGAATCTCAATGCAACAAATTCAGAAGGCCTAGATGGTATCTGTAATTGAATTCTTCGGTGTGCTGCACCTATTTAAAAATGGCTCAACTGATATTAGCGTCTTGGGTAATTATAGACCTATTTCCTTACTATCGTCGCTATCAAAGCCATTAGAAAAACACATGCATAAAATAACACTACATCATTTAATTAAC